>OZ024730.1:26748794-27348794 GCA_964016875.1 Fallopia convolvulus
GATGCATTAATTAAAATCATGAAAAAATGAAAAAAAATCAAATTTTTTTGAAAAAATACAAAAATATTTCATTTAGGTTCTTATTTCCCCATGGTTTAATACCTCTTGTGTTTCTATGCTAAGTATAAGTCCTAACCCATGATTTGAATGATATGCTGAAATTTCTATGATATGAGCATGATCGTTGATTATTTACCTTGACTATAGGACTAAGCATGTATTTAGCTTGAGTTTTAGATTTATTCTGAAGTTCTAGACAACAATTTGCCTTGTGAGATTTTTGGCGTTTCATGATTATATTGGTTCTCTATATTCTTTAGTGTATCACCATGATTATCTAGCTCTAGAACTTGCGTTATGACTCTTTTTTCAAGACTGCTTCGTATGATTGAATGCATGCATGACATTAAAATGATTGAGGCAATGTTTCTTAGTAGCCTATTATTTTTTTTCCTACCTTACAAAATCCATATTTTTGACACCTCATTTCTTTAAGCTTTAAGCCTATTTTCTTAGCTCCACAAAATTCTCCTAGCCTATTAAGCTTGACCTATCCGGAATTTAGGAATTTAGGTTGGTTTAGTTTTATGTGATTTTGGTATAAGTATGGGGGAAGTTGGAGAAAAGGTGGAAAAGAGGCACCTCGCTACCCCCAGTCTAACGGGCAAGCCAAAGCTAGCAACAAGGTGATCATAAATATAACCTGAAGAAGCGCCTCGCAAAGGCCAAGGGAAATTGGGCCGCTAAGCTACCCTACGTCCTCTGGGCCGATCAAACGACACCTAAAGTAGCAACAGGTCAATCTCCTTTCTCATTGATGCACGAGTGTGAAGCGGTCATTCCCACCGAGATTCTTATCCCTGCAGCTCGCGCTAGTTTCTTGAATGAAGAACATAATCGTCTAGAATTGTTAGCCAAATTGGATACCTCGGACGAGATTCGCGACCAAACCCGATTACGTCTAGCTAGACACCAACAACAGGTCGTCCGGAGTTACAACCAGAACCTCAGGATTCAGATTTTCCGAGTTGGTGACTGAGTATTACAGAGAGTCTTTGAAAACACCCATGAAACCAAATCGGGCAAACTAGCCCCAACATGGGAAGGACCATACAAGATAACCAGGGTTGTCGGTCAAGGCGCATACCAACTTGAATCCAAAGATGGCGACGCTATCCCGCGGATTTGGAATGCCTTACACCTAAAGAAGTATCACTTCTAAAAGAAGTCTTCCCCACTCGGAACACAGACTTCCTAGGTACTCCTAGCAGAAACCCCCCACACGTGATACGCAAGACTTTCGAGGTCATCTATCCTTAGTTGTTTGTTTATCTTTATTCCAGTACTTTTCCTTCATAGCTTGCTTATGGTCGACTTGAGTATGTGAAAACTACTTATTCCCATGTTGTCGTGTTTTATCTAATGAATGTCGTTTGCTTATATTACAACTTGGTCGTTCTTATTTCTTTTCTTGCATAAATAGGAATAGTAAGTCAAGAATATTCTATTCATATCATTATCATATAGGCTACATCATTTAAATAAAACAACTGAGCAAAAGCCCAAATAGTATAGGTAATAAATCCTAGACTTAAGACGTCTTCGATCGACAAGATGTCCCGAGCGCAAGTTTCGACGCGACATTCGTCACTCGCCCAGAAACATCCTTCGGTAAGCGTAGCTACCACCAGCGACGAATGACTTGTGCAGGAGTCCTCGTCTTAAAGCATTCGATCAAAAGCATCCAATCGTCCCGGAATACCTGCACACAAAAGGAAGGACACAAACAAGCAAAATACGCAAGAAATATAATGCACACATGCACAAAAAATAACCTAGATCCTCCTCCTCGAAGGGAGCTTTGTCCGCGTTATGGACAAGCATTGTTTTCAGCCTTCAAACGGCCAGTACACACCAAAAGAAACTTGTTCAAAAAAGATAACAAACATTAAAAGAAATTACAAGGGCGCGCGGCCCTAATCTTAGTCCTTGTCGGAGACATCCTTCAGCTGGTCCACCTCGCTCGCGAAAAGACCGCCTGACCCCTTGCCAAGATTGGAGGCGACATCAGTGCTCATTCCACGATCGTCACCATCCCCTTCAGCGTCATGATCTTTCTCCTCTTCTAAGAGAACTAGAGAGGCAAATAGTTCATCGCCAAGAGCCGGCTTATCACGGGGATAGTAGACGTGGAAGGTCGCGATCTCAGCGTCTAGATCCCAACTAGAGTGCTGACCGACCGCGATTTGCTTGATCGTCTCTACCCTCGACATCATCGATAAGTAGGCACTGATCTTGCTAGCTTCATTGAGAATCCTTTTGTTCACGGCCTCGAGATCAGCGATTTTAGATCGGTCTGAAGCGGCCTGAGAAGAATGACGTTTGACCACTTCTGTGAGTTTCGCAAGTTTGCGCGCGTCCATCTTTTCAAGTTCGACCACAAGAACCACTTCTCTCTCCATGGAAGCCTTCTCAGCATCCCACCTTGCCTGATGCTCCTTCAGACCCTGGTCTTCCTTGTCTGTGGCACCTGATGATGGTCTCTTGACAATGGTTACTTTTTCTACACATCTTCAATCTTCACCTTAGGATCTAAAGTGGGTTTCTTGTCGCTCGATCGCAACTTACGTTGCATCATGGTTGCAGAAGAGAAGTTTCTCCCCAAAGAAGAGGAAGCTTTTGAGAAAGATAAAAGTTAAATCAGGTATTCCAAGTTGTTGAATATTCAATTACTGGAGAAATGCACATACTAGCAAGATTCTTCAAGGGCTTCGCAGCCGCTTTAGTAACCTTCGCAGATGCGGCAACGTTATCTTCGATCGTCTTCTTTGAATCTCTTGACTTTGCATCATCTTCCCCATCCGATTGGTCCTCAAAAATAGTCGTCGTCCTGTTACTAGATTCACCTTCGAGCAATTGTTCTACGGACTTCCGGTAAGTCCTTCTCACCTCTGGAAGAGCAAAAAGCCCTTGCATGCCTCCGATTCCAGAACATGGGTATCCAAGTTCGGTGGAACTGCATGCGCAAAACCACCCAAGTGAAAAAGTCAATGAGAGGAACGGATATCGACAGAAGGGTACAAGAATTAGGGTTAGAAACACTTACTCTTAGAAGTCCATGAATCAAAGAACGCTGCTTGATACGCTGCACCCAGCGTAGACTTCTCCACGAAGAAGAAACGGGTAGCCCAGTCCTTGTCATTCACTTTCGACTTGGGGATCAGGGGGTTCTTGGCATCCCTCGCGTGAAGGGTGAAACGACTGGCCCTGAGGGGACATACTCGATAAGCGCATAGGAGGTTCGACACTGAAAATTCAATCCTCTCCTCTAAGCATACTTAACTTATCTGGTATAGTATCTTCCATACAGACGGCATCAGTTGCGCCGAAGAAGCCCTAAGAGCCATCAAAAAGTTCAAGATCAGGGAGAAAAAAGGGAAAAGGGCCCCCAGAGTGAAGGGATACTCGAGAAAGCAAACCCATCCCTATTTGACCTAGTCCACGACTTCATGCGTGGGGCTATAGAAATTGGTGCCGGCTGGGAAGCCATGGGTCTGAACTATTTTCTTCACCTCTTCGGGAGACATGAAGTAGGGACGACAATCGTGTGGTTCAAGGGAGTGGGAAGACTCGAAACCCATGTCCTTAACTCAAACTTTGGCCATGGAAAATGCGTAAGGTTAAAATAGGGCAAAGAAAGAGAGGGGCAATAGGAAGGGGAAGAGAAGAAAGGATAGGCAAAGGTAGATTAACGCGTATCTTTGAGGGATCTGCATTTGATCATTTAAAGCCTAGTTGACATGACCTCTCGTTTCCCCGAGGACGATCGGACGGATGGGACCAAACCACGTGTCACGCGTCACCTATAGCTCACGCGACAAATCTGATCAAAATCCCATCTAAAAGATTTGGATCAAGATTTGGGGGTATTGTTAGGCCCAAAACCTAATCGGGCCGTTTAATGGTATAAGCCAAAGAGCAAGCGAGAAACCACGGGAAAACGTGAAAATAGAGTTCTTTAGAAGCGAGAAGAAGTCAGCGGTCATCGAGATGAAGGAAGAAACCTTCGGTCACGAGAAAAAGATGCGTATCCAAAGGATGACTGTTCGTGGCAGTTATCTCTTCTGATAAACACGGGTAGTGGCTAGGCGGTTGAAAATACATCTTGATAGCCCAGAGATCGTGGGAAGAGAGGGAGACACGAGTTAGCTCAAACGAGAATATAGGGGGGAAGGGTAGAAGAACCAAACTATTCTATTGTACACGGAAATTGACTACAACGGAATTATCAAAAAGAGAGCTTTTGTATTCAGATTTCTCTAATCCAATTATTTCTTGAGTATCGCCGTGTTTTCGACTCGATCGTACCCTAATTGTAACACCCCCTTTTTATACAAGGATATTACCGCCAGTGACCCCGAGATTAAACTCTCGAAGTCACCCAAGGCTTACAGTAATTACAGAACTTAACCAAAAACTTTAAAATGCGGAATATATATATATATAAAAATTGTGGAAGTCTATAAAAAAAGTTGAATAAACTATAAAGGATACAAAAGTTAAATGGGAAGGGTCTCACAAATCGAAACCTCGACCCTTAAAATTATTCTAACTTATTCCAATTCATCCAACTTCAATTCAACTACTCCTCAAGCTTGCTCCTCGTGGTCCTCGACGTAGAATTCCACTCCTTATATGTCGCGACAAGAAATGCGATGGACACCAGCCGACCATGCAAGGGATATAAACGGTCGGTTAGTCTTGTAACAGACTAACCAAATGGGGTTTTAGAAGTTGGTTCGGTTTTAGGAAGGAACGAATTGGGATGTCGGGTACCGAATGAAAGTCGGTCCCATCCTCAGACCTCCTATGAAAACTATGACTTGAAGGGAAAGTATGGGAACGTCAAGGATGAGTCTCGATTTTTAAAGAAAGATTTATTAATGTTGGGAACTTGGGTTTCAAATATTTAGTCAGGTGGGTGATTAAACCCCTCGTTGATCACGTTTCCCTCTACCAACCTCACCGCATAAGTGTTGTGCGAATTTAGATTGGAGCTAGAGAATTACGGAATCCGAGAGTAAGGATGGCATTCCATTTTGTACTAGCCTTCCCATCATTTTAATTTTCGCCAACGGGCGCCTATTTAATCTCTACGGATTTTAAGAATCACAATATCGTTCCACTTGGAATTAAGCATACTTTTTAAGTAAGAAATAATGTGGATTACGGCCCCACGAAAATACTCAAATGTTGGGTTGCAAGCCCAGACTAGCACGAGCTACGTGCCATCACCCCTCATCGAGTGAGCGGGTATTGACCATGGTCTTACAAGTAGAGCATTGGCTCAAGATTAAAGTCGAATAATTCAACGCATATACAATAAAGTACGCACATACAAGCCTACTCATCTAGGAACGCATATCACAAGACAACGGCCCTACAGTCCATCTAGCGTAACCTAAGTACGACTAGAAATAACATAATTAAATCTAGAATAAAATAAATCCTAGATTCTTTTTATTACATACAAGAGTTCCCAACAAAGTCATAAAACGATTAAAAGGCATAAGATAAAATATAAGAAGACCTGTAACATGCTTGATAAAACGAGTGATGGATAAACGACTTTATATGGAAATCGAACCCAAACCACTTGCCTCGAAATTGACATATATGGGTTTTGAAACGATCACCTGCGATTAAGGCTTGTTCCTGTTTCTATCAACCACAAAATAAATTGTCGTCAATTTATTTTGTTCATTCGATAACGTTGATTTTCAAGGAATCATAACGGATTTAAGTTTATAAAAACTATAAACTTATACATTATATTATTAATTTTCTTTTTATTAATATAATGTCATTTCACCTTGTCTTTTCACTATAACATATTAACCTAACCGTATTCTTAGCATTAATCTAAACAAAAACCTTTTTACTTATACATCTTCAAAACCCTTATTGTTAACTTTATTTAATCAAATCATTTTAGTCTTATAGTGAAATAAGAAATTCTATTCTTATTAAAATCCATATTTAAAATACCAATTTAATTATAAATACACTAATATTACCCATTTAAAATTCATAAGTATATTTAAGTACTTATAAAATAAACTTTTCTTAACATTTGTCAATTTAGATGTTTTTATCCATTTTAATTTAACAAAGAGTTTTTTTTATTTAAATAAGAACCGAAAGAAATACCTTAAGTGAGCAACATGGTCGGGCCGGGTTGGGCCGGACTTGCTCACGGGCTCACCAGCAGTCGCACGCACAAAACAGAGCTGAAAAAGTGGCTCAACTTTGGTGCCTTCGTTCTTCTTCGTCCGACATCGGTTCGGGGCGTTTGAGTAGGCGTTGGAACCGTAAAAGAAAGAGCTTTACAATAATATAAACTAGGAAAACTTTGGTTGTGTTTGGAAGGGGAAATATCCCAAAAACTGAGCCTTACTCTGTTTCTTCCCTGAACAGAGGCGACTTGTTCCTGAGTCGATTTGAACAACTTGGAGAGCGTTTTTGGATAAACTTTCTGAAGAGAAAATGTGTGTGACCTATTGAACTTTGCAATGGTATTTTATAACGCTAAAAAAGATCGCTTATAATGCCCAAACCGATGCTCACATCAATATCCCTAACACAAACCGTTGTTTGGCTTTAATTCGACATTATTCAACAATTATTGGCCATTCTAAACGATTAAACAACTACATTAATCTCCCATTACTCATTCTTATCCTACACATCACCATCTCATCCCAATTTGATCTTTTAAGAGCCAATTTTGACCATTTAATCCTTATTAGGTCACGTTAAATGCACAGACATTTGGCCCCAAAATTTGTATTAATTCGAGCAATTGATTAAGGGGTTTTATAGAACGCATCATGAGCTTTCCGGAACATCTTTCGGATCAAAAATCCGTTGAGAAACGAGTGAGATATGGCCGTTTGAAAATTCGGGCTCAAGGTTGAAGACAACCCCAATCGGATTTCAATCCATTTCCGAGAAATTGCACAAACAACCCTCTTGTTTTGCAAAAGTGATAAAAATTTCCTTCCACCTTAACTTTTGCCCCCCCAAATAAAATAGATAGTTATTATTTGAACTTTAAACAATTTATTTTATTAAACTTTAGCTTTAAAAACACTTATATAAATTTTAAAAAATATTATTATAATACTTTGCCATAAGTATTATCACTTGTAATTACTCTCTCATAATTTTAAATAATAAATAACTCATATTATTCATGATTATATTTTCTCATATTATAATAATCATATAACCATAATTCTTATGGTTCGTATATAATATGAGAACATAATTTTTGTAACCTTTACTATGGGATTTTAAATATTAACCTTATAAACCAACCTTATAAAATTTAAAATGTTATAACCTTATAACTTTAAGAAATAACATGTGTAAAATATTTTATCATGATAAAGGAAAATGTAAAATTACATTTTTACCCTTTATAAAAATGAGGGATATTACAATAGTACCCCCTTAAAAAGAGTTTCGTCCGCGAAACTAGATTAAGGTAAGGTAACGTCTTATAAAAATATACACCTCACGATCTATCATGCTATCCAAAGAACGACTCTTAAAACGGTTCTCAAGGAATAAATATATGGGCGGTTACAATAGTACCCCCTTAAAAATAGTTTCGTCCGCGAAACTAAGTCGACGCTCATAATAGATAACATCGTAATCATACTTAACCTTGTGGCTAACTTCAATCGGAATTACAACTTACAAGATCCAATCTTTTTTGAATTACCACTTCATGGCGTACTATGAAAACAAACAACTATGACGGAAACAACTAATACGAGTACTATACGAGGATTTAGGATTAGATGGATATTAAAATTATTCTGTTGTATTCAACACAATATGCTCTATAAACGAAGTTGGCATGCTTCTAAGGATGCCCAAAGGATGTGAAAAACATAGAAATGAACTATACGCCAAGTGAGAGAAATTGATGATACTAAACTATTCAACAAGAGACTAAGGCTATGAAGAGTTTATTCACTATCGGCATCGGCGTAGTAACAACTTGAAATTTTAATAAAAGAAAATGGAAGGCTTTGGTTGGTAAAAGTAATATAATCAATCAAACTGAATCATAGTAAATTGCTCAAGTTTCCAATATATATAAAAGCAATTCTAAATTAGGAAGTACGTCATTTCTTTTTATGTTCACCAACATCCTTATTGCTTGCACAAGAATCATTACAAAATCACTCTACTTAAATACCAAAGTTGAGAGACATTATGTTTTTATAACTCGAACATGATTAAAAATACTTATGTCATTTGATGCATTAAAAAAATTGCCTTATAGCTTAGGCAAGGCTTTTAACAAAATAGATGATGAGTTATCAACCACGAAAATAAAATAAAGACAAATAAATAAATAAGTAAAATAAGCTCATTTATGAAGTATTGATTTGATTTGTTTTCATAGAAAGCATAGTTATATTTAAATCCTAAGCAAAATCTTTATACTCTTAAATCTTCAAACATTGAGTTATAAACAAGAATCCCAACATTTGAAACTTCATTTTCTCAAATCGAACCTGAAGGACTTAGGGTTCTCACATGCCACCATGTGATCAAGACGAGGAAGCGAGCCAACCTAACCCTTTACTTCATTTCCACAGGAATAAGACATGTGATCTTGCCTTACCATGTGATCAGGATGGAAGACAAAATACATTCTTACTCACCACCATGAAAATCATAGAGAATACTTAATTTATAAAAACATAAAACCGAAGAAAATATCCCGCAACAAATTTACAAAGATGGAACAAAGATAGCAAGGGTAACAATTTTTGGTTATTTGCTCAATGCTTCAAATATGTTGAACTTGAAAAGAACTCATCAAAGGACTCGAATATCTTATTTGAAACTTAAAATTATTGAAACGATTTTAACAATCAAATTTTCATAAAACTAACCGTCTTTCTTCAAAAACGAAATAGGATGTGATTTTCACTGACCATGAATTAGCATAGATGATTGCACATTGACTTTAAATGAGTTGACCACAATTAAACATATAATTTCTTTCTTTTATACAAAGTTTTAATGACTAAGCTTTTTAGAAGAGAATTATCTTTGATCTTAAACTAATAGAATGTCGAAATAAAAACATATCCCCGAGAGGAGTTTCTTTATTTCATAATATTACTTGGCAACTTCACTTATGTAAAGACTAAGGTACAAGGACTTGGATCAGTATGAACAACAAGACATAAGATGGTTCAATCACTTGACAACCATCACTTCGGTTAAGACTTAAAATAGATTGAACAAGGAAGATAAAAATATATATCTTGAGAATATGTACCCTAGACACTAGAGTCTAAAGGTACACGACAGCCATATCTCTACGAATGGAACATTAATAAGAGATTAGAACATAAGGATCGACCTAAGGAATGACATTATAAAGTTTCGGCTCTGATATCATAATTGTAACACAACCTTTTTATACTGGGATATTACCGCCAGTGACCCCGAGATTAAACTCTCGATGTCACCCAAGGCTTACAGTAGATAAAGAACTTAACCAAAAACTTTAAAATGCGGAATATATATATATGTAAAAATTGTGGAAGTCTATTACAAAAGTTGAATAAACTATAAAGGATACAAAGGTTAAATGGGAAGGGTCTCACAAATCGGAACCTCGATCCTTAAAATTATCCTAACTTATTCCAATTCATCCAACTTCAATTCAGCTACTCCTCAAGCTTGCTCCTCGTGGTCCTCGACGTAGAATTCCACTCCTTATATGTCGCGACGAGAAATGCGATGGACACCAGCCGACCATGCAAGGAATATAAACGATCGGTTAGTCTTGTAACAGACTAAGCAAATGGGGTTTTAGAAGTTGGTTCGGTTTTAGGAAGGAACGAATTGGGATGTCGGGTACCGAATGAAAGTCGGTCCCATCCTCAGACCTCCTATGAAAACTATGACTTGAAGGAAAAGTATGGGAACGTCAAGGATGAGTCTCGATTTTTAAAGAAAGATTTACTAATGTTGGGAACTTGGGTTTCACATATTTAGTCAGGTGGGTGATTAAACCCCTCGTTGATCACGTTTCCCTCTACCAACCTCACCGCATAGGTGTTGTGCGAATTTAGATTAGAGCTAGAGAATTACGGAATCCGAGAGTAAGGATGGCATTCCATTTTAAGAATCACAATATCGTTCCACTTGGAATTAAGCATACTTTTTAAGTAAGAAAGAATGTGGATTACGGCCCCACGAAAATACTCATATGTTGGGTTGCAAGCCCAGACTAGCACGAGCTACGTGTCATCACCCCTCATCGAGCGAGCGGGTATTGACCATGGTCTTACAAGTAGAGCATCGGCTCAAGATTAAAGTCCTAGATTCTTTTTATTACATACAAGAGTTCCCAACAAAGTCATAAAACGATTTAAAGGCACAAGATAACATATAAGAAGACCTGTAACATGCTTGATAAAACGAGTGATGCATAAACGACTTTATATGGAAATCAAACACAAACCACTTGCCTCAAAATTGACGTAGATGGGTTTTGAAACGATCACCCGCGATTAAGGCTTGTTCCTGTTTTTATCAACCAGAAAATAAATTGTCGTCAATTTATTTTGTTCATTCGATAACGTTGATTTTCAAGAAATCATAACGGATTTAAGTTTATAAAAACTATAAACTTATACATTATATTAATAATTTCCTTTTTATTAATATAATGTCATTTAACCTTCTCTTTTCACTATAACATATTAACCTAACCGTATTTTTAGTATTAATCTAAACAAAAACCTTTTTACTTATACATCTTCAAAACCCTTATTGTTAACTTTATTTAATCAAATCATTTTAGTCTTATAGTGAAATAAAAAAATTATATTCTTATTAAAAAAATCCATATTTAAAATACCAATTTAATTATAATACACTAATATTACCCATTTAAAATTTATAAGTTTATTTAAGTACTTATACAATAAACTTTTCTTAACATTTGTCAATTTAGATGTTTTTATCCATTTTAATTTAACAAAGAGTATTTTTTTTATTTAAAAAAGAACCAAAAAAAATACCCTAAGTGAGCAGCATGGTCGAGCCGGGTCGGGCCCGACCTGCTCACGGGCTCACCAGCAGTCGCACGCACAGAACGGAGCTGAAACAGATGCTCAACTTCGGTGCCTTCGTTCTTCTTCGTCCGACATCGGTTCGGAGCGTGTGAGTAGGCGTTGGAACTGTAAGAGACAGAGCTTTTCGATGATATAAAATAGGAAAACTTTGGTTGTGTTTGGAATGAGAAATAGCCCAAAAACTGAGCCTTACTCTGTTTCTTCGCTGAACAGAGGCGACTTGTTCCCAAGCCGATTTGAACAACTTGGAGAGCGTTTTTGGATAAACTTTCTGAATAGAAAATGTATGTGACATATTGAACTTCATAATGGACTTTTATAACTCTCAAAAAGATCGCTTATAATGCCCAAACCGATGCTCACATCAATACCCCTAACACAAATCGTTGCTTGGCTTTAATTCGACATTATTCAACAATTATTGGCCGTTCTAAACGATTCAACAACTACTTTAATCTCCCATTACTCAATCTTATCCTTACACATCAGCATCTCATCCCAATTCGATCTTTTAAGAGCCAATTTTGACCATTTAATTAATCCTTATTAGGTCACGTTAAATGCACAGAAATTCGGCCCCAAAATTTGTCTTAATTTGAACAATTGATTAAGGGGTTTTATAGAACACCTCATGAGCTTTCCGGAACATCTTTCGGATCAAATATCCATTGAGAAACGAGTGAGATATGGTCGTTTGAAAATTCGGGCTCAAGGTTGAAGACAACCCCAATCGGGTTTCAATCCATTTCTGAGAAATTGCACAAACATCCCTCTTGTTTTGCAAAAGTGATAAAAATGTCCTTCCACTTTAACTTTTGCCCTCCAAATAAAATAGATAGTTATCATTTGAACTTTAAACAATTTATTTTATTAAACTTTAGCTTTAAAAACACTTAAATAAATTTTAAAAAATATTATTATAATACTTTTCCATAAGTATTATCACTTGTAATTACTCTCTCATAATTTTAAATAATAAATAACTCATATCATTCATGATTATATTTTCTCATATTATAATAATCATACAACCATAATTCTTATGGTTCGTATATAATATGAGAACATAATTTTTGTAACCTTTACTATCGAATTTTATGTTTTAACCTTATAAACCAACCTTATAAAATTTAAAATGTTATAACCTTATAACTTTAAGAAATAACATATGTAAAATATTTTATCATGATAAAGGAAAATGTAAAATTACATTTTTACCCTTTATAAAAATGAGGGATATATATTACACTAATCTAGGACAAGAGTTTGATTGTCAAATTTTTGTTCAAAACAGTTGACAAACCTGATTTCGCTATACATAACGGGGTCTTGATCTGTAAATTTATTTGTTGGTCATGTAAAACCATTTCAACATAGACCAAGTTGAAAAGAGCAATTAACCACAATGATGGATTATTAAAGTAGCAATATCAAATGTAATGAAACTAAACAATACGAGAAAGGTGTTTAAGGTTAGGATTCACACAATAACGTTTCGATAGACTAACAAGGTATCAATTTGGATTTCAATTCGAATTTGAAGGACTAACTACGTACCTAATGTCAAAACAAATCTCTTCTCAAACGATGATTGTTTGTATTTAAACCAAACAAAGCTAGTCGAGTTTAAAACCTTTAAGACCTTTAGAGATCAAAGGTAAATAGAAACAACATTCGAATTTTAAGACCTTTAATGACCAACAAGCATGCAATTCAAGATGACGTGCAAAGAAGCAATAAGGAGAAACACAAAGTGAGAGGTCTTCGACTCTCTTTGGGCGTTCTTCCAATCACCCTAGAATATTTTTTTGAATTTCCGAATATGGTTTTTTTATTTGGATCTGATTTTTTTAAATAAAATTGGTTACTAACCGATTATATAGGATATGGTAGGACGACAATATAAGAAGAATAGTTGCAAGATATGGAAACAAAATCTTAACAAAGGAAGGAAACAAGATAATCCAAGGATGGAAATAGGATCGGCGCAAATCAAGGGTTGCCCTAGGAGATCGGCGTCGAACAAGGAAAGAGCAACACAAGGTCTCGGTGTTGGGTGAGGAACCATAACCGAAAGGACGAACACCAAGAACACACACACACACACACACGAACAACATCAAGCACAAACAAGGTTACTAACCTTAATGTAACACCCCGACTTACCGGCGAGACATTACTAGGTAGTTGACCCTAACGGGTCCTACCTGAACTGGTTGACAACTAGAATACATGGACCTTGCAACTCGGGCACGACAAGAAAACCATTTTAAAACATCAAACTGTCATTCAAACAAACCATATTTTTATAATGTCATGCATGAATCCCAATGTCTAGCCAATTCATATTCAAAGCCAGAAATCTGCTAAAGTCAACAACATAGTGAAATATCAAAAACAGCTAACAAGCCTAAACCGATCTCCAAACCCACTCAGTGACCTATGACACGCGTCAACGATCCGCTGCAGCATCTGGCCTAGGCTCCAACACGGAACCTGTGTGAGTATCTGGAACTAAAAAAAATAAAGTCCCTGAGGGGTCAACTACTACCCTAGGCAAGCTAGATAACACACGATAATAGTAAGACGTTTGAAAAACAACAATTATTCAACAACATAACTTTTAACAAGTGAATTGAACATAACAGAATAGGGCCACACACATTTTCACAACCTAGAAAATATGAGAAAGGAAAGGCAATGAGACATACCATAATCAAACTAACAAGCACAAAAGTAAAGCATTTATAATAATAACCAACACTTCGACATAAAACAATTAAAGGGAGATACAACGAATAAACAATTCATTAAGCGTGGCAAGAATTCACAAGGTTGAAATCCAACTAAGTAATCACACACACGCACACAACAAAACCATTCACAATCCTATTGGGAAATGCCATTCTTCCTTCCACCACCGCATTCCCATCCCTGCGTCCGAGTGCAGAGGCGGGACCTCCCAATTTTCATATACGTCATCCTTCCAACCCCTGGTCAAGCCTCCACTGGAGCACTTGCCAAAAACAAACAATCAATTTTTATTTTTAAAGGGACCGGCCGACACACGACCATGGCTAGACGCCTCTTCGCCACCGACAATCGTCGCACATGATCGTGCCGGTTACGCTGCCAGCACAGAGAAAGCGATACTATTTCTTTTACGAGAAAACGTTTGAAATGAAAAGTGCATCACATCATGCATGAAAGCATTTCACATGGAAACCTATATTCGGGACTAACTCCCAAAACCAATCTCACAATCACGGCATGAAATCTAACAAGACTAGAATAGAGCCGAGCAAGTCGAGAACGACTTACCTGGAAAGCGATCCTCGAAGGAAGTAAGAAACGCGTCGATACTAAAGACCTACGAATCATAACGTTCACGATTAATCGACTAACCGCGAAAAGCTACTATCGATTCTAAGCAAGCACAACCATAGTGGATTCGAAGTAAAAGTCACCATACTTTCATGGTATCCAACCACAACGACTTAACCTGATTATCTAAGTTTGAACAAAATTTAGGTGCGACGACTCATGAACCACATCAACTTTCCTCATCGACGTATATCTCTTATCTAGGTCTATAGTGCTTCAAGGAATAGTAAGTCAATGCAAACCAGGATCGAAGTCCAAGTTCACAAGTTATAACATTATGTCCCAAACCTTGCATTCAAAGCAAAACTAACCAAGCGAGTTCTATCAAGCAACGAGAGGTCAAGGCTAACACACATCCTACTCGAAAACCCTAATACTCCTCGTAATCTAGTAAGGGTCAAACCACACAAGATCAAATGACGATCGCAATCACAAAAACATTGAAATCTCAATTTAGAGTTCCTCAAACTCATTCTCATGTCGAATTCCAACTTTTAATTCATGTCTCACCATTTAAACAAAAATTCCAATACAACCATACACCAACTTATTCAAGCCGACTCATTCCCAAATTCAATCCAAATATACTCATAAAAGAACCAAGCTAAATTTACATCATCAATAGTACAATTCCAAGCAACATTCAAGGAATCCCTAAACCAAGGAAAATGTGAATTCCCAAATGACAATTAGGAACGAAATGCCACTGAGCACAAGTATTCATTCTTACTCATATCAACATAATCACACATTTAAATCTAGGACAAAAAAAGATAGACAAACAAGGGCAAGGTTCGACCTTAGGGGTGCACAATTCGGAGAACAAATCTTTACTATGGGTTCACGAACAACCTTTGCACGCTACTTGCAAGGCGGATCTCAATGATGTATGCGGCTTCAACTCAGCGTATGACTCGTGCTCCTTGTGCAGTGAACAGCAACACGCTCTACTCGCTCGATCTGCGACGACTCTTGACTAAACTACCCAAGATAGGTGGCACGAGGGGATCGACGGGACGAGGACCACACCTGACGTTCTCGGTAGGACTGATTCCGATGATTCTTTCCGACTTGCTTGTGCCTCTCGATTGATGCCCGCGCGATGTGGTTCCTCCAACTTGTTTGCGGAAACCATCATTTCAGATGGTCACGCCGATGAAGAAGGATGGAGGTGCCGAGAAAGAAGAGAGGGGCGAAGCCTTACCAGTGGCGCAGAAGGGACGACGGGCGAAGGCGGAAATGGGTCAGAATTGGGCTCGAGTTGGTTGCGCTTATAGACTAGAGCAAGCAAGATCCCCCGGCGGCAAGTGCACAGGTTTAGGAACGACGACAGCGGCAACGTGGATCTCGGCGGTGACAGGCGATCTCGAACGGCCCAACTTCCTGCTGTCTCTATCCCACCGGAGCGCAGTGACGATGACAAGGATCAAAGGCGATGCAACAATGACGATGAAGAACAGAGGGTGAGGATGGAATTGTTTGAGCGAGGGAACGATGGAAATGGGTGAGCGATTGTCTGCTCCTTTCCCTGGTGAGAGGCGTCTCAAATCAAAAGAGGGAGAGTGGATGCACTAGGGCAAGGGGTAGTTTAGGAAAAAGGGGTGAAAAGAAATGGGTTTGGGCTGTGTTCGGGTCACAACAAGAGTTTTGGGCCTTTTGGCCCAAAAGAAAAAAAAATCCGAGTGTTACACTTAAGGCATGAATGAAATTACCCAAAATTGTAAGCAAAATTAGATCAAAGAAGAAGATTATGCAAGGCAAGTGATAACCAATTTCATAAAAGGATTCAAACACAAAGAACATTTCCTTTTTTTATTTTGTTTGGGTGTGAACGAGACTTGCTTGGATACACAATGTTTTCACTATGGTAAAAAAATTGAATTTTTTGATGGATTTTACGAGAACAATGGTGGATGACAAAGAAGATTTGTGAATTATATTGAACAAGAGTGACTTACAAGACCTTGGCTCTAATGTAGTTGATGTGATTGCTCCTCGGATTCTAGATTAGATAACATCTTGACACCGATCTTTGGTCTTGAGTTATGTCTCCCTTGTCGATGTTTTGAATAGAATAGTGGAAGCACTTGATATTGGAACTTTGAATTGGCAAGACACCTAGATGGAGATCTAGGAAGTCTCGTAGGGACTAGATAGGATTGATCTATAGAGATTGATCCTAAGACCAACGCTAGAGGGCTCGGCCGAGAGAGGGCAGTTTAGGGTTAGAAGTTTGATGATGTACTAGGCCTACGAGGAGAGAAACTCGATTCAAAGCTAGGCTGCAATATTGATTAAGACTTGAAACAAAACAAGTTATTCTTTTGGCCTTATAAATGTGGGGGCCAAACAAGCGACTACTAGGTCAAGCATGGGATTGGGCCAAGTATGCAAACGAGCCCCACATCCGAGGAAACCCAAGCACACTAACTTATTAAAAATAGAAAGGCTCAACTATAGAAATACTAATAATAGAAACCAAAACAAGAGACAAGGGTGCACTAGGCGGGCCTAGGCCATGCATTGCATAGAGCTGGGGCGCGCATCATAGGAGACGGGACGCGCCTAGAGCATCGACATCGGTGTCATGGCTAGGCAAGGGCATCGACCCTGACATGCTAGGCTCAGTGTCGTGACACGGCGGCTACTCCCATGGTGACGAGTGTCAAGACCCGGGACCCGGCATCAGGCGTGCCATGGATTGCCGAGACGTGGCACACAAGCAACACTGTTGTGCATCCTATGGCCTTGGTGCAGGCGCGCGTCAAGGGCCCCTCAGAGTGCAATGACATGGCCTCTTCCTTCTCGACAACAATCATGGTCGGAATCTCATCACTATGGCAGGATACATTGTGAGAAACAATCTAAGGGAGTTAATTCACCTGGACGACCATATAAATCGGAGTTGGAACACACTTCAGACGGAAATGATGGAATTATATCTTGCGATAAAATAAGCTAGGAAAAGACATTTCACAAAAATTAAAATTGGAGGAGATAAATAAAAGCAATATGAGGAGATAGGTCTTGTCCATAGGATGAAGCTTGTCATCATCCTAATTGTTACTTTAAAAAAAACTAGGTATAGTACGTATTTACTTTCGTCATTATTAAAGTATATTTAGAGGTAGTTAATTCCAATTGAAAAATATGAATGTCCTCGCACGTAGGAAGAATCCGATTGGATTTTCTTACTATGGCTGTAAATAGAGAAACACGAGTCACTCTCTGTTTCGTTGCACCAAACGAGGAGAAATTGCTTTTTTCAAACAAAAAAAGAAATTAGTAGTATGAAAATTGGAAGGAGAAAATTCATGTCACACTCACATGGGCGCAGATGGATCCTTGGAATTGGATGCTACTCAAACCAAAATCATACGGTACACACGTCTTTTACCGTTCCAATAATTTCATACTCCCACCGATTCACAATATTTGGGGTTTTTAGCTGAAATTTTCTATTCATAATCTTTGGTCCTATTTATTCAATTAAGACAAATACATTCCAAAAATAACTTACATTCATCTATGAGTGTACTATATTCTAGTTTCAATGAATCTCTTTTTTAAAACTCATTAGAAAAACGTTTTTTTATCTCCTTCACATTCCATTCTTTAGTGTGAAATCAACATATAGTATTAAAGACAGGCTTCATTGAAAATAGATATTTAATTACTAGTATTAAAATCTAAGAAAATAAATTATTTTGATTTCTATGTATATCTACTCTTAAAATGTGTGAAAAATGAAAAAACCCCAAATATTGTGAATCGGAGGGATTAGTAATTTACTTTCCGTGTATATGGTTTCCAAATGTAATTTAATTTTAAAATTTCTAGAATATGTTTGGTTAAAATTTTCAGTTCCATGTTGTTCTTAATTTCCAAAATTAAATGCATAGAGTTTTCAGATTTCAATTAATAAGTTGAGAATTATGAGGAAATAGATGTTTTATTTTATCTATCTTATTAATTAAGTGATGGTTCATTTATTCAACAGTTTTGGTGTATGTTGTTTATAAATTCAATGAATGCGCAGTAAAACTGATTTCCAACGGCGAGCTATGTCCAGCCGTCCAGGGATGAATGTGTTGGATAGAGGTTGTAGACACAAGATTTAAAATGAGATTTGTTTGTGGCGCATCCATCCTTATTATCTCCTCAAAGTGAACAAGTGAAGTGACTCATGGTGGGTGAATCAAATACCAACGTGATAGCTTGCAAAATCACATTGCATAATCAATCTCCCTTCTCCTTTTTTTTTTATCTGTCTGGAAAGTAGGCGTCCCCACTCTCCCATATTCCTCCCTCCATGATTCATTATACATTGTTCATTGTTGTACAAAAAGCTTCTAGCTCCATCTTAAAAGCTCTTCTCCTCCTCCTCCTCCTCTGTTTCTGTTTCTGTTCTTCTGGTTCATAATAGAAAAAAGAAGAAACGAAAATGGTGAAAGATGTGCGAGACAAAGACAAGGCACTGGGCGGAGAAAAGAAGCTTCTGGTAGGACTCGCCTGGAATTGCGCCGTCGAGCTCAAGCTCCTCGTCGCCGCTCTCTTCCTCCTCTGCTCTCTCGCCACCTTCCTTCAACTCATCCCTTCTCGATTCTCCTTCTTCACCTCCTCCTCCCACCCCCGCCTCTGCATCTCCGCCGCCGTCCCCCTCAACTCCTCCTCCCCCCCTCCTCCTCCCCCCTTCAGATCCGCCGAGCTCCTCCCCACCGGCGTCATCAAGCGCTCCTTCAACCCCATCGGCTCCGCCGCCTACTCCTTCGTCCTCATGTCCGCCTACCGCGGCGGCCCCAACTCCTTCGCCGTCCTCGCCCTCTCCTCCAAGCCCCTCCAAGTCTACGGCCGCCCTTCCTACCTCTGCGAGTACCAGAACCACCGCTCCTCCTCCTCCTCCTCCGTCGCCGGAACCCGGATCCTCCCCGACTGGGGCTACGGCCGCGTCTACACCGTCGTGGTGGTCAATTGCACCTTCCCCTCCCCCGTGGGCGTCCCCTCCGGCGGCCGCCTCCTCCTCCACGCCGCCGATCTCAACTCCACCGACTCAATCGAAGCCCTAATTGAGCCCCCAAACTCCGTGAACCTCTCCTACTTCTCATCCCCTCCCAAGTACGACTACCTCTACTGCGGATCCTCGCTCTACGGGAACCTCAGCCCTCAGAGAGTCCGCGAATGGATGGCCTACCACGCCAGGCTCTTCGGCGCCAAATCGCATTTCGTCATCCACGACGCTGGCGGGGTCCACCCCGACGTCCTCCAGGTTCTCCGCCCCTGGATGGAGCTCGGCTACGTCTCCTTGCACGACGTCCGGGATCAGGAGAGATTCGACGGATACTACCATAACCAGTTCTTGATCGTCAACGATTGCTTGCACCGCTACCGATTCGATGCCAAGTGGATCTTCTTCTTTGACGTCGACGAGTTCATCTACGTTCCTGGCAAGAACTCGCTCCGATCGGTCATGGATTCGCTCAAGGACTACTCCCAGTTTACCATCGAGCAGATGCCCATGTCTAGTAAGCTCTGCCTCACTCAAGATTACGGCAAAACCCCCAAGTATGTACTCTGTCTGTTTGTGATTAAATAAATTCTTTAGTCTGTCTAATTTTAATTTGCATATTGATATGGAATCTGAGCATCGTTCAAACGATGCATATTGATATGGATTTTTTAGATGGTGATTGAATTTAGCTTTACTTAGTACTCCATATTTAGGAACTAGTAAATCTGTAAATGTTGGTTGCTGTTTATGGCACAATAGGGCCGGGCGACACATAATTTTTTAGATGGTGATTGAATTTAGCTTTACATTCGAGTGTAGGAATTGAACTTTGATCAGGACATTTGATTAGTTGCTACGAAGCTTAGTTGCTCTCTTTTGAGTCGTTTGGCGGTCATTTTAGGGACCCATGAGTTTGGTGCCAGGTTAAATCATGGTTCAATCTTCCAGGATTGAAGGTAGATGGACTTAAGTTGTTATAGGAATCAATTTTTTTATAATTATTGTTTGATTAGGTGCAAGCAATCACTAATCACTTTCATGAGTTAGGTACAGACGAGCTGTGTGTGCCTTGAATCAACGGCTAGTTTATAAAGTGATTAATATGTGATTAAGACCTTCTTCCTTGGCTTTCATCATCACAATTATTGTACACTTTATTTTGTGATGGAAAATGAGCCTTGTGTATGGTATCTTGAGAATGCCTTGATGAAAGAAAGTGACCCCTGTATATGAAGCCAGTAGAGCCGTAGAATGGAATGCATATTCTCCATATTTTAGACTCTTCTAAATGATCACATCGGCTAGTTGATATTTTGTCTTGGACTCCACATGTGATAATTGGAAGGTATCCTAATGATAAGTCATGTCCAAAATGAAGTTTTGTATGCATTGCAACATACAAGAATGTAATCGGTCTTTTATATTGGTATAAAGCTCGGTAGGTATGTTGTGAAGTTGTAATATGTACGTGTATCTAGTCACTCATCTTCGATCCCTTCTTCATACGTACTGGTCCCTCTCTTAAAAACCCATGATAGATGAGTGTGAATACTAAATCCAGCTCATAAGTCAAGCGCGACTAGTTTGGCTAGTAGGTGATAACATGTGTGACCTCTTTGAATCTGCTTTTCCCGTTGTAATTACTTAAATTGCTTCTTACTAGTACAATATATAAACAAATTGGTCTCATAAAGTGACTAAGAGATGTTTGGTATTAATTCATTGATATGATATGCAGGAAATGGGGATTCGAGAAGTTGGTGTACCGAGATGTAAAGCGAGGGATCCGGAGGGACCGAAAGTATGCGGTGCAACCGAGGGACGTCTTTGCTACGGGAGTCCACATGTCGCAAAACCTGCAGGGGAAGACGACGCACAGGACGTATCAACAGATCAAGTACTTCCACTACCACGGAACCATAGCCCAGCGTCGTTGGGAGCTGTGCCGGAAGCTCATTAACGCGACGGAGATGACGTTGGAGGGTAGACCGTATGTGCTTGACACTAGCATGAGGGCCGTTGCGCCCTTTGTCAAGAGGTTTGAGCTCAACACCATTGGGACAAGGTTGCAAAGCACTCGCCAATAATAAACCCCCTCTAGTCCCTAGGGTATAATAATACACACATACATAAAAAGAAAAAAACACAAGTAGGTATAACTAGTTTTTAAATAGATTGTCTTTTTATTTGTTATGATTACCATTCCTATTTATTTAATCGGATGATCACATGGGTTTAGTTTATTTATTTTTTAAAAAAATTGTTATAGAGGACAGGCGTCAACTGGTGTACCTTTTTCTCTTGATTCGGTGTACATAATAGTTATTATAGTGGGACGTCTCTCTTCTTCTTCTGTCTTTTTTTTTAATTCATGGTTTATGTTGCATATATTATTTATTAGTAGTATAATAGAGGACTATTATAAATCCAGAATGGAAAGAGATCGATTCGTGATTTTAATTACATTTTTGTATTAATTAAAGTTCTTATGGGTTCTCAAGATGTGTGGTGTTGTCGGTAGTGAAACCATGATGTTTGTCAGATGCCAGTTGCCGACATTATTTTAATAATTTTAATAGCTGGTACGGTATTAGTTTTTATTTTTGTATTTAATTGTGTGGCTGGCTATAGGGGATGGGTGTGTATTTCCTATTAGTTCCTACTCCGTATTTCAGCTGAGCATCGGTTCCAAACCGAACCGAAAATCGAAATTTCATTTTATGTAAACCGAAAATCGAACTGAATTGGTTCGGTTCGATTTCGATTTTTGTCGGTTTTACATAAATAATAGGTTATTCTTTGGAAAATTTGAACCGAACCGAAATTTAACAGAACTGAAATTTAAAAAATTCTTAAACCGAAAACCGAACCGAACTATATCAGTTTCGATTCGGTTCGGTTCGACTTAAAATTTCGGTTTGAACCGAATCGTACTCAGCCCTGCTCCGTATGAATTATGATCATAGTGGGCCGGGCCCTACAAGCAAGTAGTCTACTAGGCCTGGGTGGGTCTCTTACTGTTTTTCGGCTGGAACTACTTCCATTTATATCAGTCAAGATTTTGTGGAAGATGTTTAAAGTTCAAAGTTGATGTTTACTTCATTTTCATTAAAGTTATAAAAATAAATTTGTTGTTTTAATTAATAAGATAAAGATAGGTTTAGAAAAGTGATGATAATTATGATTATATGAGAGGAAAAGGAGGAATAATTGAAAGAGACATGGGGGGACAGGGTGGAAAATGAGGAAAAGAGAGGGGCCGTTAGGGCTTTTGGACAATTCTATCATTTCAATTTGGCAGCTTTCTTGTGGCATTGTGCACTTACCTTGTGTTAAATGGGAAAAATGTATTTCCCCCCTTTTCCTTGTGGTCACCCCACACTAGATTGTGCGATTAGTTTTCATTGGAAAAACAGAGAGAAGAACCTCGTTTGGTAAGTATATGAGATACCGGGTATTTGTATAATACTAGAGCCGTCCAATAAAATTTGGGGCACTGTACTGAATCGAAATTTTATTCCTATTAACATATATTTTTTTAAATGTAAATTTTATTAACATAAATTCCTATTAAAATTATCCCTTATTAACTAGTAATTAGTGACTTAATTTACAAAAACTCCTACACTTATTAGGCATTTTTTAGATTAGATAACTTCCTTTTTTATAAATTTTTTAATTAATTAGTTAATATACATATTAATTAAATGTATTTTTTAGAAAACAAATATATTTAAGATAATTAATTTTAATAAGTATAAATTGAGGGCCCCTTTCTAAAATTAGGCCCTGTGCAACCGCACGATTTACACATGCCAATGGCGTGACTGATCAATAAGATATCAAAGTATGAGTATCAATTGTATCAAGATATTAGATATGTGTATTAATATGGGTGATATTTTTAATATACTAATTTTTGGGTATATCAAAATAACTTTCTAATATCACTTACTTTTATATCGATAGAGTATATTAAATATCAAATATGGATATCAATCATATTCATATGAAATCATACTCAAACCTGATATCGTGATATGGATATAAACGGACCCTTATAACATTTTATAAGAACACCTATATTTCGGCTTTGTTTTGTCTAGGTTTGTGCAGATTTTTAAAGGTTCTTAATATTTAAAATCTACTTAAATGGGTGTTCATTGAAACAACCGACTATAATTATTACTATTACCGCATTCTTCTCCAAAAAAATACTACTACTACAGTACCATATTTATTTTAATGATCGAAAGCATAGATTTTTTTTGATAGAAGGAGAGACAATACTCTTCACTTTTTCGAGAGATTTTATTAATAATAAAAGCGAAGTAATTACTAATTAAACAGAACTTAGCCTCTTTCAAAAAAAAAAAAAAAAACAGAAATTAGTCCAACTCCTTACATTAGCGAGACTATTTACAATTTGGCCAACCGCTATATATGAAAGCATTTAGGTCCGTATGTCTCCAACAATTCATTTGGCACTAATAGCTGGCAATTAATAAAGTGGGGGCGCCCTCCGTCCATATACTTGTAATTCTTAACTAATTTCCTTGTATTTTTTTCTTCCTACATGGAGATTTTGTACTTCCTTTGTTTCAAAATAGTTGATCTTAGACAAAATTTTACACATATTAAGAAAAATCTTTTTTTTCTAAATTACCCTTATAAGTACTCTTTTTTTTTCGGAAATTTCGCGTGGTAACCTTGAGGTTTGACGTTATTCATGAGGTGTACCAAAATTTGACATAATTCACATGGTAACCCTAAGGTTCAATAAAATTTGCATAATAACCTTCAGATTTGTACGAAATTCATCAAGTGCACAAAAAAGTTAAAATTAATTTTAATTATTCATTTTATTTATAAAACATTGATTTTTTAACGATCTTAAATACAATCTTATTCACTACCTTAATATCAACTAATTATTTTATTTAATTTCTTCCAACATTTATTAATATATTTTCATCTTATAAATTAATCAACTAAAAAGCTATTAAAATAAATATTTTTCCCATTTATCAAAGTTAAGATGTTTTTTTTAAAAACAATTATCAAATAATTTAATTATTTATTATTTAACAAATAAAGATCAAATAATGTAATTTAAAAAAGAAAATCTTCAAAATATAAATAATTCAAACTTTAAATTTTCATTAATTGTAGTCATTTTTTTCGTTAATAATTTTTTTTGCATAAATATTTTTAAATAAAAATAATACAAATTTCTAAATAATATAAATTTTGATCCTTTAATAATTTAAAGTTTTAATAATTACATTAATTATTTGAAGAGAAAAAAAGTAAAAAAATAATTTTTTTCATCAATTAATCATTTTTTAAGAATTTTTTCAAATAAAATAACGTGAAGTATTTTTATGTTTTTATAATTAATTAATATATAACATAAAAATGATAAAATTAAATAAAATTATTTTAAATACAAAATTTCATATTATAATAATGAATTAGATTAAATTTTACGAAATTTATAATTTTTTGCGCTTTTTGAGTTTTTCAATTTTTATTTTTTTTATCTTTTTAATGTTTATATTTTATTTTATTTTCCGTTATTCGTTTTTTTTATATTTTGTTTTTTTCGAAAATTTCATTTTTTTCTTCATTTTTTTAGTTTTTTTAATTTTAAATATTTTTAAAAAATTTTATTAAATAAAGTTAAAATTAATAATTAATATTAGTTTTAACTTTTTGGTTATTGGACAGATTTAGTTTGAACCACAAGGTTATTTTGTAAATTTTGGCTATACCTCAAGGTTACCGCATAAATTATGTCAAACTTTAGTACACCTCATGAATAATGTCATATCTCAGGGTTATCATGTGAAATTTCCGTTTTTTTTTTTCAATTATCAATGTAAATTTTGGGATATGTGTAAAGTGGAGTATATATAAGGATATAAATGGAAAAAAAAGTTACATGAACATTTATTTTGAAACAAAAAAAATTAGCTTTAAGAATAACTATTTTGAAACGGAGGGAGTATTTTTTGGACGAAAACTAAAGAAGAGTCCATGTTCATGGAAGAATCACTCCCGGATGTTTAATACAGAAATCAATCTTCCTGTTATCTGACCTGACCACACATATCTTCTACACTGAAACCAACTCTCCTAAGAATTGTCTCTCCTATAAAACAAGTGTGTTTATAATGTTACAGAGATAAATTAATTAAAAAAAACAATCGTAGCATCAAGCTAAGCTATATATCAAACTGTATTATTTTAAACCAATCATTCAAACAATAATCAGAGTCACACATTTACACTTATTAATTCATTCATTCTACATTTGGCGTGGACCCTTCTCTTTTGTCCCCATCGGCCACACCTTTCCATCCTCCTCTGCCCACCTCTCTTCTCTAGCCACCACTTCAGCCCTAGTGGGCCCCACCCCACACCCGTATGGAGCTGACAAGGACGCCTCGTTGGCGTTGGCGGAAACCAAACCCTACAAATCACCATGTTAAATTTAATTTACTAGCTGAGAAATTCTCCCAATTTTGGCTAGGACAGCTGGTTGTTGCCGACGGCTTGGCGCTCGAATTGTTTGATCACGTCGGCCATCTTCTTCATGCTGTCGTCGTATACGTAAGGGCGCTTGTTGTGCCAAGTAACGGCTTTCTTAGCAGAAGGCGGGAGGAAGAGCCTACAGAGCTCCTTTTGCACTTGGATGGAGTTGTGGTAATGGTAGTAGCGGATCTTCGTCTCTGTATCGTGCAGCGTTTTTCCTATCACATTCTCGGACATGTGTACTCCTGTCGCGAATGCGTTCTTTGCCTGGATCGCGTACTTTCGGTCTCTCCTGATCTTCTCTCTTGAGTCTCTGAATAGAAGCTTCTCAAATCCCCATTCCCTGCATTTCTCCCAAATGTTTCTTTAATAGGTTCATTCCATAAATGATTTATCTAAATTAAGGAAATAATTTCCAAATCTGGGTTCTTATCCTATTGTTGTCATACTCATATCATAAGCTAAAAGCATGGTAACAAAGTGATTCATTTCTGTTAAAGTAAAGGGTATTAATTAATGTGCAGAATGCTCACATGTATAAAACCATTATTTATATATGCACATGAATTTAGAAAGCAATCCTTGCAAAACCAGCAAAGGTCAAAAGGACAAGTGTATTTGAGTAGAAAGAGGTAAATAAACACTTATTTATTCACTTTTTGGAAATATTTCACAATCTTGTAGATCAAGCATCCTTTGCTTTCTCAGAATTCCATATACCCCCTTTAAACTTTCTCATTCCTAAAGACAAATAATGCTTGTAGACTATGATGAACAACAAACATGATCACAACCTCTAGTACTATTGTTCCATTACCTTGTTTCTCATCTTTAACATTTTTAGGACAATTTTGGGCACATGCTTCTACAGGTTTCAGTCTTTAACAAATTATTATTTTTTCAACATAGTACGCAATAGTGCAGCATTACCAATCAAAGTCCCTGTTCTACTAACTGTAACAAATCCAACTTAAAATCTCAATATCAATTCATGCAGCATTGAAGAATTAGACAGCTTCCAATCAGCATTAACTATAATCACACACAATACACATGGCATAAGTAATGATGAAGAAGTGATGCAGCTGATTGATACCTTGTGTAATTGTGAGTTGAATCTTTGAAGCAGAGCTCGCTGGACATGGGATTCTGCTCAATGGTGAACTGAGTATAATCCTGCAACCCCCTGAGCACCGACTCCAAGCTGCTGTTGTTGTCCGGCAAGTAGATATACTCGTCGACGTCGAAATAAAAGGTCCAATTGGCCGAGAATCGGTACCTGTGCAAGCAGTCATTCACCACCAGGAACTGATTGTAGTAGTATCCGTCGAACTGATCCTGCGCCCGGATATCCTGGATGGTGACCCGCCCCGCCCTCACCCACGGCTCGAGCACCGCCCTGACCTCCGGCGACACCCCGCCGGCGTCGTGGAAGACGAAATGCGACCCGGCGCCGAAGAACCAGGCGTGGTAAGCCATCCATTCCCGGATCCTGTGAGGGTTGAGGGTGCCGTACAAGGAAGATCCGCAGTAGAGGTAATCGTAGGGGTAGGGCGGCTGGAACCGCGATTCGTCGAAGGAATTGGGGGATTCTTGGAGGGCGACGAACTTCTCGAATTGCCTAGGGTTGAGGCCGTAGTAGGCGTAGAGGAAGAGCGTGCCGCCGGAATTGTCGGCGTTAGGGTTGGAGGGGAAGGTGCAATTGACGACGACGACGGTGTAGACGCGGCCGTAGCCCCAATCGGGGAGGATCTTGAGGGCTTTGGATTTGGTGGAGGTTCCGTTGGAGGAGATCCACTCGCATTTGTACCAGGGGCGGCCGTAGACGTGGATGGGCTTGGAGGCGAGGCCGACGACGGCGAAGGAGGCGGCGCCGCCCCGGTACGCTCCCATCTGGACGAAGAGCGCCGCGGCGTTGCCGTAGGCGGCGAACTCGCGCTTGTTGGGGTCGGCATTTGGGCGGCGCTTGGATTTGGCGGCGAGGATGGTGGAGGCGGCGAGGGCGGTGGCGGTGGTGGTGGTTTTGGAGGAGGAGCAATGGCAGATGGAGGAGGAGGAGGAGAGGAAGGTATGGTAGTAAGGTTGGAAGTTCCAGATGGCGATGAGGAGAGTGAAGGCGATGATGGTGGAGATGAGGAGCTTGGCTTCGGAGCAGAGGAAGGGCTTGCCGGCGGGGGAGGAAGGCGGCGGCGCGTCCTTCCTCATCTTCTGTGCTCTGTGTAGTGTTGTTGTTCTTGTAGCAAAGAAATTGAAGGCACAAGGAGCCAAAGATGACAGATGGGAGCCCTGCAGTGGGAAGCCTGGAAACCCACAGTCCGACTCTGTGCTTTATTATGAGCGTGTCTCTTGCAACTCAGTCACCGACACTATTATTTTTATATTCTCATTTCATCAAATCAGAATTCTCAAATTACAGTGATTAAGAATTACTGTACAAAAAATGAGAGATACGTATGTATTCAAATAGGCCTAGCTTAATAAAAAATTCGTAAAAATTGGCTTGATATTTTTTTGTAATTAAGGGTGTTTTGCATAGCAAGCGATACCATAGTTCCGTTTCTACAATTTTGAAGTTGTTATGGGACGTTACGTTAGTGATGGAAGAGTATTGCGTACACAACAAGATCGATCATGTAGGAAATTAAGTTCCTTTAAAAGGAAATTCAGCTTCCTTCCAATCTACTATTACAACTATAAAAATTGTTGCGCACTACTACGTCTGCATGTGTCCAGCGTTGCTGCTTCATACGAGTAGTTTTATTTATGACAAAATTTACCGGCCATCTTTTTTGGACCGAAAAAAATAATTTCTCATTTAGAAATATTTTAATGTGTCCGGAACCTAAAACCACCCGTAAAATAGGCCATATTCCGCTAAATCACCCCGAATATAATTATTTATTTTGAACCACCCGTAAAATACTCTCCGTTATCTCAAAGCCATCTATCGTTACTTGCACCGTTAAAAAAATAAAAAATTCCGAAAATGCCCTTATCTTTACCCTTGTCTTCTCTGCTTCGTCCTCGAACTTGCCATTGATGCTGATTTCCACCTTCAAAGCTCTCCCTGAAAAAAAATTCCGCTTCCTTTGATTTATATATTCATGAATTTAGTCAAAATTCATGATTTTAGGTTAGCCCGGCGAGAGGCGTCAAGGACGGACGGAGAAACCTTGATGAGGAGATATGTCGGCGGTGTATTTTTTTTTTCTTTTTTAGGGTTTTTTTCTTAGATCTGAATCTTTTTTTTCTTCAGATCTGGACGAGGAGATATGTCGACGTTCTAGTTCCATCCTTCTTTGAATTTCTTTTCCCAGATTTGGACGAGGAGATCTGAATTTCTTTTTCTCAAATCTGAATTTTTTTTTCAGATCTGAATCTATAGACTCTTGACGAGTTCAAACCGAGAGCAAGGTTCTGTTCCGACGGTGAAGGCGATTTTTTCAGATTTGGTTCTTCTTCCTTCAAACCGATCAATTGTGGAGGCGAATTTGTAGATTCTAGACGAGGCAGAGAAGATATGTCGGCAGTGAATACTTCAATTCCATCATTCCGTCCTAATCTGGTTCTGGTTCCATCAATTTGAGAATGAGTTCAAAACAATCAATTTTGCAGGCGAATTTGTAGACTTTGACGGCGTAGAGAAGATATGCAATCTGTGAAGAATTCGAGTTCGTCATTCCGCCCTTCTCTGTTTGGTTGACTAGGAAGAAAAATAACAGGGCAAGTAGAAGGGTAAAGATAAGGGTATTTTTGGGTTTTTTTTATTTTTTTAACGGGCAAGTAACGATAGGTGGCTTTGAGATAACGGAAGGCATTTTATGGGTGGTTAAAAATTAATAGTTATATTCGGGGTGGTTTAGCGGAATATGACCTATTTTACGGGTGGTTTTAGGTTCCGAACTCTATTTTAATTACTGATTTGATTCTTTGTGATACCCAACTGACACATTATATCAGCTCGTTTTATGGGATTCTAAGCTCATATGAGTATTTAATTAGGCAAAGATTCGTGATTTTTTTTTTTGATATCGGTAAGATTTAGGATCCCCTACGGAGGGCGTCCTAGAGCATCCTTACGGATGAGAACACAGAGTTCTTCATTGTCCATCAGGAGGTTGCTAGGGATGTTGTGGCCCAGCTTAGCAATTTTATCGGCCACAACATTGCAATCCCTTGCAACATGACGAATAGTGACACTATTGAATTGTTGTAGTGTCACCGTGATATCAGATATCAACATCTCAATTTCCCATGGGCATTTTTTCGTTCCTTTAATAGCATTAATAACCGTTATATTATCACCTTCGATTTCTAGGTTTGCAATGCCCATGCTAATGGCCGCTCTAATTCCATCACGTAATGCTAACGCCTCTATCCGTAGCACTGAATTGGGTCCATAAATATTCGAACCCATACTGATGATATGGGCATTATAGTCCCTAATCACAAATCCTGTTGACGAGGAGGTAGGGTTATATTTTGATCCGTCAAAGTTTAGTTTATAGGAATTCACAGTTGGTTTCTTCCATCCTTTTTCAATTTTGTTTTTGGTGCTATATTTTCTTTTTGTGTGTCCATCAACTTCTTCATCCTCATTCCAGTTTTTTGCTATTTCCCACTGGTTGATCTGATTCTTGGTATATTGTTCCAAATTTTGGATGAAATCGTTTGGGTTTTGTTGAAAAACAAGTCTATTACGTTGGTGCCATACACACCACCATATAATTGCTAATTCCCTAAATGATGACTGGCCTAATTGGGCGAATAGATCGTTGAGGATTGTGGTTATGGTTTTATCGGTACTATCATAATTTCTTAATATTAATACTGTATTATTGTTGATTTTTTGAACAAGCTTAAGTGTATGTGGACAGCTTATAAGCAAGTGTTGAGTATCCTCATATGAACACTGGCACATTACACAACCCGGAGGCATTGCGATTCTGTTTTGGAGTAATCTACTTTTTGTTGGGAGTCCATTCTGGGAGACCTTCCATAGGAAATTCTTAACTTTTGGGTATGTATCTAGCTTCCATATCCACTCCGTAGGATATGGGTATTGTTGTTGAACCCCAGAGATAAGTTCCACTGCTGAAGCTGTCGAGAACCACCCATTTTTGCTCGGTGCCCAATATAATCGGTCTCTTATGTGGTTATCCGGAATTGGTGTTGACATAATCCTATTGACTATATCTTGCGGTAGTAAATGTTGTAGTTTGTCATAACACCATTCTTTGTTAGGATTTATGAAGTCAGCTACCATCAAAGACTCATTGATATCATCATTATTTATGGCGAACTGATCTAGTGTTTCTTGAGTTAACCATCTATCAGTCCAGAATTTTATGGTTCTACCATCTCCGATTTGCCAAATGAGACCTTTTTGAAATTCATCCCTAAGATTCATTAACCTTGTCCATTGCCATGAAGTGTTTGTCTGTTTTTTGTATGTCAAGATGGGGTTATTTTTCATGTACTTCTCATTCATAAGTTTTACCCAGGTGTTGTTTGGTTCAGCTATTAATTTCCATAAAAGTTTCATCTGCATTGCCTTGTTCATGTGTTCCGTTTTCCTTATTCCGAGTCCTCCTTTAGTCTTTGGCTTGCATACCTTATCCCAACCAATGAGTGGTTTGTGGTGTATATCCTTATTCCATAAAAAAGTTCGGTTTATTTGGTCTAGCTCCTTGTGCATATGACTTGGAAGCATGAAACTCTGCATAATGTAGTTTGGTTTTGTGGCTAGATTAGATCGAATTAATACTGCTCGACCCTCAAGGGAAAGGGCGTTAGCCTTCCATTTTGTAAGTTGTTCTTTTGTCCTACCAATTGTTTCCTTGAAAGTATCTCGATTAGCTCTACCACTAATAATTGGACAACCTAAGTATTTTTCAAAGTTAGTCATTGTCGTTATTCCTAGAATTTGTTGTGCTCTATTTTTTTGTTGATTATCAACATTTTTGGAAGTATGGAATGCTGACTTATGGTAGTTTACACGTTGTCCCGAGATAGCACAATATTCTTCAATGATTCTTTTTGTCAATTCACATGCTTTTTGGTTTGCCTTTGCAAAAATTATAATGTCGTCGGCAAAAGCAAGGAAGGGAACTTGCGTACCTGACCGAGCTAATTGAAAACCTATAGATTTCTTTATGGTACTACTTGTTTCTTGAAGTTTTCTAGCTAGCAGTTCCGTTCCTAAAATGAAAAGGAAAGGTGATAGTGGATCTCCTTGGCGAAGTCCCCGTTCCGGAAAGAAGGGGTCAGTCGGGCTATTGTTTACCAGAATAGAGAAGGACACTGTTTGCACACACTCTTTGATCCAACCTACAAATTTCATATTAAATCCGAATTTTTCTAGTACAGCGAATAAGAAATCCCAATCAACTTTGTCGTACGCTTTTTCCATATCCAGCTTGATAGCAAGCCATCCCTCTTTTCCTTTCTTCCCTTTAAAGGAGTGGAAGATCTCATGAGCTATCAATACATTATCTTGGATTGATCTCTTAGCTACAAATGCTCCTTGTAATGGGTGGATTAACTTTTCCATTACTCTTTTGAGTCGTTCTGTGATGATTTTTGTTATTATTTTATATATTGTTGAGCATAGGCTAATCGGTCGATAGTGATTAGTAGTACTAGGGTTCTCTTTTTTCGGTATCAACGTAACAAAAGTGTGGTTGGTTTGTCTAAGAATTTTACCTGAGTGGAAGAAGCTTTTGACTGCTTTTATGACCGTAGGTCCGACGATATCCCAATATTTTTTGTAGAAGCCTGCAGATATCTCATCAGGAACTGGAGACTTGTCCGAGTCAATTTGGAACAATGCCTTCTTGATTTCTTCATTAGTTATTGGTTTAACTAATTCTCTATTGTCCTCTTCTGTAACTTCTTTGTTGACTAGTCTTAGGTATTCATATAGCATTGTGTTGTTTATTTGTTCCTTTTTATATCTAGCTTTGAAATCATTCCTTATTTCTTCTCTAATATTTTCTTCCCCTATAATTTGTGTTCCTTCCGAAGAAGTAAATTCCCTAATTGTTTTTCTATTTCTTCTTCCACTGGCTACTTTATGAAAGTATCCTGCATTCGTGTCTGCAAATTTTATATGTTTGGTTTTGGCTCGTTGTTTCCAATAAGTTTTATGAAAGTTAAGGATATTCTCTTTTTTGTTGAGGAGTCGGATTTGTTTCTTTATGATTCGTTCTTCTGGGGCTAGTAGGATCCGTTGTTGGATTTCCATTAGTTCATTTTCAATTTTTTGTAGTTGTTCAAATGTGTTTCCAAAAGTACTTTTATTCCATTTTTTTGCATGACTTTTGAACAATTGTGTTTTTTTTGCCAATTGGAACATATTTGATCCTGCAAAGGACACCCGCCAGGCTTGTTTAACTACATTTCGGAAGTCCTTTCTATGCATCCACATTTTTTCGAATTTGAATGGTTGTGCTTTTGTTATGGCTCCATTATTTAGCGTTATTGCAATCTTGCTGTGGTCCGAGGAAGTAAAGGCATAGTTCTTGGTTGTTATATCTGGGAACCATTGGATAATTTGGTTACATACTAGTGTTCTATCTAGTTTTTCATAGATATTATCAATCTCAGTTTTGTTTTTTCGCCATGTAAATTTGTTTCCTATAACCGGGATATCTACAAGATCACATTCATCCTTGAATTTTTGTAGCCTTTCAAATCTTTTTTGATCCGGTTCTACCCCACCTTTTTTTTCGCTTGCATCCTGGATTTCGTTTAAGTCGCCCATGATAATGGTTGGGAGACTAATTTGTTTAATCGTGTTTGTTAGTTCTTGCCAAAATTCCTCTTTGTCGCTTTCATTTGGTGGAGCGTAAACTAAAAAAATGGCAATGGTATATTTAGTAACTAGGTTCGTATACTTAAGCGCTACATATCTTTTCTCTTGTTTTATCACTTCTATACGTTCGTTTATAAATTGGTATTCTTTCCAAAGGACACAGATGCCCCCAGCCCTGCCGTAGACAGGAGACCAAACAATATTATCAAAACCTGCTCGACGCCATACTTGGTCTGAGGGAATATTTTCAGTTTTTGTTTCAACAATTGCCATAATCTGTACTCTTTCAATTTTACAGAATGAATCAATTTCGGGCCAGAACGACTTACGTCCTAACCCTCTGCAATTCCATATGCTAATTTTCATATATAACTATTTTCATGTTTATTATTGAAGCCATAAGCCCCCTGTTCTAAATAATTCCTAGAGAACAAGTGACAAATACTACACATGATCGTTGATTCATATTCCTGTTTAATGCACCCTTCACATACTTTATATTTCCATAAATTAAGAGTACATCCATTATTGTAATATTGATTATCATTTCCTTTACTTAGTGCATTACGAGTAGATGAATGACACGTATTATATATAGGCACATGTTTATTCATCTGTTTAATATTTCCATCACTTAGATTACATTGCCATATAGAGTGAGTGAAATCACTGATGGAACTTTGTTTTTCACTTTCTCTCCTCTGCATGGTGTGACCTACCTTGATCAGCTTTCTTTTGGTGTTGCTCTCCTCAGATTCCAGTCGAAGACAGTGCTTGTAAACCCAAGTCGTCTTGGTAGTTGGCCTGCATATCAAGCGCATCAGCAGATTAAAGGCATTATATTTTCTTTTACTCAATTCAGCAGAATTATTCATAGGCCTAGAGCAAATAAAAGTGTCCAACTCTAATTTTTTATGTGTTTTAATGTGCAAAGATTCGTGATTTAATGGTTCTAGTTTCGTGTATATATAGTTGTATGCTTGCATTACTCTACAGTGTTTTATTAACACGTCTCCAATTTCCCTTGTACAAGTATTTTGCTTGTACAGAATGCAGAAAGGTGGAAGAAGCTGGAGCCCACGTGATCAATGCAAATTGATGGCGTATATTTTGTGCTCCCCAATCGCCAATTTCCTTTTTTTAAGTGGAAAAAACTACATGCAAACGCGCTTAAGGCATCTTTATGGATGAGGACACGGAGTTCGGAGTAGGCTTGAATTTAATTGACACTATACGAGAGCGTAGAAAAACAATCAAATTAGCCATCTTGTTACAGTCACGAGGCACATGCTGGATTCGAACTGTCTCAAAAAACTGTAGAAATGTCAAAGTATCAACGATCATCATCTCAATTTCTCAAGGACATGATTTATTATCTTTAAAAGTATTTATAATCATGAGACTATCGCCTTCTAATTTAATATCCTTAAAACTTCTCTTTCTAGCTTCACAAATAATATCATAAATTCTTCTTGCTTCAGCTTGTAGAACGTACTCCAAAATTAATTAGATGAGGCGTTCATACACAGAATTTTCCCATTATGATCCCGAATAATATACCCTGCTATCGCACTCCCATTTTTCCTCTTTGATCCATCGAAATTAATCTTAACAAGTCACGTTCAAGCTTGAACCATTTCTTAGATTTTTTGTTTGATCGAGTTTTGCGATGTGGTTGTCGATCAAGGCTAGCATCTTCGCCTAGTTCTTTTAATTTATGCCATAATCTAATGTGAGATTTTATAAATTGGTCCCTCAATGGGTTGATTAAAAAGCGCTCCATTTCGACAATACCAAATACTCCACCAAGCTATTAATATAGGTCATGGAATTTGGATGACACCATTTGATCTTTAATAGTTTGAATGATTGCCGCAAGCCCATCATCGTTAGCATATATTTGCGAAAACGAGTGAACAAAAATAGGGTCAATCTTATTCAAAGTCATTAAAGTAAATGGACAATGGATTAGTAGGTGTTCGGTTGTTTCGTGCTGATGTTGGCATAAAGGGCATTTGAAAGTGATTGATATATGGCGTTGAAGGAGTCTATCCTTAGTCAGAAGTCCATCTATACACAATTTCCATAGGAACATTTTTACTTTTGGGCTCGTATCAAGTTTCCAAATCCAATCAAATCCACGTCACTTGTATTATCGTCTTTGGAGTGAGTGGAGAAGTATCCATTTTTACTCGGGTACCAATATATTTTGTCTCTCATCAAACTTTTCAGAATGATCATGGTTGTAATTCTTGATACCCAAGTAGGTGGTAGATACATATTAAGCTCATGCTCTTTCCATTGTCTATCTAAATCTATAAAGCGAAAACAGTAACATTGAGATCATTGTAACCATTAATTGGGCATATGTCCATTAAAAGTTGGTTTGGAACCCATGCGTCCTGCCAAACTCAAACCATATGTAGACATGGGTCCGAAACTAGGAACTGAAATCGAGCTTGGACCGGTTCCCTGGTTTCGATTCCGTCCAGTTCCAAGGCCGGTTCCGAAATCGGAAATATTTAAAAATTTTAAATCGCAGTCCAATAAAGAGGGACGCGGTCGCGACCTATTGGATCGCGGTCGCAATTATCATACGGAAGGTTTTGCTGGACAACACAACGAATACTGCGGTCATGGTCTACAAGCCGCGGTCACGACCCATTGAACCGCTGTCATGGATTTCATTATGTTGTCCAACAGAACTTTCTGTTGGAAAACCTCAACCGCGGTTCATTGTGTCGAGAAGAACACATAGGAAGAGTTGGATAATTAGGGTTTGAACTTAAAATTAAGTTGTCTATGTATCCTCTCGAGGTTATAGAGGAATCAAAGCCCACGTAGTTCTCTTACCTTTTGATATGAAACCCCGCTTGCTTACCATCTACGAGAATCCATCGGAACCGGCGGATGCGCTTTAGGAGTCGTCCTTTAGGCCGTTCGAGTCGGAATACCTTTGACTTTTGTTGACGATTTCCACCCTCTTCCAATCACACACACACACACACTTAGGTTTCCAAGACCTTGGGGTTTATGTTCGATCACTTTGTGTCTAGGACTTGTCCTCCTTCGCTAAATGTTTTCTCCACCGATAAGGCTGAGGCGAGAACAACAAGCACTTGAGCCGCGATCTTTACCAAGGTTGGGAAAGTCTTCTTGTGGGTCTTCCACCAAGCTAAAATATCTACTTCTTCTTCAACAAACTCAAAGTGAGTTGTTAGATATGTCTCAAACTCCGCATTTGAGCTTGAATGTTCTCTTGGTAAGGCTTTGTAAAATACTAGCCCCCCAATTTTTACCGAGGTGACTCGAGCTCGAAGAGGATGAAGATTGTAGAGGTAATGGAGAAGAAGTAGAACCGGATGAATATTCAAGAATCGATTCCTTAACTAAACTTCTAACTTTACTAATCATACTCCCAACACTAACAATATCACCATTAACATCTAAATCCAATGCATCATAATAACTATTCAAAAATAATTCCAAACAAGTCATCTTAAACCTAGGATCAAACACACAAGCAACAACATAAATATCAAGAATAACTTTATAATAGTTTAACCATTTAATTTTCATTACATCAATAGCACCACAAAGTTCGACGAGTGTACCCTCACAAAAAGCATTTGCCACATTCAAGGCTTCAAAATAAAACAAATGAGCACAAGGTTTATAAACATGACTAAAAGTTAATGTTGCATCATGAAAAACTTCCAAACTTCTAAGATTTTATAACAATAATCCCAACATTGAGAAATAATGAGATTGTTCAAAAAATATTATGCATGCATGAAGTAGTTTAAAAGTGGAGTTCAAACAATGGCAAATATCTTTTGGAAAAGTTCGGTGCGCAACACCTTTTTGGCTGCAAAACAACTTCCAATCTTGAGCGGTTTGGGTGCTAGTTCACATACGACTAACAACATATCTAATATGTTGAACTAAAGGCGACATAATACTTAAACCATCTTTGACACATAAGTTAATATGGCACACACATCTTACATGAAAATACATCGCTTCAAGGATTGGTTGATAATGAGGAATCAAATCTCGGATTGAAGTGGTGTTGATAGATGCATTGTCAAACGAGATAGAAAAAACTCAATCAATTAGTCTATACTCTTCTCAAATAGTACGAATAATGCTACTAATCATTAAAGCAGTATAAGAAATATCAAATAATCTATAAGCCAAAACACATTTTTGTACAACAAAATGATCATCAATAAAATGACATGTTAGGTCCATGTATGCATAATTTTGCCAAAGATCACTCCAAATGTCACTACAAATTGAAACTTTCATATCAATATCACCAAAAAAAATCACCAATGCTACTTTATGAGCTTTATAAGCTTTCATCACATTACTTCTTATCGACTTCTTAGTGGTCGGTTTATAAGAGGGTTGTACATGATTAGTCATCCAATTGTTAAATCTTAACTTTTCGGCAAAACTAAATGATAAGTGATCAATATTTATAGACTCGGAAAAGGTATACATACTAGAATTATGGTTATAACTAAATAATGAGGGCTATGAGAAGAAGAGGTTGCATACCCGAAGAGTTGGGACTATCCTCGCATCATACCTAACTTGTCGGGGTGTGCTTTCTTCATGTGCTTTGACAACGTTCCATAGCCCGATCTTGCCAACCATGTGTATTTCTTGGTACAATAGTTATAATGAACTGTTTATTTTTTGTTAGGTGCATCAATGACTCCCTTTCGAAAATATTTTCTAAAAATGTCGGATTTAAGGGTTGGACCCTCGTCGGATCCATCTACTCCCTCATTTTCATTGGGAGTGTCAGCTTGGGATAATCTCGATCGTCACATATTGGGATCCGAGTAATCCAACAAGTTAATAGGAGGTACAAATTGTATATTAGCATCACTCTCTTGTCAACCAAAAAGTTGATCAACAAATCTAAAGCCATCCATTTTTTTAAAAATGTAATTAAGTAAAGAGAAGTAGAAAACAAAGCAAATATTAAGGAGATAATGAAATACAAAATTACAAAGCAATATGATTTAAGACAATTATGTTATTTTTTTTGAAAGGACAATTATGCAAATAATGTGTGGAAAAGAAAGTAATTAAAAAACTATTAAAGATTGAGAGGGAGAGAGAGAGAGAAAGAGTGAGAATATGAGATTGAGATATTGGTAGTGTGGGTTGGAATGAGATCATGTATGTGGGTATTTAAAAAAGAATATTAGCAACTAGTCGTTTGAAATAATGCATACAAAAAAAACTAGTCGTCGTCATTCTAGCCTAAAACTGCAACCACAATTTTTTGTCGCGGTTTTGTAACCGCAGTCGCGTTTTGTAACCACGGTCCCGTTTTGCCTTTTTGCCTGAACTGCGACCATGGTTATGATTTTAGTTTTTGGTTAAAAAATAGTCATTGGCCGATTGAACCGGCGGTTTTCCAATTCTTGGGATGGAGGAACCGGAACCGACCCTTGGCTGGTTCTCCGGTTTCGGCGGGTTGCCCGCCGGTTCCGGAATCGGATCCATATCTAATTGTATGGCCATCTCCTACTTGCGATATGAGGCCTTTCATAAACTATTGTTTTAAGCTCATGAGTTTTCCTCATTGCCATGAGACAATTCGATGACTTGAATACTCTAACAAATTCTTGTCTTTTAAATATTTTTCTAAGACAATACAAACCCACACATTATTCGGTTCAGCAAGAATCTTCGATAGCAAATGCACTTGTAGAGCCTTATTCATTTGATTTTCCTTTCTTAGACCTAATCCTCCGTTCTTTTTAGGCTTACAAATCTTTTCCCATCCTATTAGTGGTATATGGCCATTAGGTTTGTTCCAAAAAAATTGTCGATTAATTGAATCTAGTTTATCTAGAGTTCTATCCAAACATAAATTTCTACATCATATAGCATGGTTTTGTTGCCATCGATGATCTAATCATAATGATTCTGCTTGCCTATGAGAGAGAATTGGCTTTCCATTTAGTTAGTTGTTATTTGGAACTCTGAACGACTTATTCAAACGTTCTTTTAGTAACTATGGAATTTATAATGTGGCAACCAAGATATTTTTTGAATGAGCTTGTATAGGGGATAGTAAGTTCCAATTGGAGATTTCTTTTCACCGTTGCATTAGTTCCTTACTTCCTTTAGTGGTATTAAAGACAGATTTATAGAAATTAACTTTTTGCCCTGATAGTGCGTAATATTCTTCCAAAATTGTTTAATTTTCTAAAATGCTACAATAGTGGAAGGACTAAATATGATAATGTCATCTGCAAAGGAATTTTCGTTCCACCTCTCACAACCAAAAATACAATAGTTTTTTATTGTTCTAAACTCTCCTTCTATAATTGACGGGCTAAAAGTTCAGCTCAATAACAAATAGCAACGGAGATAGGGTTTCCTTTTCTCAATCCTCTTTATGGTGTGAAAACATCAGTGGGTTTATTATTTACCAATACTGAAAAGGTTACCGTTTGCATGTACTATATTATCCAATTGAGAAAGGTCGTATGAAATCTGAATTTTTGAAGAACTTTACGTAGCAATTCCCAGTCTACTCTATAATATGTTTTTCCCATATTTAGTTTGATTGCCACCCATCAAGTTTTACCTCATCATTGGCGAAATGTATGAAAATTTTCATATGCTATTAGAATATTATCATGGATAGCTTAGTTTGAAACAAACGCCCCCTATAACAGGTGGATTATTGTAGGCAGAATCTTTTTCAGTCATTCAGCCGATATTTTATCTATTATCTTATAAATGGTGGAGCACAAACTTATAGGGCGGTAATGGTTAGTAGCGGACGAATTTTCACATTAAGGCAAAAATGTGATAAACGTATGATTGATTTGTTTAAGAAGAAACCCTGATACAAAAAAGCCTTAACAACTTTAATAACAGATAGACCTACAATAGTCCAATACTTTGATAAAATTCAACAATCATACCATCCGGTCCAGGTAAATTATTTTTCCAAGGCTGTACACAACACTATTGATTTCGAGGTTAGACATATCCTTAATAAGTGAATTATCTTCAATTATGATCTCAAGATTAATTAATTGTAAATAATTCTCCAAAAGACTTGTATTAACTGATTGTCTAAGAAATCGTCATCTAAATTCATTTCTTATTTCTTTTCTTACATTGTCCTCACCAACCAGAAAGACCTCGTTCGATGTTCTAATGGACTTAATCCATATTTGATTTCTTCGTCCGGTTGCGCAACGAAGAAAAAACGTGTTGTTGGTATCAACATATTTAATATACTTGGTCTTTTCTCTTAAGGCCCATTACATTTTATGAAAATTAAGGAGGTGTTCTTTCTTTTTAATTAATCGGCATTCTTGTTGACTTTCATCGTACCTAATAAATCTCATAGGGTTATGCAGAAGTTCAACAAGCTTTGATTCAATCTCTTCTAATTGTTGTACAATATTTCCGAAAGTGTACCTATTCCACATTTTGATTTTTTATTTGAGTAGGCAAGTTTTCCTAACTAAATTGTACATATGAGATCTCGGGCTATGGAATCTCCAAGCTTATTTGCCTACGTTTATGAAGCCTTTTCTATTCATCCATATGGTCTACCTTTATATATTTGATCGGTTTCAAATCAATTGAGATTGGATAGTGATCCGAGAAAGAGAACGTGATTTTGCATTTCAAGATTAGGAAACCATTGTCTAACCTATTCTAAGACAAAAACCCTATCGAGCTTTTCATACGTATTATCGATATCAACCTTCCGTTTTCTCCAAGAAAATTCATTACCATTACCTAGTATCTACCAAGTCGCATTGTTCTATGAATTTTCGAAGACGGTTGAATCTTGTAGGAACTGGATCAGCTCCACCATACTTGTATGAAGGTTCTAACAAGTCATTGAAATCACCCATGATAAATGCATGGTATCAACTATCAAGGTTGTGTAATGTATTGAGTTAGACTTTCCCAACAAGTTTCTCTATAGATATTATTTAAATTTCGATGGACTTTTGGCGTGTGGAAAATAAAAACGAAATAAATCGCTCATGTAGATAGTATAATTGGAATGATTCATTTTGGAATTGATATTCTTTTCATAGCACACATAATCCGCCTGCACGATCCTTTGCAGGTGACACTATAATGTTATCAAACCCAGCTTTTTGCCACCACACTTCTAATGGCAGGTTCTCAATTTTAGTTTTCATGATCGTTATCACCTTTATATGATTAATTTTACTAAAAGTGGCAATATGAGTCCAAAATTTTTTTTCTCTCCATTCCTCGGACATTCCAGGAGGCGTTCTTCTTTTAAAACGTACTAGTTTTACCCGGGGCGACGCCCATGATCTTGCGAGGCCATAATGTAGACCTTGAACGAACACTTAAGTGGATTTTCCATAATCAAGATTTTAATTCTGATCCTACTAGTGCGGACAAAGAAATTACAAACCTAGGCTTGGGCTTTCAAAACAAAACGAAGCTTATAGTACTTATTTAGATAAAAATGGGCTTTGAATATTAGAATGAAATTAGGCCCGTATTGCTTACTAGTCAAAAGTTCCTGTTAGTTTGATCATGAAATTGCACATTAACTTGAAACGATAACCACCACCCACACGAAAGGTACAAAAACCCGTTGGTTGACAAGTATAAACCTCATTATAAGATTCCATTAACCAATTTGCAGTAGCAGGTATATATTGGAGCTAAATTTGGGTTAATGTTCTAATTATCCACACACCAGAGGCAATAGCACATACAATCCAATCATTCTTTATTAAATAAAAGAAGACAACATCCGCATTTGGCCATTTAATTGTCCTTGTTTGTTTAAGGACGAAACAGAACATCGAAGTTGTTGATCCATTAGATATAATTATCATCATTTTCTTGGTTTGCATAACACCACCAAAGATCAGAGCCACAATTGTTTCATATGCATAACACACACAATTATTACTAGAAGCATACATTACAGACCACACAGTACCACACCACCTACAGGTACACACAAGCATCAGCAGTTGCACTTCCTACACACTACCATATCCAAACCTTTTGCGAAACTACTCCTTGCCTAAAGCAGAAAGACGAGTGTACCACATCCATCTAAGATAGACAAGCACACAACCATAACAAGCAAAATACCATAACCTAGAGTTCTTGAGTTTACATCTGAAATGGGATTGGTAATTTATGCATCAAAAGAAAGACTTACACTGATTTATGCATCTATACATATTCACTTTATGCTGCCTATATCTATAGAGAAACTTACATTGATTTTCATGAGCTGTTTTAAAAACAGCATATTTTTTTATGTTGCCTATATCTATACATATTCTTTTTATGCTGTCAATTTCCCTTTGTTGATGCATTATAACGTCGTCATACATTTTCATTAATTAAAGTTTCATTTTCATTCCCTTTTGTATAATAAATAATGAAAGGTATTACAACTTTTTCTTAAAATTCTGAAAACTAAAGTTTCATTTTCACTAATTAAAAAACCTTCACTAGTACGCAAAAGCAAGACAAGACTAAAGTACCTTGCATAACCAACGAAAAAGGCCAAATGCTATGCGCTCTAATGCCATACCATATCTGCGTTTTTACGGAGTACCTGTTTACATTGAAAAATGCACCTCATGTGAACTATCTTCAATCATTGTTAACGAACTATAGGGTACACGAGAATGTCTCTCAACCAAAAACCATTCTACGACTCGCACATCTTCCTATATATAGCATTTGTTTGATACGGGAGAAATTGTCATCTGATTCCATTTACAAGAGAGACTCCAGCAAGTTACCTTAAAATGGATCAAACGTGCTTTACATCCTCCTGTTATCATCTTTGGAGGACGGACAAAGAGAACCCCTGGAGGGAGGTCAAGGAAGGGGGAAGTGTGCCGCTCGACGACTCCAGTGATCTTTTAACTTGTTTTATTGGCACATCCAACATGAACACTTCATCCATTTCATCCTTTCTCTGGCTTTTATGTACGCTGCTGTTACACGCACCCCCCAAGTTAGCAAGTAGGTGATCAAGCAAGGCTTACAAACACAAATTTCACATGAAACAAGACAATTGACATAGATTCTAGCTACATGTAAAAGCTTTTACTCAAGTGAAAAGGTGCAACCTAAGACTGACCTAGATCCGGAGTCATTGCTGCCAGAATATAGCACCTTAATCACCGGTTGCAAATATATCATCGGGGCCAACTCCACACTACCCTCTTTACAGGATCCATTACAATGCCAGGAATCTGGATTTAGGAGAACCATTTCCAACTCCAGAGATTTAGTCTTCAAATCTTTTACTGCTGTTCGAAATGACAAATCGTCATCAGCACTCTCCATGAGCTGAGCAGAGAACATTCTCTCCAAAGTGTATTTACTGTCCAAATTGAAAATAACAGGCAACTTCAACACAATAAAAAATGTGAAAGCTAAAAGTTTCACTTCTTGTCCAATTCTCCTAGTTGCTAACTGGTCTATAGATGTGGTGTGTTAACAGTATTGCTAGAAAAGAGGGAAAGGCTTCGTAACATACCTGAATAGGTCACCTGATGAACCTGCTGGAGATGTTGATATGTAGCACTTCAGTAATCTGATTCCACCATCTATTGGCTTATCACCATCAGAAGATGGATAAGCTCCCAAAAGGGCTGAACACTTGAGACATTCAAATTCAACCCATTCAACTTCCTTTGATAGACCCGACGATTTAAACATAAATACATTCCCAAGATACCCATTAAGGAGCAGCTTCTGGTACATTGAAAGATCACCAATCTTGATTATTTCTTGATCTTTGTTGGAAGATTGACATGGACTAAGACTACAACCAGTATTATCTGATGAAACACCAGTAGCTGAAGCCAGCTGTATTGATGTCTGTTCCTCAGTAAGACACTCTTTCTGTTCGTCGTCTTCTTCACTAGAAGCATTCACTGTATGGTGAATCTGCAATGAACTCAAATTGTATTTGCTATCATGCACCACATCCCCATTGGTTACCGAGTTGCATGGATCATGACAATTACCACCATTCATTGTAGTCTCTGACAAGACGATTTCGGCATGCTCTCTCATGCAATGGTTATTTGAGGTGTTAAATCCTACAAGATCATCTTCATAGAGAATAATAGATGTGGTGGACAATAAGCAGGAATTTTCTCTACATGCATGAGATTTGGCATAGCTAGCAACCATCTTCTCACTTACACCTCCAAAAGAGCAGCAGCAAGACCCAAACCAGTTGTCAGCTACCTCTCGCCAATCAACTGACGGCATTTCCACAAAAGATCTGCCCATTGACAAGGTGCGCACACACAAAGAAAAGTAGGAAACAGCCACAATGAGCTCAAGTGACATGAACTGTTATACACACATAAAGAAAACCTATACAGGCATGCAAAAGGGCACTGCCTATGTATGGCAGATAGATTTTATATATTCATAATTAGCAGCACAGGAGTAGACAGAATTTATGATGCACCCAAGTCATAAACTAATTTAGGCTAAGGATAAGTCAGAAATGAAGAAGAAAGTACACAACATCAAAGAGTACATGTGTTACTCCAGAGATCAAGGTAAAAATAAGAAATGAACCAATTTTTGAAGTTGTATGGACAAGATATGTTATTAACTTATTATTGTCATTTTAAGTTGCTTTCTAAGAGAGATCTAAAAATTCCCTTTTTGGGACCACCGGATTTTGCGGAGAAAAGGTAACTCAAGCTGATTATGGCAGCATGAATGCATATCGCCCAAAATAAGGCAGTTTAAAGTTACAAACTGCAACTATTCTTCCAACTATTAATTACATCTCGCAAATATGTAGAATACACAAACAAAATACCAATACAAAACACAAACTAAATAAAGGAAATGGACAGCTATACTTGCCTTATAGGCTGTTGAGTCAATTTGAATGAGCAGTTTCTGCAATAGAAGTGTGATTCCCCGTTAGTAGCAAGCCGCTCTGCGTCTACAGGAGACAAACAGCCAAAATAAGTAACTCAAATACAGATGGATCATATTTTCTTCTAAGAGAATGCAGATACTATCCCAATCACAAATACAAGCACAAAACATTTGCAAACTTTGCTTTAGCAATAATATCAACTTACTGATAAAATCTCTTTATAGCTTCAACAAAAAGAGTAGCAATATCTCAACACCAACTGTAATACAACGACAAAAGGAACATACAGAAGACCGTCAGCTCTAAGCATACCAGAATCCAGGGTCAGAGACGAAGGCGGATTTTCCACACCATTTCCATCCTCCTTGTACTGATCAGAAACGAATCCCGAGACGATGGGATGGTCAACTGGGAGGAGGAGAGTGATCTTGACTTCGATGTGATCGTCCAAGGCTCTGAAATTGACCGGTGATTCAAGTTCTAGTAAAACCTTAGGGACCGGAATTGCGAGCGAGGCGTGAGCTTTCTCCTCAGTCCACGATACTACAAGCTGCGATATCTCGAATTTCAGTTCGACTTGGAGGTCTTTGCATTGTACGGAAGGATTGAAACTCTCACTGAAGATGAAGAGCTTAAGGATTGGAAGCTGCGATTGAGCTTCCCACGTGTACTTCCAATTTCTAGGGTTCTCGAAAGGCCGCATTTTCTCCCCTATTTCGTTTCCTCCTATTTTTCCCTCCCTCGCTTCCCCTTGCCTCAAAACGGCTCTCTTTTTTATTTCGGTTTGTTTTTCGGAGCGACGCCCACTCTATACTCTATAGCCTAGGACGGACCTAAATCAACACCCACAGCCACGGCCACGGCCGCTGTCATAACCGCTAAGAGCATGTGCATTGGTGAGGATTATCAATCCTCTCTTATTTTTCTCTCTCCTTCTCTCCTTTTAACACCTCATTTTTTCTATCATCCAAATCACTTTTTACTTTTCCTTTCCTCCTTCTCTTCCTCTTTCTCTATTTTCTCCCACAACAAAGAGTATCCTCTTTCACTTTCTCTCTCCTATTTTAATATATATATTAACTACATATTTTATAACATTCAATATTTTTTACAAAGTTAATTTATCAAATAAATTAACAATAAAATTATATTTAGTTAAATAATTTGGATTTAAGATAATATAAACTAATTACTAATGAAAAAATAAACTTAATTAACATTAAGATAACTTCAAATAATACTATAAAGTACAAAAAATATAAAATAAAAATAATGTTAAGCATAAATAGTAAAAACATTAGTGTAGTATATTATGACTTATGAGCAAAATACGGAAAACATAAAATAAAAACAACAATAAGCATAAATATGCAACTTAGCCCATATGAATGAAAGTACATTTAACGTAATTATCTATAACGAGAAAAAAAAGAGTAAAAGGAAGTAAATTTGTAATATGTGAAAATTAGGGCAAATTTATACTCATTTTATAGACAAAAAAATTACTACAAATACTAGATTATTTTTAAAAAAAAATAATGTCTAATTTTTCTAATTTTTTTGTTAAAAATTTATTGAAGGCAATTTGAAGTGAAACAAATGCAAGTAGTTAAGTGAGAAGGACACATGTCAAATGGTAAATGGATAGTTACTTCCTCTTTGGCACAAGGGCCAATGCAAGCAATCCTCTATGGAAGGAGGATTGTTGAAGAGAGAGAGTAAATCCTCTTTGAAAGAGGATCCTCTTTCAATTGATTACAACAAAGAGGATGTCCCCTTTGAGGAGAGAGAGTGCAAAGAGGATGTTCAATCCTCTTCATTGCACATGCTCTAAGTCACGTTTTTACAACATTGTAGGAGGAAAATGAGATATATATTGGGCTAAATAATCTTCAAATAAGTGATGAGAGTACGTATCAAAATGTGTCGGACACATCAACCATGTTCGGATTTCCGAATTAGGTATAGAGTACACTGGTCGTCGGATTCCCAGCTCATGTACCTTTGTCGTCGGGGCAATTTTATCCTACACCGAGTATGGTTGGATTCTTGGGTTTTATATCGGTACATCCGTGGAAAGTACAATCTAATCCAGTCATGTTCGGATTTCCACCTCATGCACCATTGTCGACAGAGCAAGTACAGACACACGTAGTCATGTTCGGATTTCCAAGTCATGCACCATTGCCTACAGAACAAGTACAATCTACACTCGCCATGTTTGGTTTCCCATCTCTAAGTAGTCATCCGCAATTTGCAAATCACAAAACGGTCTCTCCAACGCATAAATGGTTGGGAGTTCACGTGCTTCTCAATACAATTTCTTTCAAATTCACGAGGTCTTGGAGGTGTTAGAAGATTATACGCATTTGTTTAACACCGATACATCATTTGATTCCCAAGAGGAGGTCATTTCTTCGGCTAAAGAGGTCGATATTCAAAATAACATGTGCGTAATAATAAGCCGAGATCGAAATTCAGATACGACTCGAGTTGGAAAGACATGGTTACTTTGTGAGAGAGAGAGAGAGAGAGGTCAGGCACACCCTGTCAAAAAGTGAAAATAAGTTAGTTCACAAAAGGTGCCAAAATAAGTCAGTTCCTAACTTCAATCCCTTCACTAATGTCATTAAAGTTTTCACTACTTGGATTTGAATCCCGAGACTCAATCTGGAGTATTTCCAAGAGAGCTTTTTGAGGAGGATCGATCAACTAGTAAGAAAAGTGCTTCATATTAACAAGACGACCGTTGTTGTTGATCAGGGGCAAATTGTTCGTTTGATTGTAGAAATTGACTTATAACAAACGCTATTGCCATAGTTCTGATTTAGGGGGCACACTTGGCATATTCAATTGAAGGCATTCGTATGCTCTGCTATGATTGTGGCCTGGTTGGCCATGTCCAAGTGATACCCTGGATTTAGTACAGCATAATTATGTATTTTTATTAGGATTTCTGAGTGTTTTAGGCTAGATTAGGGTGTTTAATTGTAATATTAGATGAGCCTACAAATGAAGCTTTTGAAGACAGAAGTCCTAAGTTCGAGCTGAAGACCCGCTTTACAGCGGTTGCAAGGAATAAAAGACTGAAAATTTTACGGAGATCAAGACCCGTGTCCTCGGGTATGGAGCCGAGATCGAGGTGAAGAGAAGATCCGAGGGGGCGAGAGTTCGCAGGACCCGCGCTTGCGGGTCGAAACCAGAGACCGCAGTTGGACGAGCTCCCGCGGACGCCGAGAGAAGACTGGACCCGTGCTCGCGGGTGGCGTTGTTTCAGCGCGTCGACGTCAGTTTATTTTATCTTTTATTCTGATATATCTTTTTGGTATTTTCGGATATTTTTTTCGAGTATTTAAGTTTAGTTTCGTATTCAGTTGGAGAGTTACACAATTTCAGAGACTACTTTTATTTTTAACCTAGTTTTTATTTCTATTATGGAGAACTAATCTTCCTTGGAGTTTGTTTGATCAAGGAAGCCTTTGTTTTGAATTCGTGAGATTCAAGTATCTTTTCTATCCTTTGGTTAATATCAAAACTCTTGTTTTTATTCCATGATCTATGTTTGATTTTATGAGCCTGATCAACTTGTTTGCTTGACTTGGATCTACTGTTTGGATTAGGTTTGATTGTTGTCTGTGCAATCTTATTTATCCTTGAAACAACTCTTTTCCAGGACCGTGGATTGGAATTGAGAAAGAGTGTTTGATTTTTATTTTATGCATGAGACTCGTAGCTTGATTGCATGATTTGATATCCTTTTATCCTTAATACTTTGCATAATTTGAATTAAGTGTTCTTGTTCATATCATAATTTCGCTTGGACCATGGAAAAGCGGAAATCTTTTATAAGGATTGGAATTAACCTAGAAATTATAGAAAAGTGGATGAATCTATGATCGAATGATTAAAAAGGTGGAATTGATTGAATGAACTCTGCTTTCCTTTAATTGATTTGAATTCTAAATTTGCTTGCTTGCTTAAACCCAAAAACCTCGTCTTTGTTCTTTGCTGATTGATTAGAATACCGATTCTCTTGGGTTCGATCCCTTACTTGCATGCTATACTTGGTTTCTAGTTTAGGGTAATTTATTTTGATCTTCGCACAACGACTTTAGCCGAGTCACCAAGACAAATGTTCTTCCAATAATCCACCACCTAAAGAGGGTCCAGTTGAAAAAGAAGATCCAAAGGCAAAATTCAAGGCTACCTTTGGACCATAGATGAAACTGATTTGCAGATGCTCTAAAGCAACTAAAGAGAGTTAGGTTGATGGATCCTCAAATGAAAAACAAACGAGCCTTAAAGGGAAAGGTCTAAGCATTGTCCCTAGATTTAATGCCCTAATGGCGCTTGATGGGGGTGAGGGAACTTTGTTTGATATGCAAACCACAAATTCGATGACGGGATCTGATGCAGTGAAGCCAGCCATGTCTCCTACCGATATCGATGAGTTGATTCGAGTGCCTTTTGACGGATCAATCAGCTAAGAAGATTGCTCAAGGCACAATAGCAATCTTAGTTCGATTGGCAGCTGTTCTTGAAGAGCCAAGCAAGATGAGATGGGTCACGTGCATTCGTCATCAACTAAGCCCGGATTCAATGGATTAGATATATGGGCCGAGTTTCACACACTATTTCCTTATTTAGAAACATGTATTAGCTTGTCTCACTTTAGGGCTGAATTTAGTAAGTGACCGAGTGAGATAAGTTGTTACATAGGTCAAAGTCAACTCGTTGACTTGACCAATCTAAATATGGAAAATATCAGCTTTATTATTTTTATCATAGGCGTGCTTTTATTTTAAATAATATAGAGAATTCAATCAATAGGCTGATGTTACTTGGTTGAATGTTCTCTCTCTTGTTTGTTATAGATTCGACTTTTGGCAATACCACTTCGTAGATATTTTAAGGTTGTTAGGATATATTCCTTAAATAAATAAATCAACTATGATTTATTTTATTTAAGGGAATCTAGTTGTTATAGCTTTTAGATATTTTATTATATCTTGAGGAGCAAGACATGGGGCCTAAATCTATCTACTATGGCCGACCACATGTATGCCTTGCTCTCCAAGAAAGACTCTTGCATTCTACTATTTATACTTTTCAATTTGCTTAATGAAAAATCAGCTTGAGAGAGATTAAACCCAATTGGTTTAGTCTATCTCTTGGGCTCCAAAAAATAAACCACACGTGTGTTGCAATTGGAGAACTTCGTTCATCATCATCATCACTCGATCTTCATTCTCTCTCTCAACCGAATTCTCTTTGTGTTTGTTAAATTGGTTTGTTGATTTAGTCAATTAGATTGTTCTAGTTGTGATTGTTAAAGATCAAACTAGTTAATCAATTGGATTTAGCGTTAGAGCCAATCCAATTGAACTATCAAGTTGATTCCTTCAACCTATCCAATTCAGTTTCGTCCTTCATCAGTTCGAGTTCATTATTTCTTGCGCAACAAGTAATCTGAATTTTGAAAGCATTGTAGGTTGGCGATTACAAGGCAAGATCGGGATCATGTGGGTTAAATACAAGGTTTCTAAGGAGCAATCTGAGGCAATCACGTATCAAGTGGTATCATATTTCAGCGTCTCGCCAAGTATTATTTTCTTTCCTTAATTTGCTTTCTAGTCAATTTAATTCAATTTTTGATCCCAAAGCTTACACCTTTAACCAAGTTGCAATTTTTGGAGACCAAGGCTGAATTTTTCCTCCATCAAACCACCAAATTCCAACACCACCACCATCCACCACCGCCGGACCACCATAACTGGTGTCGCACTTGTGCACCGCACCACCCCCCAGCCTGGTCCGAACCCAGCACCATCAACCCCGCACCAAACGCACCACTCTCGAGCAAATCGCCAACCCAAACCCCAAAACCCTAACCCTAACCCGCGACATACCATACCCAAACCCTAACTCCAATTGAGAACTTCCAAACCCTAATCTCCCTTGTTGTTGCTTGCCCCCCAAGTAATTAACCAATTAGGATATTTTTAAGGGATTTGTTGCATGTTTTTGGCTAAATTGGTTGAGTTTAATTGCAATATAGATTAGCAATTGTTTTCCAACAATTTTTATGAGTTTTTTATTCATATTGCATGATTGATAGAGATTCATATTGCTTGTTTAATATTTGCTAATTTCTGTCATTGCATCCCATTAATTTCGACCTACCCCTTTCTTCTTTGTTAATTTGGTTTCTAGTTGGTGTCATTGGTAGTTTAAAGTCACTTAGAAAAAAAAAATCAGCTTCGTTCTGCCCTAGTTGCTTTCGTTATTTGCATTAGTTTTTGCTTTGCTTGCTTTGCTCATTCTAGCACAAGAGTAGTTTGTGCATAAAGTCAAAAAAAAAGAGAAAAAGAAGTGATCTACCCCAGCTAGTTTCAAGCCACTTTCACCCCTAGTGATTGCTCGCTAGAAAAGTAGCTAAGTAAAAATCACTTTGTAAAAAAATTAGTGATGAAATAAAAGTCACTTTTGCCTACCATATTTATGTCCTTGCATGCTTAAGTTTGGCTTTATTAGAGTCAATTGAGAGATTGCATGTGTTTAAAAGCTTATAAAGGGATAATCTGCATTGCTTGTCTTATTGCATACTCGCTATTTGCTTGAACTGCATATTTTCCTTTTCTATCATTAGCACACCATATCTACACCTTTACTCCCTCTTTTCAACCCAAAAACTGAATTAGTTGATTGGATTGCTTTGAGGCAAGTTTTGGCTTGATTAAGGTGTGATATTGCTTGTTGTGATTTGCTTTAGAACACACTACTCTCTTGTTTCTTGCTTGTTTCGGGAGAAATGGTGATCCCAACTGAGCCTAACCCGGCTGAATTGAATCTTACTAAGGAGGCAATCGACTTCATTAGGTTGTCCATTAGTGAGAGCATAAGGGAAGGGCAGCAACGAGCTACAAAGGTTGCAACTGCGGCTATGAACCTGAGAATGCAGCGTATTGAGGAGCAACTTGCAACATTAATTGAATCATCTCAAGCAAGTAAAAAAGTTGCCCCCTGCAATTGAGCTTTCGAGTGACCCCAATAATGCCTCACCTAGCAACAAAGGCAAACAACATGTAGTAGATGAAGAGCATGATGTGCTTGCTAGCTACAACAAAGAACAAGATCTACCTGGCCAATATTCACCAACAACCAGCCGAGGTAGAGGAAGAGGCAACGGGGCGAGGGAACCACCGGTTACACACCAACAATTCTATAATCAGCAATCGGCTCGGTTTCCTCAAGCCACTCATCATCAACAACAACAATACAACAATCCTTTTGATGATGTGACTTATGGCTACCCCGGGGAAGAAAGGCGCCCATGGCATCTCCCCCTTGATGATTTTTACAACCAAGCTGAGGTTGTAGAAGATATTCCACCGACTTATGGAGTACAAAGGCCAGCCAACAACAACAATCAGAACGTGAACCAAATTGGTAAGCGTGATATTAAGATTAAAATTGAACCATTTAGCGGAGATCTCAATTCGGAGAAGTATCTAGAGTGGGAACAAGCTACAAACATTCTAGATCACATGGGGTATGAAGAATGGGAGAAAGTTGTTGTTGTTGTTGTCCACTTTGTTGGGACCGCTAGAAATTGGTGGTTCCGAATGAAGGAGGATAGAATTAGAAAGGCCTTGCCACCTATTGAAACTTGTGGCCATCTGAAGTTTGTGATGAGAAAGAAGTATGTGCCAGAAGAACACACCGAGCACATGAGGCTTAAAGTTGTCACATGCAAACAAGGTACCAAGTCTCCAACTGAGTACTTCAATGAGCTTGAAGATTTGAGCTTCAAGGCTGGAATTCATCATTACCAAAGGTCTCAAAGGACCCAATTCATGGTTGGACTGAATCAATCCATTAAAGACACACTTGAGATTCAACAAATCAAAGATCTCAATGCATTAGTGCATTCAACCCAACTATTATATGAGCAGCAACAAAGGAAGAAGAAGGAAGCTTGGAACGCACCTAAAAGGTATACTCGTAATCCTAGTTCAAATTCCAATTCTTATTCTTCTAACCCTTCATAGCAGCAAAAGGGAGCTTTTAGCTCACTTAAGCCAGCAGGTTCTCAAGGCCAAAGATGTCCTACAAATGCACCTCAAAATTAGCTTAGGTCATGTGACATTGTTTGTTACAAATGCCAAGGAAGAGGTCATTATGCCAAGGATTGTCCAAATCAGAAACAAGTACTCCTTACCACTAATGGAGGATATGTGAGTGATGAAGAAGTACCTGCAAATCAAGTGGAGGAGGACAACAATGGACAAGAAGAAGAGGACGTGGAGGCCATCGAACCGGACTGCACCAAACAGCCTTTAACCTTGGTAACCATGCGTACTCTAACTTTACAAGAAACACCTAGACTAGATCAAAGGGAAAATATTTTTCATACTAGGTGTCTGTCGTCAACAAGGCTTTGATGACGTGATTAGGGTTCACTCCTCGGGCTTTGCTGGAGGTATTTGGTTATTATGGAGGATAGTGGAGGTGCTCGTTGTTCCTATCTCTGTACATCAATAGCATATCAAAGTGGAGGTGGTCCATAAGGGTGGTGATCCATAGATCCTCTCAACCATCTATGTGTCACCAAACCCTAATTCTTGTGTTGCTTTGTGGGATTCCCTAACTACTTTTGCTCATGTGAACCACCAACAATGGATGCTAATTAGTGATTTCGATGCCACGGTTTTCAATCTTGATCAAGTTGAATCGTTTGAACCAGATTCTAACGTGGCCTCAAGGAAATTATGTGAGGAGATAGATAAGTTACATTTGATTGACCTCGACTTTTTAGGGCACAATTTACATGGTCGATAGGCAGATCTATTTCTACGAATAAGGCGGCCAAACTCAATCATGGGCTTTGTAATGATAAATGGAGGATGAGGTTTCCTAAAGTTGTAGTGCATCATCTCTTGGCTCCTCATTCAAATCATCGCCACATCCTGATTCAGTTGAACCTTAAGCAATCTCGTCAAATAGGACCAAAGCCTTTATGTTTTCAAGTTGGTTGGCCTCTTCATGATGATTTTCGCGACTTCATGAGGAATAATAGGAAAAAAGAGGAGGAGAAGCTAACCTCTCTTAAGGCCCTTTCTTCTGATCTTATGACATGGAATAGAGCGGTATTTAGCAACATTTTTTACAAAAAGAGAAAGCTTCAGGTGAGGTTATAAGGGATTAAGCACTACCTAGGAACACGACCAACTCAAGCCTTGATTCAATTGGAATATGAGCTACGTAAAGAGCTCGAAGATGTGCTCCAACAAGAACAATTATTTTGGTTCAAGAAATCTCAAGCTTCTTTCTTACTTGAGAGTGACCGGAATACCTGCTTCCATCACCTCTCGGCGGTGATCCGTATGAATGCTAATCAGGTAACGACGCTCCAAAACAACGATGGAGTCTGTATTACTGATAATGACCAAAGCGAACGAAGAGTTGCGAGAGAACAGGATGAAAGAAGGCTCAAGGATCAAGAAGTTAGCAGTCACAAAAAGAATGAAGAAGGCTACGGTCGTGAGAAGGGGGTGTGCATCCGAGATTTGACCATCCAAGGCGGTTATCCATTCCGAGAAACACAGGAGGTGGCTAGCGTCTGAAGATTAGCCCTAACAACGTGGAAATCGTGGGATATGGGGAAATAATGGCTAGTGCAAGAAAATATAGGCTAGAAAGATAGGATAATTCATTCATTCAATTGTACGCAAAAAAAAACAACTATTCCTTGAAGAGAGAACACTTGTAACCTTTGATTACATCAATCCAATTGTTCCTTTCACGATTCTTTGAGCATTAATTCGATCGTTGCCCCAATCTAGGACAAGAGTTCAATTATCAAATATTTGTCCAAAACAATTTGGCCCCCACCGTGGGGCTCTACAATCGAAAAGGGTCCATCTTTCCAGTTCGGAAGAAATCGAAAGAATCACCATGAGCAACTCCAACGAGAGAAACCAAGAACAAGACGTCGGGGGTGACGGAGGCGAGTTATTAAATGTGATCTTTAATATTACAACAAAGATGATCGTAAACCGGCTTAAGCTTGCCCTCCCATTGTTAGAATCATCGGCAATGCTCCGTTGTTGTTGCTGCTGTTGTTGTTGTTGTTGTTGTTGTTGTTGTTGTTGTTGTTGTTGTTGTTGTTGTTGTTGTTGTTGTTGTTGAAGGTGTTGCTGTTTCTGTTGTTGTTGTTGTTGTTGTTGTTGATGTTGTTGTTGTTGTTGTTGTTGTTGTTGTTGTTGTTGTTGTTGTTGTTGTTGATGTTGTTGTTGTTGCTGGTGTTGTTGTTGCTGTTGTTGTTGTTGTTGCTGTTTTTGCTATTGCTGTTTTTGCTGTTGCTGTTGTTGGTGTTGTTGCTGTTGCTGTTTTTGTTGTTGCTGTTATTGTTGCTGTTGTTGTTGCTGTTGTTGTTGCTGTTGTTGTTGTTGTTGTTGTTGTTGTTGTTGTTGTTGTTGTTGTTGTTGTTGTTCATCGTCGTCTAAGAAGTTCTTCACTCTATGTCAACAACACACAATTCAGATAAAACCATGATCTTCAAAATTGATCTTGCAAAGGCCTAAAATAGGGCTAAATGGGGGGTTTTTGCAATCAAATCTTGCCAAAGTCCAGCTGATGTGAGCCCCACCAGGACGGCTAGCCAAGATGAGAATGACATGTCTGTGCGCTCCGATAGACCGATCACACGAGTCAGGACTCAAGCCGTAGCCCGAGCCACTTCGTCCATCGTCACGCGTGCCATCGCAAGCCTCGGCACAGCCACCGCCGAGCCCCTCACCCGGTGCATCTCCTTCATCGAAGGCGCGCCGGCACACCTGGCCGACGCCGCGCAACGTGGCACCGAGAACCTCATTCTCGGTGCCGTGCCCGTCCCTCGGATCGAGCACCTCGCCATGCCGGGCCACCCCGGCGCGGAACCTTGAGGTTCTGGTGCGCTCCAGCCTCGCCACACGAGGTTCGGCTGCGCACCAGCCCCGTCGACGCCGAGGCCGTGCCGCGCCCTTGTCGCGACACGCCTTTGGCGCGCCGACGCCTTGTCACAGCCTTGTCGCGACACTCGCGACTAGGCAACAATGACCTATCTTTATTTCTTTCCGTTTTTAGAACTATTTTCATTCCGACATCTTGCTATTTATGTTTTTACTATTTTTATGCGTTTTTGGGCTTGGGCTAAATGGTTGGGCCGCATGCTTGCTTCCCCCTTCATTTCCCCACGTCGCCTAGGGTTTCGAGCTAGGGCGTGCGCCTCCTTCCCCTATAAAAGGAGCACACCCCTCTTTGTATTCCTTACGCTTGATTGAATAATACCGTTACTCTGTCGAGATTGCTCTAGAACGATTTCTCTAAGGCGTCACCCAAATTCTCTTCTCATCCCATATTCCTCAGTTCTCCCTCAAAAGAGAGCACCTTCTCATCCTTTCAATTCTCTTCCTATCAAAGTCTAGTTGTTCTTCGACTCAAAACCTATCCAAATCCGCAAGAGAAGACCATTTACGAGTCCAAAGATCGATCCTCTCGTGAATCTCCCAACGGGGTTCACATCAACTAGCATCAGAACCTCGGATTGCGTAAGTCTTTCTCTCGCTTTTACTCGTTTTTTGCACGATTTTTTTTTCTCCACCATTTTCATTAGCTTCCTCCATATCTACCATTATTCACCTAGATCCATTCTTATTTGTTTCGAAAAAAAAAATTCCACAAAAAAAATTTTCATCACCCCGCCGACTTGCACTTGTTTTCGGTTCATCATCTTAAGATTTCGAGCTTGCTTGCATTCTTCATGTTTGTTTGAATTGATTGAATTGTGCACGTCATCCATTATTTCTGTTTGTGCGAGATTTGGTCCGATCTTGACCGATCTCGTGGTTGTTAGAAAAGGCAAGAATATTGCAAAATCTTGTTAGTTGCCGAAAATTCAAAAAAAAAAATTGGATAAGTAAAGCCAAAATAAGGCAACCTTATCCTATTAAATTTAAAAAAAAAAATTTGTGGGGACACACAAGCCAAAATAAGGCAAGTGTTCCCATAATTGCAAATATCTCATTCGGCCCCCCTTGCTTCAATATCTTTCCATATCTTCTCAATTATCTTATAATATCTTGCATATCTTTCTTGTTAGGAAATATTACTTGATTGATATTGTTTGATTGACACAATCTCGCCTCTTTCCTTAAGGTCGAGATCCCCTCTCTCCTTCTTTCCTTACGTGCCAAGGCTTGCCAAAGCCGACGCCTCTCTCTCTCTCTTCTTTCTTGCATGCTTGATTGTCTTGCTTGTTTGTGCTTTTGTGTTGTTTCATACTTGTGCACGTCGAGATCCTAGCCTCCCCTACCCTTCGAGTACTTTTCGTGCAAACTAAGAGTACTTGCGTGGTGAGTCTTACAATATCTCGGCGTTTCTATTTGCTTGTTGTTTGAGAATTTTTTAACCCCTTTCTTTCATGTCTATGGTCGAGATTGAAGACGGAAGTATGGAAGGGGATGACATTTCAAACCAACAAGGCCTTCCAAATCAACCATCGAACCCACCGCCGGCGCCAACGAGCCTTCTCGGCGCGCCGAATGCATCGGCGCAAGGGCTCACACCCGCAGTGGGTCTCGCGGCGCTTGAAGAGCGCTTTGCCAACCTCGAAGGCTTGATGACGAGGTTTCTCAACCAGCAATCGGCGCCACCAGCCGTGACAATTCATACGCAGCACGCGCATCCGAGCGTAACGCCACACGGCGTCTCGGTTCCGCGGGCTTCGGCGCAGGAGAAAGGCAAAGGGCCTTTGGTGGACTCGACTAACCCGAATGGGATCCAACGCTTGGAATCCATGAAGGAAAGCCGACCCACTAATCAGGCTCAACAGGTGGACGACGTTGTTGACGTTCATTCCGATGAGGAGTATGACTCCGAGGAGTGGCGGCGTCAACAATCGAAAAAGAAGAAAAAGGAGGTCACTCCGACGCCTAGAAAAAAGAAATCCAAAGGCCGAGATGACTTCGATGTCGATGACTATCGAGGCCATCAAAGCCCCACAACTCCATATTCGGAATCTGAGGACTTTATAACGGAGTACGAGGAGGATTCCGAGGAGGATTTTGACCACCCTCCGGTCCATGATTCGGAGGAGTGGATAGACCGGGATCGGGATTGGATTCCGAGACCCAAGTTGCCCGTGAACCGCGCGGAGTATGATCGGCTCGAGGGTCGTGACAACCGCGATCGGCCTCGGCGCAATGGGGATCGGCGTCGCCAAGACCGACACCGGGAGCACCAGCGGCGCCCTCGGCGCGACGAGGACGACGATCCCAGCGACGACAACGAAGGATCCAGCCGAGGCCATGCCCGAGGCCCACGACGCCGACGCACTCCCCCTCCGAGTGCCAACCGGCGCGCCGCAAACGACCGTCCGGCGCATGTATCACGTCGCGACGTCAAGGTAAAATTTGATGACTTTTTTGGTAATTACAACCCTGATGAGTTTATTTCTTGGTTACAGGGTACCGAGCACGTGCTCAAACATTGCCATTATGAGGAGCACGAGAAGGTCGAGGTGGTGACCCTTCATTTTAGGGGTGCCGCTCGGATGTGGTGGAACCGATTCGAATCGGATCGGGCCCGAAAGGGTAAAGCCCCCATAACCGAATGGCATCAACTCGTGTTCATCATGAAGAGGAAGTTCATCCCACCCGACTACAAGGAAAAAGTGCGGATTTTGATTCAAGACGCTCGACAAGGTACTCGGACTCCGGAAGAGTTCTTTGCATACCTTGAAGATTTGTTCTTCAAGGCCGGCATTAGCGCTTCACCGGGGGCGTTGAGGTCTCGTTTCGTGGCGGGACTTCACCAATGGATCCGAGATCGGTTGGTTGTCTTGCCAATCAAAGATTTGGGACGTTTGATACACACGGCCATGGAGCTCCACACGCAATTCAAAAGACCGAAGACGTCCACATTTACAAGGTATAATTCTTCCCCTAGTCCATCCGCTTTAGGTACTAACCGGTTTGTTCCTCCATTGTCTAAATCTAAGGTAGGTACCCCAACGACGGACTCCAAGGGCGCTTCGGTGGGCCAAAACCGTGACAAGGCAGCCCCTCCCCCACAAAGGACTCGAGACATCGAGTGATATTTTTGTGGTGGCCGAGGGCACTTGAAACGCGATTGCCCTAACTCGAAGCGAGTTCTTTTTTGGCTCAATCCGCAGCGTATGAGAGTGTGGATGAAATTGAGTCCGAAGAGGAGGACGCCACGCCAATCGAAGACGGTGCGTATTGTGCACCATCGGACATCGACGCCGGCGTCCACAAGTTGTTGCTAGTGACGCGCCGAGCGCTTAGCATGAGGGAAGCCGTGCCCACCGATCAACGGGTAAACATTTTCCGTACTCGGTGTTTGGTACAAAACGTGTCCCTTAGTGTGATTATAGATTCGTGATCATGCGGAAATTTCTTATCAAGGAAAGTGGTCGATCATTTCAAGTTGCCACAAACGGATCATCCACGGTCGTACAAGCTTGCATGGATTTCCAACGATGGCGACCATTGGATCCGTAAACAGGTTAATCTTTCCTTTTCCATTGGTTTATATTCCGATTCTATTCCCTTTGATGTCACTGACGTGGACGCCACCCATATTCTTCTTGGTCGTCCATGGCAATTTGACCGTCACGTGATTTACGATGGCCGGTTGAACACATACATGTTCAATTACCATGGTAAACGCGTGACCATCTTACCTATGTCTCCGAGTGAAGCATTGCAAGATGAGGCCGAAAGGCAACAAGCAAACGCTCGGGACAAGTCCACGGCCGCGCCTACGCCGAATTCAAGCTCGAACGGCGCTTCCGGCCAAGGACAACATTATGTCGGCGTTCCTGGCTCCAACACAAAAAATTCTGGATTCCATGATGATGTGACCCAGAAACGTCGAGCAAAGCTGAAAAATGAGCCACGGACGCCGCTGTCGTCCTCGGTTGCGCATTGCACCGCGCCAGCGCCCGTGCCCAGCGGCGCTGGCTCGAACCAGCGCCTTTCCAGCGGCGCGCCCAGTGCAGAACAACCTCCCTAGCCAGGAACTGGTGGCCAGCAGATTGGTGCCCACGGAGCACCTCGGGTGCACGAGGACGCCGAGCCACCTCTTCTCGGCTCGGTGCAAGACCGGCTTTTCCTATGCCGTCGGCGCGATGTGGTCAAACACATCGAGGGGAGTACTACTTGCTTTCTTTTGTGTCCATTGCTTAATATTTCCATTGATTCGACACATGTATTACCCCCTTCTATTTCTGACTTGCTGCAGGAGTATTCTGATATTATGCCTGCCGAGCTCCCTGACGGGTTGCCACCTATTCGGGGGATCGAGCATCGCATAGACCTCATTCCCGGCGCTTCATTGCCAAACCGGGCTGCGTATAGGGCGTCACCTAAGGAGACTCAAGAGCTTCAACGCCAAGTCCAATCTCTTTTGGACAAAGGCTATGTTCGAGAGTCCTTTAGCCCGTGTGCTGTCCCGGTTATTTTGGTGCCGAAGAAGGATGGCTCTTGGAGGATGTGTGTGGATTGCCGAGCCATCAACCAGATTACCATCAAGTACCGTCACCCGATTCCCCGCTTGGACGACATGTTGGACGAGTTGCATGGAGCCGTGCTGTTTTCGAAGATTGATTTGAGGAGCGGCTACCATCAAATTCGGATGCAAGAAGGGGACGAGTGGAAGACGGCTTTTAAGACCAAACATGGTCTCTACGAGTGGTTGGTGATGCCCTTCGGCCTCACTAACGCTCCTTCTACTTTTATGCGTCTTATGAACTTTGTTTTGCGTATTTTCTTAGGACTTTTCGTTGTCGTGTATTTTGACGACATTTTATTTTATAGTAGGACTTTAGACGATCACGCGGGGCACCTTAGGCAGGTGTTAGATTGCCTCCGCGGACACTCTTTATATGTAAATCTGGACAAATGTGTGTTTTGCTCGGATACGAGGAATTTTCTTGGCTTCGTCGTATCCAAGGATGGCCTACGAGTGGATTCTGACAAAATCCGGGCCATCCGTGAGTGGCCAACCCCAACGACCCCGACAATGGTTCGTTCTTTTTTGGGGCTAGCTGGATTCTATAGGCAATTCGTCAAGGACTTTAGTTCTATCGCCGGGCCATTCCATTCTTTGACCAAGAAGGCAGCCACAATAAAGTGGATGCCGCATCACGAGGCCGCCTTCGAGGCCTTGAAAGATGCTTTATGCCGAGCCCCGGTCCTGCAATTGCCGGACTTTACAAAGCGCTTCGAGATCGAGTGCGACGCTTCCGACTATGGTATTGGCGGCGTACTCCTTCAAGAACAAAGGCCTATCGCTTACTTTAGCGAAAAGCTAGCTGGGGCTACACTCAATTATCCGACCTATGATAAAGAGCTCTACGCTCTTATTCAGGTCCTAAAGACGTGGCAACATTATCTATGGCCAAGCGAGTTCGTAATTCATACGGATCACGCGACCTTGGCTTATCTTAAGAGTCAAACGACTCTAAATAGGCGCCACGCACGTTGGGTTGAGTTTATGAAGACGTTCCCTTACGTCATTGCTCACAAGAAAGGAAAAGAGAATGTTGTCGCCGACGCTCTCTCTCGAAGGTACATTTTACTCACCCAATTACATTCAAAAATGCTTGGTTTTGCTATGATCAAGGAGTTGTACGCCTCAGATCCGTACTTCTCCTCAATCATAAAGGAACTTGAGCATTCGCGGATTCATGAGTCCTTCTTCTTGGACAACGGTTTTCTTTACCGCGCTGGGAAGCTTTGCATGCCGGCGTCTTCGGTGAGACATCTATTGCTCCAAGAGGCTCATGATGGCCGAGGCCACTTTGGCATAGCCAAAACATTGGCAGCACTTCGTGAGCATTTCTTTTGGCCTCATATGGCTCGGGATGTTAACAAGTATTGTCAAAGTTGTGTGCCGTGTCATACTGCCAAGTCTCGGTCCCAACCGCATGGACTTTACACGCCACTTCCAATTCCGGACGCCCCGTGGGAAGATCTTTCCATGGATTTTATTACGGGCCTTCCGACGTCGAGGCGTGGAAAGGACTCAATTTTTGTAGTCGTGGACCGGTTTTCCAAAATGGCCCACTTCATTGCATGTAAGGGGACAAACAACGCGGTGGAAATCACTAATTTGTTCTTTGAACATGTGGTGAAGTTACATGGTATTCCTAGAACTATTGTTAGTGATAGGGATACCAAATTCTGCAGCCACTTTTGGAGAACGCTTTGGGGGAAGTTAGGTACACGACTCCTGTTTTCCACAGCTTATCACCCCCAGACCGATGGTCAGACTGAGGTGACCAATCGGACCTTGGGAACTCTTCTTCGGACGATGCTCAAGGCAAACCCACGTCGGTGGGAGGACTTACTTTGCCATGTTGAGTTTGCATATAACAAGTCCTTTCACTCTGCGACGAAGATGACCCCTTTCGAGGTGGTCTACGGGAGTAATCCTCACACGCCTATGGATTTGATGCCTTTGCCTTACAAGCCTTAGGAGCATGTCGACGCGGCCAACCGCGCCGACCACATCCGACGATTACATGAGCGCACCAAGGCACAGCTGTTGCGACGCGCCAATCAGTACTCGGCCCAGCGCAACAAGGGGCGCCGCGCTTTGATCTTCGAGCCCGGAGATTTAGTGTGGCTCCATCTACAGAAAGACCGTTTTCCCGCTGCTAGGAAGACGAAGCTTCACCCACGAGGGGACGGTCCCTTTAAGGTCCTCCGGTGCATCAACAACAACGCTTATGTACTCGACCTCCCGGGTAAATACAACGTTTTCGCCTCCTTCAATGTCTCAGATCTATCTCCTTATGTGGATTTCGAGTATCATGACGAGGAAACGGGGACGTTTCCCACCCAAGGGGGGGAGGGTGATGTGAGCCCCACCAGGACGGCTAGCCAAGACGAGAATGACATGTCCGTGCGCTCCGATGGACCGATCACACGAGCCAGGACTTGAGCCGTAGCCCGAGCCACTTCGTCCATCATCACGTGTGCCATCGCAAGCCTCGGCACAGCCACCGTCGAGCCCCTCACCCGGTGCATCTCCTTCATCGAAGGCGCGCCGGCACACCAGGCCGATGCCGCGCACCGTGGCACCGAGAACCTCATTCTCAGTGCCGTGCCCGTCCCTCGGATCGAGCACCTCGCCACGCCGGGCCACCCCGGCGCAGAACCTTAAGGTTCTGGTGCGCTCCAGCCTCGCCACACGAGGTTCGGCTGCGCACCAGCCCCGTCGACGCCGAGGCCGTGCCGCGCCCTTGTCGCGACACGCCTTTGGCGCGCCGACGCCTTGTCACAGCCTTGTCGCGACACTCGCGACTAGGCCACCGTGACCTATCTTTATTTCTTTCCGTTTTTAGAACTATTTCCATTCCGACATCTTGCTATTTATGTTTTTACTATTTTTATGCATTTTTGTGCTTGGGCTAAATGGTTGGGACGCATGCTTACTTCCCCCTTCATTTCCCCACGCCGCCTAGGGTTTCGAGCTAGGGCGCGCGCCTCCTTCCCCTATAAAAGGAGCACGCCCCTCTTTGTATTCCTTACGCTTGATTGAATAATACCGTTACTCTGTCGAGATTGCTCCAGAACGATTTCTCTAAGGCGTCACCCAAATTCTCTTCTCATCCCATATTCCTCAGTTCTCCCTCAAAAGAGAGCACCTTCTCATCCTTTCAATTCTCTTCTCATCAAAGTCTAGTCGTTCTTCGACTCAAAACCTATCCAAATCCGCAAGAGAAGACCATTTACGAGTCCAAAGATCGATCCTCTCGTGAATCTCCCAACGGGGTTCACATCACCAGCTCCCTCCAAACTTGGTAGATGTCATCATGAAGTGCCAATCCGAGGGGAGCATGGAGTTACTTTGGAATGGATCATGAGGATGTTCTTTCAAGCCTTCTCGCGGTGTTCGTCAAGGTGATTCCTTATCTCCATCTCTTTGTACTCTACATGGAATATTTGTACCACATTATTGTCGAGACTATGGATGCAAGTAGATGGAAGCCGATTGTTGAGAGTAGGGTGACACTTTCACATCTGTTCTTTGCTGATGATTTGGTCCTATTAGCAAAAGCTTCAATTTCTCAAGCTCACATCATTAAAGGGTGTTTGGAGAAATTTGATTTGCTCCCCGTTGAGAAGGTCAACTTTGAGAAAAGTAGCATGATGCTTTTTCATGAAGTACCTAATCTTATGCACCGTGATGTCAACTGAGCCCTCTCAATTTCGGTGGCGGAAGACTTTAGGACCTATTTGGGTGTCCCGATGGCTTGTGGTCGTATGACAAACGAGAGGTACTCTTTTCTCCTTGATAGAGTGACATCTTGATTATGGGGATGGCAATGTAAGACTCTATTAGCAGTCGGAAAAGTGACTCTTGCAAGCTCGATCATGTCAAGTCTCTGCATTTATGTAATGTAATCGACAATGGTTCCACACACTATTTGTGATGATGTTGACCAACTCATCCGTAGTTTCGTTTGGGGCTCCACGAATAGAAAGAGGAAAATCCATCTACTTGCTCGAGATAACATAGTTCAACCAAAAGAGGTAGGAGGCCTCGAATTGTGTTCAATAAGAGGTCAATAAGGTAGTCAAACTCTGCTCTATTAGCGAAGCTTGGTTGGCAATTTATATAAGACCTGAATGCTATTTGGAGCAGGGTTATCCGGGTTAAATATTATGGTGGTCGTTTGAATATTGACATGTTTCAATCTCGTCCCTAATCCTTGCACATATGGAAAAGGATAGTGCACAACTCACAAACCCCCTCTCAAGGTATTGGCATGGTTGTTGGTAATGGAAGAAAGATGTTTTTCTGGCAACACCCTTGGCTTCTTGATAGACCTCTTTCGGAGCTTGTTATACAACCCTTGGATGATGAGACTTTAGCTCTTACAGTGGATGAATTTGTACAATTAAGAGAACCTACCACATACGAGGAACATTGAAACAACGCACTATCCAATATAGCTCAACCAAGAAACAAAATGTTACACTTATTGGATGATTTGCGATATGGTACTTTTGTTTTCAAATCCAAAAGTATGCATGATCAAAGTGAATGAAGGTCGATGGGTGAGGCCTAATATAAGTTCCTAGTGTTTAAACTGTGGGTTGAGCCCGCCTCTTGGCATAATTCAATGGTAAGCATATCTCAATTAAAGTATAAAACACTTGAAAGTCACAAAAAGTGGAAAAAAAGAATAAAAATAAACAAAAGAAATATTGTCTTCAACAGAGTGTTATACACACAAATGTATCCATTCTTCAAGTACTTTGAGCTTCTAAGAAAGTATTGAAATCATCCCTCCCTTTCTGCCTAGGCGATACACATGGATTAGATGCCTTAGACGAAGTAGAAAACCGAACATGGGGGCTTGGATCTTGTGACATGGATCTTCTAACGTCAGTGCTAAGTGAGCCATTTCTAAGAACTCCTTTCGGCTCATTGTTGTCCATCTCGGTATCCTTGTCAAAGACGAATGCGGCTGTGACCGGAGATTGCATGTCGCTCACACTGCATCGAATCATCTCTAAAGGGAGATCAAAGAAGAGACTCGTGGATTCTCCACCCTCATCGTCACTTGTTACCGAGGACGAAAATGACTCGAGGTCAAATCTTTCCAACGACACTCTCCTTGAGATCACCGGAAGATCCATCTTTAGAGAACGAGTAGACGAAATCCGATCTGCTTTATGTGAAGGGTTGGGCGGCATTCGATCTGTCTTGTGAGACGAGATTGTCGACATCCTCGAACCCACAGACGAGATCGAGTTTGATGAGCTAGCTCGGACCGCCTTCCCCTTGCCTCGAGGTAAGAAAAGACACAACTTCCCGCATTTGAACTTGTCCTCAGGAACGTCACTATGGTTTCCAGTTCCCGATGGACGACCATCTTCGTAATTCGTTTCGGATTTCGAGAAACTATTAAATTCATCATAGTTTGCTCTTCCTCCTCCTCCTCCCATGCTTGGCCTTCCAAGCATGATACTGAAGTCATCAGCTGAAGCACTCGCTCGCCCTTCTCCTTCAGATCGACTCTTCCTCATGTTCATTTCTTGCAAAGCAAGGTCGGTATCATCCATGACCCAGTGTTGGTGAGGCTGAGGGCAACCCGGGGACGCCATATTCTTAGAGATCGAAAGACGTGAGCGGGGAGACGAAGAAGCTGAGCTTGGAAGGCTGGCGCTCACAAACTTGAGCTTCGGGGGCGGGAGGGGAGAAGGCTGATTCAGATTCTGCCCGGGAGACCGAGGAGCTCGGGGTGGAGTTGATACAAGCTTGAAGCTCGCGTGCCTGATATTTGGTCCCATGAGCGACATTGGATCGACCGATACCTGCTTCTCTTTCTGCAAGCTTTCTTTCTTCACTAGGGTTCGGGGGCGCTCGATGGTTGGAAAGTCGTTTCCATCGAGGGTGTCGATGGTCAAGAACATATCGTCGTCGCCATCGTTGAGGCTGCTGAATGATTCCCGAGAATGACCGTCTGTGAGAATGATCTCTAGGTCAGGTGCTGAAGGCATGGTGTTTAGATGGGAGGTTGATGGGGGTGCAATATCAAAAATGGGAGGAGACTGTTATTTAGCATTTAAAAAGAGCTGCATTCTTGCGAAGTGACTAATACGAGAAACGTGCAATGCACATCCTTCGACGGGATAATAGTGATTTACACGTCCAGCCTGCAGAAAGCTTAATAGTGATTTACATAAAGAAGTCAGATATCAGTTCAAGAATTTAAATGAATATATATATAAGAGTGGACTCTGTCACTTCAAGCCAGCCTAACTTTCCTCCCAGCAAGATATCAACTTCAGACGAATGTCCTCGTAAGGAAAAACAAATTATAAGAAAGCAAACAACAGGCTAACGTGCGAAGGTGATCGTGATTTTGGTTTCAGTAAACATCAATAAATACAAGGGAAAAAAACACAAATCCAATAGAGAATAAACAGCTCCATTTAGAATCTATATATTAGAAAGAAGTCCTGCACTGCTGCACATAACCAATTAATATTAGCCTATATACACTCGTGCAAATTACGACTAACATACCACTTGATTGAAAACTAAAGTACAGCATATACAGAACATAACATGAAGAGCAGATATACACTCTACTGGAGAGAGTTATAAAATAAAATTAATACAACTGAGACGCCAATGATGATAGGAAAGGCTGTCACCAAGTAAAGTGCTCCGTAACCCTGTACGAGAACATAAACACCTCAATCATGAACTAAATACAAAGTACAAGATTGAACATTAGAATTAGATCTTTAGCTGAATAGATGATGAAATTACATAATTCCTTGGGGATTTGTTGGTCCATGATATATACAATTGTCCTTAAATAATTTTTATATTCTTGAAAACTTGTTAAACATACAATTTAGAAGTGTTAGTAATACAATTAATGCCTCACAACAGAGCCAAATTGTTTAATGCACAAGAGAATGCATACATTAGTTTCGATGCATTGGTAGTTGTCAAGTACATGACAACCAACTTTGACCACTTCCATTCTATGTTACGCGGAAAAAGAAATGAGGAAACATCAATATTATACATCACAGAAACTCTCGTTCTTGCTATTTTATTCATTGCAACTAGCAAATTCTGTTGCTAATGGAGTTTATGATTTTAAAATGCATGTCTACTTCTCATGTTATCCATCACTTGAACTCTATTGAGAAACAATTTATGATTCAGAGCATAAAGAGCATGCTTATTCCATATTACGAAGCAGTCATAGTGTGGATTATAGATTTAAATCATATTTTTGTTGAAGACTGAGTTTCAAAATAAGCATTCTGTTTATTCAAGAACAACACATATTCAGATGTAAGCAGAGAATGTGACTTTTTTTTTTAAAAAGTAGATAACAAACCAGTGCAGAAGGAACTTCTGTGTCTTCAGCAGCTTCACCCTCTTCAATCTCTGCAGCTGTATCCCAATCTATGTTGAGTCTCTTTGCTGCTACTTTTGGATCAACCCCTGTATCAGTAGCTTTTGCATATGGCGATCTAGTTTTTGACTTTGTTTTCTTTATTTCCACCTATTCGGCATAACAAAACTGTCAAAACTTACTGCCCACCATACAGCAGTGACAACTTTTCTGGTAAGAGAAGGGTTGGGGTATAAGCAGGTAATGAATCAACAGAGGTCTGAAAGTCCCCCCTCCCCCAAAAACGAAAGTGGAAAAGGTAAGGAAATGAAAAATAAAAGTAGATCGAACTGAATAGATATGGATAAGTAAGATAGTCATTAGCAGTAAAAGAGCACAAAACCAATGCCACAGCCAAAGGTCACACTGGATAATAATCTCAAAGCTGCAATATAATAAGTTACAGCATGGAATTGAGCTTCATGCCCAAGTTTAAGGACCGCCGATATATAAAACAAGACAAAGAAGGCAAGTGTAAAGCTTGTGCTTTTCTTTGCTTATGGATTTGCTGAATGAGATTGAATAGGGTTAAAATCAGATTGAATCACATAGAAGGAATATAAATTTGGGGAAGTTTCTCAATTCACATGTCCCTTTTTCTTAGTCTGTATACCGACTTATTGGCATCTGGAAATCACAATATTTGATAAAAGCTTTCATATCAAAATAGCTAGACAACAAACTAACTACAATAGTATTATAGTGTAAAAAAGATTAACAGCTTCTGTTGTATCCTATTGGTACTAATCACAGCTGTTATACAGCTAGTCTGAACATAAACACTTGCTTTTCAGTGTCTCTCAAGGAATTAACGTCCCACAGGATCACAGCATGCCAGGTAAAGAAGCGGATAAATAATTTTTTTTATTTCTTGAAAATCAACAATATGTACTTTAAAGGGATTATGGTACCTCTAAATTAGGCCAATTAATCATTTCCTCTGCAAGCATCCTGAGAGCTACACGGTTTTTAGGAACTCTTCCTTCATTCACCTATAAATACACGCATAATGAAAAACTAAAATTATCATTGCGCAATGAATACTGACTTCTCCAAGAGTGTGAGAACATTTAAACAACTATCACAACCTATCAACATCACGGAAATAGAAAAAAACTGAAAGCTAAAAGGGAAAAAATCATAACCTATAGCTATAAAACTCTAACTCTTTCAGTTAACTGATGTAGGGTTATTTGTGCTTAATTGATAAGTCACAAATATAAAGACATAACTGGCACATTGAATCAAGCACTGATTCATCATGATATTTTTTCTTCCAAATGGCTGATATACAATGAAAATTTCTTAGCTAAAAGAAAATAAAGCAGATTTAGAAGACAGAATATAAAGCAAATTTCAAATTCTTAGTTCAACTACATTTGTGTGGTATTAGGGCCTGCACATGTGGAAGTTACATGAGCCACAAAGAAGCAATAGAATCAATGTATCGGACTCCTTAAGAAACTCAATAACACCTTTTTAATCCAACTTCCGGTGCACTCATACTAATATTGTGAAAACTCTTCCCAAAAGACTGCTGTGGCGAACATGGTTATATGGCCGACTTTTATCCATTATTCCATTATAACGCAATCCTTGAAGTGCTTAACAACAAAGCCCTGAATTCATCCCTTGACTCTATCCATAATCAAATCAATCTTACATTTTCAAATAGACTCTTATTTGCTCCAAAAATCACGCACTAAAACCCTTCTCTTGTTCTAAGCTCCCACTAAGAGCATATGGAGGTATGTATTGGAGTTGATGATTAGAAACCATTATTGATATTCTCTTTTGCAAGAAGCTACTAACTTGGAATAGGTTGATTTATGGAATAAGATATACAACAACAACATCTACCCAGGTGGATCACGGTACGAGCGGGGTTTGGGGGGGGGGGGGGTCGAGATGTACGTATCCTTGCCTCAAGTGGAAGTCGGGAGGGTATGTCTGGTATGCAATAAGATATGCTGACACTAAATTATTAAGAAACATACTCAATCAGAAAGAGTAGCATAGAGTCAAATGATTTACATCTTCTAAAGCAGCAACCAAATCATCCCTGGTTGGTGCATCAGCGTCGTCAATTCCAAGGAGTCGTCTTCTCTCAACTTCTCTTGGGTCTTCAATCAGAACTGTCAATTTGACCTGGAAGATCAAATATGCTTGATGGTCAAATCTTCTTTAACAAGTATAAGGATTGCATCCTGCACTATTCAATCTTTCTCTTTTTACATAGAGGATTGATTAAAAACAAATGAAACATGGAAGATTAATATAGTTCTCTTGTTTAACTCCATCAGGGAAGGGCTAAGAGCTCTAAGCAAACCAATTGAATGAACCAAAAAGATGTCAAGAACAGACACCAAGTATCATTTTGCTCAAGCCAAATATCAGAAAGAGGACCAAATACACAAACCATTGCAACCTCTATAAAGTATGAATGTAAGGAGAGACACTCTATTGGGCATCTGAAAGTAAAACATGGTTGTGTTTGTTGTATACAAAATAAGTTTTACCTTAGCATGAACCGTGGTTTCCATATGAAACAAACAAATGGAGAAAAATGTCTAGCACTTGGATTAAGAAATTAGTATATAATAATTAACAAGCTGACCGAACAGCATTCAGCTTAGAAAATTCTAGGCGTCTGTATAAGTGAAAAAAATGGCTTAAAAAAAGAAGGTATACAAGTAGGCAGATATTTATGTTCATCAATACACTGATAGGAATTTCACTAAAAATAGAAATTCAATGAGACAAGCACATTTGTAGAAGTAGAATTTTAATGAGACAGGCACCTTCGGCGAACTTACAATTGATTGAATGTGACATTGCGTAAGAGCTTAATTGATAAAAGGATGATAATAAGATCGTCAAAGAAAAATCCAATGTCTATGTAGGATCCTCATATTCTGTCAGGTATGCTTTCAATCCCCAAGAGAAACTTACATGCAAATTGCACCAAGGAGAACTTATATGATTGCATATTCTGTCAGATATGCTTTCAATCCCCAAGAGAAACAGCTTTTTTTTTTTAGCTAATGGTAAAATTTATAGAAGAAGGGGAAAGAATACACAAGCATATATCATACCAAGGATATATGACAAAAAACACAAGCTTCAAGAGAACCTAAAACACATCCGATTACCCGGCTTCGTCCTTAGCTAAGTGCATGCTTATGCAAGAGCGCTAGTACATAGTAAGGGCATGAGAGCCTATGCGTAGGTCATTCCTTTCCTTGTCTCATAATGTCTTTATAAAGCTACAAAGACACTCAACAAAAGGAAAGGAAAGGGAGTGTTGTACAACAATCTACCCAAAAAAATCCACCCAAGAACAAAGATGTAGCAACATACAACACACGCTGAGAAACAGCTTTGACAGTGAATGAAATCCTCCAATTACAAATTTGAGATGTATCTCTGTTTAGAGCTATCAAATCAATACATAAACTCTACATATGAATCAAACAATGAAAAGAAAGTAAAGAGGACTAAATTAAATATTAGACTCGCAATGTTGTACTACTGTATTCAAGTAAATACTAATGCTCAGCATTAAGCAATGAAAAATTTTGAAAATAAGGAAAAGTTCACATCCCATACCTCTCCAAACAGCATGTCCCTGTTTTTCTTAAGAAGTTCCAATACCTACACCAAAATGCATAAAACCTTTAGTCAGCAGTTGGGTTATAAGGATTTGTTCTCTACTGTCTTATACAATATTGGCAGGATAACATTTTTACTGAGCCTCGAAACCGAATTCCAGAAAAAATCAACAAGAATTACTCTCTTAATTTGGCCAATGTATTCCAGATCGTCAGGAGTGGGCTCCGGCTCTGTATCATCCTCGATTTCCGCGGCTTGATTCCCCTCCAGGACCTCCGTATCCTCCGTACCGCCAACAAGCACAGGTCCCACCGGAGAGCGTCTCCGGTGCCTCACTTGGCCGATGAAAAGGTGCCAGATAGCCTGAGAAGTGAAACTCTCGCCCCTCTTGAACTTGCAATTCAATGACCTGTACTGCGGGAGACGCACCAGAGCTCCATCGGTTTGGATAGGGTTACATGAGGGTGACGGTGAGTTGGAAGACGCCACTGGCAGTTGCAAGCTCATTTCCCTGCAACTCGGTTATCTACTGAGCTTTGAAAGATGCACAAAAATGGCGTGGTCGAGGGAGATGACCTTAGAGCATTACTCACACGCGTCGTTAGATTTGATTTTGATCACAGATTTGGATGTCATCCTAAGAGTTTTGGACCTTCAAGTCTGGACAAGGCCCAACTGCCTTTATTTAATGGGCCTATTTTTGGGCCCATTTGGTGCTGGGCTGGTAAGATTTCTGTGCCCGGAAATGACATTGAGCGTTTCGATGTCCAAGAGGCGCGGCGGGAACTCCATCCTTTTCCCGCCAAACAAGCTCTCGTTTTTCGTTGAAAGGTGATGGGAGCAATTGCTAGGGTTTAGATTCTGTTCTGCGAAGTAAGAGAAAGGAGGAACAAGGAGATCAGAGAGGCAAAGAGATGAGCGGCCATGGGGGATTTTTTGTCGACGAGAAGGCTGTTCGGGTGGAGAACATCTTCTTGGAGTTCCTCAGGAAGTGCGTTCCCTCCCTCACTCTCTCTCATTAATATCTAGGTTCGATATATGTTTTCGCAAATTACGATTGATAGTTTCTTTATTTGACTTCCGTGAGTAGCTTTCGATTGGATGCGAATTCGCCCGAGCCCTATTACGAGATTGAGGTTGAAGCGATGGAGGAGAACGAATCGACCACTATGTTCGTCGACTTCTCTCACGTCATGCGCTTCAATGATGTCCTTCAAAAGGCCATTTCAGATGAGTATTTGAGGTATTTTGTACAAGTTAATTATGCCCTTGGGAGTACGTATCTGTGATTTCTAGGGTTTTCAAAAGAGATTTTGTGATTTGAAATTGTATGTGCTCTATGCGTAGGTTTGAGCCTTATTTGAGGAATGCGTGTAAGAGGTTTGTGATGGGACAGAGGCCTACGTTCATTGCTGATGATAACCCTAACAAGGATATATTTGTTGCCTTCTACAACATTCCTTTGATCAAGAGGTAAAGCAATCTTTGTTTCCGAATTCCCAATCCTTTGCCTTTTAGGTTTTAGCGGGCTGTTAAGTACCCACTGACTGTGATTGTAAATTTGTACTCGCACATAATTTGTCGTAGGTTACTGATGTTCAGTTCAGTATGTCGAGCTTTAGTAATGATCTCAGTTGCTTTGGATTCTGCTTTGATGCAGATTGAGGGAACTGACCACATCGGAGTTGGGAAGACTAGTGTCTGTGACCGGAGTGGTCACTCGCACAAGTGAAGTTCGACCTGAACTCCTTTACGGAACATTCAAGTGCATTGATTGTGCTACAATTGTTAAGAATGTGGAACAGCAGTTCAAATACACTGAGGTTAGGCCACTAGTTGCGTTTCAACTCTGGCTTTTGTTTTGTGGTACTCTGAAGTTCAGTTTGAAGAATGCTAATTATTTCGGTTCTATTTTTAACATGTATGGTTTGCAGCCCACAATTTGTATCAACGCTACTTGCGCAAATAGAAAAAGATGGGGGTTGATACGGCAGGAGAGCAAGTTTACTGATTGGCAGAGGGTGAGGGTGCAGGAAACATCTAAGGAGATACCCGCAGGATCCCTTCCCAGATCACTAGATGTAATCCTGCGTCATGAGATAGTTGAACGTGCCAGGGCTGGTGACACGTGAGAAAACCTCTAATGTTGATTTTGGGTTTATCTGTAATGTTTTATTAGTTTTCATCAAGCACCAATTTTTAACTTGTTTCAATTGAAATGTTGCAGGGTCATTTTTACAGGAACAGTGGTTGTAATACCAGATATAATGGCTTTGACATCTCCAGGAGAAAGATCAGAGGTCCGTAGAGAATCTTCTTCCCAACGTAATAATGCTTCTGGGCAAGAAGGGGTGAAAGGCTTACGAGCATTAGGAGTGAGAGATCTCTCGTATCGCCTCGCCTTCATAGCCAACTCTGTGCAGGTTTTTATCATCACATTTTTTTACCAACATGCCAAAGTTATCTTTAGTTTTTTTTTTTTGAGACAGATCTTTAGTTGATTTATTGTATAAATTTGTGGATGTTCTCCTAGATTGCTGATGGCAGAAGAGATACTGACATCAGAAGTAGGAAGAAGGATGATGATGACGAGACTCAGCAGTTCACGGTTAGTTATTTATGCCATATGTTTGATTTATTTGAGAAGTGCTCATTACACAACAATGCTTTTGGTTCAATGAATGTTGCTTTTTCAAGTTCTAGCTAAAAGAAGTGTAGAGCAATGCTGGTGATTTATTTTGCCGATTGGTTTTAGCATAGTTTCCAATCAGCTTTAAAATAACTAGTTTACATCAATTATTGTCTCCATGAACTTGCACTATGATAGGAAGAGGAGAAAGATGAAATCCAAAGAATGAGAAACACCCCAGATTTCTTCAACAAGCTTGTTGATAGCATTGCACCGACAATTTTTGGCCACCAAGATATCAAACGAGCAATTCTTCTTATGCTCCTAGGCGGTGTTCATAAGTTCACACATGAAGGCATAAACTTGAGAGGTGACATCAATGTTTGCGTTGTTGGTGACCCTAGCTGTGCAAAATCTCAGTTCCTCAAGTATGTTCATTGTGTCTTTGGATGTTTCCTTTTCTCTGCACCAATAATTGTAATAACCCATTGCTAAAATCTTTTTGTAACCATCATGAAGGTACGCTGCTGGTTTAGTTCCGAGATCAGTCTATACTTCTGGTAAATCATCCTCAGCTGCTGGTTTGACAGCTACAGTTGCTAAAGAACCAGAAACAGGGGAGTTCTGCATTGAGGTAGATTTTTCCCCTTCAATATATTGCTCTTATTTTAGATGACCTTCTTCTGATTAGTTTGGATACTTTTCAGGCTGGTGCACTGATGCTTGCAGATAATGGTATTTGTTGTATTGATGAGTTTGACAAAATGGATGTCAGAGATCAGGTAATTCCATGTTTTTCTTTTCTGTAAAGTTGCCGTGAATCATAATGTCATCATTGAGATGCAAATTAATTGGCAACTATATTCTCTTTAAGGTTGCAATTCATGAAGCGATGGAACAACAGACAATAAGTATCACAAAAGCTGGAATACAAGCAACTCTAAATGCCAGGGCATCAATTTTAGCTGCTGCGAATCCTACTGGAGGACGCTATGACAAAACTAAGCCATTAAAGGTGAGAACTTGAGAATCCCTTAAATATTTATTATGGAGTATGCTTATATTTTGTAAATTCATTTCATCACAAATTTATTATCTCAATTAATAGTTTTATAAGTTGTGAATTAAACTCTGGCTTATCATGTTCTCTCTCCTCAACAGTACAATGTGGCTTTGCCTCCTGCCATTCTTTCAAGATTTGATCTGGTATATGTAATGATTGATGATCCAGACGATCAAATTGATTATCATATAGCCCACCATATTGTAAGAGTACATCAGAAGCAAGAAGCAGCGCTTTCACCTATCTTTACAACTGCACAAATAAAACGCTTTATTGCATATGCAAAGACTTTGAAACCAAAGGTATATCTGAGATCCTTTGTAAGCTACATGGAGTACATTGCCTAAATGCACTAAGCAAGGATTATAAATATGCAGCTGAGCTCTGAAGCCAGAAAAGTTCTAGTTGAATCTTATGTTGCACTTCGAAGAGGTGATGCGGCCCCAGGGACCAGAGTTGCTTACAGGATGACAGTGAGGCAGCTGGAGGCATTGGTCCGTTTATCTGAGGCCATTGCTCGGAGTCATTTGGAAATACAGGTTTTGATTGCCAGAAAAATCTTGAATCTGCCTGATTTATTGTTTTAACTCTCTACTAAACAAATTATACATCTGTAGGTGCTTCCAAGACATGTAAAAGTAGCAGTGAAACTGCTGAAAACATCAATTATTAGGTAGGTTTTTTTTAGTTGTCCTTCTGAATTAACTTGCTTATTTTATATATTTCTTCACATTCGTACTTGCTTTTCCTCTTCTTGCAGCGTTGAATCTGCAGAAATTGATTTATCCGAGTTTCAAACAGAAAATGATAATGATAACAATGATGAAAATGCCACACAAGCCGCTGATGGTGAAGCTGCTACTGCTCCGCCTGAGCCAGCTTCTGACGGTCAAGCTGGTGAGTGTACAACAAAAGTTTCTTCACTTGAATCAGCTCTAATAGGAGAGGCACTCATGTTCTGTGGTTTGTTGTGCAGGAAGTGGTGAAGGCTCTGCAGATAAACAGGTGAAGAAACTAGTGATCACTGATGAAGAGTTTCAGAGGGTTACTCAAGCCCTTGTCATGCGCCTCAGACAACATGAAGAGACTGTAATACAAGATGGTAAAAATCCTCCTGTATACCTTTTTATACAGCTCTTTATTTGATCGCAATACTTTTTATAGACTAAAATGCAAATATTTGATAGTGTTATGATTTTAAAGCCATGATACTATACAGCCTACAGGATATATGATAATGCCTCCGTTTTGCTGTACTTGTCCTTTTAGAATTTTAATCTTAATCAAAAATATGTTTTTTTTTCACATATTTTGACAAGATCTCCTAATTTTTATCCCTTACACTTGATGAAGAGAGAAACTAAGTATAGACTGTTTTCATCCTGAATGTGAAAACTTAAATGTTTATTAGGGGCATCTTGCTACGATTTATAACTTCCTTACTATGTGCGCTCAGCCCTAAAAGGACAAACCTTTAGCATTCAATAGTTTAGTGGCTAATGAGAAAGTTTGTGTTTGGCAGGGAACGGTTTGGCTGGAATGAAGCAAAAAGATTTGATACGGTGGTACGTGGAGCAACAGCATCAGAAGAGCGCCTACAGTTCGGAAGAGGAGCTCAACAATGAAGTCAAAAAAATTGGGGCTATCATTGAGGTAACAAATCTCTGCTTTGATCTTTTCACACCTGCAGATTTTTGTGAAAGAAACTGCACATTTGTAGTCTGTATTAACATCCAAAACTTGTTTGATTCCACAACAGAGTTTGGTACGTAGAGAAGGATATCTTATAGTGGTGGATGATGGAAGGCAGGCAACAGATGGAGAGCAAGCTGCACCATCCAGGAAAGATCGAATTCTGTCGGTGGCTCCTAATTATGTCGTTGAATGATTATTATGTTTTCTTGATTGATTAGTTTAGAGGATGTGAACTGTTGAGGAGAAGATCATACGCATTCAAGCTGTGGAGATGTTTATTGTAGCAGTGACTTGCTGAGGTGAACAGAGATATTAGAGTTCAGGTTGAAGTGATTTGTAGCAGTGACTTGCTAAGACATGGATTCAATTTTAAAGCTCTTTTGATGCTCTATGTTAAAATGCAAATTTTTATGTGGTATATTGTAGATCCTGAGTTTTTGTCTTGTTTAGGTTTGACTTGCTAGTTTTGTTGTTCAATATTGAAGCTGATCCGTCAATAGAAAAACAAGGGGAGGAAACTTTGATAGGGAATTAGGGATATGGGGATGAAGTGTTTGAAGTTTATCTAGAAATAGCTCGGATTCTTAGTTGGTCAAGTCAAACCAAAGAAGTTGGGATTTGCTTATATTATTTATGGATGTAGAAATTAGAACTCGGGTTATTTGCATATTTCTCTTAGGAAGGATTACATATCTGTAGGAAAAATGAGGATAATATGTAATCAGGTCATTATCATAAGAGTTGTACACTCAAACGCAAAGCCTTTCGCCATCACCAGTTTGAATGTTATCGACATTAATAATCCCCCAAATTTAAAGAATAAGAAAGTTGCTGTTGTAGGTCAAATTGGGTAAGCTTTACTAGTTGGATAACCATAATAACACAATTCATAATCTGTACAAGAAGAAGTCAAGAACTGTAGTCTCTCCTTCCTCCAAACACTAAACGGATAAACTCCTTGACCAATAACAAAACTAGGCCAGGACTTCGGGCCGGATAATGACGGTATCTTGTAATTAATGCCTTGTGGGTTTAACTTTGAATTATATGAGTATGAAAGAAAAAAATACAATGACTTACGAACTGATCTTTTATTAAAACAACAATATTTTCTGAAATACGGATATTGGTTTTATGTTATAATTTTTAGTTGTCATTAGAGAATATGTTCCCTACGGAATTAAGTTACAAATAGTTATGATTAGGACAACACGGTGTAAGGATTGGACTAATCATCATATTTATTTAATCCATAGACAAGCTAACACAGGTTGGTTTGACGAGGATGACACCCTCAAATTTAAATCAAAATCAAGGCACTAAACATCTGTTAAGCCCAGCCGTCAACGTCAAAGCTTGAATCGATCACTATTTGCAAATAGCGTTTTGTTTGTAGTAGTCATCCATGGTGTCATGTATACGAAACCATATAGCTCGATCACACAAGGAATCGATGAACAATAATTTTCTCAACCAAATTATAAATATCGTGATTTAATTTTATAAACAAATGATACGTAGCTTATACAGTAGCTTGTAAATTGCATATCTTATCCATAACCACCATATATACAGACTAATTTTACTTTGACCACTCACTAACGAGTAAATTAATGAAATAATAACGAGACGATGTTGCTGCAAGAAATGTTTCTTGTGTCTCGCTTTTGGTCAAATGAAATCCAGCCATGTGCATCCAAGCTAAGTAATAACTGCATAATTTTTTCGAGAGTAGTAATGGATAGTAAGAAAGGAAAGGGCAATCCTGAAAAACCGTAGTTCCGGCGGGGGTATTTAGGTCATTAGGGAAGCTGAAAACAGAGACCAGCGAAGCCACGTGAGGGGTTGAGGGGGAAGATGACTAACCTACAAAAATTCGTTCAACTTGATTTTGGGAGCACCCCCGGCCCACCATATTATAAATAATTAATATGTAAATTTTTATTTTTTCCCACTTTTTTAAGTAAATTTTTTTTTGGTGTCCTTACAATTTTTGTCTTTTTTTTTAATATTCAAGAAAGAAATTTATTTTTTTGTACTACGAGGTTCTGACTTTTCTCGTTAATGCTCTTCTCCGATTCAAATTATTTAATTTCAGGCTGATCAATATGTTCACCATACTTAAATTAGTAGGATTTAAATTCATAACTAAACTAGCATCAATTTGAATTTTAGAGAAATTTTCTATTTTAAGGACATGTTAAAAAAATTATTTATAAATTCAAATTGGGATAGTTAGATATAAATTTTGATGTTTTAATAGTTAGATTCTACTAATTTAAAGGAGAAAATGTCAACAAGAAAAATCAAAACCTCTTAGATAACAAGAAGAATAAATTTTTTTCTCTTGGAAAAAAAAAAAAAAGCTTAGAAACACCAAAGAAAAAAAAATTCCCTTTTTTTTTTTTTTTTCATATCATCATCACATGATTCACAATTCAATTAGCTTCTTCCTCTTGGTACAATTACAAAGCTGTAAATGTGTGATCCAACATTTTGATACGTATGTTAAAAATTATCCCATCCGATCTGATCTGTGGATCCGATTACCGGAAAATTTTTGTTCAGCATTTCTTGCTATTCACTCAGACCCACAATCATACTAAATTAAAACTCAAATTTTATCACCTTCTTCTTACTTTTTATACAGTAACTCTACCAAATCATGATTTTTAAATTCATATCTTGTTTAACTTGTGCATAGTAGAGTAGTACTCTAATCGTCTAATTCTGCAATGGAAAAAAACAACCAAAGAAACAAATTGGCAGCAGTAGTGTACAGAAGAGATGAGCATCCGCATCATACAATTACTATTGGCCTATTCGGTTCGGCTTCATATGAGGTGTCTGCCAGCTGTCAACCACTTGGCCCAATTACCACTCTACCCCTCTCCTCCACCTATTTGATTTGCTGTCTCATTTGTCCAACCCCCACCCCACCTTTTTCAATACCACAGAAGAAATACTTGTATACTCAAATATCCAGCTCCACCACCCATGGTTTTTCAATTATTATCCAGTATTTATATACCACTAATAAGGATATAGTTGCTTGCAATTGCATCATCACCAAATGGTAATTAACTAAAAAGTGTACATCTTTTAATTATGGAATTTCCAACATATTTCCATTTATAAGTGCGTAAATGTTTTGTTAATAATATATATATGCTTCTTAATTATAAGGTAATTAATTAATTAGGAAAAGGAGCTAAGCTAATACAGAAGATATGATTGATTGATCTCTAAATCATTAAGGACAAATTTTGGGTTATCATATACGTATTAATAATATTTCCATCACATCAAATTTGGAGTTTCCAAATTGACAATCATCGAGAAGACATTGACTAATTAAGGACTTTGTTTTTGTACAACACACCAGCAGAGCTTGCTTCTATAATAGAGCAATCAGGTGTTTCTGTAATTAAGGAGGAAAACAAGGGGCATTTTGGTACTTGACCAAGCTTCTAAAATCCTCTTTATTTCAGACAGACAGTTGGGGCCTTTCTCCCTCCAATTCAATACACTTCCATCCAAGAATTTTTTTCCCTAGTTCTGATTGAATTGAATTTAAGGTGGGGAAAAAAACGAGAGAGAAATATTCTTTCTTGCTAGCTAACTTGATTGTTTTGTTTTTCCATCTTTAATTGTTGAGAGTTTTTATTGAAAGAAAGAAAGGAAAATAAAGACATGGGTATTTGGAAGGAAAAGGTTTACCCAAAGATTCAGAAGATTTTTGGCAAAGATGGAGCCAAGAAAGCTGCCGCTGCTGAAGCATGCAAATCCTTTGATGAATCCAAGGTCTTCTTTTAAATACCTTTTTTTGTTTTCATTTTTCTAAGCTCACTTTATACAGTAGCTTTATTATTTTTGGTCACCTTCAAGTATAATCATGTTAGTTAGTAGTTATTGTAACATATATACAGTATGATGTTATGGGTTTTGATTAATATATATAATTGGGTTTTGGGGGTTAATTAATTTACACAGGAGGTAGTAAACAAGGAGTTTGAGGAGAAGCAAGAAGAGCTGAAGCCTAAAGTCATAGAGATTTATGAAGCCTCTTCAAAAGAAATCAAGGTCACACTTCATTTTCATCTCTTATATATTAACTATACTTATATATCATACTGCATGTTATATCAGTACTTACATGTAACATCAAAAGAAATCAAGCCTCTTCAAAAAAAGAAAGAATAATTTGCTGATGATTCTAACTTAAAATTGGTGCAGACTTTGATTAAGGAGCCCAAAGAGCCTGGTCTCAAGAAGCACTCGGCTAAAGTGCAGAAGTTCTTGGATGAGCTTGTCAAAATTGGTATATGTCAAACTCTCTTGCGTCCCCTTTTTTTTATATTATTTTTATTATTATTACTGTATTATTATTATTATGGACTGTATCTAGTAAATCTGTTTTTTTTTTTTTTTGTGCAAATACATTTTTCTCTTTTAGGAAATAGATAGATAAATGTTTTTTTTTAAGAATTATATCATTTTTTTTTGTGCATAGCGTACTCATCAAATAATTCGTATCAATTACTGTACCAATATTTATGCATAGACTAGTGATGTTTGAATCTGAAGATTAATAGATGGTTGGAAAATTTTCTGCCCATTATTTTATCATCTCAGCAATGATAGTCCAGCAAACCCTAATTAATAAAATCAACAAAATAATAATAATAAAAATAATGAAATTCTTAACTCAGATTGCTTACTGCTCAAGTTTTCTTTGGTCACTTGGAAAGGCTTTCCACCGTACTATCTCCTTAAATTATGAGTTGGGTTCTAGCTAATACGTTTAGGCCAAAATGCCAAATCAAGTCACCTTTGTCTAATTGGTCAACAAAACAAATGAATCTTTCCTAGGAAGATTAATCTTTGATCTAGACGTATTATTATTCCAATTAACTTATTTCTAATGAATGTGGTTGGTGATGTTATTCTTCATATAGACTTTCCAGGATCAAAGACGGTAAGTGAGACAAGCTCCAAGTATGGGCCAAGTTTGGTTTCAGGCCCAGTTACATTTGTGTTTGAAAAGGTTTCCACATTTATTGTGGTTGAGGAAGAAGAAGTTGTCTCTAGGGAGGCTGAAGTCGTCCCACCACCACCCACCGAGGAACCCGCCGCCGCGGAAGCTGCCACCGCCGAGACCGAAACCGTTGCCGAGGCGGTCACCGAGGAGCCTCCAAAGGAGGAGGAGAAAACAGAGGATCCACCAAAGGCCTAATTGAGGTGCAAAACGTACATGAACAAGTTACAAGTATTACAAGTGTTCATACTTCATTTAAAAAAATTCCCTTTCCTTTGTATCTTATATGGTCATTATAAGTGCATTAATGTTTGTAATTAAGCTTTTTTTTGTGCATTATCATTATCCATCATAGAAAGAAACACCATGGGATGTTGATTTGTTATTCTTTGTTTAGTGGTTTGGTTTGTGATGTAAAAGTGTCTTTGAAGGTCACTAGTGGCATTTTGGCCTTTTTTTTTGTCTCATATTTGTAATGTTTGAAGTTGTTGGAAATTAATGAATCCATTTGATTTTTGTGCTACATATTTCGTTGGTTTTTGTTTCAGTGATTTATACATAATAAAACAACTGACATTTATACACTATTAACTTTTGCATTTGACACCCTAGATAATACATTTTACATGCGCCAACTTTCCTCCCAAACCCTAATCAGACTTGAACAAAACCATACAAAATTCACAAAACAAAAAAGCAAATCAAACAATAACTACAACACCACCACACTCACTGCATCTGGAATGTGTTAGGCTGCTTAGCTTGTGCAAGCATTTGAACAACTTCTCTCATGGTGGGTCTCTCCACACTGTGTTCTTGGACACACAGCATTGCAACAAAGAACACTTGCATCGCCTCCTCAACCGGAACGTCTTGAAGCCTCTCATCTATCACATTTGTGACCCTTTCTTTGTTACATTTTGTCTGAATCTTTGTCCATTGAACTATGTCTAAGCCCTCCTCTCCAAAGTCTCCCACCGGCTTCTTCCCTGATAAGAGCTCCAACAGTACCACGCCAAAGCTGTAGACGTCGCTCTTCTCGTCAACTTTCAATGTGTAAGCATACTCTGCATTTTCCCAAAGGAAAAAAAAACAATTAGCAAGAATTCAAAATGAAACAAACATTATCTGGGCTATAAAGAATGGGAATATTTTGCTTTTTTCTATCTCTTTATTGGGTCAAGGGCTATAAAGCTAAAGTCTTTGTTGTTGGGGTGCAAGATTCTTAGTGCCTAAAGAAGGTATCCCTTTGGGACCCATTTGGTGCTTTGTGTGAGAGCATTTTTAAATAATTCTGGGTCAAAAAGGTAAGGTAGCAATTGGCTTGCAGCAAAACATGTGTTCATTATTTCCAAGAGAGATGAAAGAAAGCTCAGACCAAAAGCAGAAAAACATTGGAGTATTTTTCTTGGTGTCAATACATGCAATACTCAAAACACTTAATCTCAATCCACATGTATTATCTATCTAGGCATTTGATATAAACTAATCAAAATAAATTAAAATGGAAATGGAGCATCATCATACCTGGAGCAATGTAGCCATAGGATCCAGCAATAGCAGACATGCATTCCGACGCGCCATTGTTGGAATTAAGGAACTTTGCAAGCCCAAAATCAGCAACATGAGCTTCAAAATCAGAATCCAACAAAATGTTGTTGGATTTAACGTCGCGATGAATGATCAATGGAGAACAATCATGGTGCAAGTAGCACAGCCCTTTGGCAGCTTCAATGGCTATCTTAAGCCTAGTATCCCACTTAAGATGCCCACCTCTTTTTCCATGGAGAATTTCACCTAAGCTTCCATTAGGCATGTACTCATACACAAGCAAATTTGTCTCCTTGTTGGAGCAAAAAGCAAGAAGCCTCACAATATTCCTATGCCTTATGTTTCCCAAAGTCTGGATTTCAGCTGAGAGTCCATGATCATGATGTGAAGATCCAAATCTGCTGCTTCCAATTCCAAGAAGCTTCTTAACGGCGAATTGCTCTCCACTCAGCGTGACTCCTTTATAAACGATTCCCGCCCCTCCTTTGCCTATGATGTTGTTGTCATTCAAGCATTCTAAGATCTCTTCACTTTTAAAGCTTAGCTTTTGGAAAGGTGTAAGCTTCCATGAGTTAGCACCATTCCTCCATTTACGGGTCTTGATGAATGCCATGACCACAAAGATTAAGGAGCAAACCAACAAAACCAAGGCTAGAGCAAACTTGAACAAGCTCTTGTGGTTATGATGAGTGTCATTGTTGTTTAGTGTTTGGTTGCAGGGTCTGAATGATGATCCACAAAGAAAAGGGTTGCCTACAAAGGAGGTGTAGTTGAAGAGCAAATACTGACCATTTTCGGGTATCAGGCCGGAGAAGTTATTGTGGGAGAAGTCAGCTGATGTGAGGCTTTTCATGTACCCAATCTCCTTTGGAAGGCTTTGATTGAGTTGGTTCCAAGAAACATTGAGATAGTTAAGGACACGAACACGGGAAATCTGAGTTGGGACTGGGCCAAAGAGCTGATTTTGGCTTAAGTCTAAAGAGGTTAGCAAATGACAGTTTCCAATCTCAGGTGGGATTAGACCAGAGAAGTTGTTTCTGCTCAAGTCAAGCTTTACAGCATTCTTCAACAGGCCTAATTGAGGTGGGATTTCTCCAGTAAAATGATTTCCACTCAAAAGTATGATTTTCAAGGAAGAGAGGTTACCAAGAGAATTAGGAATAGGACCCGAAAACCGGTTGTTTGAGAGGTTTATCTGGGTGAAATTGGACTTTTGATTGCTTGCATTCGCAGCCTCTTGTATCCGCCCGGTCAAGTAGTTGTTCTGGAGCTCAAGAAGAGAGAGCTGAGGAAGGTAAATGATCCCATTTGGTAATGACCCACTTAGATAATTCTGTCCTAACCGGACTCTAACAAGCGTATCACACTGACCCAGATCATCAGGAAGAGAACCAAACACAAAGTTGTTTAAGAGAATCAAGATTTTGAGCTTTCTACCAAAGCACAATGTTTTGGGGACCACTCCAGTGAGCTTGTTAGTGGAGAGATCAAGCTCAACAAGCTCACCATTTTGACCAAGCTTTGACGGGATTGATCCTGTGAAGTTGTTCTTCCAAAGCTGCAAGACTTGCAAACTCGGAAGCTCTTCCACAAACCCAGGAATCTCACCATGGAACTTGTTCATGAACAAATTCAAAACTGTGAGACTCTTCAAGGATGAGAGCTCAGGAGGAATCTCACCTGTGAGCCCATTGTTGGAAACGTCAAGCGCCTTCAGCCTTGTGAGGTTGCTTAGACTGGAAGGAATCAACCCAGTAAGCTGATTGAATTGCAAGAAAAGAGTGTCCAACTGATTTAGTCTCCCTAATTCAGTTGGTATTGGCCCTTGCAGCCCACAATTTGCAAGATCAAGAAAGGCTAAATTCACCAAATCACCCAACTCTTTTGGAATCCCACCATCAAAGCTGTTGAAGTATCCAAGCCGAAGGACGGTGAGATTGGTGAGCTTGCACAATTCAGATGGTATTGAGCCATTCAAGTCATTTCCTGCAAGAGAAAGAAACATGAGCTTCTCCATGGAGCCATAGCTCTTTGGTATCTCCCCTGAGAAGTAATTCCCTCCAAAATCCAAGTATTCGAGCTTTTTGAGTTGGATTACGTCTTTTGGAAGCGACCCTTCAAAGCCATTGTTGTAGGCATCAAGGATTTGAAGCTCCTTTAGTAAAGAGAAGTCCCACTCCAAACTTCCATTGAACCCATTGTTGGAAATGTTGAGGAATTGAAGGTTAGGAATTTTGTGGATTTGGGAAGGGAATGGAGAAGAAAAGTTGTTGCCGGCTATCGAAAGATTGCGAAGGGAAACGAGTCCGGTGATGACAGGAGAGATTGAGCCACCAAGGTTGAGATTTGAGATATCAATGGAAACTACAAAGTTTCCATGATCATTACATCTTACACCACTCCAAGAACACAAGGACCTGTAATTTGAGAGATTCCAGCTTTCCAGAGACGGGTTCGGTGCCTGGAATCCTTGTTTGAGTGACACTAAGATTGAAGCTTGGCTTCTTACAGAAGTACCATTCCAAGCTGAAGCAACACCTGAACAAAGAATGAGAAATGAAGTGAGCAGAATCATCTCAGAGCAAGCAGCCATTGATATTAATTGCTCGGGTTTTAAGAATTTATTTGTGGGTTTGGAGTTTAAGGTATGAGAGGATTTTTGAAGTGTTTGATTGAGACAATGATCAGCAAAGGAGATTATAAGACAGGGATCCAAGGACGGACAAACATTCTTTCCTAGCTAGCTTCACACCCTGAGTGTACTACTACTGTGCGTCTGTTTTAGTATCATGTTGCCTTTAGCTTTTTGATAAAGGAAAAGGGAAAAGCAAAAGCATTATGTGGTTTTGGGACATTAAAGAGAGATGTGTGTTTGTGTATAGGGTCCAACTAAGCCGTTTGATGAGCCAAAAGCAAAAACCATATAAATTCATTATAATGTATAGTACTTGTTCAGAGGTATATGTTGCTTTTGATGTGCACTTGTATCAATGTCCATGCAGTTTTCATCCTTATTTTAACTTGCTCATCTTATTCAGTGTTTGAGTTTTCTTTTTATTTTTCTTGTTCCTTTGTGAAATGAGGTAAGACCTCTATGAAAAGAATAAAGGACAAACTTGATCCTCTTCTTGATCTCCAAAATTCAATGCTAGATAGTGAAACTTGGCTTGTAATTGTGTAAATCTCTTGTCTTCAGGCTAATAATGTTTGAAGCATGCATTAATTTTTGGAAGAATTGCGAAAATATAGCCCCGCCTTTGAGATAGTTGCTGAAAATAACCTAAGATTTCAAAATTGAAGAAAATAATTGGCTTAAAACATATACAGCCCCCTGTACTTGTGCGAATTTGTCACTTAGACACCTCACCTTTGGTTTGGACCTATTGAACACTTAAACTTAACAATTTGGACCTATTAAACACCTCTTCGCTGATGTGGCGAAGTGCAATGGTGCCGATTACGAGGTTGAGGGCGACAAAGAGAACGGCGGGAGTGAACCAGCTGTTGACGGAGGTCCAAATTGTTATGTGGCATAAATTATGCCTTTGTGGCAAAATACCAAATATGCTTATGTGGCACATATGTGGACAAAAAAAAGGCTTATGTGGAACACATTTGGACAAAAAATTGGACATGTCAGCGCGAGTGTGTTACACTCAACGAGATTGTCAGCGACCAAGTGTCTAATAGGTCCAAATTGTTAAGTTTAAGTGCTCAATAGGTCCAAACCAAAGGTGAGGTGTCTAAGTGACAAATTCGCACAAGTACAGGGGGCTGTATATGTTTTAAGCCGAAAATAATTTCAATTATAAGAGATCTCATATTCGAGGCTATTTTGTGCAATTATGACCAAATGTGTGAGGTGAGTTCCTGCAATTTCCCCTTATTTTGTTGCAAAGAGGCACCTAAACTTAGGGCTGTCCAACGGGTCGACCCTGTAATATCCGCGATATTCCAAGTTTTTATAATATAAAGTTTATTATCAATTATTTTCTCTAAATTAAAAAGGAGGATTTTAATCGAATTAAATTCTACTATACTCTTTGAAAAAGGTTATCAATAAAAGATTATAGTCGAAAACTTAAATAAAATAACTCGAGGGATATAATTTAATAAAGTGAGGAATTTATTAAAGAGAACATCAATTAAAAATAATGATTTAGAAGTGAATTTTATTCATAAAATAAATTGCATAAGGGCCTAAAAATCAAATTACAAAACCTTGTAAAAAGAATGCAAGAGCCGGGATTTGAACCCGAGATCTCTTGCATCCTACCCTCACACGCCCCACACTCCCAACCACTAGACCAATGGCAATTTCTTACTACACCACACCATTCTAATTAACTTAAACTAAATTACCCTTCTCTTCTACAAAAAAATAGACATCAGACTATGTCTGATGTGAGTTACGTAAGATGAGACCCTCCTCCAATGCATGTCTTCTCCACCACCATTGCCTTGCAAGACTCACCTTGGTGCATCACTCACCATCATCATCAAAGAAGCACACCTTGGGCCAATGGGTGAGCTTCTCCTCTTCCTCTATTGGTGCAATCACCATGGCATGGATCAAGGATGCAACCAAATTTGCCTATAAAAGGCCTCCTATTCATCCATCTTCTCACACATTCAAGCTCTCTTCTTCCTCCTCTTTCAAACACTCTAAAAGCCTCCAAAAATCAGCCACTATCCCTAAGTGTTCATCCTTTCAAACACCATAAAAACACCACAAAAATTCCCTCTTTTCTTCCCCTTGGAGCCACCGGACCACCACCGAGCCGCCACTGCTGGACCGCCGCCGCGCCACGCCTGCCGACGCCGCCTGCCGAGCCGCCGGAGAGCCTGGTTGCGCCGCCCCTGCCGCCGATCACCTCCTTTGTTCTTCCACTCCAGTATTCTGTAAAAACAGAATACAGAAAGTATAAAATCTCAACTTATATTCTACTTATTTAAATTATGTTACTATTTTACTAAAGCCTTTTATGATATTTGGAAAGTAGATAAATAAAACGTGGAATAAAAATATTGTTGGGAGATCTTGTTAGTTATAAGACTAAAAACAAATTAAAGTTACCTTAGTAACTTAAGCTAGAGTAGATCAATTAAATAAATTGAATTAATTTATTTGTAGCATGCTCTTTCTTAAATAAATAAACCTTATGAAATAATTAGAACATATAGATATATTGCATTAATATATGGATAGTATGTTTTTATAAAATAGATAGATCTTTATAAAATAAATAATAAAGTCTCTAATAGATAAAAGTTGTTGCATGTCCAACTATATTATAAATAGGTTGTATAAAATAATCATAACTTACAAAATCATAATGTATATTATCATCTTGATCATATAAGAACTCTAGAAGTTGATGCATGTATTAAACTATAGAATATATCATGTTTATAAATTTGGTCATAATAAATATATTTAGGAAATAGATCCTTTACTAAATAAAAATATGAAATTAGCATACTTTTAAGTGTAGAAACTACTACAAATTAAGGACTTCTAGTAATATGTACATATATAAATTTTAGTATAATATATGTTGGTGACTTAGGTCCTAGTATAAGGTTTAGTCACAAGACCAAAGTGTGAATTAAATATGTTGGTAGAATGTTACAAATATCCTAAGATAATTATAGATTAAGTGAATTATTTAAAAAGGAAACCTTTTATATAAGGTAAATATTAGTTTATAAATAAAAAATATTAAAATAATAGTTATGATCATAAGGTGAGAGTTCAATAAGGGAGGAATATATTTTATACAAGACATGAGAATATTTGTATAGACTTTATAATATAAAAAGGATTCTAGAAATATTATAAATAAAGATAGTGTAACATATAGTAATAATAGTAAGTTACCTAATCAAGCAACTTAGGAAATCCTATTTTAGGAAACTTCTAAGTAAGGAACTATGAGTATGATATTTTTAGATAATAAGAATATTGAAAGTAAATACAATCTTTTTAAAGGAATTAAATTGATAACTATTTTAATAAAGATATTTTCGGAATAATAAGGATATTACCAAAACTAAAATAATAATAACGGAATATTATTATTTTAGGAAAATTATTTTCTAAATTATTATTATAATAATTTAGAAACGTAAACTCTCTTATAAATAGTATAAGAGGTATTTCGAACTCTAAAGTAAAAATCGTGTTTTGAGCTTTTTCGTAAATTATATATCATTAGGTCGGAATCCGCGCTCATAGTAGGAACTCGCCTAATTTTCGTCAAAAGCTCGTTGCTAAACTCGATTACGCTAAGGCAAGTGGAATTTCCCCTTGTGCCCTTTCTTATCCGTCGTTATACTATTTCTCGATGTTGGGAACGATTTGTATGCTTAAATAAAAATGAATCTAGGAAATATCGATTGCTAGAAATAACGACTATTGTTAGCATAGATTGCTTTATATATTCCTTGTTAGGATTATTTATTCTAGTGTGGTTATTATCTTGATTGTTACGATCTCTTTTCGAGATCGATGTCGAACTAGTGAGGGGCGTGGGATAGCCAACGCCTCTACATAACCCCACTAAGTCGTAAGTGCCTACGCGTTTGAAGTACGACTTTCGGGATCATGATCCCATCCGCTCCGATTGCAAGGAGGGATGAGCGCACTCTAGCTAAGTGCCGGGAAACGGAGTTTTCCCTCGGGTGGCTCGGATTATCCATGTCCCACCACATACTCTTTAAATCATAAATGGAAAGCGAACGTCTTTTACCACTAAATAAGATAAGTGCTAAGGCACAACTAAAATGACAAAATCGGACCGGTCTCTAATGACCGATCCGGCCCTCGGTCTGTTACGGGCGCGAGTGGTATTTGATTTGATTGAATAAATGAAAGTTCCCAACATACCTTCTACTCTAAAGAAGACTACAATCTAGTAGTACTTCTCTTGCTCTTCAAGCTATCCCTTTCGGGATATGCTATTGTTAATTCTCGTATCTTAACTCCACTTAAATCAAGCCCATCGTAAACACAACCTTTCTCTCTCTTTTCACCGATAAGTTTAAATTACCAAATTACCCTCGGGAAGTTCTATTCCCGCTTGCTTAGTCTCCTAGACTAATTCTTATTTCCGCATGTTTGCCTGGCATTCTTTCGCCCCTCGCGAATTATGTCAGATTCAGGAAACAATAGCAAGGCGAAGTGAAGGGAAGTGAAGGAAGTCAAGATCACTCAAGATGTACTTTTATTTCCGTTTTAGTTTTAATATTACTTTATCTCCGAGACATGATGGATTTGGTGTTTGTTTTCAAGTAATCCTAAAGCTAAAGACAATGTAAGACATTTTGTAATGAACTAAGTCTCCTTCAGGAGCATGTTTTCCGACTTATGTATTATGTTTTATTCCGCATTTTAAGTATTCTATATCATTCTAAAAGCCTTGGGTGACTTTGGACGGTAAAGTCTGAGGTCACTGGCGGTAATACCCAATGTTGTAAAATAGGGGTGTTACAGACCCGACCCGACCCGTAACCCATAAAAAGGGTTACGGGTTTACGGGTCGGGTCACGGGTCAACCCGTTTGACCTGTATTGACTCACTCGACTGTTGAGACTTGAGAGTGAACGAAGAACGGGGAGAGTGGGAGAGAATGGAGATGGAGCCGGCGAGTCTCAGCGGAGGTTTCCTCAAAGCCGGCGAGTCTCAGCGGAGCTTTGCTCAAAGTTGGCGAGTCTCAGGTTCAAAACTTCCCTCAAATCCGGCGACGTGGAGCTTTCCTCAAAGCCTCGACGAGTCTCAGGCTCCGGCGACGTGGAGCTTTTTTCAAAGCTGGTGAGTCGGCTCCTTTATTTTTGGGTGGGATCTGCTCTTCCAACAAGTTCATTTCTCCTCCATTGAGAATCGAACACTCGACCTCAGCGTAAGGAAGCATAGCCCCTCCCACTACGCTCCATGCTTGTTGGTAGGTAGCAAGTTTCTTTCTGCTTTAACAAAATACGTACTGGGAGTTGTGGCCCAAAGCCACTTTTTCATCGCCAAATATCAAGGGCGGTAAGATAAATTTCGACGTAGAGTTATCGCCCTCCCTAGCCTAGAGTTTGGGCAACAACATATTGTCTTGCCGCCCTAATTATCTTTTTGCGACAAAAAATGTTAACACGCCCAAATTCTGGGGCGACAATATCTACTTTTGCGACCAAAGCCTAGGGCTTTGAAATATCTTTTTGCGGCCCATATACAATTGGGCGTCAAAATACAAGCAACAAAAAAATTATATAAATCTGTAGAATAATTGATTTAGACGCTTTTTAATTAGATATTTAATCAATTTATTCTTATTTGGCCTTTTAAACTTTTAATTTGTAGCACGAGGAGCAGTCCATGACTGAAAACCTCACCGACCTAGACGTTAACCCCTTTAGCGTGTGTAGGTAAGACAATTTCTCTGATAGTATGCTTCACCTCTCCACTAAATCCCACTAGGGCGCGCGATGGATTGCTTGTCTAGGTCATCTTTGCTTAAGCTCATCGATCTCTCTTAGCACGCTAAGGGTTATCATATTCGTGGAACTGCCAATATCTATCACCATCCTTTTGATCAATATGTTCCCAATGGACAGGGATATGACGAGACCGTCATGGTACAACCCTTCCAATCCATCAACGCCGGTCTCATCGAAGGATATCGTGGCACCGTTTTCACTCCTTTTGGAAGGCATCGACCGACTAAGGGTGCCCTCTCTCGCGTGCCGCTTGGTGGATGAATAGGCGAGTCCACAAATATTCGATCCTTCGATGATGAAGTGCACTACGTGTAATGGGACTAGCGACGTTAACCTTCCTACATTGGATGCATCGATTACTTCTTGTGGGACCTGTGCATTTGGCACCACTTTTGCGATCCTACCTCGAGAGACCAAGAATGCTATTTCTCTTCTGTGCGACACGGATTCACTCGTCCCATGACCGTAGTCATCGTGGAAATCACACTACTTGGTCATATCTCGGTTTAGGTACAATTTCTCATTCCTTTTTTGCCAATGTATGCCTCTTCCTAACCGAGCCAGATTATTTATGAGTTCTTCTAGGGGATATACCCAAATTTACCTCTTCGTACTTATGAGGCAGCAGTTTGGCCTGTTTTGGGGACGCCGTCTTGGCGCCGACGACATTCACTTTGGCGAGTTCTTGGTGAGGACGGTGGTAAGGCTGGTTTAAGCATTCTCACCGATGATCAGTTATCACTTTCTTCTCTACGCGATCCCATATGTTTGTTTGCTTCCTTAACTTCAGGTCTTTCTCAAGGCGAATTTGTGCTATGGCCTTGGTCTAGACATCTTCGAAGCTAGTATATAGGTGCTTGGTAAGTTCTTTGTACAAGACTCCTTCCTAGACCACTCCTTGGTAGAAAGCCTCGATAGCAGTCGACATGTCACAGTGTGGGAGCGAGACTTTCTCCCGATTAAACCTATCGATGTACTCCCTTGTGGACTCTTTCGGTTTCTGCACTATTCGGTATAGGTTGCTTGATTGCTTCTTAAACTTTCGGCTACAAGTGAATTGTACCCAAAAAGAGTCCATCAATTTAGTGAAGGACCTGATACTGCCCCTTGACAGGTTCACAAACCACTTTAGGGTGTGCCCTTCGAGAGTTGCTCCGAATCCCTTGCACATCAATGCTTCCCTTCCGGAGACGCCCTAATGGCCAACAGGAAGTTCAAGATCAACGTAGAAAAGGGGAATTGGGCCCCAAGGTGAAGGGATACTCTAAGAAGCAAATCCAACCCTCTTTTACCCAATCGATAACCTCGTGGACATGACAATAGAAGTTGGTACCAGAGGGGAAGTCGTGGTTCTTGATGATTTTTTCCACCTCTTCGGTGGTCATGGACCACGGTCGAAAGTCATGGGGTTCGAGGGAGTAAGAAGATTCGAAACCCATGTCCACAATCCTGGCTTTGACCATGGTAAGAAAACAAGAGAGAAATTGGGCAAAGTGAAAAGGGTGAAAGGAAGACGAAGACTAAGGGGGGTATACTCAAATTTTCGCGTATCTCCAAAGTACTTGCACCCGGGTAATTATGGAACTGAATGACGTGACTTCTCGCCTCCCCAAGGATGATCGAACGGACCGGGTGATACCACCTATCTCCCATTGACTGTAGAGGGCGCGACAAATCTGATCAAAATCCCGCCTATAGATTTGGGGGTATTGTTAGGCCCAAAAATAGTCGCCCCATTTAACAACAACAACCCAGAAATAAAAGAGTACATCGCGATCATGCACGAAGACAGAAATCATGGAGAGCAGGGAGAAGTAAACGATCACCCAAATGAAGGAAGGCTATGGTCACAGGAAGGGGACACACATCCAAGAGTCGGCCATTCATGGCGGTTATCTTCTTCGACAAACATGGGAAGTGGCCAACGGTTGAGAAACGCCCTAACGACATGGAGATCGTGGGGGAAATGGGAAAAACTACTAGTTTAATGTGTCTTAGAAAAAACTTTATCATTCATACACATGTACGCAAGAGAACTAATACCAGATCTTAAAAGAAAAACACTTGTAACCACTACTTGAATCAATCCATTAGTCTTTTTCATTGACTTCCCTTGAATCGACTCAATCGTAGCCCCAATTAAGGTTAGAAGTTAGATTATTAATTTTTTATTCAAAACAGGTATTATAACAGGAAAAGAGATTCAAACTCGTAAACAAATAATCAACTAAAACAACATTTGGGTACGCATAGTATCAGAAAAATACCTGAAAACCAATGGACTGTTTAACTATCAGAAAAAACAGAACACATCATGGCAGTGGGCCAGGCTTATGAGCCTAAAAAACCTCTTCATGAAGGGTATCATATGGAAGATTGGCGATGGTAAAACCATCAGGTTCTGGAAAGACAACTGGATTGGCTCTGGTTGTCTAGTCCCGAAAGATAATGTTGGATACAATAGTGAGGCTCTCGTGGAGGAATTTCTCTTAGAGGACAACTCATGGGACCTAGAAAATATCGAACAAGTCCTCTTGTCGGACGACGTTCAACGAGTAACCCAAATCATTACGCCGCGAAACAAAATCCCCGATAGGTTGTATTGGCAACCAAGTAAGAATGGTTGGTATTCCACCCACTCGACTATGCAGTGGATTCCCAAGAACAAGGGAGAACCCCAAGTTAACTTAAGTTGGATTAATAAGCTAAATATTCCACCAAAGATGAAAAACTTCGTTTGGAATGTTGCACGCAACGAGCTGCCCACGAAATGTCGGCAAGCTGAAAACCATATCGGTGTCGTGCAAGGGTGTATCGCGTGCGATAAACCAAACGAGGACAGCAACCATATCTTGCTTGAATGCAATCGTACCAAAACTACCATTAACAACATCAATCCCAAAATTGCATGGATTATAAACCAAATTAAACCCGAGGAAAAAAAACCAGCCCAGATTCTAGAAGAAATTAGGTCTCTCTCATTAAACTCAGATTTAGAAAACCTTATTTGTTCGTGGTGGAGTATATGGTTCTTCCGAAACAATGTTGTATTTGAACCTTCCGACCCCAACCATGTAATCCAACAAGATAAATTTTGCGAATTTGTTCGCAATCAAATAAAGGAATGGCACAATACCAAAAAAAATGTTGACTATTCCTCACCTACTAGGGACCAAGCCACGAAGTTTAAACAAAACTGCGCCAAATAGAGTAAGCCCAAATCCAGTTTTACTAAACTTAATTTTGATGGTGCAGTTAATGTGGAAGGGATGGCGTCGTTCGGGTATGTCCTCAGGGATTGCAGCGGAGACCCCATCCACTATGACGGAGGACTGATTGGTCGGCAGTCCGTTCTTATGTCCGAGACCATCGACTTGAGAGAGGGACTTTTTGTTGCCACCAGACGTGGCATTTCCCACATCCAAATCGAAGGCGACAATCTTCAGCTGATCAAGGCCGCACTTGGTGAATGGCGCTGTCCTTGGGAGATCGAGATGTTACGTGCTGATATCCACTGTCTTCTTGCCCGCTTCCGGTTTTGGAGCATCGCCCATGTCACTCGGGAGTGCAACTCAGTGGCGGACTACATTGCTGTATCGTATCGCTGTGTCTCTTCTATCCCACTTATAGTTGATCCGATTCTCCGGAACCTCATCCTTCAGGATGCTCTAGGGAGGTCGCTAGCCTGTTAGCGGCCGCCCTATCCGAAGCTAATACAGGTTTCCAAACCATCTTACAATGTTACAAGGGCGCGCAAAAGAAAAGTAGAGTATACTTGCAGTAGGCCCAACTTTTGTCAATTTGCTAATACAATAAAGTAAACTCAAAGCAATCCATACTGAGCAAATAAAAAATTAAAGCAATCGATTTGCAAAGTAAAAGCTAAAGTTGGGTGGATTATAAAGTTGGATTCTTTGATATTCATCACTTTTCTCCCACCCTCTGCGCCTATATTGTGATGAAGTCACTGAATTAAGTTTTGATTTAAATTTGGGCGTGCGCACTGACCATATCTAATCTAACCCTTTGTTTTGGTTGGCATATGCATTCTTATATCCATATCCAGGATCCTTTTGTCTTCACGACGATCATAGGTCTGGTTTTAAATTTCGCAACATGCACTTATAACGGGTATGTTCGACTACACCACATATATAAGATTGAATGTAATGCAATTTCATCAAAAAAAATGCAATGCAATAAATCATTGAATAAGATAATGTATTAAGTGGTATAATATATTAGATAAAATTAATGTGTATAAGATAATTTTGATTTATTATCATTCCATATTGATATATTAAGTGGTATAATATATTAGAGGGTATATGTTGGAAGGCCCAAGCATTATCATCATCGTCCGAAAACCCAAGGAAAATTAAAATTAGGTTATGTGATAATAATAGCTGAATTTAGTTAAAATGTACCAATATTGATATAGGAGCTATATCATTCTCAAAGACACGGTATAAATTTAATGGAAATTCCGGTTATTACCCTCGAGTTTTTCGCTTTTTCGGATGGTGCCCTGAAAAAAACTTATTCCGAGTGGTGCCCCTGAACTTTTACAAGTCCGGCTGGTGCCCATACTTGTAATTTTTCGTTAATTTATAACAAATTTAGTATGTTTTCTAATGAAAAAATATATTTTTATATTTAATTAAATTAAAAAAATTTAAATTAATACAAATTAAATAAATCGTATAGAAATATTGAATTAAAATATATAATATATATATATTGTCAAGTAGATTTTATGTTGTATAATTAAAAAAATTTAATTTAAAAAAATATTGCAATATTTATATTAAAATAAAAATCATGCATGATGAAAAATTTTCATGCTGATTTTATATAGTAATTTTGAAAATTTTAAAAACTTAATAGAACTTAAAATTTTAATGTAACTTGAGAGTACCTTAAGGAAAGTTAGATTAGTTTTTCTAAAAAAAATTATCAAAACTATTACATGAAACCAACATGACAATTTTAATTATTAATTTTAATATAAATATTGTAGTATTTTTTGCTTTAACTTTAAATTGCTTTAATTATATATAACATACAATCAACTTGAAAAATATATATGATATAATATTTTTAATTTAATATTTTATGTGATTTATTTTTAATTTTTATTAAGATAAAATTTTGTTTTAATTTAATTAGATGAAAAATATTTTTTTTATTAGAAAACATACGTATTTAGTTAAAAGTAACGAAAATTCTCTAGTAAGTAGGGGTGTTCATAATCGAATATCCGATCTGATCCAGCTAATCGGATCGGATATCCGCAATAAAATTTTCTCTAAAACCATATCCGATCCGGGTATACACGGATATCCGATTCGTATAGCTCGGATCGGATCGGATATTTGTGGCGGATATCCGAATATCTGAATATTTTTTATTTTTTTGTATTTAAGTTCCAAATAATTTATTTAGTCGGTAAATTTCACTCAAAAATCATGATCCAAATAATCATCCGCATAAAAGAAAGAGGACAATAATTTAAAATAAAATAAAAATGGGGTGTTAAATATAGATTTAGGTTTTATTTAATGTTAATTTTATTTGTGGGGTGAAATATATTAAAAATAATTAAAAAAACAAACAAAAAAGGGGTAGTACTAGGAAGTCGAAGCACATAAAACCACTTGGACTATTAAATTTTTTGTTATTGCACATAATATATATGTATAGTATTATACCCTCGGATATCCGGGGGGTTTGACGACCTGATCTGTATCCGATCCGGTGATCCGGCTAATTTTCTCGGATCGGATTCGGATAATTTTCCAACGGATTCGGATTTTCGCGGATCGGATCTTCGGGTCACTGGATCGGATATTTTTGAACACCCCTACTAGTAAGGGCACTAGTTGGACTGTTGCAAAAGTTCAGGGGTGCACTCAAAATAATTTTTTTTAAGGGAACCATCCGAAAAAGCCAAAAACTCAAGGGTACAACTTATATTTTCCTAAAATTAAATAAGCCTGAGGATGCACCCCAACTTACCAATTACAAATAACTATTCTATGAAAAAAAATCATACATTCATACTAATTTGTTTACATCCTGCCTAGCCGTTTAGACCCTAGGCCCTATCCCAATGCTTAGCCCCCGCTTGGATAATCTTAAACCAAAAGCCTATACAATCAATAAATTTCCTTTGAATACCGATCCCAACCCTGACTTTCAACCAAAAACTTACTGCCAGCCCAAATCAAATCTTCTACTCCCTAAACATACTCCCTTTTATACTCACCTACGATGTGATTGGGTGATGAATTTCCAAATTACATTAAAAAAAACTTAAATATCATTAAAATATTAAAAAATATCTTCTAACTAATTCAGACGAGGTAATATAGGAGGGAGTATGATAAGAGAGTTGAAAAATCAGACCGCTGCCAGCCCTCCAAGTTTTCCCACTAGCTACAATGGAGTTTGAGATGAAGGCTTCAAAACGCCATGTACTTGGTCTTTGGTTGTTAGATCTCCTACTAATATTGTTTGTGTAAGTGGGTATATAAGTGTTGGATCGTGACGCATTAGTAACAAGTCAGGGAACTAACAATGTTCCCTGGGCAACGGAAATAAACAATAAGAACACATAATTTAGAGAGGAAAACTTTCTGTCCGACCAACAAGTCGTAGAAAGAAAAAAAAACATCTACCTCTGAGACTCCTTCTCAGATGATTTTGAATGGAATACTTTTATTAAGTTTCAACGATTACAAGGCAAGTCAAGTTCACTGGTAACTAAGGCACCAACCAAAGTTCAACCAACTAGACTTCTACAACCCTAAGCATAAACCTAAATGGAAGTAATCTACTGACTTACTTGTGGATTTTTCACCGGAAAAAGCCACACACTCGTACACTTGAAAAGCTCTCTCTCCAAGTTCGCCGTCTACAACCACTAATTAAACCCTAGCTATAACCTAGCTATTTATAAGATATGTCAAGTCTGATCTCATACGTAATTCTTGCCTAATTACGCAGATATTTCACTTAACAAATCCCACACAATAAGGAGAAAGTATTGTTTGTGATTTCAGATCCTTAACCATGCCGATTCTTGCCAAAACCGAATGATCTCGGATTTCCTAGATAAGATCGTATGAAGATTGATCTTATCCTTTCTTTGATCTCCTCAAGTAACCGCCTACAACTGTCATATCTTCGTAGAAGATTGGTCGTAAAAGATCTGGTAACTTGCCATTAATAGAAAGCCGCATTCCGTCTAAGACGTGCTTCCTAAATCAGTCACTCGTTCCCTCCATCGTTCCTCACAATGTTCTGTCACTCGTGACTATGTACCTGTTTTCCTGAAACACTTACATGTAGAAGCAAGTTATACCAACTAAGTTTGTTATCATCAAAACTAAGAGAAACCATGGAACAACCATTGTTCTAACAATTCCCCCCTTTTTGATGATGACAAACCTATACCAAAAAAATGCATGTCTTAGAAACCAATAGAAATATAGGTCAGGAAAAATATTCATGTATGGTTCCCCCTTAACAGATGCATAGTTGTTCCTACTCATCAAAGATAACAACATAGTCCCCCTTAGCTAAAGTTCCCTCTGTATTTCCTGGATAGAACGCATCTCTGTATTTTTCCTAACTTCTTCCTTTTGACATCATCAAAAGGTCAACAATCATCAAGCAAAAACATAGAGAAAATGAACAAATTCAATTGAACTCAAACCAGTAATAAACAAAAGATAATTGATATTATAGATAATTGTTGCAGGGATCACAACTAGAGAAAAAATAAAAATATAAAAAGTATTGGCATAAAAGAGAAACAACTTAAACTTTTAAAGTGGGGATATATAGGCTAGGAAACAAGAGAGGTTCCACTCATGGTTCTAAGGGATTAGTGATGTCCGCCCTTTTTAGTCATGTTGTAGGGTGTGTTTTTGTGTCTTTGAGTCTTTTTCTTTAGTTTTGTGTTTTTTTTAGGTCGTTTGTGTAGGTTTTCATATTTTCTTAAGATATGGAGTCTACATAAGCTTTGGTGGTGTTTTATAGGTTTTTGGAGCTGTTTTGGAGCACTTTTGAAGAAAAGAGCAAAATCGAAGAGAAGCACTTAAGGAAAAGCTCAAGGAATGAAGTTCATAAATTCATTTAAGATCAAGTTCAAGCTTGGAAAGAGATAGAGAAATTCGTTAAAAGAACATAGGAAAAAGAATCGAGTCAAACGGAGTTGTAACGAAGCCGCTACACAAGATTTACTCAAGGCTGATTTTAGTGCTAAACAAGGTCGTGCTCGACCCATTTAGAAGAACAAGCCTCAGGACCGACCCTCTGAGGGTCGTGCACGACCCATTTGGTGACAATGCTCTCAGGATCGACCCGATGAGGGTCGTGCACGACCCATTTGGGTCGTGCCTAGCGCCGACCTTCCCTCTATCCCGAGATCTTAAGGATTTATTCTATCTTTTTATTTTAGGAAGGTTGTTTTATGATGTTTCCTAATTGAATAATGACTCCTTTTCTTCTATAAAAGGAGGTTAAACCCTTTGTTTCAGGGGAGATCCAACCAACACCGGTCTAGGGTCCGAGGGGCACGTTAGAGGAGGAGGAAGAGAGAGATAGATAGAGATAGAGAGTAGAGATTGGTGTTGCTTGGAGAACAAGTTTGTTTTGAATTCAAAGTTGTAAGCTTTTCCTTTTTAATTCAGTTTTATTTTCAATTATTATACTTAGTGAGTAGTTTTTTTTATTGCATGAATGTATTCTCTTGCTCTTAATCCTTGAAGCGAAAGTGGATTGGAATTTCTCATTCATAGTTGAAGCGAAAGTGGAAACCTTGAATCAGAATAGTCAAATTAGGGTTTTGAAGCGAAAGTGGATCTATTCTAGTTGAAGTAGAAGAGATTAGATAGTAAGTTTATTAATTGAATGAAAGTTAGTTGATTTACTTGCTCTAGTTAACGAAAGTTAGCGCCTTTATGTGATAAAAGCACGATCTTTATGTTTCATGAGTGTGAATTCATGATTTGAATGCTTGAAGATCATATCTATCTATCTTGTGCTTAATTCCTTTGCGAAAGTTGAGGCATATATTTTGCAATTAACTCAAAAGCGAAAGCGTAAGGTTGATTGTTTGATTAGTTCTAATAGGATTCTTTGCGAAAGTTGATATTCCTAGGTTGAAGGATAGATAGAAAGTTGTTTGATTTGCGAAAGTTGATTGAATAACTTGAATTGTTTGCGAAAGTCGATTCTTCTATGATCTAAATTGCATGATAGTTGTGAGTTCTCGTTGGAAGCATGCATGATTATTGTTGTGGTGATACCTTAATCTTAGAAATCTCTTTCCCTTGATAAAAATCCTTACTTTTCTCTCTTGCTTGCGTGAGAAGTAACAAAACTTGATACTAACTATCTCCTGTGGACGAACCTGACTCCCTGTACTCAGCGGGGTCTTGATATAAATTTATTTGTCCAAGAAACCTTCAACAATTAGGATCAACAACAGCATGGGAAATGGCTCTCTTAGCCAAGTACCCAACAATGATACTCAGTTGAGAAGAAATCTGTTGAAGGTCCCTTAGCATCTGGGCATGAACACTTCCCCAATCTTATTAACAATTTTCTTCACCGTAGTTCCCTTTTGGCTCGCTTTGGACTTCATTCTTTTTGACGAATTTCCTTCTTCCCCTTTTTTACTCTCTTGAACACCCCTTTTTGTGGGAGTTTCTTCTTCACCCACCACTTCTTCTTCAGTTTCTGTTTCTTACACAACGACCATCAAATTTTGGATTCACATTCCCTTTGAGCATTGTTCCCCTCCTCGTTACCAAGAGTGGAAAAAAGGCTTGTTTGAATAGACAAGGGACAAGGGATCTTCCATTCAAACTTTATGTGGGCTTGGAATATTTTTGTCATCCAAACAATTATTCCACGTTTAAAGGTAAACAAAGTGGTTCATAGGGAACGTTTGTTTGGACCAGGCTGAGGGACAGCTTATATCCAACCATCATTTCGGCTTGAAGTGAGGGATAAAATAGATCAAGTTGGTTATTTTGGGCCAAAAGAAAATCTTGGATGTAAACTATTCATTTTCAGTTCCTTTTAGCATGCAACACTTAACAACTTTTAATATATACAACATCGATGCATAGAGGAAAGATATAAGCCATTAGAAAACTTGTCAAATGATAAGTAGTTCCCTGAGAAGTTACCTCTTTAGTCAAGCATTGAGGGAATAGATGACCGGAACTTGTTTACTCCAAGGAAATCATTCCTAGCAACATCCTCAAATGCTCATAGGGTTTTCCGTCCAAAGCCTTGGTGAAAATATCTGCCACTTGATTTTCAGTCCTACAATGATCCATCTTGATAAAAACTTTTTCAACGTTATCTCTTAAGAAATGATGTCGAATATCTATATGTTTGGTTCTAGAATGATGCACAGGATTCTTGGAGATATTGATTGCACTTGTATTATCACATAAGATAGGGATAGTTCCAAGAGACATACCAAAATCCACGAATTGCTGTTTTAACCATAAAACCTGGGAAAAACAGGCGGCTGCTGCGACATACTCCACTTTAACAGTTGAAAGAGCAACCGAATTTTGCTTCTTCGATCCCCTAGACACTAAGAAAGGACCAAGAAATTGGGCCATGCCTGATGTGCTCTTCCTATCTACCAAGTGACCTACAAAATCTGCATCCGAGAATCTGACAAGATGGAATGAATTTTGCCTTGGATACCATAGACACAACCCATCGTTTCCTTTCAAGTAGCGCAGAATTCTCTTGACTTCTTTCATATGTGTTTCTTTAGGATTAGCCTAACATCTAGCACAAAGACACACACTGAACATAATATTTGGCCGATTAGCCGTTAGGTACAATAGAGAACCAATCCTGCCACGATACATTGTTTGATCAACATCAACACCATTAAGATCAGCATCAAGACGAGTATTAGGAGAAATAGGAGTATCAAAAGTTTTTGTAGAATCCATACCATACTTCTTCAATAGCTCCTTGATGTACTTTTGTTGATGTACCTTCGTTCCCTCATCACTTTGTACCACATGTAGGCCTAGAAAGAAAGTGAGTTCACCGATCATGCTCATCTCAAACTCACTGCTCATTAGGTTCTTGAAGCTTTCTACAACTTTAGGGTTAATAGAACCAAATATAATATCATCAACATAAAATCGAACTACTAAAACCTCGCCGTCTTGTTCCCTTAAGAACAACGTCTTGTCGATCACACCACGTCTATATCCATTGGCTAATAGAAATTGAGCGAATCTATCATACCAAGCACGAGGAGCCTGTTTAAGACCATAGAGAGCCTTATCCAGTACGTAGACATGGTCAGGATGATCAATATCTTCAAACCCTGGAGGTTGCAACACATAAACCTCCTCTTGTAGGTACCCATTTAGGAATGTTGTCTGAACGTCCATTTGATATAATTTGAATCCCTTGTGAGCAACATAGGCGATTAGAAGACGGATGGCCTCTATTCTTGCAACAGGAGCGTACGTTTCATCGTAGTTAATTCCTTCTTGTTGATTGTACCCTTTTGCTACAAGCCTTGCCTTGTTCCTTGTGACAGCTCCGGTGTCATCAAGTTTATTCCTAAATACCCACTTTGTTCCTATAGCCATTTTGTGCTTTGGCTTGGGAACTAATCTCCATACTTACTTCAATCTGTGTGGGATCTGTTCTTGACTCCTCTTGTTCATGTTGATGTGTCGCTCTAGAAGATGTTCCTTCCGCTTGATCTTCCACATGATCTTCATTTTGTGGAGTGTCATCTTCTTGAAACAAAGTACCTTCTGTGTCATCTTCATCCAGGTTAGGACTGGGATGGGTGACTTCTTCATTTTTAGCTTGTGGACTTGAATCTGGATCGACTTCATCATCTGAGTCTGTATTTAGAACCTTTAGTACGTCATCGTTACCTGACAAGTTCCCTCCATTTTTGGACTCGTCAAAGACAACATGAATGTTTTCTTAAAACTTCTTAGTCCTTTTATTGAACACCTTGTAAGCCTTGTTGTTGGATGCTTACCCTAGAAAGATGCCTTCGTCACTCCTTGGATCAAACTTGCCTAGCTCGCCTTTTCCATTGTTGTGAATAAAGCACCAGCATCCAAAGACTTTCAAGTGGGAAATATTTGGCTTTCTTCCCTTTTTTAGTTCATATGGAGTTTTAGAAAAGTTGGAATGCATAGTGACTCGGTTAATGATGTAGCAAGCGGTACCGACTACCTCAGCCCAAAAGGATCGAGGCAAGTTACTTGCCAACATCATGGTACGATCCATGTTTTGTAATGTTCCATTCTTGCTCTCTGCTATGCCGTTTTGTTGAGATTTCTCGACACAGAAAAGTTCTGAGACACTCCATATTCATCACAATAGCTATGGAACATGGAATTCTTGAACTCTGTTCTGTTGTCCGACCTGATAGCTTTCAATTTTTGTCATGTTGATGCTTCTACCTTCTTGATCCAACTTTTGAATGCCATGAACGTCTCATCTTTGGAACCTAGAAAAAGAGTCCATGTATATCTAGTAAAATCATCAACAATAACAAAAAAATATACCTGCTACCTCCATGACTTCTCACCCACATGGGACCACACAAATCCATGTGTACCATCTCAAGGGGATGAGAGGTCCTGATTGACAACTTTCGTTGAAAAGACGACTTGCTTTGTTTCCCTTTCACACACTCTTCACACAAGCTTTCCTTTTCTGTAAGAACTTTGGGAAGTCCTATCACCAGATTTTATGAGTAGAGTTTGTGAATTCCTCGATGATTTGCGTGACCAAACCTCCTATGCCAGACATTGGTTTTATCAGCTACTATAACAAAGCATATCTCTTCTTGTCGTTGAAAACTTGAGTCGACAAAATATACATTGTTGTGCCCTTTTCCCATCAGGACCACAAGATTTGAATTTTTGTTCTTGATCGTACAGCCATCTGAGGTAAATGAAACTTCGTTGTTCCCTTGGTCACAAATTTGAGCAATACTCAACAGATTGTAACCAAGACCCTTCACTAAGCTTACGTCTTTAACCATGGTTTTATCATTTAGCTTGACTTCACATGTTCCAATGATTTCTCCTTGATTGTTGTTGCCAAAGGAAATGTTTCCTCCAACATTGATCTGAAGTGAGGACAAAATACTCTCGTTCCCTGTCATGTGACATGAACACCTGCTGTCAAGGATCCAACGAATGTCCCCCCTCACTTCAACTTGCAAGAAAGAAATCACGTTTTAACGACCCAATCCTGCTTAGCCTTCCCAAATCGGTTAGCAGAGCTCACAAAATGATAAATTTGAGATTGAACTAAAATAGCTTTCTGTGGACTCTTGGAACTAGAAGCAATTTCTTAGGGATCAACATGATTTTCCCTTTATCACTTTTAGAATCTTGCTTCTTTTGTGGTTGTTGAGCCAGTTTCTTTTTGTTATGATAAGATTTGTCATACCCTTGATTTTTCTTACCAAACCACTGTTTCTTGTTGTTCCCTGTATTCTAGTTTTGAACCTTTTTTTAGACACTTCTAATCTAACCTTACATTCCTTTTGAACATGACCTCCCCCACCACAGTGATAGCGCACCCTATAATATTCGTCGAGATAGAGTTTAGGATGTGGCTTCTGGAGGGTAAGTTCCTTAGCACGTTCCTTGGAAAGAACTTTGTGCTGGTTCCCTTGAGACTGTTTTAGATATATCATATGAACCATTTTTCCAGAATACCACTCAGAGTTATTGTAACACCCCGACTTCCGTCGAGACGCTACTAGGAAATAGACCTTACCAGGTACTATTATTTAAGTTGACAACTACACTGTAGGACCTTACAACTCGGGCACGACGAGAAAACATAATAAAACATCCAACCTTTATTTAATAAAACTCAGAAAACATAATCATGCATGATTCCCCGAAAATTATAAATACTCAAATATGTCACAACGACTACTGAAACTGAACTATCTGAACCAAAAAGATAATAACCGAAACAAAATACCAACTCCGTCTAACAAATATTATATTCTAACTGATATAAATAAACTAATATAAAAACCAACTCCCACTATGACACGCGCTCTCTACCGCTCCAACCCGCCATCTTGCCTCGGTTCCTGCACGACTCCCTGATTCATACCTGGAACTGAAAAATGTTCTCCGAAGGGTCAGCGTCTAATCTACCTAGCTAGAAAGAATATGGAAACTGTAGAACGTTTTGAAATCAGTTTTCTATAGTCAGCAAACAAATCCACAACCGCAATCATAACTCTAAAGGCCAATACCTAAATTAGTTATATCAGTCACACAAGTCACATACGCATTAACAATCACAGTTACACAACAATGCAATTCTTCCTTTGTCCACAATCCGTCTTCCAAGGCGCTCATCACCGCGCCGAGTGCAGAGGCAGGCCCTCCCACTCCACTTCCCAATCTCCCTTCGAACTCCTGGCTAAGCCTCCACTGGAGCGCTTGCCCAAAACACACGGATAATAATTTTCGTTTGAAGGGGTACGATTTTCCCAGTCACACGGGTCAAAGTAGCCAACTCTTCCTCAACACCAGCTACAATGGACCGTGTCGGAAACGGTACCAACACAGAGAAAACGTTCCAAAATACTTTTCGATAAAACGCGTTTAAAATCATTTAAGCACGCAACACTCAAGGAGTTCAAAACAATTTAAAAGGTATTCGGGACTAGTTCCCAAAACCCGTCCTACAATATCGATACTCAGTCTAACAAGGGAGAAAAGAACCGAGCAAGTCAAAAAACGACTTACCTCGAATGAAGAATCCTCGGAAAGACGAAACTACGATCTCAAACGGAACGATTCCCTAAAGAATTATAAAGGGAAAGATTAATTTAAATACAAACCGATATACCTAACTTTTATTGATAAAATTCTAATTAATAAATATTAGAATATGCTAATTAACCCCTTATAAAATTCATCTCAAACTTAACAATCTAATTCATCCACCCAACTAACAATATTAACCATAAAGAACAACTTAGCCCAACCTAAAAAGAGATGGAAAATTGTAGACAAAACCAACCCAAATTTTTGGCCAAATTCTCTCTCGAGCCCACCATACCAATTTTGAGGGCAAAACCGGCCCAACCCAAAAATCTCTTCTACTTCCCAATTAGCCCAAACAAAAGAAGAAACCCGTCCCAAATTTTGGGCCCAAACAACCGAGCCGTCTCCCCTCTCAATCTGGTTTGACCGGTTATGGGGTTTGACCCCAATCTCGCGGGCCCACCCCTTCCGCTCTTCTTCAACCTCGCGAGAACCCCTTTTTTCTGGTTCACCTTCCCCGCCCGACTCCGCCTTGCTCGCCCTCTGGTTCTTCGCCTTTCCCGCCCGACTCCGCCTTGCTCGCCCTTTGGTTCTTCGCCTTCCCCGCCTGACGCCTCCGGTGGCCACTTCTCTCTGGCCTCGTCTTCAACCTAGCGAGCCGAACTCCATCACTCCCCAATCCCTCCGACAGCGACCCTGCGAGCCGCATCTCCGCCCCTGCTGCAATTCCAACCCACAACCGGCGGAAATGGAGGGAAGCAGCGACGCTCCATTCTCGTCGCCCTGTTCACGCCCCGCCGACGTTCCCAAGTCGCTACGCCCGTCCACTCCCTTTGGCGACTCCGTTCCCAGATCCGTCGTGGCTTCCACTTCCTCTCATCCTCAAATCCGCACCAACGAAGGCAGCAACGACGACTCCCCTGCCGCCCCTGTTCGCGGCTGCGATGGGCAATTCCGCCGGCAACCAAGGCGCTCCTCCTTCTCATCCCTAATTCCGGCCATGGCGTACTCCGACCTCAACCCTAACCTCGTTCCCGACCCGAGAACGCGCAATGAACGAAGAAGGAGGACTTACCGGCGATGCTGTCGCGAACGGCCCTCGAACGATGTCCGAATCAGAGTTGAACGGAGGATCTCAACGAATTGCTTCTCCCGAGTTTAGTTGAATGTGGGTTTAATAATATAGGAGGTGGGTTTATTAATATAGGCCTTAAGTAATCTAAGATAAGAAATCCCAGATTTGGATATAACCAATTCGGTTATGATAGATTTGATCAAATCCGCGTAGTTTATTTAGTTTAGGGGAAAAATTTATTTGTGTTCAAGGCTACCTAAAATAATTACGGATATTACATACTACCCCCCTTAAGAAAGTTTCGTCCCGAAACTTTATAGAAAGGAAACTATATATACCGAGGTTATAAGATATTCGAGGTTCTATAGAAAGGAAACTACATATATCGAGGTTATAAGATATTCGAGGTTCTATAGAAAGGAAACTACATATACCGAGGTTATAAGATATTCGAGGTTCTATAGAAAGGAAACTACATATACCGAGGTTATAAGATATTCGAGGTTCTTACAAACCTCTCCCCCTTAAAGAGGTTCGTCCTCGAACCAGAATTGATTGATGACAATAATAATAATCAATACGGGTCGTCAAAATATGCACACGTCAAACAAAAATTAAACAGTCAAACACCAAGTCAAGCAAACAAGGATCACGAAGCAAACATCGAATCTGAAAATAAACAAACTAATTGCTAACCTTTCCCTCAAATGCCTCTACTAAACCCTGGTAGATCTACGGATAGCTCTCACTCATCCTAGACTCTGTCTCCCAAGTGGCCTCCTCGACTCCCCGTCGAGACCACTGAATCAACACCAGAGGAATCTCCTTGTTCCGCAGCTTCTTCATTCGTCGATCTAAAATCTTCAGCGGTTGTTCCCGGAAAGTGTGATCTGGTTCTACCACTAAATCTTCATAATTCAGTCTGTGACTAGGATCTGGGACATACTGTCTCAGCTGTGAAACATGGAATACAGGGTGTACTCCTTACAAAGCAGGCGGCAGCGCTAGCCTGTAAGCCACCTCGCCTACTCTCTCCAGAATCTCGAACGGACCGATATATCGGGGACTCAGCTTCCCTTTTACCCCGAATCTTCTTACTCCGCGGGTAGGAGATACTCTCAACCAAACATGGGCCCCGACCTCAAACTCCAACGGTCTACGCCTCTTGTCTGCATAGGACTTCTGGCGACTCTGAGCAGCTAACATTCTTTCTCTGATTAAGGCCACTTTCCCGATCGTCTCCTCAATCATCTGTGGCCTCTCTCCTACTACATCTGAGGGATCATCCCAACACAGCGGTGTCCTACACTTCCGACCATATAAGGCCTCATAAGGAGCCATCTGAATCGACGAATGCCAGCTGTTATTATAGGCAAACTCTACCAAAGCCAAGTGATCCGACCACTGACCTCCCCAGTCTAATACGCAGGACCTCAGCATGTCCTCTAGAGTCTGAATCGTCCTCTCTGTCTGACCGTCCGACTGCGGATGGTAAGCAGTCGTGAAATGTAATCTCGTCCCTAAAGCCTCATGCACTTGCTGCCAATATCTGGAAGTAAAACGACCATCTCGGTCCGACACAATCGTCTTAGGCACTCCGTGCAGTCTAACTATCTGATTAATAAACACCTCCACTAACTTGCTCACTTGCCACGTCTCTCGGATAGGAAAAAAGCGAGCAGTCTTCGTCAGTCTATCCACCACTACCCAAATAGCATCATGGCCTCTGCTGAGTCTCAACCCTGTGACAAAATCCATGGATATGTCCTCCCATTTCCATTCCGGAATAGGAAGCGACTGAAGCATTCCTCCGGGTCTCTGATGCTCGATCTTCACCTGCTGGCAGACCTGACATTTAGCGACGAATCTCGCTACATCCGGCTTCATGCCATCCCACCAATAAAACTGTCATAAATCCTTGTACATCTTACTCGACCCGGGGTGGATTGAGTAAGGTGTAGCATGAGCCTCTTGCAAAATCTTCTGGCTCAACTCTGCATCTCGAGGTACACAAATCCGACCATGTAAACACAAAATTCCATCTACTCTCTCTGCAAAGTCGGGTGCCTCTCCACGGCTCAATCTCTGCCTCAAATCCTGAATCATCGGGCAATCTTCCTGCTTTTGCCTTACTTCCTCAAGTAAAGACGGCCGACATTCTAGGGTTTTCAGACTACCCTGATAGCGCTGAATCTGCACTTCAATTCCGTACCTCATCAGCTCTCTCTGTAATTCTGGTTGAGCCGTCAGATGAGCCAACATACTCTCCTGAGGCGTCTTTCTGCTAAGGGCATCAACGACTACATTCGCTTTCCCTGGGTGGTAAAGAATCTCAAGGTCGTAATCTTTCAGTAACTCCAGCCATCTCCTCTATCGCATATTCAACTCCCTCTGAGTGAAGATATACTTGAGACTCTTGTGATTTGTCATCACTTTGCAGTTACTCCCATACAAGTAATGACGCCAAATCTTCAGAGCGTGTACCACAGCTGCCAACTTCAAATCATGAGTAGGATAATTCTGCTCATTCGGCTTAAACTGTCTAGAAGCATAAGCAATCACCCTGTCTCTCTGCATCAGCACACAACCCAAACCTATCTTAGAAGCGTCACTGTAAATCACAAAATCCTCATTCCCCTGGGGAAGAGCTAATATAGGAGCCGAAGTTAACCTTCTCTTCAGCTCATCAAAACTCCGCTGGCAAGCTTCGTTCCACTCGAAACGAGTCGTCTTCTTAAGCAAGTTGGTAAGTGGATGGGCTATCCGGGAAAACCCTTCCACAAACCTTCTGTAATATCCTGCCAATCCTAGAAAACTCCGCACCTCCTTCACATTCTTCGGAGGTTCCCATGCCTTTACAGCTTCAATCTTTGCAGGATCTACCATAACTCCCTGAGCAGATACGACATGCCCTAAAAAGGTAACTTCAGGCAACCAGAACTCACACTTGGACAGCTTAGCAAACAATCGATGTTGTCTTAATACTCCCAACACCAGTCTAAGATGCTCGGCGTGCTCCTCCTCACTCCGGGAGTAGATCAGAATGTCGTCGATGAACACTACTACAAATCTGTCCAAGTAGTCTATAAACACCCGGTTCATCAATTCCATAAATACAGCGGGTGCATTCGTCAGTCCGAACGACATCACTACAAACTCATAATATCCATACCTCGTTCGGAAAGCCGTCTTAGGTATATCTTCCTCCCGAATCCTCAGCTGGTGATAACCTGAACTCATATCCACTTTAGAGAACACAATAGCCCCCTGCAATTGATCCAGCAGATCATCAATACGTGGCAGCGGATACTTATTCTTGATGGTAACTCGATTCAACTCCCGATAATCGATACACAGTCGGAGAGAACCATCCTTCTTCTTCACAAACAGAACTGGAGCTCCCCATGGCGACGCACTCGGTCGTACGTAACCTTTCTCCAACAGCTCCTCTAATTGTGCATTCAGCTCCTGCATCTCCATCGGGGCCATGCGATATGGGGCTCTCGAAATCGGCCTCGTTCCCGGTTCCAACTCAATCCCAAAATCCACCTCTCTCTGAGGAGGTAACCCGGGAAGTTCCTCAGGAAAAACATCCTCAAACTCGCACACTACTGGTATGTCTTGAATGTGCGGTTCCGCCATGTCCCCCTGAAGGACATAACACCAATATCCAACACATCCGTCATTGAGCAACTTGGCGGCCTTCACCATACTAATCACCGATCCGGGCCCCTCCTGCTCTACCTCCTGACACACATGTCTGGTCCCATCATCTGTGGTCACTGTAACCGTACCTCTGTGTGTATCCAAAACTGCTCGATAACGCATCATCCAGTCCATCCCCAGAATCACGTCATCATCTGGCGACAACTGCATTACTATAAAATCTGCATACCAATCTCTATTCCCTATTCTAATAGGGCACTGTAAAATCTCCTTATTCCCTCTTACTTTACTACCGTCAGGCAGCCCCACCACAAAAGATACCCCCTCAGTACAAGTCAGTCCTAGTCTAGCCACGCAAGCAGAAGACATAAAAGAATGGGTAGCACCCGTATCAAACAATATGTGAACTGGTCTAGACTGAATCCAAATCGTACCTATAGCAGTCGGCGCGTGTAGGGCATCGGCCCTCCTCATCTCAAACACTCGGGGCTGATTGCCCCCGGTGTTGCTAACTCCTGTACCGCGTCCTCTGCCCTGGCTCGGTGCCTGCTGAAACTGCTGAGGCTGACGACGAGGCATCTGATTCACCGTTCCCGATGAAGATCCCTGTGAAGGTGCTCCCACAGTACAATACTGCTGCAAATGGCCAGGCTTCCCACAACTGAAACAACTCCTGACTGGCTTTGGACACTGACTCCTCAAATGAGCAGTACTTCCACAGTTGAAGCACTCTCTCTGCCCTCCAGTGGACTGATTTTGACGACGATGGTCCTGACGACCCTGTGGCTGAAACCCTGATCGTTGCGGCTGAGAAGAGCCGGGACGACTATCTCTCCTAGATTCTGCCGGGGCAAACAACTTCTGTCTCTTGCTCCCCGTGGTATGCACCTCCAGCTGACTCTGTCGGGTCGTAGCCATAGCATAAGCCAAAGCAGACTGTTGAACGTCTGCCAATGTCGCAAGTCGGAGTCCAGACACATAAGCACGTAGATGCGGTTGCAACCTTTTCAAAAAGGTTGCAATCTTCAGCTCCTCAGTAGGGGCAGCATTTGGCACCGCTGCCAACTCCTGCTGAAACTTCAGAATAGTCTCAGATACTGTGATATTTTCGGGTCCAGCATCCCGAAAAGCAGCCTCTCGTGCCTCCCTCACCACCGGAGGACAATACTGATCTCGAATCTGCCTCTCAAATTCCTCGAAAGTAACCTCAGTCCAGTGGTCCCTGCACAGCTCCCACAAATCAAAAGCGCTCTCCTGTAGCAGACTCTGTACTAAAGACATCTTCCTCTCCTCCGGTGCCTTAATAGAATCCAACGCAGATTTCACCCTCCTCAACCACTGCTCTACGTCACAACCCTGAGCTCCAGCAAAGTTCGGTACTCCAGTCTTCCTAAACTCTGCGAGCCACTTATCAGGCTGAGGCTCACGATACTGTCTCCTCGATTCGACCACCTGATCAGCTATCACTGGTCCTCCAGAAGCTGGCGCTGCTCCTAGCTGGGCAGCCAAAATAGAATCTAGTCCAGGTGCCCTCCTCTCAGCTCCTTGTTGCCCCGCAGCTGCGTTCGGAATCGGTGCAGTTCCCGCACCCATCAACGTCTGCAATAACAGCTGAATCGCAGCAGTCACCTCTGGGGCCAATCTTGCTGGTGGTACTCCTCCTCCCACCTGAGCCCCGTTTGCTGGGAGACCTCCTATTGCGACAGAGGCACTGTCCTCTCGATGAACAGCAACAGCCACATCCTGACTCTCAGCAACCTCCTCCTGATGGTTATCCTGTTGTACCTCTGGCTCAGCAGCTACAAGGGCCTCTCCTCTACCCCTGCCACGACCTCCTACTCGGCCTCTACCGCGGCCTCTTCCGCGACCTCTTCCGTTAGCTGCAGCAACTCTAGCTCTGATTGGTGGGGCCATCTATAATAGAAAGTCCCAAAGTCAAAACTTAAACTATCTATTTTTCAACCTAATTCTTACTATTCTACGTGAGGTTCTTCGGCTGATGGGGCGGAGTCGCGACGTGTCACCTACCCTCTATATGCAACATGTCTACCCCAGAAAAATATTTTGAAAACACCGGCCGGTTTTGAATTTAAGTTGGACCTCGGGTACTCTTTGTTGGTCAGTTCCATGTGCCCAGTTGTCAACCTGGCTCTGATACCAATTTGTAACACCCCGACTTCCGTCGAGACGCTACTAGGAAATAGACCTTACCAGGTACTATTATTTAGGTTGACAACTACACTGTAGGACCTTACAACTCGGGCACGACGAGAAAACATAATAAAACATCCAACCTTTATTTAATAAAACTCAGAAAACATAATCATGCATGAATCCCCGAAAATTATAAATACTCAAATATGTCACAACGCCTACTCAAACTGAACTATCTGAACCAAAAAGATAATAACCGAAACAAAATACCAACTCCGTCTAACAAATATTATATTCTAACTGATATAAATAAACTAATATAAAAACCAACTCCCACTATGACACGCGCTCTCTACCGCTCCAGCCCGCCATCTTGCCTCGGTTCCTGCACGACTCCCTGATTAATACCTGGAACTGAAAAATGTTCTCCGAAGGGTCAGCGTCTAATCTACCTAGCTAGAAAGAATATGGAAACTGTAGAACGTTTTGAAATCAGTTTTCTATAGTCAGCAAACAAATCCACAACCGCAATCATAACTCTAAAGGCCAATACCTAAATTAGTTATATCAGTCACACAAGTCACATACGCATTAACAATCACAGTTACACAACAATGCAATTCTTCCTTTGTCCACAATCCGTCTTCCAAGGCGCTCATCACCGCGCCGAGTGCAGAGGCAGGCCCTCCCACTCCACTTCCCAATCTCCCTTCGAACTCCTGGCTAAGCCTCCACTGGAGCGCTTGCCCAAAACACACGGATAATAATTTTCGTTTGAAGGGGTACGATTTTCCCAGTCACACGGGTCAAAGTAGCCAACTCTTCCTCAACACCAGCTACAATGGACCGTGTCGGAAACGGTACCAACACAGAGAAAACGTTCCAAAATACTTTCCGATAAAACGCGTTTAAAATCATTTAAGCACGCAACACTCAAGGAGTTCAAAACAATTTAAAAGGTATTCGGGACTAGTTCCCAAAACCCGTCCTACAATATCGATACTCAGTCTAACAAGGGAGAAAAGAACCGAGCAAGTCGAAAAACGACTTACCTCGAATGAAGAATCCTCGGAAAGACGAAACTATGATCTCAAATGGAACGATTCCCTAAAGAATTATAAAGGGAAAGATTAATTTAAATACAAAGCGATATACCTAACTTTTATTGATAAAATTCTAATTAATAAATATTAGAATATGCTAATTAACCCCTTATAAAATTCATCTCAAACTTAACAATCTAATTCATCCACCCAACTAACAATATTAACCATAAAGAACAACTTAGCCCAACCTAAAAAGAGATGGAAAATTGTAGACAAAACCAACCCAAATTTTTGGCCAAATTCTCTCTCGAGTCCACCATACCCATTTTGAGGCCAAAACCGGCCCAACCCAAAAATCTCTTCTACTTCCCAATTAGCCCAAACAAAAGAAGAAACCCGTTCCAAATTTTGGGCCCAAACACCCGGCCCGTCTCCCCTCTCAATCCGGTTTGACCGGTTATGGGGTTTGACCCCAATCTCGCGGGCCCACCCCTTCCGCTCTTCTTCAACCTCACGAGAACCCCTTTTTTTCTGGTTCACCTTCCCCGCCCGACTCCGCCTTGCTCGCCCTCTGGTTCTTCGCCTTCCCCGCCCGACTCCGCCTTGCTCGCCCTCTGGTTCTTCGCCTTCCCCGCCCGACTCCGCCTTGCTCGCCCTCTGGTTCTTCGCCTTCCCCGCCCGACGCCTCCGGTGGCCACTTCTCTCTGGCCTCGTCTTCAACCCAGCGAGCCGAACTCCATCACTCCCCAATCCCTCCGACAGCGACCCTGCGAGCCGCATCTCCGCCCCTGCTGCAATTCCAACCCACAACCGACGAAAACGGAGGGGAGCAGCGACGCTCCATTCTCGTCGCCCTGTTCATGCCCCGCCGACGTTCCCAAGTCGCTACGCCCGTCCACTCCCTTTGGCGACTCCGTTCCCAGATCCGTCGTGGCTTCCACTTCCTCTCATCCTCAAATCCGCACCAACGAAGGCAGCAGCGACGACTCCCCTACCGCCCCTGTTCGCGGCTGCGATGGGCAATTTCGCCGGTAACCAAGGCGCTCCTCCCTCTCATCCCTAATTCCGGCCATGGCGTACTCCGACCCCAACCCTAACCTCGTTCCCGACCCGAGAACACGCAATGAACGAAGAAGGAGGACTTACCGGCGATGTTGTCGCGAACGGCCCTCGAACGACGTCCGAATCAGAGTTGAACGGAGGATCTCAACGAATTGCTTCTCCCGAGTTTAGTTGAATGTGGGTTTAATAATATAGGAGGTGGGTTTATTATTATAGGCCTTAAGTAATCTAAGATAAGAAATCCCAGATTTGGATATAACCAATTGGGTTATGATAGATTTGATCAAATCCGCGTAGTTTATTTAGTTTAGGGGAAAAATTTATTTGTGTTCAAGGCTACCTAAAATAATTACAGATATTACAGTTATCATTTAAATTACTCTCAAGAATCTTAACCCTACCCTCTATATGCGTAACTTTATCTCTAGCAGATTGAAGTCCCCTAGCTTTTCGTTCCATCTTCTCTTCAAAGCTAAGGTCATCAGAAGGATATTCAGATTTATCTTTACCATAGCCAATACCACACCTAGCCGGATTAAACACAATCTGAGTTCGCTTATTAAGCTCATTCTCTAATTTCTCTCCTTTGAGTTTATAGAAAAGCAAATTCGTCCTAAGCTCGTTATTGGTTTCAGTGAGAGTCTTAATATCTTTCTTTAGATCTTCACACTCTGAACAAGGAACAACACTAGTAACAATAGACTCTGATAATTTTTCTTCAAGATTAAGACATTTCTCATCAGAAGCTTCTGTTTCATCTTGCATTTTTAAGTTATCTTCAAAAAGCTTTTTAACAAGAATGACAAGATCAAATTGTTTAGCATTTTCTAAACTAGCAATGAATTGTTCGGGATTTACCTATTGGTCGACATCTTCAGCTTTCAGAGTCATGGCACAGATCTTTGATTCAGACTCATCATCTGAGTCAAGATCCCATGCAGCAATGTAGACCTTCTTCTTCTCATTCCCATCGTTACCTTGGGCACAACTCTTAACATAGTGACCCTTTTCTTAACAGTTGTAGAAGGTAACATCCTTGATCTCCTTCTTCTTCGAATTGACCTTTTCTTTTTTTTCCTTCAAGGCTCCTTGCTTCTTGCCTCTCTTGTAGAATGCCCTCATTGTTTTTGTCCACATCAGAGTCTTCTTTTGAGGTATACACTCCTCTTCCGATAGTAATGTTCTCAATGGCCTTCTCTACTTTGAGAGCAATAACCTTGTCAGAACTTGAGGAGCTACTTTTGATTTTCTCATATCGTTCATAGTCCGTTAGTTTTCCAAAGGTTTCATGAAGAGTGCATGTCTTCGTGATTGAATTTTCTCTTAGCAAGCCTCTGGTAACAACATACTTGGGACCAAGACCATCAACAATCGTAGAAATTTTCTCTGACTGAGTGATGTCCTTTCCGATACCAAGATGGTTGATGCGATTCACCAATGCCTCGAACCAAATTGGTAGGTGGCAATGGTTTCACCATCCTTCATTTGGAAGTTATAGAACTCCTTCTTGGCATCCTTTTGATGGCTTTCCTTCAGATCTGTACTACTGTAACACCCTAATAATTTATAAGGAATTGAGGTGCTCCCCATGTTAACAAGAGCTCTTCCTTTTCTGGGTTCGAGTGAGGACAAAGAATTCAAAAGTTAAGCGTGCAGGGGCGAGAGTAGTACCAAGATGGGTGACCTCCTAGGAAGTCCTCGGGTTGGCATGGGATAGCGCTTCTAAAGTCTCGGGCTTTACAAATGGTATCAGAACCGACTCTGGGTTACGAGTTGGCTTGACCCGGTGGGCGGTCATTCGACCGGAGGGCGGTCCTTGGGCCTTGACGAGGACGTCAAGTGCTTAAGTGGGGGGAGATTATAACACCCTAATAATTTATAAGGAATTGAGGTTCTCCCCATGTCAACAAGAGCTCTTCCTTTTCTGGGTTCGAGTGAGGAAAAAGAATTGAGAAGTTAAGCGTGCAGGGGCGAGAGTAGTACCAGGCTGGGTGACCTCTTGAGAAGTCCTCGGGTTGGCATAGGATAGCGCTTCTAAAGCCTCGGACTTTATAACTACCGATGTGCATCTGCTCAATATCCGCCCATGCCTCTTTTGCAGTTTTGCAGTTCACCACCCTCAGCAGATCTTCAGCATCCAAGGCATTATTAAGCAGCATTTATGCCTTGTAGTTCTTCTCCATTCCTAACCATTCAGTTCGTCCCCACTCGGATTTTTTTGTCTTTCTTGTCCGCAGGAATGACGTAGTCTCCATCCTCAATGACTGTCCATGCTTGATAGTCATTGCTTTTGAGCCAAGTAGCGAAGAAGATTCTCTAGTGGTCATACTCTCCAGCAACAAGCAGTGGAGGCTAGTTGTTTCCAATCCCGACGTTGTGAGTTTTGTTTGAATTCATTCTATATTCCTACACTAACACACAATCTAGAGCAAACTTGCTCTGATACCAATTGTTGGATCGTGACGCGTTCGTAACAAGTCAGAGAACTAGCAATGTTCCCTGGGCATCGGAAATAAACAATAAGAACACAAAATTTAGAAAGGAAAACTTTCTGTCAGACCAACAAGTCGTACAAAGAAAAAACTGGAGTCTCAGAGGATTTTCAATAGAATACTTTTATTAAGTTTCAACGAGTACAAGACAAGTCAAGTTCCCTGGTAACTAAGGCACCAACCAAAGTTCAACCAACTAGACTTCTACAACCCTAAGCGTAAACCTAAATGGAAATAATCTACTGTGTAACTTGTGGATTCTGCACCGGAAAAAGCCACACACTCGTACACTTGAAAAGCTCTCTTTCCAAGTTCATCGTCTACAACCACTACTTAAACCCTAGCTATAACCTAGCTATTTATAAGATATGTCAAGTCTGATCTCATACGTAATTCTTGTCTAATTATGCAGATATTCCACTTAACAAATCCCACACAATAAGGAGAAAGTATTATTTGTGATTTCGGATCCTTAACCATGCCGATTCTTGCCAAAACCGAATGATCTCGGATTTCCTAGATAAGATCGTGTGAAGATTGATCTTATCCTTTCTTTGATCTCCTCAAGCAACCGCCTACAACTGTCATATCTTCGTAGAAGATTGCTCATAAAAGATCTGGTAACTTGCCATTAATAGAAAGCCGTGTTCCGTCTGAGACGCGCTTCCTAAATCTCTCACTTGTTCCCTCCATCGTTCCTCACAATATTCCGTCACTCTTGACTATGTACCCGTTTTCCTGAAACAGTTACATGTAGAAGCAAGTTATACCAACTAAGTTTGTTATCATCAAAATTAAGATAAACCATGGAACAACCATTGTTCGAACAATAAGGTTAAACGGAAAGGTGGTGGTTCTACTGACCGGTATAAGACACGAGTTCTTTCAAAGGGTTATGACTAGGTTGAAGGGGTTTATTTGACACCTTATTGTCTGTGAGCGGGTAAAAAATAACTACCATATTATTATTTTCTCTATCATTGTCATACATGTATTTTTATTTATTACGTATTTATTATATTTTATCTATTTTCGTATTAAATTAAATATGATCATTATGCATATTAATGGAAGATTATATCTTTAATAAATGATAGAATTTTACTTGGAGAAGGGATAAAATATTAATCGCTTGGTTTTTAAGGCAGTTGGCCAGTCCAAGAGATATAATTTTCGACCCGCCTAGCTCTCCTTCTTCCATTATAAATACAAGTCTTCGCCGTGTAGAGAGAGCATACTGATTCATAGGTTGATACTCGCTCAGCATATTGAAAACACCAATTCTAGCATTGGACAACCTAATATTCGTTTAGATCGACTGTTCAGGGAATTTCATATTACTCGCTGATTCTCTAGCTTTTTTGTTTATTCTTCGACTCTCAATCGGTAACCGCTCTTTTGACTTAGGCGTCATGGGTGGATTAGCGGGTCCCCGCCCTCTGTGTCTATTGTTTTGCAGGTTACAGGTTAAGAGAATCATTTAGAACGAAAGAGGAAGAGGAGCATTCAATTAGTGTATTGAATGCAGAATTTTTTGCACTAACATTGTCTTTTGCTATAACTAGCCTTTGCGTTAGCTTGATATTGACAACGCGTTGCCAAGCTTCGTTGGATTCAAAACCTTTAAATTAAAACAACTTAATCCATATTTATGTGTATTGTATACAGCTTAATTCCTTCAAATTAAAACACATCCGTTATGTATGTATTATTTTACAAGTTCAAAGTTCATTCAGTGTGAATAGAATACTAAACAATGACAAATGTGTAACCCAATCAAAATAAGCTTAATTGGGTTACATAAAGCCAAGTCCCAAACGAAAGAACACATCAAATCTGTTTTTTTTTTCTTTCACTAAAAACCCAATTAGTGTCTTCATGATTTGTTATGGAGCCAAAAAGTCTTCATGGCCACACGTACAATCGCTTCACTTTGTAAGTTGTAACATCATGAAGGATTATAATTAAGGTCAATGTTGACTTAGAAAAGGTGGAGGAAGTGGTAATGGTAGTCATACACTACGATAATGGCCTAAGGATCAAGAAGAACTATTATGGTTACAAGTTGTGTGTGTTCCCTAAAAAGTAAGGCTAGTTCTCTTGGTTTCCTCCTCTTTTGTACATTGCTATTGTTGGGGGAGAGGTTTTATGCACTTATGAATGTAATCATCACAAATCCATGTCTACCCACCAATTCCATCACGTACTCTTTTGGGAGATTGATGGCCCATATGTAAGAAGGGGCCTCTCGATCTACTCAGATCCCAAAGCCAATGTCCAAGTTATTATTTGGTCAAAAATACTTATACCTTTACTTGAAGCCATTAGCTTGGGTGCATATATGAAATTAGGATTTTAAGGGAAAAAAATGACGGACTTTAGATATGTTACATCATGTCCTCTTTGTTGATGCTTTAATTTGTTAGTACGGGCGTTGCCATCTTCATTTCATTATCACTACCACCAAAGTCACAAATGTGGCATGCTTAGAATGGAAGTAGATTATGTTTGAAGGCTAAGTTGGGAAGTTCAATATTTATTCCTTGTCACTATGCAGTCTGATTTAGATATGTTACACCAAAGTCACTATGCAGTCTGCAGTCTGATTTAAGGGAAAAAAATAACTGACTTTAGATATGTTACACCAAAGTCACTATGCAGTCTGATTTACCAACATTCACCAGTAGTTGTGCTGCAGAAAGATATGAGAAGGATTTGGGTCTGTCTTCTCTACAAGACTACAAAACACAAGTATAAGTGTATAACTTGTTATAAGAAGAAATTGTCTGTTTGGATCCCAGTTCATAATGCATTATCTTGCATTGAAACTTTAACGCAGAATAATGCATTAAGTTCATAGTTGGAGGAAAATCATTCAGATCAAACAGCATTAAAAATGGTCATGATAAAGCCCTGAGGACATTGATTGCCAAGATTAACTTCTGTTTATATCAGCATATTCATTTATTCCTTGTATCATCACCAGCAAGCAAAGCCATATTCATACATTATTTTCAAAAATCTAATCGAACTTGCAAGCCAGCTTCAAAATAATACTCCAATGGTGAAACATACTCAGACATGGCCCATCATCTACTATTTAGCACTGCCGGAAAACCATAAAATTGAGCAGTAGTTTTGATTCTGAACTACTAAGGATTTGCCAACATTGGACCATTTGGTGTTAAATAGAAAGAGGCCCAACTAAGTAAGTCAGTTATTTGAGCTCCTCTAGACCATTTGAACTTCATACAATCTGATTAAAAAGCTGATGGGTTCTTTTCTTGGGCTTTGTTAAGAATTCAAAATGGTCTATTGTCTTGGGCCAAAATTTGGGTCAGAATTCAGAAAGAAAAGGGCAAAAAAGTCAAAATGTCAGGAGGACCAGATTACATTCACAGGAATTCAGGATCCAAAGAAGGGGCAAAAAAGACAAATCATTTCAAACACTAAAAAAAAAGAAGAAGAAAATAATAATCCGACTCTCCTCCCTTCCAAAATTTCTTACATCTTCCTCCTCTCCATCTTCCCCCCCTTCCTCCACACTCCTCCCTCTTTCTCCTCCTCAGAGAAGAAAAATTCTCTCTTTTCTCCCTACACTCTCTTTGCTTCAAAATCAGCCATTGGAGCCAGAGAAACTCTGTGATCTTGTATTCACTTTGGACGCCCAAAATTTGACGCCCAGAAAAACCAAACTCCATTTCTCATGCTCTCCAGGATAAATCAGTAGGGAGAATCTTGAGTTTTGAAAGATCAAGATCCTTCATTTGCTGTCTCCTGAAGCTCTCACTCTTGTACAATCCCACCTGGTTTCTGGGCTTTGTCCAAATGTTCAACAACAGCTTGATGAGGAAGGCGAGTTTGGAACAAAGCCAAGAACAAGAGCACTTCACTGCTCAATTGCTCTAACCATCTTCTTGTTGATACCAGAGAAGAAGCCTAAAGCAGCAAAAGAAGAGAGATTAGATCTATTGGGTTTTGTTGTTTCGTTTAATCTCAACATGTAATGCCTCCCACAACTCCTTTCTTCTATGGATAGAGAATTTTTGTCTTCTGTTCTAGATTTATGCTTGTAATTGGATGTGCTTTTGTGGATTTCAATCAATCTGGGATGAGATGAGACTGTCAGAAACTCACAAGTACTACTTTGGCATGGATTATGCCTCTTCAACTCTCTCTTCTCTTCCCTCTTCCCCTCTTTCTCTTTGGCCTTTGTGCTCGTTCAATGACAATGAAGGCCCAAATTCGTCTGATTTCTCAATTGATTCACTAAATTTAACAATTGTATTCATCTGGGTTCCCTCCCCCCTACTCAGTTCTCACTTCATGTTATATTCCCATTTACCCTATCTATCTATCTATCTATCTATCTATCTTCTGATCTTCTAATTCCTTCTCACAAGCCGCCCAGTTTTTCCTCCCAACCCCTTGTTTTGTGAAACCAAAAGTTTTCAACTCTATCATCTCATACCGTGTATTCTACAATTATGAAGCTTTTTGAGTTTGCTTGCTTACTTCCATGGATTGCCCTATGTCCATCCAACAAAATCAACACATAAAAGATAAAATATCATGGCAAATGCCATACTCCATCATTTCAAGGCTTCAGATCCTTGACAATTTCACAAGGAGAATGCAGATCTCCCATAATTTAATCCTCCCTTTGTATTCAGCGATTTCCTTCTTTTGCGTATTTGTGATGTCAATTGTTCCTGTTTTTGATTAGGCACCCATCTGCAATCACCCCACCGGATGGTCTCCCGCCGCCTCCAATCTCTTCACCAGCCGTCAACGGCGCCAGAAACTCCACCGCCCACCACCAAGAGAACGGAAGCAATGGTAGAACTAGCAGCTTGTTGGCAGGCGGAGGAGGAGGAGAACCGAAGCCCTCATCTTCTTCCTCCCCACCAAAATCGCACGACTTTTCCAGTGTAAGCTTCTCCAATCTCAGTCCAAACAATGGGAATTCAACCCCCACGCAGGCGCAACAGAAGCAGCAACATCAACAAAGCCACGAGAGCAGAAGCGGAGAAAACCCTAGCCAGAGCGGGGATGTGTTTCTCCAATGGGGTCAGAAGAAGCGATCCAAGAGAAGTGTGGGGGATAAGTTTTCCGGCGGGCGTACAATGGCGCCGCCGCCCCCTCCGCCGGGAGTTGGAGGGACGAAGCTTAGGACCAACAGCAATGGCGGTTTCTCCTCCAAGGATCCTTGTTCCAGTCTCAGAAACAGGTTCTCTCTCAATTTGATCAGATGACGTCCCCTTTATTTTGGAATGGATCTTCAAATCCCTAATTTGTTTCCCCCAAATCTTTGCTTGATTTCTGAATTTGTTTAATTTCTGTTTTTACCCTTTTCTTTCATCATTTTTTATTTTTACCACTTACGTTTTGTTTCTCGATTAACAAGGGTTTTGGTTGGGGGGGTCTTTAAAGTTTGACGATTTCAAACCTTTCACCAGTAAATGTAATTACTAATTACTGAGCGGTCACTTCTCTTCTTCCAGGGCGTTCCCATGTTTTTTTTAACCCTACATCAGCTGTTAATGGCGCATGTTTTAGGAGAGCAGTGGAGGATATCTGATGACATAACTGCATATTTTTAATCCAAGTAATTTCGCTTTTATAAATTTGCATTATTATTATTATTAGGTGGGTGTGGAATTGTGGATGCTGCTTTTGCCCTGTTATCAGGCTGGTTAGTGGTTATCAATGATTTTATACGTTCCCATAGAACCCCCTTTTTTTATCAAGGGATTTACCATTCTACCCTTTGGAAGAAAATACTACTAGTACATACAGAAGAAAGAACAATACTCAAGTTTATTCGACTGACTGAAATCAGCATTCTTCCTTGTTCTTCTTCAAAATTAGGGTTTTTGCTTTTTAGCAATTGCGGTTGCTGTTTTTTTTTTCTTTTCTGAAATCGCAATTGCCTACGGAGTGAGTACTAATCAGTCAGTTGGGTCGAGGAGGCTAAAAAGATTTTGTTGGCTCTTCCTTTTCTGCCCCTCTCTGTGTGTCCCATTTAAAATCAAAATTAAAGGGTTTGTATTAAATTCTTGTCCCTTTCCTCCCCCTAACAATAACATCGAACACCTATAGTTTTTTTCCAAAATCTTTAGCAGCATACAAAAAACTTTTGCTCATAATTTGTCCTGCGTTTTCTTGCTCTCCCAAATAATGATCAGGAACTTGGAAGACGCAGCCAGGATGGGCGGCGGAGGATCCCCACCCTCGAAGAACCAAGACGCTGGTGGCCGTCCGATCTCATCAAGATCTACGGTTGGAAAGAGATCAGACAAGTCCGATGCCAAAAAGGCCCCTTGTTCCTCCTTGGGTGGGTCTGGGTCAATCAGGAAAGAAAAGCCCGCCGCCGAATCCCCAGCCCACCACCACCCCACTTCGCCGGCGAGGGGTGGCGCCGCCGCGGCGGAGCCCGAGACCCACAACGGCAAGGGCGCCGGAGAAGTGGTGGAGTGGCCCAGGATTTACATCGCATTGTCTAGGAAGGAGAAAGAGGATGATTTCTTTACAATGAAAGGCACCAAATTGCCTCATAGACCCAAGAAAAGGGCTAAAGCCATAGATAGAACTCTTCAGGTATCCAATTAATTTCCATCAGGGTTAATTATTATTCAATTATTCAATTATTCAATTTTGTGGGTCGTCGTCTTTTTCGGTGATTGGAACTCAGGATTTTTTTATTTTGTTTTTAATTATTAGGAAAATTAATGTTAGACGTATTTATTTATTATTAATAATGTGTGTGCCAATTTGCCTTTTTTTTGCAGTATTGCTTTCCAGGGATGTGGCTTTCGGACCTTTCAAGGGCAAGATACGAAGTCAGAGAAAGAAAGAGTGTGAAGAAGGTAAATGCTGTACATTTTTTGGGTTATTCGGATATTAATTGACTAGATTATATATACTCAATTTCTTATAAATTGATAATTGGTCATTGATAGTATTTGATAATGATCAATTGGAATAAAAATCTGAAAATAATAGAACCCGTCAAGACTTCTAGTCCTAGAGAAGGATAATAATACTCCGTATTAGTGTTATGTTTTACATTTAAGTTGTGCAAATGAACGTAGAAAAAGCAATTTCGAGGACACTACTCAAGATAATACCTACTCCTCCTGCTAGTCTCCTACCATATATGTATATAAAAGAAAAGTTTTATAGTTTTTTTTTATTTTGTTTGATTATTGACCGTCCACTTGTCATAGGACGGAGGATAAAGTTGGGGGAGGGGTGGGGTCCACATGTTTTAATCTAGGCGCTTTGGCATTAGGTGGCCTTATTTTTTTTTTTAAGAGTTTTGTGGGGCCGCCTCATTCGTCATCCAATGGCTACAATTGTATTTGCCTTTTGAATCGTGATTTCCATCAACGGCTGGCACATGTCTTCCTCGCTTTCTTTGCTCATCCATTTTCAAAAAATTTCAAAAGAAGCTTGATGTTATTATGAACACAAAATGTTCAACCTTATTATATACGAATCTTATATTTTAAATAATACTTAATGGAGGTGCAAAATTTAGTGAGAATTAGGTAGGTAATGTGTTATGATTGAACCCACTTAACGTAGTGATTGTCTGTGGAAGTCGAGCATCTACTTGGGATTGAAATTGAAGCAAACTATGATTATGTTTTTTCAGCAGCCTAGACGAAGGGGATTGAAAGGATTGGACAGCATGGAAAGCGATTCTGATTGAGAAGAAGAGAGACGAAACAAATCTGGAACAACTTGGGGTCGGGCTTCTTTCTTCAATGAAGTTGGTCTTATTTCAACCTCTCTTCTCCTATTTGGAAAAAAGCTACCAGGCGAAGCAGAGGGTTTTTGTGTAATGCTTTTTTTCCCCCTTTTGTTCAGTAATGGGCACTTTCTTAATCTCCTTGTTAATAGTTGACGTAGGGAAATAGGCTTCCAGCCTTTCATTCCAATATCACAACTCCTTATTTTCTTCCTCGTCTTGTTTTGTTTATACACCATCTGAATGAATTGACATCTTCACCCAAATTCTCAAGACTCGTCACTCAAGTCTATTTCCAATATAAATCTGCCTCCTATATCAGTTTCGGATCCAAGGTTTGGGATTTTAACGATAATGTTCATCAGATCAATTTTGCATTTGGTTTATTATACTAAGAAGTAGAGACATCACATCTGTAGCCTGAAATTATTACAGATATGCAAAATAAACATTTGTTAATATATCATATCCCCCATCAAGATTCAAGAAAGACAGATAAAGCAGCGAATTATGACAAGTTTCAACACATAATGAAACTACACTCAGGAAGATATGCATATTCAACAACACAGATTACATATTCATGATTTACTAGTTGTCCTTGGGAGGTGCACAGATCATTTTAGCTCTGTCATCTGAACCCTGGCTCCCGCTGAACCGTTTTTCTTCCATGAGCAGTGATTGCAAGTCACTGCCATTGGCCAAGCTGTTGAACTCAACTGCCTTTGATGGCATGGTCGGGTACCGCCTTTGACAGAAGGTCATTAGCCTTTTGATTGATTGGAGATACTTACGGGTTGTCTCGTCGTTCATGATGTGGGCAACACTGTTTGTGTAGATCTTCTCACGTGCAGAACGCTCGTGGATGCCAACCATAGTGACACCAATAGGCCAAGGAGCGTTCCCGATTGCCAACTTGATGTAGTGATCCATTGCAGCCAAATAGTCTCGCTTCATGCAGTAATCCACCATTATCATCAGGGCCTGTTTTATGTCATCTGGAAGTACCTGCCAAAATGAGAAAATGTGGTTTAACCAAGGACCCAGGTATAACTAAATATACATCCCATATTAAGCCAATTCACAGAGCTTCAGCTTAGGGATCCTGCATAGATGCTAACAATTTTTTTGTACTATATGGATACACAAGTGGTTTCTAAATCAGAAATGAGGTCGGTAAAGGCACTTATACGCTTATTTTCACACAATCAATGATGGTAATTTCTAGATGGAGCACTAATAAAATGGCAGGCATTATTATCTAATGGGATGCTCATTGTAAGAAACGTGGTTAGGAAATTTCCCTTTACTTCATAGCATATGGTTCTACTGAAAGCAAGGATTAATCAAGAAGAAATTCAGTCAGGAGTGAGAGTTTTTAAATGACAGCTCTTCAATAAATTTATTTGAGAGTCCAGAATTCACTTGGCTCCTGTCAGAAAACTGCCAAGAGATGGCATTGTGAGAACCTTACAAGACTCAATAAACAACTTCCTTCCTTCCAAGGAGCACCTACTTTTCTTTCTACCCAAGTGGATTCATCATTCATTAATCACTAACAAGATCACTTATAGCTTAAAGATTCAAAGATTATAGATGTCAAGGATCCAGCATGCTACCAACTGGTGTCCTTTTTAGTAATTAATAGTTAGCACTGAAATAATTCCCAACTCTGCTAATGACTTTCTTAAGTACTACATCAAGTCCCCACAAACCAATGACCAATCTCTTTCATAAACATATCTCCATGTTTAGGGACAAAAATTCAGATGAGGTCTACAATGGCTTACAACTATCCCTGATCCCAAAGAGAAGAAACAAGAAGCCACCTACGGGGTAAATGTATTAGAAACATGCACAGCGCCCATACACAAAGGGCAACTTTCCATCTCAGAAGAGATAAGATTTCAAGAATGAAGATGAACAGATGCCTTCCACTTTTTCTTGGACTATTCATACCAAAGAGAAAATGCATAATGGGTAGTGCACTTTTGCAAGCTAATATTTATTGAAACTAATAAAAGCCTCAGCTACAGATCAGGCTTTCACAACTCGTTATGCAAATAATACATGTCAAATTTGAGACTAGAGAGATACTATTTTGATGACATTGACATAGAAATGAGAGATTCTAGTAGATTGAAATCAAACAGTAGCGGAAATCACAGCTATATCTTAAGAGATACCCGCCCTCAAGCTAACAAATAGGCACATCGAACAAAGTAATAACCAGCTGATCCAGTTAAAATTTCAAAATACGTCTAGCTTTAACTTACGTTACCATAGTGATAAAAATTCTTTCTTACTGAAATTCTAATAGCAATAGCATTATATCAGTGCACACAAGCGCTTCAAAAGCCCAGAAACGTAGCAGCCAGAACATGCGGTTACAAGTATGAAGAACAGTTCAACACTAATAATCTAACTTCTGTTTCAAGTATAATGCAATGACTAAACAAAACGATCACTCACCTTCTTCCTGCAGAACTTGAAAAGAGGATGCAGGTACCGAGCACACTGCTTAAACGTAGCAACCATCTGCTTCCCTTTAGCGGTTCTCCTCTCAGCCTCGCCCATCTCACGCAATTCCTGATTCCACTCATTCAGCAGCTTCTTGAAGAAGACCAAAATCTTATCCTCATCACACAACTCGGTGAAATTGGCCTTCATCCTTTTCAAATCCTTATCGGCATCAGCCCCCGACGACGCCCCATCCCCGCTCAGATCATCATCACCAACGCCATTCCCACCCTCTCCGTCCTCCAAATCCTCGCTCTTTCTCTTCCTCTCGCTCATCATCCCAGTCTTCTGCCTCTTCTTCAACTCGACAATATCTCGCAAGAAATCGTTCGTCTGACCCTCCGTCATATCGCTATCCACCTCGAACATCCCAGTCTTTAGGACGAACTTGAGCCGATCGAGACGAGCATCATCGTCCTCGCCGAAGAGAGTGACCGGCTGTTTAAGCAGGCGGAGGCGGCGGATGACCTCCGGCTTAGGGAGATCGAGATCATCAATCTTCTTCTCGTCGGAGGCGAGAGTTAGGGTTTTGGCGGAAGAATCGGGGTTGGATTTGGAGGAGAGGGAATTGAGAAAGGACGAGGAGGAGGAAGTAGCAGCGGCAGAGGAGGAGGAGGCGGCGGCGGTTGAGGAGGAGTGGCGGTTTTGCTTGGAATGGAGTTCTTGCTTCTCTTCTTCTCGAAGCTTCTGGAGACGCTTCTGTTCGATCTCAGAACGCTTGAAAATCTTCCGGCCTCCGGTATCCTCCGCCAGAGCCTTGCGCTTCTCCTCCAGCTCCTGTTTCAGAAGATCCATCACAGAGCCAATTTGGGAATTAGGGTTAATAGTGCTGGTGGTAATGGCCGGAGGCGGAGGGGAAACTGCCGTAGATTGTTTCTTCTATTTTCCTTGATGCAGTTAATAATACTTTTTATTCACTTAGTACCCCGAGGTCTTAACATATTTCGTGTCGTAGACCATAACTTTTAAAACTTCGCGTCGTGCATCATAGCTTAAATTTTTTTTATCCGGCACCATGCGGTAATAAATTGTGTCACAAATAAATTAAAGCGGTAATAAATTGTGTCACAAATAAATTAAGTAAATAACAAAAAATAAATACATAATTATACATTTTTAAATAAGGGCAAAAAATTAAATAAATAATAAAAATTCTCACCACCATCTCACCCCCACCCCACCTTCTCTCTTCATTAGTTGACCGAGTTGACTCGGTCGTTGACCGATCATTGATTGGTGTTGACTGATTTTTGACCGACCTTGACTGACATTGACCTTCATCTCTATCGCCACTTTCATCGCTTTGATGACAAATTTTTGATGACAAAAAGTGTAATAAAAAGTAAAAAGTGTTATTAAAATTTCTTGATAACTACTTTTTTGATGAAAAAAGTATCATCAAAGATTACGTGTTTGTTGTTGTTAGTTGTTAGTCGGTTTCCGGCTGCCGTTTACTCGGCCTCTCGGTTGTTTCGGGCTTGTCCGGTCAACCGAATTCTTACCTACTAAAAAAAAAAGACATTCAATCACATAACAACAACCATCATCAACAAAAAAGTTGTCATCAAATATGTATCATCATGTTTAATTTTTTAGTGTTATCACTCATCACATATAATGTTTTAGCGTCACCAGTTATATTTCTCATACAAAAATGTCATCAAATGCATACCAAATATGTGTCATCATGGGTCATCAAAATCTGTCATCACTATCATCAATTTGACATAAATAGTCATCAAATACCTTGATGATAATTTTTGGATGACAAAAAGTATAATGTTTTTTGGTAGGAATGACAAAAAGTGTAATTAAAGGTAAAAATTATCATCAAAATATCTTGACAATTTTTGGTCCCATTATCACCCCTAACACAAAGAACATGACATGAGTACTAAATTGAGTAGATACCATAGCAAAAAACTAACGAATCAACCTCTAAACGTCGGACTTAAACAACATTAAATGAACCCAAACATGATGTGAATAGTCATCAACAACTATAAGAAAGTAAGAAGCACCACTAGTAGTAGTGTTCTAGGGTCCCATGCATCACAATGTATTAAATCAAAAATCATGTCTTCTTATTCAAATTAACTGAAAACAAAGAACGAGTTTGTTGGACTTATGACAAACATCACAAGGTTCCAAAATACTACTAGCAACATAAATAGAGAAATAGACAATAAAATAGAATCCGATGGATGTCCAAAGTGGCACTGCATTGTTTAACAAAAAACTGTAGCAGACAGACAAGCAAGTAAGCCAAACGTAAACATCCAATAAACACCACCTCGTTGTTCACCCATACCAATCATTGTCTTTGAGGCGCTGGCTTGTAAGAGACACCACTTATCAGTCAAAAGCACCAGACACCCTAAATCACGAGTCAAGCAAGTAAAAGACAGTATATTGCAGCTCATATTAGGAACAAAAAAAACTCGGTTAATTAGATAATGACTAAAAATAATCATGCCCGCAAATAAAGTAGTAGAAAAGTACCATCATGTATTATAATAAAGACCGAATCAATAGAGTGAATATCATATAGAAGTATGCGATCACCAGTCATGTGAAAAGAAGCACCAACATCAAGAATCCAAGGTACGAATGACTTACTAGAATAAAAACACGAGACAAGGTTGTAACTGAGCGATTGCCTGAACTGAACTACAAATTACCATGAATCATCGGACAGATGGTGACCAAAAGAACTTCGATCAAGAGTTGTAGGAGCCGAAGTCTGTAGGACTCCAATTGGAGGACATGGTTGAACTACAACAACAACATCAACGCTTCGTCTACGCCCGCGATCTGGGGTGGTAGAGTCAAAAGTGCCCCGACTGGCTGCATTGGAGGAATATGAGGAGGTTGGGCCAGACGCTGCAACTTTCTCGGCTTTATGTCATTCGCGTAACATTCGATCCCATTCAAGAACGCTTGTAATATGAAAACAAGTGTTGCGGTTGTGGCCCGAACATCCATTGTGAGAGCAAGTAAGTGAACGACGATCGACAAAGGATCTGGTGCAAAAAGAAGCGCCAAAAGCAGACCATTAGTACATGAGGAGGGAAAACGACGAGCAGCAAAATCAAGGGGCTCGGACTGTGATTCCCGATCCTTCATCAGTCTGAATTTGTTCTTCTTGAACAACCAAAGAATACACCTTGTTCAACGGAAGTAACATATCCGGAGCCATTACATTAGATTGAACAATAGCATAACGTTCATCAAGGCCGATGAGAAATTGATGCACTTTTTCTTTATCCCAATTTTTGTAAAATAAAGAATTCAGATTGCAAGTGCAATTTCCACACAAGCAAGTATGAGGAGTGATACGTGATTGCCTCGGATTACTCCTTAGAAACCTTGTATATAACCTCATAGAATCCCAATCTTGCCCTGTAAGATTTCCAACCTAAAATGCTTTCGAAAATTAGAAGACTTGCGTCGCAAGTAACAATGAACTCGAAATTGATTATGTATTGAAACAAACTGATTTGATAAATTGAAACAATCAGTTTTGATAGTTCAATCAGATTGGCTCTAACGCTAAATCTGATTGATTAACTAGATTGATCTTTAACAATCAAATCTAGAACAATTTCAATTGAGTAAGTCAATAAACCAAATTAAGAACAAACACAAGAGAGAGATCGAGAGAAGGATGATCGATTGAATGATGATGATGATCGAATTGCAAGCTTAATCACACGTGTGTTTTTTGGACCCCAAAGACTAGATAAACCTTTTCTGGGGTTTATCTAATCTCAAGCTAATTTCATTAAACTAAAATTGCAAAGTATTTAAAGAGGTACAAAGTTGATCCTTGAAGAGCAAGTAACCCCATGTGGCCGGCCGTATAGAGAGAAATCAGCCCATGTCTTGCTTCCAAAGATATAATAAAATATCTACCTATAACTAACTACATCTCCCTTAAATTAAATAAATCAAAATTGATTTATTTACTTAAGGAAAATATCCTAACAAACTCAAAATATCTAAAAGATAAAATAAAACATAAGAGAGAGATTATCAACCACTAACATAAGCCAGTTGGTCAAAATTCTCTACATTATTTAAAATAAAAATTGTCTAACATAATAAATAAATAAGACTGATATTTTCATTATTTAGATTGCTCAAGTCAAAGGGTTGACTTTGACCCATGTAACAACTCATCTCACCCGGTCACTTATTAAATTCAGCCCTCAAGTGAGACAAGCTATTTCATGTTTCTAAATAAGGAAATAAGTTGTGAAGCTCGCCCAATTAAGTTAATCCATTGAATCTGGGCTCAGTTGATGTCAAATACAAGTGACCCATCTCGTCCTGCTGGACCCTTCAACAATAGTTGCCAATCGAACTAAGATCGCTATCGTCCCTTGAGCAATCTTCTTAGCCCGACTCCTAGTAATTGGTCCATCAGATGGCACTCGAATCAACTCATCGACGTCGGTAGGAGACATGGCTGGCTTCACTTGATAACGCTTAATTTAGTCATATTATAGGGTCTAGTTTGCATATTAGTTTAGGTCATTTTCATGCATATTTCTCATATTTTTTATCTTTATTTTCTTTTATTATGTATTCGGAATCTACACCCGTGCTTTATTTTGTTTCAGATATTTTTGGACTATATTAGAGGCAAAGTTTGGATTTGCAAATTGATATGGAGCTCTTGGAATTCAGTTACGTACAAGGTAGCAAGGAGGAGGAGATTTGATTTGGGCTTTGCTGAGTTTTGGGCTTTGTAAAAGGCTTCATGTGGAATTTCCGATTTTATATATACATAATTAGATTTTGATAGAGGTGGGCCCGTGCGTGTTTAATGAATTGAGGAATATATATGGGCATAAGTATGTACAGGGGGAGATATATTATCAATTAGATTAGATTTTATTATTAGCTTAGGTTTTAGTTTTACGTAGTCTGAGGTTTTAGCTTTCGGTTTGAGAGAAGCCGCAGAGACAAGATTTTAACGTGGAGTTCCGCCTGTGATTTGAAGCTTTATTCGGTTTTTAAGACTCTAGCTCTTATTTTGGATTATCTATACAATCAAGACTAAGTTTTCTTACTCTTTGTTTGTATTGAATAATTCTTGACTAGATTATATATTTTGACTATGTCTTCAATCATGCTTGGCTAAATTCCTAGTTCTAGGGTTTTGGTGATCCATTCAATGTCTATTTAATTAAAGTTACATTCTTTGCCTGAACTGAAATATATTTGATTCGATCCTAGGTTGCGTTATGCCCTATTTGTTTTATGCATATAGGATTCCTATTAGAGTTTGAGACCGAGAGGAGATAACAATAATAGGAGATTGATTAATTGAATATACAATTGTTTGTTCATGTTAGATTCCTAGGATTGGACTTGAGAATTATTTGCGCGAGAGCGACTTAATTTCTCTTGTGTGATTTCTTAACTATCGTAGTTGTTTTAGGGTTTGAGTAATTTCAGCGGAGCGCGAGAGCGGATGTTGTCTTTATTTTTCCCTAATCACTAAAGAGCCCAAAGGATCTAAATTAGACTTGCTTTGTGCGAGAGTGACTGCTAGTCGAGTTTAGGTACATGCACTTGTCTTCCGAGAGGAGTTAGTGTTTACTTTAGATAGTTGATCCTTCAAATAAATTCAGGCAGAGTATAATTTTATTTATTGAAACATTGTTTTGGTGATCCTTAACCTTAGACACATCTATCCCATATATTTTATCCCTTTATTTGCATTATTACTAGTTACCTTAGTTATAGATTTTTCATTCTTCATTATATTTTTGGCCTAATTTATTAGTAGAGTTACAATTAATATTACATTGGTCCTTGTGGGATCGACACTTGAGGTACTACAATTGATCCCGTTCGCTTGCGGGTTGGTTTTGGCTGCATCAAGTTTTTGGCGCCGTTGCCGGGGACCAATTTGTTAATATCGATTGTTATCTCTTATCTAGTAAAGTTAGGTCTTTATTTTTGCTTTGATCTTTTTATTTTTTGTTACAGGCTAATAAATAGAGTCGATTAAATGGATTATTCAGGTATGTATGAGGTAAGCTCTTTTTCCTCTCTTTCTCCTAGATTAAATACAAGTACTAAGAGGTATGATTATTTCAATTCTAATTTGGGTTTCTCAAACCCAAATACTTGTAACCTCTTCTGTGAGTCTTGTGGAGCTACAGATCATGATTATACAGGTTGTCACATAACTTTGGGGAATGCGAATGAGGCCTCTTCAAATCCCCACAATCCTAGATGGGTGACACCGCCACGAACACCGCTCCAGAATCTTCTTGACGTAGTTGGAAACGTCATTAATTTGATTAAAAGTCAAGTAGAAGAGTTGTCTAATCTTAAAGGCGAAGTGAAGCTTCTGAAGACTCAAGTTGGTACTTTGACCACACAAAATAAGTTCCTAGAAGGTCAGATTGCTCAGTTGGTCAGTCCAGAGTTGCCTATTGAGCCTCCAGAGGTGCACCGCATTGAATATTGCACTGCTATATTTTTAAGGGCTGTGGAAGAGTGGGACGACCCACAAGTTGATAAAAGAGAGCCTACCCAAGTGACCAAGGAGGACCCAATGGTTGATGAATTTGAGATGATCCAAAAGGCTACCCCGACCATTAAAGAGACCTGTTCTGAGATACAGGTTGAGCTTCCTGAAATATTGTCTGATGTAGTAATGGTACCAAAAACTACATTAGTAATCCAAGACCGAGAGGTAGAAGCAATTCAAGAAAAGAAGGGTCGGAGTAGACGGAAAAAGAGAAAAAGAAGTGTTGCTAGTGACCGGGCACAAGTTGAATTCAAGCCAGGGGATCAAGTGATTCTCTATCATCATAAATCGAATATGTTCCCGGGAAGCAAGAGCACAAGAAGGTCCGGTCCATACCTCTTGAATCGAGTTCTTAGGGATGATTCTGTTGAGCTTTGGCATAAGAACTCGGGGTATTTCAAAGTCAGAAAAATTCGACTGAAGCCATACAAGGAGCCTGATCCGATTGAGATGGGTACCACCGACCCTCCCGATCCGAAAACTTAACAGAGGTGGAAGGTCAAGCTAACGACCTTAAACAAGCGCTTATTGGGAGGCAACCCAAAACTTTTTTTTTTTTTTTTAAAAAAGGAAAACGTTTTAGGCCGACAAGAACTTGGGCCAAAACTCGTCCGAGTTATCACCCGAGTTCTAGTCGAAAGAGATGAAAAAAAAAATATAAAAGAAAATCGAAAAAAAAAGATAGCAGTTAGCGTTTTTATTTTATTTTTTCTTTTCTTCCTCCCTCTTTCTTCCTCTCTCTTCTCTCTCTTCTTTCTCTGTACGAGAATTTTTCGGCCGTCTCCCTCAATCTCACCATCACCCCTCTCTCCCGCCTGCCCTTCTCCAATCTGACCGCGCAGCCCTCGCGCCTGCTCCTCTCCTGCCCTCTCTTACCGGCAGCGTTCTCGACCACCGCGATTCCGCCTGCCCCTGGCCGCCCACGCGAACCACCAGTAACCTCCGCTGGCGCTTGCTCCTGGCTTGACTGATGTCTCACTCTCACTACCACCAGATTCCGTCCAACAGCAACGCTGCTCCACCAGCATCTTCGCTGGCTGTCTGACAACCGCCGGTTCGCGGCCTCTCATGCCAATTTCAGCAGACCCACACCATTATCGCTGTTGCGCCTTACCTGACACCACCAATGTCTAACACCCACAGGTAAGTGCAGGTTTGTACCTTTCTTCCTTTGCTAAATTGTGTTTGAATGAGGTTTGATTCTGTCATGAATTGATTTTTGCTAGGATGAATTGAATTTGGCATGGTGATCTTTTCTCCTTTTGTGCTGAACTTGAAATTGTATTCCGGTTCGTCTTGTTGAGTTGAGTTGCTGTTTCACAGTTGAATTTTTGTTGGTTTGGCTGGGATTGCATTTGTGATGAATTTGTGGTGAAAACCCTGATGCTGAAAATTTCCATCTCTTCAACTGAGTTTGATTGATTTAGAGGATGATATTAGTGTTGTTGGTCAATTAATTTCCTCTGACCTGATGAATGAGTGGAGCTAATTTGTTTGATTAATAATTTTACTGTTGTTGAATATGATAATTGTGGCTTGATTTCAGCTTTCATTTGAACATGTCATTCATAGTCTCAATTTGTACTGAATTTGAAAGTTTGAACTGTTGTTGATGAACTGGTTTCCTGTTGAAACAGTGGGGAATTGCTGACCATATGCTAAATTTGCTTTTGGCTTGGCTCGTTGATGATTTATTTGCTAGCTAAGTGTTATGCGAAAAGGGCACTGTTGGGCTGATTGTTATATGTTGTTTTGCTAGTATAATCTGCTGAACTGTTGAAAAAGATTTTGTGCTATCAACTTGCTTTGCCAATTGAGAAATATAAGGGTGCTTGCTATTTATGTGTTTTGGCTACACCTGATTTACAATTGTCTAGCTAGGTGATTGACTTTTGTTGGTTTCATCTGATTTGGGATGGCATTGCTATATCTTAGCGAGTTTTGTGCTTATCGTTGGATTTGTTTTGATAACTTGCTATGCTAATTAGCTCTTTTAGAGCTCTTTGCTTGTTTTTGGAGATTGTTTGTTTTTGATAGGCTTTTATATAGAGGAAGCTATGCTGAGATTTTTGAGCCTATAAATGACTTCCAGCCTATGTCTCTCGGATTCAATAAACATGCCTAAATGCCTGAATATTTGGTGAGTCTTCTTTCCTCTTTCTCTTTTTTCTACATTGGGGACAATGTAGAATTTAAGCTTGGGGGAGGAAAAATCTCTTGTGAGGTTCCGTTTGCATTTTTTTTTATTTTCTTTTTCATGACATTTCATGCATTGCATTTTGCATATTAGGTGTTTGATATGAACCCCATGTCTTGGCTTTGCTTGTATATTTTTGAAAAAAAAATAATTCCATGAGATTTCATTGGTTATTGATACCCTAGTTGATCTTGCTTGAAGATGAAAAATATCGATATCTTGAAAATGTTTGAGTTGAAGTGACTTATGGCTATTCATTGAGCTAATTTAGTTTTGAAGCTTTAGACAAAAAAAAAAAAAGCCATGTGAGGTTTTTCTTAGCCTTAATTCTTATGAGTCCTCTTTCTTTTTGTGTGTGATTCTCAATTTGATTGCTATCTCTAGAACTTGCGTTTAGACTCTTTTTCGAGGCCACATATATAACTCTTGTGCATGACATAAAAATGATTGAGGCATTTTTTTCATTAGCCTATTATTCCTTATCCACCCTGCAATATTATCCTCTGTTTGTAGCCCCCTGTTAGCCTTTTATAGCCTTATTTTTGGAAGCTCCACAAAAATAATCCCGAGCCTATTTTTAGCCTTTTACCCATCCGGGAATTAGGATTATTAGTTGATTAATTTTGTGGTTGTGAGCCAAGCTTGGGGGAGACATATACTTAGTGGTTGAGATATATGCGTTATAATTGTCGGAAAAAAAAAAGTGAAAAATTGCAATGAAAAAGAAAAAAAAAATCAGAAAATGCAATGAAAAAAAAAAGTTGAAAAAAAAGAATAATGGGTGTTGAGTTGGAAAAGAAGTGGTTTGGAAAGAAAATCCTTAAGCTTGGTGTGTCTTGATTTAGTTAATTCTATTTCCCGGATTAGCACCACATGACCAAAATATTCCCCTACCTATATCTTCTTACCTTGGCCCCATTCCAACCCAATAAAAGACCTCTTGATTTATGTTATGTACTTGGTTTCTCGTGGTGGAGATTTAGAACATTGATGCAAGCCTATGGTAGTTTAGCTTTCAAATTTGAGACTGAGCGAAACACTTACCCTTAAACACATGAGCGAGAGTGATTCTTATATTTTCCCGGTGAGGTCTAAAGTGGATAACTTGTTAGTCTCTTTGATGGTTATTTGTTTGCTTGGATGATGCATTGATAATATCTAAACCTTCATTGACTTGCTTGATTTTATGACGGGTTGAGACACCTTTGATTTTTCTTGTGGAATTTGGTCCTAGTTCTTGCTTGAGGACAAGCAAAGTTTAAGCTTGGGGGAATTTGATAACGCTTAATTTAGTCATATTATAGGGTCTAGTTTGCATATTAGTTTAGGTCATTTTCATGCATATTTCTCATATTTTTTATCTTTATTTTCTTTTATTATGTATTCGGAATCTACACCCGTGCTTTATTTTGTTTCAGATATTTTTGGACTATATTAGAGGCAAAGTTTGGATTTGCAAATTGATATGGAGCTCTTGGAATTCAGTTACGTACAAGGTAGCAAGGAGGAGGAGATTTGATTTGGGCTTTGCTGAGTTTTGGGCTTTGTAAAAGGCTTCATGTGGAATTTCCGATTTTATATATACATAATTAGATTTTGATAGAGGTGGGCCCGTGCGTGTTTAATGAATTGAGGAATATATATGGGCATAAGTATGTACAGGGGGAGATATATTATCAATTAGATTAGATTTTATTATTAGCTTAGGTTTTAGTTTTACGTAGTCTGAGGTTTTAGCTTTCGGTTTGAGAGAAGCCGCAGAGACAAGATTTTAACGTGGAGTTCCGCCTGTGATTTGAAGCTTTATTCGGTTTTTAAGACTCTAGCTCTTATTTTGGATTATCTATACAATCAAGACTAAGTTTTCTTACTCTTTGTTTGTATTGAATAATTCTTGACTAGATTATATATTTTGACTATGTCTTCAATCATGCTTGGCTAAATTCCTAGTTCTAGGGTTTTGGTGATCCATTCAATGTCTATTTAATTAAAGTTACATTCTTTGCCTGAACTGAAATATATTTGATTCGATCCTAGGTTGCGTTATGCCCTATTTGTTTTATGCATATAGGATTCCTATTAGAGTTTGAGACCGAGAGGAGATAACAATAATAGGAGATTGATTAATTGAATATACAATTGTTTGTTCATGTTAGATTCCTAGGATTGGACTTGAGAATTATTTGCGCGAGAGCGACTTAATTTCTCTTGTGTGATTTCTTAACTATCGTAGTTGTTTTAGGGTTTGAGTAATTTCAGCGGAGCGCGAGAGCGGATGTTGTCTTTATTTTTCCCTAATCACTAAAGAGCCCAAAGGATCTAAATTAGACTTGCTTTGTGCGAGAGTGACTGCTAGTCGAGTTTAGGTACATGCACTTGTCTTCCGAGAGGAGTTAGTGTTTACTTTAGATAGTTGGTCCTTCAAATAAATTCAGGCAGAGTATAATTTTATTTATTGAAACATTGTTTTGGTGATCCTTAACCTTAGACACATCTATCCCATATATTTTATCCCTTTATTTGCATTATTACTAGTTACCTTAGTTATAGATTTTCCATTCTTCATTATATTTTTGGCCTAATTTATTAGTAGAGTTACAATTAATATTACATTGGTCCTTGTGGGATCGACACTTGAGGTACTACAATTGATCCCGTTCGCTTGCGGGTTGGTTTTGGCTGCATCATCACTGCATCAAGGAGACATGTAGGTAGAAAATTATTCCCAAAGTTTCTTGAAAATACCATAGTAAGAAGCAATAGACTGACCATTCTAGCAACAAGAAGTGATGTCAGACCTAATCTATAGTAGACGTGGATCATTGCCAACAGAAAAATGTGAGTAGGATTGTCCCATAAATTTTTAATAGAATCATAGTAAGTAACAAATAAATGAAGCAATGAGTCATAGTCCATTCAAGATTAGGTATAAGGAGGCATGTAGGTATGAAATTGACCGTAAACCGGTCTTTTGATTCAATAGTTCCCATAGATGGCACCAGAATAGAGTCGTGGAGAGGACCAATCTTGCCTTTAGCCCTAAATGCATGATGAAGAGCCGTAGCCCATTCGCGATAATTGTCACATTTCAAAACAACCCGGGGAATCCTAAGACCCTGATGATCGGAAAGATGAAGGTAGTAGGGTGTCTTCGGATCCAAGATAGGGCGCTTTGTACCTGGACTGGTAGCGAGATCATTGGTATTGGTCACGACGACATCAAATGACGAGCAATACTAAGAGTATATGGCGGCGAACAATAGTCAACAACAACAACAGGAAGAGCTGCAACAACGAACAAGAGATTGGTGACCGAGGAAAAAAAATCAAAACTTAGGATTAGGCTTTGATATCATGTAAATTTTAGAATACGAGAGAATTTCTTAATACTGATCTTGTTGTATTCCATGATAAGATTTACAATATATAGGATCTTATATGGTTTAATACCCAAAGAAGATAATATATCTAAATCTAAAACCTATAAAAGAGCAAAAAAAAATTGGGGCGACTTGTGTACAGTACGCGACTTATGAACAATTTTTTTTGCAATGCAATTTTAACGGCTTCAGGTTTGGCTTGCCTACAACATATTCTTTTGTCTTTACGCTCCTCTTTCTCTCTCTCTCTCCTCGTCTTTCCTCCCTCTATTCCACCGTATCTTACTCTCCCGGAGTATTTTCTACGATCGTCCTTCACTAGTTCAGGCTTTGCGTTCTCATTCCTTGTTCTTGATCGAGCCCTCCTCTATGGGCTTATGACCCTCCTCCCCGGTGGTTCATGCAATTGAGGTTCTGGTGAGATTTCTATTGTTTCATTCCTTAATATTGTTTCAATCTTGGTTTTCATATAGTGTAGGTCGATAACAACATCTCGAAAGCTCTTCGATTTTCCATGCTATGTGATTATTAATTTCCAATAGTTCAAATCAATCACCTAAAACCCTATCTCTAAAGGCCCTCTAAAATTCAACACAGTTCAGATTCCATTAAGTGAGATTCCTATATCAGATTGGTTTTGTAGGACGACGCAATTCGTTGCAGGTGTCTTAGATGATGCATGTTGGTTTAATATTAGATCTTAATGTCTAAATAGGGTTCAATTAATATATATTTTGATGATGTATTTGATACAGAATTTTGAATAATTAGCCCCTTTTCCATTGTTTGTTTTTAAACCTTGCATTTCGATAAGCATCATCTTCATTAACAAAACTATCATGTTGTGGTTCTTCTTCTAGAGTACTCATCTTGTACTAGAGTGCTAGACTATATATTTTTGAACCAGGGACCAGATCCAATTTATTTATGAAATCAAAACCGAGATAATGAGGATTTGCAGTGCCAGGACTATCATTTTTTTTGGTAGACTATATATTGCTAGTACTATCATTTGCTCCATATCTAATGAGCATAATGCTAAAAAGGTCACCTGTATGTTTACAATAAAACAGAATTCCGGTCCACCCCATGATACATGTTTCTACACAATACATAGAGATGGATTAATCTACAAGAGCTATAAGAAAAAACTCTAGAAAGTATTTTCACAAATCCCTGAACATGATCTAAGTATTAATGACAAAGGAAATAGGAAGGATAAAATGCAACTACATCACTGATAATCAACCTGAAACTGGTTGTTGGGACGTTGTTGGGACCTCTGGTTCTAAACAACGGATCAACGATGCTATTCTTCAAGTTTTGATAATGACAAACACCATGAGGAACTAATGTGGTTTGTTCAAGTATTTCTAAGGAACGCAGGTATAGCCAAGAACTCTCATGAATGACCAAAAGCCATAGAAGCTCACAATGCAGAAGTTCCCATCAAGGGAACTCTGAAGAGGAAAGTTCCCATGCAATGGGAACTCCTAGGAATGATCAAAGAGAACACAAGCTTACAACGATAAAGAGTTTCCATCAAGGGAACTCTGAAGAGGACAGTTCCCATGAAATGGGAACTCACATGTGAGGACAAGACCGTTCAGCGCAAATCGCGGGATCCTGTCCTGGACAGTCCGAAGGAACAGTCTGAAGAACAGACTGTCACGCTTGATCCAACGGTCCGATTGATTCAAGAAGTTGACCTAATTCAAATCAAAGTCACATGTGAAGAAAGTACAACTTGGGCATCAAGCAAAGGGCATTTTGGAGACAAATGAAAGATGCGTTTGCCCAAGCACACCTGGTCTATAAAGCCAAATGAATAGTACTCGGATTGGGTACTTCTCCCAGAACTCACAAACACCCACACTAGAGAAAAGAAAGAAAAAGAAGAGAAGTCCCCGCCGACGAGTGTGTGATCTCGACGACGGAGAAGCCGAAGTTCCCAAGGGAAAGGGAACTGAGAAGTCGGTATAAGGTTTGAGTTACTTGTATTTTGTTGTTGTGAGCTTAGGAACTCAGTTGAGAGGATTTACTAGTGTTGCTAGAGTTAGGAAGAACTCGTAGGAACAGAGAAGTGTGAATCCGGCTGCTGTAACTAAGGAACAAAGCAATCAATATAAGTAAGTCATTCAAAATCCTCCAAGCGGAGGTAGAGGTTTACCCATACAACTAGTTGGTTGTAGTGGGGTTCCTCTATAAGGGAATTGCGTTCTTTACTGCTTTTAATACTTGCGCTTAATTTACTTCCGCTGCCTTGGGAACAGCTTAACAGCCAGTTCCCAAGCTCTTTGCTAACGGTTTACGATCCAACAATTGGTATCAAAGCTGGTTTGCTCTAGATTTGTGTTAGCATCGCAGGTATCAAATGGCTCAGGAACTTACTCAGGTAGGGAACAACACTAGTAAGCCGCCGAGGCTTATTACAGAAAGATTCGAAAGCTGGCAACGCGACATGAAGGATTGGATGCGTGGCCAGGACTACCAAGCCCGGTGTGTTATCGAGAGAGGGAACTTCGAAATTGATCCAGCTATAGTCAACGACCTCTCAAAGTGGGGACCCAACGAATACAAGTGCATGGAGGCCAACTACAAGGCCAAACAGTACCTTAAGAGGTCCATGTACGTGCAAGACTGTGACAGGGTAGCAAATCTTGACACAGCTAAGGATATGTGGGAGGCCATCCAACAAATGCACGTTGGGAACTCAGATATCCGAGAAGATCTTCAGATGAATGCAAAAAGGGAGTTATACAACTTCCAAATGGAGATGGGAGAGTCTGTCGATAGCTATCAGTCCCGATTTGAAGGACTTTGCACCAAAATGGAAGGCTTGGGGATCACCAAAGAAGAAATCACCCATAAGATGAAGGTCCAACAGCTCTTCAACGGATTGACTGGAGAATGGGCAAACGAGAGAACAATGTTCAAGGAGAATCCGGAAAATAGAACTCTCATGCTCCATCAAGTGTTTGGAAAGCTAGTGGGACACGAGAAGAGAAAGATCGATGATAAGGAACAGACTCGAGCACATCGAGGGATCGCACTCAAAATTGAGAAGATGCTCAAATCAACTCAAGAACAACACGAAGACTCCGAAGAAGAAGAGGATGAGGAGCTAGTTCGCGTAACAAAGGCTCTTCGGAACTTCTACAAAGGGAAGCTCACAAGGAACAGTGGGAACTGGGGAAAAGGATAGAGTTCCCAAAGAAAACCCGCAGAGAAGGACCTCTCGGATGTCACATGTTACAAGTGCAACAAGAAAGGTCACTTCGCTAAGGAATGCCCACAGGGAACGGACAACCGGAAGCAAGGGAAAAAGGCCTACATCGCCACTTGGAGCGATGATGAGGACGAAGATCCCGAGTCACGGGCACTCCCAGACATGTGCGGAATGGCCATAGGAGAAACCAATGGGGAACAACTCAGCGAGGTAACCACTAAAACTGTTCTTGCTTCTGTGAATAACTATGAAAAACCTGAGTTGTTGAAAATTCTCTCAAGTCTTGTCAAAGATAATATAAAACTGCAAAACAAGTTGGAAAAACAGGAACACATAAATGCTCAATTAGTTGGTCTTGAACCCTGTCCCAACTGCATATCCCTTCTCGAAAAACTCACGTCCCATGTGTCCCACATCGTAGATCTAGAAAATGAAATCAAAACTCTAGAGAAAGATGAGAACACCCTCTTACAAAACCTGAGTAAGACTCCCGAACATCTTGAAGCCTCTAGTTCCCAAATCAAGTTTGTCCCAGCCAAACACGGCATAGGATACAAAACTGAGAGCCCAAAGAACGGGAAGTCACCCCTGAGTGAACATGAAATCCATGAGTGTAGGGCCGTAGAACTCCAATGTGAGAAACAGAAAAATGCTCATCTCAAGGAGAAAATCAGGGTCCTAGAGAGTGGGAAAGGTGGTGAGAAAGATTATTACACTGGGAACACTGGACATAGACTTTATGTCCAAATTGCTAAGGGAAACGGGTCACGGGTGTACAATAAGGAAACTATGGATAGGAACAGAATCCAGAGACCACACCCAAAATACTACCTGGGAGTATATTATAAGACATGTTGGAACTGTGGTGCTCATGGGCACTACAAGGAAGCATGTCCCAAGAAGAGAGCCCAAACCCTTAGAAACCGTGAGTTCCTGAACAAACAAAAACATCATGCTAATCACCAAAGGAACTCCAACTCTCAAATCACTCATGATATCAACATCGCTGACTATGTTTTAAATGAGAATATTTTCCCTTGCAAGGGACCTGGCAAGAGTCATCTTGCCTGGGTCTCAAAACACTAACTTTACCTTGTAGGTGGCAGTGAGAGGGAACAATGCATGGTTCATATATAGTGGATGCTCGAACCATATGACCGGAAACAAAGATATCCTCATCTCACCCCACACTCATGCCGAAGGAGGCCACGTCTCATTTGGCAATAAAAACAAGGGAGAAGTAATTGGAAAGGGAGAAGTGTTGCTAAATAGATCAATCAAAGTCAGCAATGTCAATCTAGTGAATGATCTGGGATACAATCTCTTAAGTGTTGCCCAGATGTGTGATCAAGGGAACAACGTTGTCACCTTCGACTCAGAAGAATGCCTAGTTATCAACAAAAAGACCAACAAAGTGATTCTGAGAGGAAGAAGGCACAACAACGTTTATGTAGTAGATACAGAATTTGAACCACCAATGAAGCTGTGTCTTGCGAGTTCCCACGATGACACGGAACTCTGGCACCAAAGACTAGGACATGCAGGTGTCAATCAAATCCTGAAGCTCTATCTACATGATCTGGTCATCGGACTTCCACGGATCAATCTCGAAGGAGTCCAAATGTGTGAAGCATGCGTTCGAGGGAAACAGACTAGGAACTCGTTCAAACCCAAAAAGGTGGTGAGCACAACCAAGCCTTTAGAGCTAATTCACATGGATCTCTGTGGTCGCATGCGAACAGCCAGCTATGGTGGAAAAAGGTACATGTATGTCTTAATTGATGATTTTTCTAGATTCACCTGGGTTATTTTCTTAAGGCAAAATCACAAGCTTTTGAAGAGTTCGAGCCTTTCATCAAAAGAACAGAAGTAAGCATGGGGCTAAAGCTGAAAGCAATCAGGTCTGACCATGGAACTGAGTTTCAAAACTCAGAGTTCCTTAACTTCTGTGACAAACATGGGATCTCTCACAACTTCTCAGCCCCTCGCACTCCTCAGCAAAACAGAGTGGTCGAGAGAAAGAATAGGACCTTGGAGGACATGGCCAGAACCATGATGCTTGAAAGCGGAGTTCCTGAGTATTTCTGGGCTGAAGCCATCGCCACAGCTACATACATATTGAACCGAGCCATGACAAGGCCTTTCATCAAGGGGAGAAAACCGAACATCTCCCACCTAAGGACCTTCGGATGCACATGCTTTGTCCACAACAATGGCAAAGACAACCTTGGAAAATTTGATCCTAGAAGCGACGAAGGGATCTTCCTGGGATACTCATCACAAAGCAAGGCTTACATGGTCTATAACAAGAGGACCAAGAAGATAGAAGAAAGCATCCATGTCATCTTCAACGAGAAATCTGTAAAGATGGGAACAGAGACCCAAGGGAAGGGAACTCTGTTCAAACTGGTCAGACAGGAAGAAGATGATGATGATGATGATGAGCCAAGGAAGAGAGATGAAGACTATCCAAGTGCAAGTAACCTTCCACAACCAGGGAACAACGAAGGAGATCCAACTCTCACTGATCAAATCTCCCTCGAGGTCCCCTCCTCAGAAGAACTACAAGATACCTCCAACTCTCTTGTTCCCTAAGACAATACCCTGCTAGAATCAAGTGTTCAGGGGGAACAAAGAGGGATCTTGCCAGGAATTTCTGAAGAAACACTCAATGAAGAAGCTGAAGATGAGTGTTCCCATGAAAAGGAAGTCTCTACTGAAGATGACACAAGTGCAAGGGAACCCACTCATACAAGAAACTTTCAACAAAGGAAGGACCACCCCATTGAGAACATCATCTCCCCTTATGAGAAAGGTGTACAAACTCGTTCCTCTCTCAATAATTTTTGTGCTTTTAACGCATTTGTTTCAATGGTGGAACCCAAAAATATCAAAGAAGCCTTGAAGGACCCAGATTGGATCCAAGCTATGCAAGAGGATCTCCACCAATTCGAGAGGAACAAAGTTTGGAAGCTAGTTCTTAGGCCCAAGAACAAGAACATCACAGGAACTCGATGGGTCTTTAGAAACAAGCTCGATGATACTAGAGCTATAGCAAGGAACAAGGCTAGACTGGTGGCACAAGGCTACAGGAAAGAGGAAGGAATCGATTACGAAGAGACTTTCGCACCAGTCGCCAGGATCGAGGCCATCCGACTCTTAATTGCCTATGCTGCTCACAAGGGATTCAAGCTCTATCAAATGGATGTGAAAACAGCCTTCCTCAACGGACATCTCAAGGAAGAAGTATATGTGGCCCAACCCCTAGGATTCGAAGATGAGAAGCTACCTAACCATGTCTACTTCATGGAGAGGGCCCTCTATGGACTCAAACAAGCTCCCCGAGCTTGGTATGACAGGTTTGCTCAATTTCTCTTGTCCCATGGATACCTTCGAGGTTCGATAGACAAGACTTTGTTTTTAAAGAAAGAGTCTAAAGACATTTTGATTGTGCAAGTATATGTTGATGACATTGTTTTTGGAGCAACTAACGAAACTCTTGTAGAGAAATTTAAGGACCTCATGAGCAGTGAGTTTGAGATGAGTCTCATTGGGGAACTCACGTTCTTCTTGGGACTTCAAATATCTCAAACTAAGGAGGGAACAAAGATTCATCAACAGAAATACAATAAGGAAATGCTCGTAAAGTATGGGATGGAACACTCCAAGCCTATTGATACCCCCATCTCACCAAATTCAAGGCTCAATAATGATGAAACAGCTAACCCTATGGAATCACACCTGAAAGAGGTGAAGAGGATCTTCAGGTATCTTAAAGGGAACGATAACTTGTGCCTTTGGTATCCAAGGAACAGTTCCCTTGAGCTCATTGCATACACATATGCGGATTTTGCAGGGAACTTGGTTGATAGAAAAAGCACATCAGGAATGGCCTAGTTCCTAGGATCATGCTTAGTTTCATGGGGATCTAAAAAGCAAAACTCAGTGGCACTCTCCACAGCTGAAACAGAATATGTGGCTACTGCATCTTGTTGTTCCCAAGTTCTATGGCTTAAGTCACAACTCCAGGATTACGGTATGTCTTTTGGCCCAATTCCCATACTTTGTGATAATACTAGTGCCATAAAAATTTCCAAAAATCATGTGCATCATTCTAGTACTAAGCATATAGATATAAGGCATCACTTTCTACGTGACAATGTTGAAAGTGGGAACATCTTGATGGAACACTGTAGAACTGAAGAGCAAATTGCGGACATTCTCACCAAAGCTTTAGACAGAGGTCCCTACCAGCGTTTTCGAATGCTTCTAGGGATGATTACTCTAAACTAAACAAGTCCCTGTTTGTCTCTCCCTCAATGCCTGACTAGTTTTTCAAAGAATGCATGATAGGGAACTTGGATTTATTGCTTTCACTTTGCCATGATTACTAGTCTAAAGTTAAATGTGTACAAGGGAACTTTGTTTCTTTTGGCCTTACATGATCAACTAGAGTTCCCTTTATCCCTCCTTACATGCCACTATGACGGTTGATCATATAACCTACCCTAAGCCAGGGACCAGACAAACGCTTCTCATGAGCCAAAATGTTTATTCCTTAATCGAGTCGTAAATTGTCTGGTTCCCTTTGAGTTCCCTAGCCCCACAAAAGGATGAGTGTGAAGTTTCCCTAACCACTTCACTCTCCCTGACCTTGATACGATCATGGGACCTGGGACACACAAACAAGGGAACGCTGACTCCTCTGAGAAGATGAACCGTCACTCGGGAAGCGGGATTTTGTGTCAGAAACTCTGAAGCGTTAAGGGCCAAGTATTCAAATTTTGAAAGGGATTCCCTAGAGATCGTGACGCATGTCAAGAGGCGTGCTACGGAAGTTGAAACGATGCCCCACGTTCATTGGGCAACGGTTATCGAGGTTTTCCCACTTCCCTTTCTACCCTTCGCCCCTTCTCTCCTTAAAACCCTAGTTTGCTATTTTTGGGATCTTATTCCATCTTCCACCTCTGTCACTCTTCTTCTCCACATCCCTTTCACTCTCTTTTTCAAGAAACCTCCAAAACCTTCTCTCTTCCCAAAATTCCCTCAAATGGCCTCCACACACACCTTCGCCCAGATTAAAGCCTGGGTTCTTGCAAATCCTAGAACCCTCTTCGTCTCGCAATTAAACGAGATTGAGAAAGAAAAGGATCCAATCATGAAGGACGTCCTCATCGGAGGGCTCTACAACCAAGTCAGCCCTTTCTTACCACCTCCTCCTCCGGCCGACCAAACTTTGGCCTGGACCTCCTCTTCCGCCACCTCCTCTGAATCGCTTCCTCCTCCTTCAACCACCAACACCTCCTCCGGCACTGTCATTCTTGACATTTTCGGAGATGCTCGTCCCTCTATAAACGAGAAGCCCAGAAAATCCAAACACCACCATTCATCCAAAAAATGCCATTCATCCAAAGACCCCTCAAAATCCAAACATTCCAAAAAATCCAAACACTCCAAAGATCCCTCACAATCCAAAAAACGCAAACACTATGAGGTCTCTGAATACTCGGAGCCCCGAAAGAAATCTTTCTTCACAATTAACGATTACTTGAACTGCTCCAAGGACAGTTCCTGTGTCGCCAAATCCCCCTTTGTCTTTCATTCGGACTCTGGGACCTCCCAATCCCAGAGCCAACTCACCTCTTCTTCCCTCCCTCTTCCCATAAGTGAGGGACCTCCCAAACCCCTTCCCCCAAAACACAAGACTCCTCCACCACCTCCCTCTGTTCCCACAACAACGGGAACTCCACCTCCACCACTCCCCTCTGTTCCCACAACAACGGGAACTCCACCTCCACCACACAAAACTCCTTCCCCTCCTTCCTCACCCAAAAACACTTCTGTCCCTCCCACTTCTGCCTCAGGGACCCCTACTCCCCCGGTTCCCGTATCCACCCCTCTTCCCCCTTCTACACAAATATCCACTCCTCTCCTCTCTCCTCTTCCCTCTTCCACAACATCCCCAACTACCACAAAACTTCCCTCTCCCTCTCCCTCCAAAACTGCCGTCGTCCTCACTTCGGACGACGATGACCTTCCTCTCTCCGTTGTCATCGGGAAAATGACCAAGGACCCTCCTCCTCTCATCATGGGAACTGCCGAGGAGGAGGCCCAGCTCAAGGATGTCGAGGAAGGGCTCAACAGGGTCCCCACTGAAGCCGCAACTGACCAAAGGACCAAGTCTCAAGAGAAGGTGGCCCCTGAAGAGCCCACGGAGAAAAGGGACCCAACACCGGCTGTTGGTGCTGGGGCAAGTTTAGGTCATCCTGATGATGACAAGGAGGACTCCATCTCGAGCTCCTCTGAAGAAGAAGGGACCTCCGGTGAAGAGGTCGAAGAAGAAGAAGAAGAGGCTCTAACTGAAAAGAAGCCCGCTAGGATCTCAACACCTGGACACCAAATGGTGGTGTCCGAGGGTTCTTATCAGCCAAGGGAACGAGTGCTAATGATCGAAGCGGCTGAGCCCTCTCAGCAGGAAGGACCAAGAACGGTCTCAAGAGGGAACACTTCAAAGAGCACTACTAGAAAAGGGAAGGGACCTGCGCTGAAGAAGCTCCCTGTCGATGAGACTCGCAAGCTCCTCCCCCCACTCATTGTTTCTGAAGAGATGCTCAATGAGAATGGACTGGGGGAACTGTGGGACCTGATCAAGGCCCAAGGCTGGGAGCACATATGCAAGGAAGCCGTGAGTGTAGATCCCTCACAGGTGCGTCGTTTCTACAACGACTTTGTAGTCCACAAAGACGGCACCCACGGAACTCTCCATCACGAAGGCGATGAGTTCATCTTCACCACATCTACCATCCGCCTTCAGCTTCAGGTCCCAGTTCAGGGACTTCATGATCTGCCTCACAAACTCTAGGGAGAGTACAACTGCACCGAGGTGTACAACACCATTTTTGAGGGTCGAGTTCCCACCAAAGTGCCCTCGACCCATCATCTGTCCTTGATCGCCAAGCTTGCTCATCAATTCATCATCAATATGGTGATCCCTCGCCAGGAGAAGCGTTTGGTAGTCAACATCCCCGATGCCATCATCCTCTATCACTTCCTCCTCAAGAAGCCCATCAACCTTCCCAGAATCATACTAGGGCATATGGAGAAGTGTATGGCGTCCAAGTCCCATCCCCTCCCCTACTCTGGGCTTATCAAGATGCTTCTACAAAAAGAGGGTCTTTACGACGCCTCCAAGGAAGAATTTAGCATTGGAAGGGAACTGGACATCTCAGTGGTCTAGAAGATGCGGCACTCTGAGCCTGTGGAGGAATCGGCTCAACTGGAGTCCGGTGCTGAAGGGAACTCTCAAGTGTTGCTTCGCATTGCCAACACTCTTGACAAGATAGCACGGGACCAAGAACAGATTGCTAAAGGCCAAGAAAAGCTCATCAAAGTCTTGACCCGAATGTGTGATGCCCTGTACCCACCAAGCCCATGATCTCTTCTCTTTTTCCCTTAATCCAAATTTAGCCACAAAAATGTACTTGTGTTCCCCTTGTACATATTTTCTCAAGTAATGAAATGGCTTTTAATTTGAATGCGTGTTCCTTTTCTTCCTTCTTAATTGCATTGCTTGTTTTCGATGATGTCAAAAGGGGGAAAGACAAAAAATGCGAGATGAGTTAAAAGTTTAAGTTATCACAGAACATGCATAAGCTGAGGGGGAACAATTGCATAAAAAGCTAAGTAAGATCTCAGTGTTTTTCATTGAAGTGGCTCCCCAGAATCATCCTTAGGAACTCATCTGCATATCATTCATTGAAATACTTGCTTATTTTGTAATGGGTTTGTCATCATCAAAAAGGGGGAAATTGTTGGGACGTTGTTGGGACCTCTGGTTCTAAACAACGGATCAACGATGCTATTCTTCGAGTTTTGATAATGACAAACACCATGAGGAACTAATGTGGTTTGTTCAAGTATTTCTATGGAACGCAGGTATAGCCAAGAACTCTCATGAATGACCAAAAGCCACAGAAGCTCACAATGCAGAAGTTCCCATCAAGGGAACTCTGAAGAGGAAAGTTCCCATGCAATGGGAACTCCCAGGAATGATCAAAGAGAACACAAGCTTACAACGATGAAGAGTCTCCATCAAGGGAACTCTGAAGAAGACAGTTCCCATGAAATGGGAACTCACATGTGAGGACAAGACCGTTCAGCGCAAATCGCGGGATCCTGTCCTGGACAGTCCGAAGGAACAATCTGAAGAACAGACTGTCACGCTTGATCCAACGGTCCGATTGATTCAAGAAGTTGACCTAATTCAAATCAAAGTCACATGTGAAGAAAGTACAACTTGGGTATCAAGCAAAGGGCATTTTGGAGACAAATGAAAGATGCGTTTGCCCAAGCACACCTGGTCTATAAAGCCAAATGAATAGTACTCGGATTGGGTACTTCTCCCAGAACTCACAAACACCCACACCAGAGAAAAGAAAGAAAAAGAAGAGAAGTCCCCGCCGGCGAGTGTGTGATCTCGACGACAGAGAAGCCGAAGTTCCCAAGGGAAAGGGAACTGAGAAGTCGGTACAAGGTTTGAGTTACTTGTATTTTATTGTTGTGAGCTTAGGAACTCAGTTGAGAGGATTTACTAGTGTTGTTAGAGTTAGGAAGAACTCGTAGGAACAGAGAAGTGTGAATCCGGCTGCTGTAACTAAGGAACAAAGCAATCAATTTTCCTTTGGAAGATGAATCTCAATTTCTCTTGCTATGTACTTAAATATGTTATTTAATGCTCCAATTTCTCTAAATGTGTCTTGAGTTGCAAGAGTATAATTTTTCCTATTGGTTTTATTTTCCTACTGATTGATGGATATCAATATTATTGAAGAAGTGGATTACTAGGCCAAGGTCTTCACTGTTGATTTCAGCAAAGATTTGAAGGAGGACACGTTGAGTGTGAGTTTGTACGGATTGAGTAAGATTTTTGCTTTCCTTTTGGTTTGTATGTCTTTGCACATGAGGTGTTTGTCAAAATGACTTAGATATTAATTTCGTACTTTCATGATCGTTTCTTAATCTTCCCATTTGATGCTATGAAAGAGTTATGTTGTGTGGATGGTAAATCTATATTATTTTTTTAAATTTTCATAGCAACCAACTTACCCTTGAATATGTATACATTCCGGTGATTTTGTATTCAACTCATTGGGAAACGTTCATTGGCATAATTATTTGATCATGTAAAGCTATTATATGGTTGTACATTTGTAGTAATTTGTCATCTTGATATGCTAATACTCTAATAGAACTGTATTTTTTTTTTTTGTATCACTGAAATGAATGTTTTACCATTTCCCCTTGAACTGCTTTAGGTCTTATGTCGTTTTAGTATAGACTATAAATTTAAATACAATGATAATGTTCCCCTTTATTGTGCATTTTGAAAATAGATGAGAGCCCTAATATTTTTCTCTAGATTGAGAATCATAATCAATAATATTAGTTTTTTTTTTCTTGGGTTTGAGTAGTTAATTTTGAGATTTGGTATTTCAAAGAGGTCAAACATGAAAAATACATCTTGATTTATCATTGTTTTCATCCTAACTGCATCAACTGTCTATTGCTTAGAGAGTTTTTATGTCTAACATCTTTTATAGCTTTTACTAGAAACGCCTGAGGCTTCTGGATTAAACACTGTAGAAGTCCTTGTTGAGTAAATTTATGCACTTGTGTTGGTCTCTCTAATATGAATAACTTAAAATTTATTAGGAGAGAATAAAAGATTTTTCGCTTAAATATTATTTTGCATTTTGATGATCATTTGTGGCCTTGCTTTATGTGGTTGGGGAGCATGTTATTTACATGTTCTTAGGAATCTTCTCTTCTTTCTTATTTAGTTCCTATCAAATGATAACATTATTATTTTTTCTAATACACTAGTTGTTCTCTTAACTTTCATATTCCAATAAGAACTAAAAAGGATCTTACATTGGAGGAGGAAACTTAGCATTTAAAGGATTTCTTGACAGCAAAGGCTACTTCACATCATGGCTCTTTGGAGGAAAGCTTCGTATGGAGGGTCTTGTGCCTCTTCATTTAGCATATTCAGTAAGAAATCTCCTTTATTGAATAGATATTTTTTCTCACATGTTCATGTTAATCACATCTATTAAATAAAGAAATGAAAAATTTCTGTTATACCTACAAAAAATGGTACAAAAAATAATAAAATATTAAATGTCATTATCATGCATAAAATGTCAAAGACAATTTCCATTTCAAACATATGTAAAATTTCGTATCCTTAAATGTTCAGAATTTCAAATGCCCTTCTATATTGCATCGTACCAATTGATAGAACTTTCTTTTCTTTTCTAATACTTTTTCACTCCTAAACAATTCATCCATGTTTTATAGCGGAGTTAAAATACGTAAATGCAGGGACGAAACTAGGGGTGGGTTAGGGTTTCCTATAGCCCACCCCCAATATTAAAATATATTAGTAGCAGTAGTAATTCTCACATATGCAAACTAGTCTAGTGGCAATTCATCTCCACCTTTTTCATGAAAGCCAAGGTTCGAATGCCATTAGCACCCTTCCCTCTTTTTTCTCCACTGCGCATACGGGCACTTCTCTTCTATCTTTTGTAATTTCTTCCCCCTTTTTAAGTAATTATAAAATTTGCCCATATTTTATCCAATATTAATTTTTACCCTATAATTTAACCAAATTTTCAAGGTTGGTTCCATCCCTGCGTAAATGCATTATACTTGAGAAAGATAAATTGAATTATTCATATACTTGGCAAAAGAAATGGTTACTATTCACTTGTTATTTCAAAGTATATGAATTCTCTACCTTAGAATACGGGGCCACTAAAATTTTAAGATTATTTTCATCAAGAAGCTTAGCATTATGACTTCCTTTAACTAAATGTGCTAAGTATTATATTTCTTGTGTGTGCGGGTAACTTTTTTTATGTGATATCTCTATTGGATCTTCTTCTGGAGTTGTATTCCTTAGTTAATGAGAAAATGCATGTGCTCCTTGCTTCACGGGGAAACTCTATACTGAAAATGAACAAGTTCTCTTGGGAATTTAGTACGGTGATTTGTCATGTGAATCTATAAAGCAATTAACGGTTGCTTCATTCCTTGTTTATTTTTATTGTTGGATAATCTAATTTGTATTGTTTTACAATTTAATTTTGTATTGGTTCTGAAATAAAACCAAATTCGGAAGGAAGTTCTATAAACTCCAAAAATGATACTACTACCATTTCATTTATCTTCCATTTGTTTAGTTTAATACTTACATCTTTTTTCTATGATCCCATGGCTTTCTTAAATCCTTTCACTTAGACACTTATTGCTTGCTTATTCTAGGTCTCTATTATTTTATCTTTATGTTGTATTGTTGTGGTCTTCAGATCTTTCTGTAATACCCCTATTTTACAAAATTGGGTATTACCGCCAGTGACCTCGGATTTTACCGTCCAAAGTCACCCAAGGCTTTTAGGATGATATAGAACAATAAAATGCGGAAATAAACATAATTCATAACATAAAAAGGGTGCTCTCGAAAGAGACTTTGTTCGTACAAAACATCTTACAGTGCTTTAAACATAATGTTGTTCGGAAATGAAACGCAAAGCCAACTTGTCCTTGAATCATAACGGAAGTAAATCAAAATGATATGAAAAGTACATCTTTGGAGATCCTTGTCCTTCCTTCGCCTTACTTGGATTCCTAGACTTTGACATAATTCGCGAGGGGCGAGAATATGCCAGGCAAACATGCGGAAAAGAAGAATTAGTCTAAGAGACTAACCAAGCGGGAACGGAACTTCCCAAGGGTAATTCGGTAATTTGAGTAATATCGAGGAAAAAAAATATCGGGTTGTGTTTTAAGGTATGGCTTTATTTATGTGAGGTTTAACGGTACGAAGGAGAGCGTATCTCGAGCGGAGATAGCTCGATAATCGAGAGAAGAGCTACTAGATTGTAGATTTCTTTTAGAATTGAGAGTATGTTGGGAACGTTATTAGTTCATACAAGTTGAAAATCTCTCGCGCCCTGAGCGGACCGAGAGCCGGATCGATCATTTGAGATCGGTCCGGTTTTGATATCTTTTAAATGTGCATTGGACACTTATCCTATATAGTGACAAAAATATTCGATTTCGTTAATGCTTTTTTTAACGGGGGGTAGGGGCTTAGATGGCCCGATCCACCAAGGGAAACTCAGTTTCCGGCACTTAACTAGAGTGCAACTCGTTCCTCCTTGCAATCGGAGCGAACTGGACCATGATCCTGATAGTCGTACTTTAAGCGCAAAGGCATACGACTTAGTAAAATTATATAGAGGCGTCGGGCTACTTCCGCGCCCCTCACTAGTTCGTTCGACATCGATCTCTAAATGAGACCGTAAGCAATCAAGGCCACAACCATATTAGCATAAATAATCCTATCAAATAATGAAGAGCGAACTACGCTAATAGTGGGGTCGTTATATCTAACAATCGATATTTCCTAGGTTCATTTATTCCTTAGCACACAAGTTGGTCCCAACATCGAGAATTTCACGGAAAAAATATTGATCGCTCGGAAATGCGAGGGTCTAGAGATACAATTTATAACCCGACCCCGTTGTAGCACGTGGTGGGTGTCGAACACTCGGGAAGTCTACTCGATCGATGTGCCTAGACACTAGAAAGCTAGAAAGGAGAGCGTAAAACAAAGAAAAACAAGAGAACAGTCGGGACCGACACTGAGGTCACGTCGGGCCCGATGTTGGCGACAAGAGAAAGTCGGGACCGACACAGGGTAAATCGGGCCCGAGGTATCTGGGTTTGTCGAACTTCAAGGATTGAAAGTAGATCTTGGGCTTTTGGGTTCCTTCTCTAGTAGATTTAGGCTTTTCCACCCCAATTCAAGCAATGAGTGATGATCGGACTAGGATCGAGTGCTTTCGCCCTCGTTCCAACCACTTCTACACCTCGATGATTGGGGAAATCCCCTTCGAAGCAAGGTCTTGAGATTGACACATGTTCACTTTCGCTACTTTGCCAATCTCAAGCCTTGATTCCCAACTTTCGCAAGGAATTTTAGCTCTATGTAGAGTGGGTTCCTTAGATCAAACACTCAAGGCTATTGAATTGGGGTTTCTAGCCCAAACCTAGCTAGGGTTTTCCCCCATAACCCAAGATCAAGGAGATCTACTCCATGTGGCAAACAAAGAAAGCAAACAAATCAAAAGGGAAAGCAATCAACATCATCAATCTCAAAACAAAGCAAAGTTTCATTCAAATCAAAAGCAATCCACAAATTCCAATCAAGTATTTCCAAATCCACAAGATCAAAACAAAGCAAAGCAAATCTACCAACAAAACCTATCAAGTCCTCCTCTCCCTTGACCGATTCTCTCTCTTCTCCTTCTCCACTTCTTCCTTCTTGCTCTCCAAGTATCCTTTTGAGGGTGTTGTGTGTGAGTCCTCCTTTCCAACCCCCTGGAACCCCCAAATTAGAAGACAAGAGGGCCTTTTATAGATTAGATGAGGGGCAAAAGTGGAAGTCCACAATTTCGTGCCTTGGAGCCCAAGTAGTCCGGTGACCGACTCGGACCGACACGGAGGAGCTCGGGCCCGAGTTACTGTGCATGTCGGTCCGAGGTTGGAAACTTCCAAGTCGGGCCCGACGTTGTTGCAACTCGGTCCGGACCTCGTTCCACCTTCTTCTTGTTGGCTTCTCTTGTTCTTCTTCATGGCTAGATCCTCTCTTTCCTCTTTAGCTCGGGCCTTGCTCCATGCTCGACTCTCCTTCAAATCGATCCTCGATTCATGCCAAATTACCTACAAAACACATAAAATGCGCATAGTCTCCGAATCTCATAGAAATACGGAAACTAAGCTAAAAAGGAACAAAACACACAAGAAAAGGGGAAAAAGAAACATATTTACAAAGGAAATCACATATGAAAACACCACCAAATAAAGAGACATATTTCCATTGTTATGCCCATTCCCATTGCCATTCCAACTGGGCTCGATGTGGGAGTATTCGGGTCACCAATTTTACTCCATCCTCTTGCAACTTCTTTCCCATATTTCCATTTATTTATTTTTCACCTCAAATCCTACTTAACTTTGAAGAATGCACGACACCATAAATCCACAAAACACTAGATAGAGATTGGTTAGAGAAAAGCTAGGCTAAACTAAGAAAAATCAAAATAAAATTACGAAAAGAAAGCTACTAGCTCGGGTTGCCTCCCGAGAAGCGCTCGTTTAGAGTCACTAGCTTGACTTCCTAACCTCAACCTCATGGCGGGTGAAACACGGTGAATTGCTCGCCATTGTTATGCCCATTCCCATTGCCTTCATACCCATAAAACCACCAACGATGGTCTATATAGGCATGGCTCTCCGATCTCGGGCCTCTCTCATCATACTCTTCCAACGGATGAGATTTCTCCTCCTTACTTGCTCCATCATGTTGTTCTTTTCCTACACCAAAGTTATCCAAAGAATTCCTAGGAGATTCTACCAATTCATCTTTCAAATCACTAAGGCAAATGTAGGAGTCTCCTAAGTCATCGTTCAAATCACTTAAACAAATGTAGGAATCAAAAGTTTGGGAAGAATTGTGGTCATCACCAACATCAAAAGGATATAAGCAAGGATACTCTTCATTTCTTCTTGGGCTAGCATTGATCCTTGACTCATTTTGATCCTTAAATTGCTCCAACAACTCCCTTACTTACATTTGTTCATTGAACCCTTCATCACTTCTCAACACAACGACCTCTCTAGCAACTTCCACTTCTTCACTTTTTCTCTTGGCACTCTCTTCAAGTTTGAGGATGGCCAAGGCGTCCGGCTCATTCAAAGCCTTGTTGAAGTGAAAATCGACCTTTTCTTCACCAATCTCAAAGGAAACCTTGCCGTTTTTGACATCAAACCTTGCCCCCGCCGTAGCTAAGAATGGTCTTCCTAAGATTGTTGGGACCAAGGGGTCCTCGTGCATGTCCAAGATCACGAAATCATCGGGGACAAAGTACTTTCCAACTTGCACCAGAATGTCATCCAATATTCCCTTAGCCCTGATGACGGAACCGTCGGCCATAGTTAGGGACATATCGGCCGGCTCCATTTCACCCAAATTTGCTCTTCTCCAAATGCTAGCGGGCATCACCGAAACACTTGCCCCAAGGTCACATAAGGCTTGGAAGTTTTGAGACCCCACACCAATGGTTATAGCAAAGCGACCGGGATCTCCTAGCTTTTGCGGTAACTCCAAGGTCTTGACCTCGTATTGCATTTCAACTATGGATCTCTTCTTGCTCAGAATCTCCTTTAAAAACTTGGAATAAGATGGCATCTCGCTCAATGCATCGGTAAATGGGATAGAGATGTTCAAGCCTTGCAAGAGTTTGAGAAACCTCTTGAACTTGTTCTCAACAACATCTTTCGGCTTCTTCGAGGGATATGGAAGAGTTGTTGCACCTTGAATCTTGCTTGGATCAACCTCTTTGGACTTCCCCACTTCACTTGCAACATTTCCTGGTTGGACCGACTTAGGCACCATGTCGGGCCCGTTGTTGTGACTCTCGGTCCGAGGCAGAGGAGTCAGATCGAGGTCTGGGTACGTCGGTCCAGAGTTGTTCTCAACCTCGGTCTGGGGTAAAGGGGTCGATCTTCTTGCTGGGTCGACTTCGGGGGACGTCGGACCCGACTTGATGGGTAAGTTGGTCCGACTCTCTTCATTCTTCTTAGGCATGTGTGGCTCGGGTAGGTTTCGGCCACTTCTCAATCCAATTGCCCGGACTTCATTTTGATTGTTTTGAGCTCGAGGGTTCTCCTCGGGTCGGCCCGGAAGTCTCCCATACTCTCTCGGGGCTTGAGTTGCGATTTGGGAAAATTGATTGTCGACTTGCCTCCTCCATGCACCAAACTCATTGAATTGGGTCCTCATCTCCTTGAACCCATCTCTCATCTCTTGAGCAAATGATTGTAGCTCATTGAATCCCGATGGTCTATATGGTGGTGGTGGCGCCCTTGGTTCGTTTTGGTTGAAGTTGTTGTTGTAACCTTGAGCTTGAGCGTTGTTCCACCGACCATTACCACCATTGTTGAAATTGCCTCTTCCACCGAAATTTCCTCGAACATAGTTTGCCTCCTCAATTCGCTCGGCCAAGCGCACTTGGCTCTCATTCGGACAAACTTGTGTAGCATGTGCAAAGGATCCACACTCCTCACAAGCTCTAGCATTTTGCTTGTAGTAGTGGACTTGCCTATTAAGTTTGCTCACTTCACCTTCAAGGAATTGGAGCTTCACATCCCTATCAATGTCTTCTCCCTTTGGATCATATAACTTCCTTGCACCTTCACCTTGAACTTTCACCTCTTTGCTAGCTTGACTCACCTCATACATGGCCTCATAATCGGATAGCTTGTCAAGTAGCTCCCAAGCTTGATCCGGTGTCAAGTCTATGAACCCACAATCGGTGTGGAGATTGAGCTTGTCCTTCGTTACCGGATTGTTGCCTTGGAAAAAAATGTCTTGAAGCACATATGGTTGTTGGCCATGAGTAGGACATTGGCGCAACATCTCCTTGAAACGGTCCCATGCTTCGAAGAGAGGCTCATTCGGACCTTGTTGAAAGCTTGCAATCTTCCTTCTTAGCTCGGTTGTCTTTGAGGGCGGGAAGAACTTCATCAAGAAAGAATCATAGAGTGTCTTCGAAGTTGTGATTGACCTAGGAGCTTGGCTCTCGAGCCAATGTGTGGCCTTACCCCCAAGTGACCATTTGAACGCCTTTAGAAGCACATACTCCAATGTCTCCTCGTTGGTAGAGATCGTCTCACACATGTCCACAAAGCGCTTGACGTGCTCTACGGGACACTCATGTGGACGGCCCTCGAATTGATCACGCTTGATGAGGGAGATGAATTGCGTCTTGATCTCAAAATTCTTGGCAACCTCGGGAAGCACAATAGCCGGTTCGGGTACCCTCAACTCCGGATGCATGTATTGGCGTGCATTCCGGGTAGAGCGTTGAGTTGAGCCTCGGCTCTCATCCGTTGCTCCTGTTCTCTTCTTGCCACCTCCTCTTGATTGTCCTTCTCAAGTTGCAATCTAGCCATTTCGGCCCTAAGTTGAGCCAACTCCTCATCAACATGGAGAGCTTGATTCGCCATCCTTTTCCTTCTTCGGGCTTCTTTGAGAATACCTTCCGGATCACTCACAAACTCAAGCTCAAGTGTTCCTCGGGAGGAACGAGCTAGCATACACCTACGAAACAAAGACACAAACCAAAACAAATCAAAAACAAACAAAGGGTTTGGGCTATTCCCTCACCCAAATCACTACCAAAACACAAGAAACTCACCAAATTGGCACTCAATGCACTTAGACTTCCCCGACAACGGCGCCAATCTTTTGATCGCTCGGAAATGCGAGGGTCTAGAGATACAATTTATAACCCGACCCCGTTGTAGCACGTGGTGGGTGTCGAACACTCGGGAAGTCTACTCGATCGATGTGCCTAGACACTAGAAAGCTAGAAAGGAGAGCGTAAAACAAAGGAAAACAAGAGAACAGTCGGGACCGACACTGAGGTCACGTCGGGCCCGATGTTGGCGACAAGAGAAAGTCGGGACCGACACAAGGTAAGTCGGGCCCGAGGTATCTGGGTTTGTCGAACTTCAAGGATTGAAAGTAGATCTTGGGCTTTTGGGTTCCTTCTCTAGTAGATTTAGGCTTTTCCACCCCAATTCAAGCAATGAGTGATGACCGGACTAGGATCGAGTGCTTTCGCCCTCGTTTCAACCACTTCTACACCTCGATCATTGGGGAAATCCCCTTCGAAGCAAGGTCTTGAGATTGACACATGTTCACTTTCGCTACTTTGCCAATCTCAAGCCTTGATTCCCAACTTTCGCAAGGAATTGTAGCTCTATGTAGAGTGGGTTCCTTAGATCAAACACTCAAGGCTATTGAATTGGGGTTTCTAGCCCAAACCTAGCTAGGGTTTCCCCCCATAACCCAAGATCAAGGAGATCTACTCCATGTGGCAAACAAAGAAAGCAAACAAATCGAAAGGGAAAGCAATCAACATCATCAATCTCAAAACAAAGCAAAGTTTCATTCAAATCAAAAGCAATCCACAAATTCCAATCAAGTGTTTCCAAATCCACAAGATCAAAACAAAGCAAAGCAAATCTACCAACAAAACCTATCAAGTCTTCCTCTCCCTTGGCCGATTCTCTCTCTTCTCCTTCTCCTCTTCCTCCTCCTTGCTCTCCAAGTATCCTTTTGAGGGTGTTGTGTGTGAGTCCTCCTTTCCAACCCCCTGGAACCCCCAAATTAAAAGACAAGAGGGCCTTTTATAGATTAGATGAGGGGCAAAAGTGGAAGTCCACAATTTCGTGCCTTGGAGCCCAAGTAGTCCGGTGACCGACTCGGACCGACACGGAGGACCTCGGGCCCGAGTTACTGTGCATGTCGGTCCGAGGTTGGAAACTTCCAAGTCGGGCCCGGCGTTGTTGCAACTCGGTCCGGACCTCGTTCCACCTTCTTCTTGTTGGCTTCTCTTGTTCTTCTTCATGGCTAGCTCCTCTCTTTGCTCTTTAGCTCGGGCCTTGCTCCATGCTCGACTCTCCTTCAAATCGATCCTCAATTCATGCCAAATTACCTACAAAACACATAAAATGCGCATAGTCTCCGAATCTCATAGAAATACGGGAACTAAGCTAAAAAGGAACAAAACACACAAGAAAAGGGGAAAAAGAAACATATTTACAAAGGAAATTACATATGAAAACACCACCAAATAAAGAGACATCAAATATATAAGGTTACAAGGGGAATTTCCACTTGCCTTTGTTCTGACGATATCGGATTTAGCGAAAGAGCGGAAAATGTTGTTTCGCGACTTGGAACGGGAATTCGACCTATTGACACGGAATGTTCCGATAACTTTAATAAGAATTTCCGTTTCTTCTAAAGTTACGAAAAATCTCTTTTATTCTTCTCAAGAGATTACTTTACTAAATTATATAATAATTTAGTTGTATGAGAATAAAATAATAATATTCCTTATTATTATTATTTTAAATATTGTAATATCCTTTTTATTCCTTAAAAAACCTTATTATAATAAATTTTTATTCTTGGAAACCAACTAATATCTTTAATTAGTTTAATAGAATATTCTTTTGTAACTTAACTTGCTATCTTAAAATAAATAAGCAAGGAAATCTTTATGAGATTATAAGATATAGCTTTCTAACCTTTAAAAGATATATTTTATTTATAATCTTATTAGAGTGGTAAAAGTCTATTAGTGTTATTATAATGTTACTTTTCCCATATCAATAATATCTTTTGCCCTCATGAAAAATATCTCAACTTAGTGTTATTATAATGTTACTTTTTCTTTATCAATAATATCCATAACATTGCCTTAAAATAATATTTCTCATAAATTCTTATTTAAAATACAAGTAATGTTAAATAGAGGTAAAAATATCACTAGGCATCCTTTTTAGTATTTCCCATAATTAGGACTTTCTAGATAATTTATATAGTAAGCTTTCTATAATTATAGTATGATAATAAAATAATCTTATTACCTTATTTACATAAATTTTCCCATATCTTTAGTTTATAAAAATAATAATAGAATACATTTTTATTATAATATCCCCTTATCATACAATATCTTTTTAAAACTTATATCACGATCTTATTATAATATATTTCTTATGATATTCCTCATTTAAAAAGGCATGTAAAATTAGATAGAGATAGTTATATGTGTCCTTTTCTAGTACTTTTCAAAAAAAAAAAAAGAATCTCTAGTCAACTTTATATAGTACGCTTTCCATAAATGTGATAGGATGATAATATAACCTTATTATCTTCCTAGAATAATTTGCCTCTTATATTTTTAGTTTATAACTAGAATCATGTCGTAGAAAATTATTTTATAACTAGGAGCATATAATTTATTTTCTTATATCCAAGATCATAATAAACTCCTATTTTCTTATTTAAAATGGTTCCTCATGTCTAGAATATTATTTTATAAAAATAGAAGCATGCAAGCATTTATTTTATTTATGTACAAGTATTATAGTATTAAGATTTTATCTTTTCTAACAACTTAGGTCCTTATTATAAAGTATACTTATTATTTATATTATACTTTTCATGTGTGTAAATCTCATAATTTAATCCCATAAATTTATTTAACAATCTTTCCATGTCTAACTTACTCTATTTCTTTATATAAAAACACATGCAAACTATTTATTTAAATTAATTTAATTCCATACTTGTTCTTATTAAAATAATTTATTCAAAGTATCTTACTATTATTATTCCAAAGCATATAATATGATTAAAAGGCATGCAATACTACTTTTCTCTTTACTAAAGTCTTGTTTTATTAAATCTCCTTTATTTTAGACTATTTCTTTTATAATAGAAGAATAATATGTTCAAGCTAATGTTATTTCTTTTTAAATCTGAATTTTATGTTAAAAAAATATTTTTATGATTCTTACAATGTATTGAAATTTAGGCTGCGTTTGGGAATGCTTATTTGTACTACTTATAAGCACAAAAGTGCTTTTATGCAGAAATAAGCACATAAGCATTGCCGAACACTCATTTATCCGTTATTTTAAGCAACGTGTAAGCACATGCTTATAAGCAAAAAAATGAAAGCATATCCCCCATGCTTTTCGGTTTAATCATGCTTATCCCACAAAAATGAAAGCACGTGGGCCCCACCTCAATTTTTTTTAATACCCCTACTTCTTTCTCCTTCCTCCCTTCTCTCTCCTTCGTCCATCTTTTTCTCTAGCCCCATGGCCTCGGGAGAATCTGGACGGAACGATGACGGACGACGGACTCAGGAGAAGAAGTTCTTCACCGGCGGCGACCTTCTCTTCCTCGACAAGCCCAAGTTCATTCAACTGATAAACAACCAAGCCCAATTTTATATTACCCCTTATCCCCTTTGATTTTTCTATCTCCTTCCTCCTCCTTTTCTCTAGTTCCAGAATTCTTCACCGCCATTAATGGCCTCGATGAAATTCTTCACGACGACGGACTCGCTGAAATTTTACTACCCCCAATTGGATTCTTCTCTCACTCGTTCCGATCTATCCTCATTCTACTCTCTCGGGTTCCCATTGAAGAACTCCATTAACGCCCAACCCAAGCTTTCTTCGTTTCAACCCGCGAGCACCATTAAAGCCCTCTTCGCCACCGGCACCGACATTTCTTATCTGGCTCGTCAAATTCGTATGCTAAACACGCCCATGTTCATTCAATTGATAAACAATCCTAGGAAGGAGAACCGGAGAAATAATCCGGACGGAATGACGAATTCGGGAGAAAGAATCTTTCACCGTCGACGAACAGAACCAGAGAGAAACCGGACGGAACGACGAGGTGCCATTGAAGCTCCTCAAAGAGAGAATATGGACTCGGCGGACTGGGCAAACTCGTCTACAAAATCAATCTTCACCACCGATTCATTCCAACGGATAATTCGTCTTCACCATAAACGGACTCGGGAGAAAGAACTTTCACCGCTGGACGGCACGACGGACTCGGTAGGAAGAGCACCGACTTCGTTCAGCACGATGGACTCGGGAGAAAGAGCGTTGGGTTCATTCAAATCATAAATGTCTCAAATCTCAATTGATTTTTTATTAATTTAATTTTTATTAAAAAAATTATTTTAAGGGTATTTTGGTCATTTCCTTAATTACCTTTTAAAAATCAGCAAACACTCCAACCGAACACCACTTGCTTACAGCAGAAATAAGTTTTTACTTTTCAGCAACTTTTCAGCAACAAAACTTTACAGCACAATCCACTTTAAGTAACTTATCAGCACAGTTTGCTTATAAGCAACGTATAAGCAAAGTATACCCGAACGCACCCTTATTTAACACTTACTAAAATTATTTCCCTTTAGATCTCCCACATGCATGTTATTTTTTTCTCATTAAAAATTATGTACAAGCAATTTTTATTTGATAAAAGAAATCTGATTTTTAATTGGTATTTTGGGCCTAATAAGTAGCCCAAGTTTAATTAAAATTACCCAACTAGGATTAGGCCCACATACCCTTCTTTCTCCTTCTTCCTCTTTTACGTAAAAAGAAACAGAGAGATGAATCACGATGGACGAACGACGAACGACGGACTACTCCTGGCGGACGAATGGGCGGCGAAGAAGCTCCGGCAGGCTGAGGTGGCTGCGCCCGAGTGGTGGTGGTGGCCGGCCGGCGTCGGTGGTGTCCTCTGGTGGTGCAAGGCAAGGCAAATTTAGGGTTTTGGGGATTTTTTTTGTAAAAAAAACAGCAATTAAGAGTTTGAATTCATGGCTGAATTTTGCTTGATTGAGAGGGAATTATGAAGAGGAGTAAGAGAGGAATGAATTGTGAGTTTGAAGGAGATTTCAGCCTCTTTATATAGTCCAAGGAGTGCAAGGTCTGGATCCATGGAAATGGCGATCAACCAATGGAGAAGGGAAGGATTGATCTCCATTGGTGAAATGTGTGCTTGTTGGGTGATGATGTAAGGCATGTGAAGTCATTTAGATGGTCTTGCAAGCAAGGGAATGAAGAAGGAGAAGCTTTGAGCATGCAATGGCTACATGTCGCTTCAATCAGAAAAGCGTTTGATTGATTTTGGGGAGAAGAAGACTTAAAATTAATATAATAATATAGAGTTGGGTAAGGAGAGTAGAAAGTCACAATGGTCTAGCAGATTATGTGTGTGGGCGTGTGAGAGGAGATGCAAGAGGTCTCGGGTTCGAGTCCCAACTCTTGCATTCTTTTTACTGAATTTTTATTATGTTTTTAATGACTTGTTGTACCCCCTCTTTATTTAATAAAACCAAAATTATGTTATTTAAATGCTTTTATGCCTTCATAATCCTTTATAATATATTCTTGAATTTATTTATTTAATTTATTTAAATTCTCTTGTTATAGAGAAAAAGGATTATAAATTATGAGAAGGGTTCTGGTGAGAATATTTCTTAGGGTGAGAACTAAGAACAAATTTAGAGCATTGGATCAGGAGTATGTACGGATGAGATTAAATCAAAAAAGGGGTTGATTCATTAATAAATGGCACGGAGTGTAATTTAGAGAAAAAATCAGAATGTTCCAAAAATACCCTTCTTTCTCCTTCTCCCTTTCAAACAACCCTAGAAAGAAACAGAGAGAGAATCACGATGGAGCTATGGACGACATATCTTCTCCGCCCCATCAAAGTCTACAAATTCTTCTCCAAATTTGATCGGTTTGAACTCGTACTTCTCAATTGAATTTTGTTCTACAAATTCCTCAAATTTGATCGGTTTGAACTCGTATCTTCTCTAACATGTCAAGTTCATTCAACTGATTTGTTTATTTGTTTTAGGAAAGTTGATTCATCAGAATCAACGGAACAATGGACAGACTTGAGAGGATGAATCCGATTTCCTCACCGCCCGCATATCGATCTTCTCTGCCTCGTCAATTTCTACAAATTCGTCTCCAAAACTGATATGGGTATGTCCAAATTACTCTTGTACTTCTACATTCTAAACTTGTCAACATGATTTGCTTATGTAATTTTATTTTGTAACAGAACTTCATTTACTTATGCATTTGAGGTTTACTAGTAATTCAAGCTATCAACACATCGGCATTATTGACTCTTATGTATCTAATAAAGAAAATTTGCTAGTCTTATGTGTTTTTCCTTTTGTTTTGGATTTCTTCCAGTAAGATATACGCTTGAAACTATTTGTTCTGCCCCTTGTTAAATCATCTTTACTTACATATGCATATGGATTGATAAGGTCATGATATATTCTATTTGCAGGGAAAGTTTGTATGAAGATGAAGAGTTCTACCCCAAAGGAAGCTTGGTGCACTGGTTGCTTCAAAGGTAATTCAAGGAGAATTTCCTATGTGTACATTGATGTTTCATAGATTTGTAAATATTTGTCAAAATCTAGTTACATTTTCTGTTCTGTTTTGCTTTTGGTAGAACAAGAATCTGATTTTGAATTAGTAAGCACCAATCAATCCCTTGAGATCCAAAATTCATGCTATTAGCTAAAATTAATTATAACCTTGTCAATGTGTAGCCTATTAGCTCAAATGGTAGAGCAATGTGCATGTGCACATAGATGTGGGTTCAAATCTCACATAGGCTAATGACTCTTCTTTCGGTTTATGATTTTTAAAGCTCGGGTTCATAATAGTTCATCTTACAATTCATGTCTTTTTGGCTCATGACATTTGTTCTTTTTGTTTCATAGTAAATTAAAGTTTGGTTCATAATAAATCATTTACAGTTCATGTCTTTTAAGTCATACATACTAGTTGTAATTTTGGTTCATGACATTTGTTTTTTGGTTCAAAGTACATTAAAGTTTGGTTCATGAGTTTTTAAGTGCACTTGTTATTTCAATTTATACTTGTAGGTTATTTGAATACTACCCATGATTTTAAATACATTGTTATTACAATAGTTAACTAGAAGTAGTGGAAATCACTATAGGTGTTACGCAATGGAAAGGGTCCATTTTGAGAAAACAATGTAAGAGATTGATCCTTGATTACTTACACGGTTCATAGAATTAATTACACGGTTCATAGTGTTCGACACGAAGGTTCATATTGTTCAACATGAAGGTTCATAGTGTTCAACATGAAGGTTCATGGATTTTAAATAATCAGTTCATTTAACAGAAAATGCATAAAATTTGTAAGGAAGACATTCAACTCATTGGGTTCGATGTGAAGTAAAAAACAACCTTAAAAGCAATTACAATGTAGCAAAGTGATTTGTCAAACACAAAGTAACATAAAAATAGACAACTTAATCCCCAAAACACATAACCACTACTAAAAAGACAAATAGAGAACTGGAATTTAATGTTCAATCTTGGGAACGAAATAAGAACAATCTTTGTGATAAGTGAAGAATGTATTTGTCACTAGCTTCATCATGATCATCCAATGGAACACCATCAACATTCTCATCATTATCAAGACACTTCAATGAAACTCCTTCAATACTAGCATCATTATCCGAATGAGACAAATTAGGATGACCGGAGCTTGATGAATAACCTACAATAAAAAAAAGGAAAACATTAAGCTAATTTATAAGCAACATGGAACACATAATGGGCAATAAAAATGTGAAAAAAATATTGTTATTACGGTTCATACTATTACACTATAAGGTTCATTAAAATTCACAATGCGGTTCATGTAAATAACAATAGTATTTGACATAAATTGTATCAAATTTGGTCATTTTTGGTGGATTTGGAAACCAAATGACCAGTATCTATTAATTTACTTCAAATGTTAGGATGACCGGAGCTTAATGAATCCCATCAACACTAACATCATTATCAAAACCCTTCAATTGAACCCCATCAATACTATCATCATTATCCGAATTAGACAAATTAGGTTGACTGGATGTTGATGAACAACCTACAATAAAAAGGGAGAAAAAGAAGAGATCTAGTAAAATGTGCAAAATACCTTTTTCAGTTGGTTCACAAATATTGTCATTTTGGTTCATAATATTAAACAGGAAGGTTCATTGAAAATATCAATGTTGTTCATATAAAATAACAACACGAATTTTAAGTGAATCGATCTAACAAAGGTCACAAAGATACTAATTGCTTATTTAAAACAATATCATACTAGTCAATGTGGATAACTAGGCATAAACATATACACAAAATCATCATATTCAACAAAGCATACTAAGCATCATATGCAAACATTCATTTTATCCACAAGGGGGAATTTGAACACTAAAACATCATCAATACATGAAAAGGTCTTACAATTTGTCCACATTATCTTCATATTCACTAATTAGAACAACAAAAACAATATTCTAAGACAAATTAGCAAAACATGCTCATTGAGACATTTTATCAAACACTTTGTGGGCAATCAAATAAGCATACAAATTTTAATTCTAGTTTCTATAAAATTTTGTTTCCAATCCCAAAACCAAGAGTACAACACAGTTATCCATGATCTCAAGCAACAAAGAACCATAAACAACAATAAATTTAGGAATAATTTGAGCGCAACAAATCATCCACCGAACTAAACTCTTCTTATGTATTCTTCCTAACCACTTACCTAAATTCATTGTGCCTTCAATTTGGAGTAGGAGTATGGATCGAACGAAGGGGAGATCGGGATTGAACAAGGGATCGCACGAAATCGTCGTCGTTCACCAGTTGCAAAAGAGAGATCGCACTAAATTGCCTTCGTTCATCAATCGACGTTCATAGGAGGAGCAATTTAGGGCTGAAAAGAAAAAGTAAAAATAAAAGAATAGTGAAATGACAAAAGTACCCTTCCAACTTTAAAAAAATAGAGGAGTCTGAGTGTGGATAGCAGCCCATATGAACCCTTAATCTCACAAAATCAACGGATGAGAGTTGTTCTCATTTGTTCTTAGGAGTGTGAGTGTGAATGGTTTTTACAAACCTTAGAATATTGCGGATTACATTTATAACGCTTTTATATTTTATTAAGACAATTAGGCCATCTCCAACAGCTTCCCCAAACTGTTGGAAATTGTGCATTTGGAGAATTTTGCCCATTTTTTTGCCCCAACAGCTTCCCTATCCAATTCTCTATAATGGAGAATTCTCCAAAAGATTGTAGTGTTTCCATATATTTAGAGAATTCTCCAAATTTATTTGGAGAATGCATTAATTAAAAGTGTATACATGGAAACTTGTGATTGGCCATATGAAATTTTATAAAAAAATTTATATATATATAAAACTAATAAATGTAAGATTCTCTAAAATTAAGAAACTGTTGGAGTTAAAGTAAATTTTATTTGGAGAATATGACTTTTGGCTCTTCATTTTGGAGAAAATTATAGGGAAACTGTTGGAGATGGCCTTATAAAAATAATTAGACTCTCCTTTCAAGAGAAAATATTTAAATAGGTGTCCGACTTACATAATATATTTAATTAAATTCTTCATTGTCATTGTAGTAAACTTTTGTAACCTTTCACAATATAATATGAAATTGTAAAGTTTATTAAATTCTCTATTTTAGAGAAAAAATTATTTGGATAATTATCTATTTTATTTTATTTAGAATTTAGTGGATATTACACTTTCAATATTCATAGATCTTTTAGTGAGTTGGCATTGCTTAAGAAACCATAAAAGAGATTACCGGCTTGCCACTAAAATTCATCTTCACTGCCCATGTACTTGTCAATAGTTTGTCTTTTGTAGTATATAGCTTACATTCCGGTTCATTGTAATCCAACGAATTTCCAACATGAATATGATGAATTAAGTATTTAAGTTGGTTGATCCAATGTGCTTGATGGTGAAGGACTGAATGCCCAAGTTTTCATCGTGTGATCCACGTGCTTTTAAGCATGTGACACTTAACTAGTATATAAAATAAGGAAATTATAAACAAATATATCTTAACTGTTTCATTTGAATGGCATATTCATTTGTCTTGTGCTTTTAAGTTGCAAATGCAATAAGATTTTGGTGAAATTGGGATGTGTCTTTCTTTATTTTTTTTGGTAGAAGGAGACGCTGTGCTCTCCGTTCCCTCGAGGGGAGTTTTATTAATATAGGAAAAATGGGCTAAGTAGTCATCAAACGGAGGATAGCCCGGCCCCTTACATCGTTAAGCAACAGTAAATTAATCCCCTCAGGCAGGGCAAGCAATACATGAAATCCGACAGGAAAATTAAAAACAATAGAAGCAAGGCGATGCGCAACGGAATTCGCCTCACGGTACACATGACAGAATCGGATATTCCAATTCCTACTAAGAAAGCCTTGGCATTGGCCAACCAGGCGATACAAAGGGTGACATTTATTAATTTAGAACTAAGAATACGAATTACCAATTGGGAGTCCGATTCCAGATTTACTTCGCGGAAGCCTTCTTCCCAAGCCATCTTCAAGCCTCCAAGGACGCCCCAAAGCTCGACCATGGGAACGGTGCATGATCCGACATTGTGAACATAACCTTTGATCCATCTTCCCTCATAGTCTCTCAACACGCCACCAGTTGCGGCCTTACCATTGATTACAGAACCGTCGGAATTGATCTTTATGCAGTTTCGGCTTGGATTTTCCCAATGAACATCCTGCACTATTCTATTGAAAACACAAGGGGGATGAATCAGCTTACCTGCAGCATTACCGTACTCCATAGCCAGGTTACAAATGACAACAGCTTTGTTTGTAGTAACCGTGCCATTCCCAAACACTACTTCGTTCCGCCAGTTCCAAATGCTCCATAGGGCAGTAGCGAAAATTGTCCTCCAGTTCCCAGCTCCAATGTGGACTCTCTCTATCAGGTTTCGACGGATCCAAATGGCGAAGCTTTCCTGAAAAAATCCGGGAAAAACATCAGTGATATTAAAGCTTACCCAAATATTCCTAACCTTGGAGCAATCTTTGAAGAGATGCTCGAAGCTTTCTTCCCCCGCTCCACACAGCAGGCAATCAGCATTATTAGACAAGTGACGTCGTCTCCGCTCGACATTTGACGGGACACCCCCTTTCGCAGCTAGCCAAACAAAATATCGAATTCTTTCCGGGACAACAAGCTTCCATATAGTGCTATGAAGAGCTCCATCTGCATCAGTCCAATCCATAACCCCACGCACCAGCTTATAGCCCGAAGACACGAAATAATTTCCATCAGCCTCAAATCTCCAGCATAATTCATCACCGCCTACCCGATCGTCAGAAATAATTGCAACAGAGGCAAGGCTGAGCAAAACAGATTGTGGCAGACATGGAGACAAAAACTGCCAGTCCCAACCACTACCATCGATCCAGAGGTCACAAACCAAGGCCTCCTTTTGTTCATCTTGTATAGACAACATAGCCATATCAATGAGCGGTCTATCCATAATCCAAATGTCAGTCCAAAAGTGAACAGAGCAACCATCTCTAATAAGCAACTTAGTATCTTTCACAACAACTTCAGCAGCCCCAGCCTTAATGCATTTCCAGATATGAGACGCACCAGAACATCGGCCTAAAGCAGTGTCGACGTACTTATTTTGTATCACCATGGTCCAAAGATTGTCCTCTTCCATCACAAACCGCCAACTAAGTTTCCCAACAATAGCCAAATTCAAACTCCGCATCGTACGAATTCCAAGACCCCCTTGGGACTTCGGCTTAATTACCTCATTCCAAGCTACTTTGTGCATTCTTCTCTTCTCCCTAGAACTTCCCCGAATAAAACTTCTATTCAATTTGTCAATTTGGTTGCAAATGCTAACCGGGAGAAGAGTTGTAGTCATCGAGTAAACATGCAGCGATGTTAAGACGGACTTCACAAGAGTAACTCTACCAGCAAAACTAAGAGACTTGGCCTTCCAACCCGTTATCTTCGCATTGAATTTATCCAACAGAGGCCAGTAAGTATGCTTGTTGACCCGCTCATGAAGGATGGGCATACCCTGGTATTTTCCGAGATTATTAGTCACCACAAAATCCCTAGCATCCTCAAGCTCCTTTTTGAGTTCACGGCTGATGTTCTTGGAGACGAATATTCTAGACTTGTTGACACTCACTTTTTGCCCTGAAGCTTTGCAGAAAATGTCTAAACACTGTTGGATAACTCTAATTTGCGCTACCGAAGCCTCCGCGAAGAGCATGATATCATGGGCGAAAAACATATGAGAAAGGAGAGGCTCGTTCCTAGTTAACTTGATAGGCTTCCAACTACCCTCATCAACCGCATCTAAGATGATATGACTTAAACGCTCAATGCAGAATAAGAAGAGATACGACGAGATAGGGTCCCCCTGGCGGATTCCTCGAGAGGCCGTGAACTGTGAAGTCAGCTCTCCATTCCATAAAATTTGCATTCTAGGGAAAGAAACACACGCCATTACCCATTTAATCACATGATCCGGAAGCCCCATCGTCTCCAGAGAAGCCTCAATGAAACCCCAATTAAGCCTATCGTAAGCCTTATCGAGATCAAGTTTTAGGATCATCCACCCCTTAGCTCCCTTTTTCTGTCGCATAGAGTGAACGACCTCTTGAGCTACCACAATATTGTCGGATATCAATCTCCCCGGAATGAAACTACCTTGAGTGGGTCCAATTATCTCCGCAAGGAAGGGCTGGAGTCTGTTGACGATAACTTTCGTAATAACCTTATAGAGCACATTACAAAGACTGATGGGCCTGAACTGACTAATATGATCCGGCTTGTTTGTCTTAGCAAGAAGGACAGTCAGAGTATCATTGATCCCCTCGGGAAGAACTGTCGACTGAAAGAAATCCCGGACAAAAGAAACAACGGCCCTGCCAACAGTACTCCAACATTTCTGAAAAAAGCAAGGTTGAAAACCGTCGATCCCTGGAGCTATAAAGGGCCCCATATATTTGACCACCTGCCATATTTCCTCATTAGTAACTGATTTACCAATATTATGTATCCCCTCTTCAATAATACTTGGAAACCCGTTCTCCAAACAAGGAAAGCAAGACACATCAACACCTTCATCAGTATACAAGTTTTTAAAGAAATCAGTAGCCAGACTTTCAAGTTCCTATTTCTGATCGATCCAATTCCCGGTATCATTTCTGAGTCCATCAATCCGATTATGTTTCCTACGAATTATGGTGTTCGTATGGAAAAACTTCGTGTTCCGATCACCACAAGTTAACCACTGTTCACGCGATTTTTGGAACCACAATGTTTCGTCTTGTTCCATGACTGATGTCTCTTTATTTGGTGGTGTTTTTATATATGATTTCCTTTGTAAATATGTTTCTTTTTCCCCTTTTCTTGAGTGTTTTGTTCCTTTTTAGCTTAGTTCCCGTATTTCTATGAGATTCGGAGACTATGCGCGTTTTATGTGTTTTGTAGGTGTTTTGGCATGGATCAAGGGTCGTTTTGAAGGAGAATCGGAACATGGAGCAAGGCCCGAGCTTAAGAGGGAAAGAGAGGAGCAAGCCATGAAGAAGAACAAGAGAAAAGCCAACAAGAAGAAGGTGGAACGAGGTACGGATTGAGTTAGAACCAACGCCGGACCCGAGATGATTTTTCGACCTCAGACCGACTTGCCCAGTAAGTCGGGCCCGAGGTGCTCCGTGTCGGTCCGAGTCCGTCGCTGGCTGGATTGGGCTCCAAGGCACGAAATTGTAAACTACCACTTTTGCCCCTCATCTATTAAGGCTCTCTTATCTTCTAATTGGAGGAGGTTCCCACACACTTAGCAAGGAACCAACTCTCAAAAACTCTCAAGAGGATACTTGGAGAGCAAGGAGGAAGGAGAGGAGAAGGAGAAGAGAGGGAATCGGCATAGGAGAAGGAGATTTGATAGGTTTGGTTGATAGATTAGCTTTGCCTTGTTTTGATTTTGTGGATTTGGAAACCTTGGATTGGAGTTTGTGGATTGCTTTTGATTTGTGAATGAAATTTGGCTTTGGTTTGAGATTGATGATGTTGATTGCTTTGCTTTGTGATTTGTTTGCTTTCTTTGTTTGCCATATGGAGTAGATCTCCTTGGTCTTGGGTTATGGGGGAAAACTCTAGCTAGGTTGGGCTAGAAACCCCAATTCCATAAGCCTTGAGTACTTGATCTAGGAACCCACTCTACATAGAGCTACAATTCCTTATGAAAGTAAGGAATCAAGGCTTGTGATTGGCAAAGTAACGAAAGTGAACATTTGTCCATCTCAAGACCTTGCTTCGAAGGGGATTTCCCCAATGATCGATGTGTAGAAGTGGTTGGAACGAGGGTGAAAGCACCTCGATCCTATTCCGATCATCACTTATTGCTTGAATTGGGGTGGAAAAGCCTTAATCTACTAGAGAAGGAACCCAAAAGCCCAAGATCTACTTTCAATATTTGAGTTCGACAAAACCAGCTACATCGGGCCCGACTTGCTCTACGTCGGTCCCGACGTCCCTCTTTGTCGCCAACATCGGGCCCGACGTGACACTTGTGTAGGTCCCGACTGTTCTCTTTGTTTTCCTTTGTTTTAAGTTCTCCTTTCCAGCTTTCTAGTGTTTAGGCACCTCAATCGAGTAGATTTCCCAAGCGTTCGACACCCACCACGTGCTACAACGGGGTCGGGTTATAAATTGTATCTCTAGACCCTCGCATTCGTGAGCGATCAAAAGATTGGCGCCCTTGCCGGGGAATTCTAAGTGCATTGAGTGCCAATTCGGTGAGTTTCTTGTGTTTTGGTAGTGATTTGTGTGAGGGAATAGCCCAAACCCTTTGTTCGTTTTTGATTTGTTTTGGTTTGTGTCTTTGTTTCGTAGGTGTATGCGAGCTCATTCCTCCCGAGGAGCACTTGAGCTTGAGTTTTTGAGTGATCCGGAAAGTATTCTCAAAGAAGCCCGAAGAAGGAAAAGGATGGAGAATCAAGCTCTCCATGGTGATGAGGAGTTGGCTCGACTTAAGGCCGAAATGGCTAGATTGCAACTTGAGAAGGACAATCAAGAGGCGGTGGCAAGAAGAGAACGGGAGCAACGGATGAGGGACGAGGCTCAACTCAACGCTCTACCCCGGAATGCACGCCAATACATGCATCCGGAGTTGAGGGTACCCGAACCGGTTATTGTGCTTCCCGAGGTTGCCAAGAATTTTGAGATCAAGACGCAATTCATCTCCCTCATCAAGCGTGATCAATTCGAGGGCCGTCCACATGAGTGTCCCATAGAGCATGTCAAACGCTTTGTGGACATGTGTGAGACGATCTCTACCGACGAGGAGACGTTGGAGTATGTGCTTCTAAAGGCGTTCAAGTGGTCACTTGGGGGCAAGGCCACACATTGGCTCGAGAGCCAAGCCCCTAGGTCGATCACAATTGGAAGGCACTCCATGATGCTTTCTTGATGAAGTTCTTCCCGCCCTCAAAGACAACCGAGCTAAGAAGGAAAATTGCAAGCTTTCAACAAGGTCCGAATGAGCCTCTCTTCGAAGCATTGGACCGTTTCAAGGAGATGTTGCGCCAATGTCCTACTCATGGCCAACAACCATATGTGCTCCAAGACATCTTTTTCCAAGGCATCAATCCGGCAATGAAGGACAAGCTCAATCTCCACACCGATTGTGGGTTCATAGACTTGACACTGGATCAAGCTTGGGAGCTACTTGACAAGCTATCCGATTATGAGGCCATGTATGGGGTGAGTCAATCTAGCAAAGAGGTGAAAGTTCAAGGTGAAGGTGCAAGGAAGTGATATGATCCAAAGGGAGAAGACATTGACAAGGATGTGAAGCTCCAATTCCTTGAAGGTGAAGTGAGCAAGCTTAAGAGGCAAGTCCACTACTACAAGCAAAATGCTAGAGCTTGTGAGGAGTGTGGATCCTTTGCACATGCTACACAAGTTTGTCCGAATGAGAGACAAGTGCGCTTGGCCGAGCAATTTGAGGAGGCAAACTATGTTCGAGGAAATTTCGGTGGAAGAGGCAACTTCAACTATGGTGGTAATGGCCGGTGGAACAACGGTCAAGCTCAAGGCTACAACAACAACTTCAACCAAAACGAGCCAAGGGCGCCGCAACCACCACCATATAGGCCACCGGGATTCAATGAGCTACAATCATTGGCTCAAGAGATGAGGGATGGGTTCAAGGAGATCAGGACCCAATTCAATGAGTTTGGTGTATGGAGGAGGCAAGTCGACAATCAATTTGCCCAAATTGCAACTCAAGCCCCGAGAGAGAATGGGAGACTTCCTGGCCGACCCGAGGAGAACCCCCGAGCTCATAACAATCAAAATGAAGTCCGGGCAATTGGATTGAGAAGTGGCCGAAACCTACCCGAGCCACACATGCCTAAGAAGAATGAAGAGAGCCGGACCGACTTACCCAGCAAGTCGGGTCCGACGTTCCCTGAAGTCGACCCAGCAGGAAGCTCAACTCCTCTTCCCCGGACCGAGGTTGAAAGTGAGTCGGGCCCGACGTACCCAGATGTCGATCTGAGCACTCTGCCTCAGCTCTGCCCCAGGACCGTGATACACGACATCGGGCCCGACGTGGTGCCTAAGTCGGTCCAACCAGGAAATGTTGCAAGTGAAGTGGGGAAGTCCAAGGAGGTTGATCCAAGCAAGATTCAAGGTGCAAAAACTCTTCCATATCCCTCAAAGAAGCCGAAAGATGTTGTTGAGAACAAGTTCAAGAGGTTCCTCAAACTCTTGCAAGGTTTGAACATCTCTATCCCGTTCACCGATGCATTGAGCGAGATGCCATCCTATGCCAAGTTTTTAAAGGAGATTTTGAGCAAGAAGAGGTCGATTGTAGAAATGCAAGATGAGGTCAAGACCTTGGAGTTACCGCAAAAGCTAGGAGATCCCGGTCGGTTTGCTATCACTATTGGTGTGGGGTCTCAAAACTTCCAAGCCTTGTGTGACCTTGGAGCAAGCACGAGCATCATTCCTTACACCATATGGAAATCCACATCCATGGGTCTCATAGCTCCGGTCAACATGAGGTTAATGATAGCGGATGGGTCGTCCATCGAGCCAATTGGTATCGTCGAGGATTACCCCGTTTGCATTGAAGGCCACTATGTCCCAATCGACTTTGTTATGGTGGACATGATAGAAGTGCCGGTGAACCGATTATAGTAGGGAGACCTTTCCTTGCTACGGTTGGGGCAATCATTGATGTAAAAAAGGGTCACTTGTTTCTTGACATTGGAGGAAGAGAGATTGAGTTTTTCTTTAGTCCAACTTCAAAAGGGGCCGTACATAAGGAAGCTAAGATGATCCAAGTTCTTTTTGGATTGCAATGGGAAGCCGTTTCTAAGAAGCCAAGGCCAAGGGAGCTTAGGTTGAAAGCCACCCCACCACCTAGAGAAATTGAGATAGAGAGCCAAGGTCTAGCCCTCAATATGATTGAGCATGAGCAATTGGAGGAAGGGATGTCTTATTTGGAGGTGTTCAAGGCCGAGAAGGAAGAAGTTCAAGCACCACCGGAACCATCTCAAGAACTCAAGGAGCTTCCAAAAGATTTGAGGTACGCATTTCTTGGTCCCAACTCTTCTTTGCCCGTAATCATAAACGCCAACTTGAATGATGAGGAGGAGTCTAAGTTGTTAGAGGTTCTAAGAAAACATAGAGGAGCTTTAGGGTATTCACTAGAGGAACTAAAGGGAATCTCTCCCTCAATTTGCATGCATAGGATTTATATGGAGGATAACCATAAACCCACTATTGAACCACAAAGAAGATTAAATCCTAACATGAAAGAAGTGGTAAAGAGTGAAATACTTAGGATGTTGGATGCGGGAATCATCTTCCCAATTTCCGATAGCAAGTATGTGAGTCCCGTGCATGTAGTTCCTAAGAAAGGAGGTCTCACCGTTGTGCAAAATGAAAAGGGAGAAATGATACCTACGAGAACCACAACAAAATGGCGTATGTGTATTGATTACCGTAAGATTAATAGTGGCACTCGCAAAGACCATTTTCCTCTTCCCTTCATAGACCAAGTCCTAGAAAGATTAGCACAACATGAATATTTTTGCTACCTTGACGGGTATAGCGGGTTTTGGCAAATCCCTATTCATCCCGATGATCAAGAGAAGACGACATTCACATGTCCTTATGGGACTTTTGCCTATAGACGCATGCCTTTTGGTTTATGTAATGCGCCGGTAATATTTCAAAGATGCATGATGTCCATCTTCTCCGATATGGTTGAGGATATAGTAGAAGTGTTTATGGATGATTTCTCCGTCTATGGTTCCTCATTTGATGTTTGCTTAGCTAACTTAGACAAGGTTTTGACTAGATGTGAGGAGACTAGCTTGGTGCTTAATTGGGAAAAATGCCACTTCATGGTGAAGGAGGGCATAGTACTAGGACACCTCGTTTCTAGTAGGGGGATAGAAGTAGATAAAGCTAAAGTTGAAATAATTGAAAAACTACCTCCTCCCTCTTGTGTTCGTGATGTTAGGAGTTTCTTAGGTCATGCGGGATTTTATAGACGGTTCATCAAGGATTTTTCTAAGATTGCAAAACCATTGTCTAACCTCTTGATGAAGGATGTGCCCTTTGAATTTTCCGAGGATTGCATGAGTTCTTTTTGTAGGTTGAGAGATGCCTTGATTTCGGCTCCAATAATGGCGGCACCCGATTGGAATCTTCCATTCGAGGTAATGTGTGATGCTAGTGATTTCTCCGTAGGGGCCGTCCTTGGGCAAAGGAAGGATGGAAAGTTGCATGCCATCTACTACGCAAGAAAAACTTTGGATGAAACTCAGTGCAATTACACAACGACGGAGAAAGAATTTCTTGCGGTAGTGTTTGCATTTGAGAAATTCCGTTCATATCTTGTGGGATCAAAGGTGGTAGTCTTCACGGACCATGCGGCAATCAAATACCTCATGAAGAAGAAAGATGCAAAGCCGAGGCTTCTAAGGTGGATGCTCCTTCTCCAAGAGTTTGACCATGAGATCAAGGACAAAACCGGTGCGGAAAATGTGGTAGCTGATCATCTATCCCGTTTGCCCATTGAGTACATGTTGGAGATGGAGGATGGTTTGACTATAGATGATTCAAGGGCAGATGAAGTTCTCATGAGTGGAAAGGAGGAAAGGAAAGGTGGATCGACGAACCGAGTATATCGGGCCCGAGGTCCAGAACATCGGACCAAAGGCAGAGCAGGTACCAGTGAGTCGGGACCGAGGTCTTCAGAGTCGGGCCCGAGTTACTTGTGTGTCTGCGAAGCTAGACCGGCGTCCAACCATGTCGGGCTCGGTACACTTCAATGTCGGTCCGCGGAAGAAAGTAAGTTTCCTAACTCGATTTCCATTCCTTCTCGTTCTCAATTGATTAATTCTTTCTCTCCCACTTGCCTTCTTTCTATTAGTGCCGTAAGACGAGGGGTTTCCCCTTAGTTTGCGGATTTTGCTAACTTTGCCGTAGGGGGAGCGATCCCACCAAATTTGTCTTATCAAGCTAGGAAGAAATTCTTACATGATGCTAGACAATATTTTTGGGATGATCCATATCTCTACAAGGAAGGGAGTGATCAAATCTATAGACGGTGTGTGTCAAGTGAAGAGGTTGAGAGCATAATTCACCATTGCCATTCCTTGCCTACGGGGGGTCACGCTAAGAGTTCCAAAACCACTTCAAAAATTCTTCAATGTGGTTATTATTGGCCAACCATGTTCAAGGATGTGCATGATTATGTGAGGAAGTGTGAGGAGTGCCAAAGAGAGGGGAACCTATCAAGGAGGAATGAGACTCCTCAAACTGTCATTCTAGAAGTTGAGTTATTTGATGTATGGGGTATCGATTTCATGGGACCATTTCCCACATCGGGGCCTTACAAGTACATCTTGGTAGCCGTGGACTATGTCTCAAAATGGGTGGAGGCCATACCAACAAGAACCAATGATGCTAGGGTGGTGATGAAGTTCTTGAAAAGCAACATTTTTGCAAGGTTTGGTGTGCCTAGGGTTCTCATAAGTGATGGCGGACCTCATTTCATTGAGAGGTGCTTCGAGAATGTGTTGATCAAGTATGGGGTGTCTCATCGAGTTGCTACTCCTTATCATCCTCAAACAAGCGGGCAAGTCGAGGTGTCAAACCGTCAAATCAAGGCTATCTTGGAGAAGACCGTATCTCGATCAAGGAAAGATTGGGCCTCTAAGCTCGATGATGCACTTTGGGCTTATAGAACCGCCTTCAAGGCACCTTTGGGAACTACACCCTTCAATCTAGTTTATGGCAAGGCATGCCATCTTCCGGTAGAGCTTGAGCACAAGGCAAAATGGGCTCTCAAGGAGATGAATTGGGATATCAACTTGGCCGGTGAGAAGAGGTTTCTAGAGCTTCATGAGTTGGGAGAATTGAAGTTGAAAGCCTATGAGAACTCCAAGTTGTACAAGGAGAAGACCAAGAAGTGGCATGATATGAAGTTAATTCCAAAGACTTATCAAACCGGTGACAAGGTTCTCCTTTTCAATTCAAGGATTAAACTTTTCCCGGGGAAGTCAAGGACTAGGTGGAGTGGACCATTTGTGGTCCACCATATCTATGCTCATGGTGCGGTGGACTTGGTTGATGAACGAGGACATATTTTCAAAGTGAATGGTCATCGAGTGAAGAAGTTCTATGACAAGGCCGATCCAAGCGAAGAAGTTAGAGCCTCATGGGCTCTCGTCCTCGCCAATTGACCTAGACATGCCATTGAAGAATAAAGAAATTGTGAGCTCTTTGTACTCTTCTCTCTTGCTTTTAAGTTTTGGTTTCCATGTTTGATGGGGACATAAAAATTTCAAGTATGGGGTGGGGGTAAGTGTGCTCATGATTTCACTTGCTTGTGTGTGTTTGTTATTTTGAGGATATTTGGTTTTCGGTTTCTAGTTTGTGTTTGGGATGTTTGTTTCTTGGTTTGTGGTTTGATGAATGACATGGATGATTGATTTGGTTTTGAATGGATGAGTCTTTGTTTTTGGTTTTGTATAGAGAAATTTTTGCAAAAATCCATTAAAATTTGAAAAATTGTGTTGAAAACAACAAAAAGATTTTGTGTTTTGTAGTTTTTGGACTAGAAATTCCCATCTTAGATGTCCAAATGAAAGCTAATGATGATGTGAGTATGTAAATTCCTTTGCATATTTTTGGATGGTTTAGCCTCTAAAAAGATGTTGCTTTTGATGTGATCATGATATCTTGCTTGTTTTATGGAACATGTGAGTTCTAGGATGAGTTCTTATGCAACTAAGTATGAGTGACCCTTGTGAGATTGATTTTTGGCCATTTTAGGGATGTTTGTTCATATTTGCATATCCCTCATGTTTCTTGTGTGATTAGCTCATGCATGCTTAGTAAAACTTGCTATTGCGGTGTTTATCTATTTTCCAAGACCGTCATGAGATTTGTCCTAGCATTGTCACATTGATTTTGAACTTTGTTCTTTTAGTCACATAAATGTTCCATATCCTACCATGAAGTGAATCCTTTGTTTGTAGCCCCGTTTTAGCCTAGGCCTTTGTTTGAAACTCCTCAAAAATATTATTCCTAGCCTTATATGACTTGACCCTTATGGGATTGGACTTTAGAAGAGAGGTTTGGATTGTATTTGAAGAGTTGAGATTCTCTTTGGTTTAAGGGCAAAGAATGGTGTTATGAATCATGTGGGTAGTGCATCTTTGTTGTGCAAAAAGAAAATGAAAAAAAAAAGGAAAGAAAGAAAGAAAATGTTGGAAATGGAAAGTGGAATGAAGGTAAAGAGCTTAAGTGAAGAAAAAGGGTCCGACCGAGTTACACACCACATCGGGCCCGATGTCATAAGAAAGTCGGTCCAGTGTAGAAAGTGTGGAAAATCCAACAAAAAGCCTAAGAGCAAAGATGAAGTGGAATGTTAAGTGAAATTTTGGGATGAGAGGAAAAATGTTAAGTCTTTTGGATGAGTGTGAAATTGATTGTGGAATTTTGGTGAAGTTGGTGAGAGTTTAGGTTGTTCAATCCCCATTGTAAGCACCACAAGACCAAATAATTCCCACCTTGAGAAATACCAAAAGTCCCATTACAACCCGACCGAATGGAACCTCTTTGAGGACCTCCATTGAGCCAAGTTCGAATTCTTTGTGTACTTTGTATTAGGCATCTCTAGGTGGAGGATTTGGTGATATTAGCTTCAATAGTAAAGTCCTTACTTGCATGATTTTTGAGCTTGAGTGTTCATTCCTATACCCATACACATGATGAGTGATACACATTCACATATCCCTAAAGTGAGGCTTAGTTGCATTGACTCTATTCCTTGGCACACTTAATCATGTGTGATGATGTAATCTTGCTTGAATATCAATCACTTGTGCTTAAATGTGTTTTCATACGAGGCTTTACTTGAAGATTATGTTTCGGTCTTGCTTACATTGTTATTGCTTGAGGACAAGCACGTTTAAGTATGGGGTATTTTGATGTCTCTTTATTTGGTGGTGTTTTTATATATGATTTCCTTTGTAAATATGTTTCTTTTTCCCCTTTTCTTGAGTGTTTTGTTCCTTTTTAGCTTAGTTCCCGTATTTCTATGAGATTCGGAGACTATGCACGTTTTATGTGTTTTGTAGGTGTTTTGGCATGGATCAAGGGTCGTTTTGAAGGAGAATCGGAACATGGAGCAAGGCCCGAGCTTAAGAGGGAAAGAGAGGAGCAAGCCATGAAGAAGAACAAGAGAAAAGCCAACAAGAAGAAGGTGGAACGAGGTACGGATCGAGTTAGAACCAACGCCGGACCCGAGATGATTTTTCGACCTCGGACCGACTTGCCCAGTAAGTCGGGCCCGAGGTGCTCCGTGTCGGTCCGAGTCCGTCGCTGGCTGGATTGGGCTCCAAGGCACGAAATTGTAAACTACCACTTTTGCCCCTCATCTATTAAGGCTCTCTTATCTTCTAATTGGAGGAGGTTCCCAAACACTTAGCAAGGAACCAACTCTCAAAAACTCTCAAGAGGATACTTGGAGAGCAAGGAGGAAGGAGAGGAGAAGGAGAAGAGAGGGAATCGGCATAGGAGAAGGAGATTTGATAGGTTTGGTTGATAGATTAGCTTTGCCTTGTTTTGATTTTGTGGATTTGGAAACCTTGGATTGGAGTTTGTGGATTGCTTTTGATTTGTGAATGAAATTTGGCTTTGGTTTGAGATTGATGATGTTGATTGCTTTGCTTTGTGATTTGTTTGCTTTCTTTGTTTTCCATATGGAGTAGATCTCCTTGATCTTGGGTTATGGGGGAAAACTCTAGCTAGGTTGGGCTAGAAACCCCAATTCCATAAGCCTTGAGTGCTTGATCTAGGAACCCACTCTACATGGAGCTACAATTCCTTATGAAAGTAAGGAATCAAGGCTTGTGATTGGCAAAGTAATGAAAGTGAACATTTGTCCATCTCAAGACCTTGCTTCGAAGGGGATTTCCCCAATGATCGATGTGTAGAAGTGGATGGAACGAGGGTGAAAGCACCTCGATCCTATTCCGATCATCACTTATTGCTTGAATTGGAGTGGAAAAGCCTTAATCTACTAGAGAAGGAACCCAAAATCCCAAGATTTACTTTCAATCTTTGAGTTCGACAAAACCAGCTACATCGGGCCCGACTTGCTCTACGTCGGTCCCGACTTCCCTCTTTGTCGCCAACATCGGGCCCGACGTGACACTTGTGTCGGTCCCGACTGTTCTCTTTGTTTTCCTTTGTTTTAAGTTCTCCTTTCCAGCTTTCTAGTGTTTAGGCACCTCAATCGAGTAGATTTCCCGAGCGTTCGACACCCACCACGTGCTACAATGGGGTCGGGTTATAAATTCTATCTCTAGACCCTCGCATTCGTGAGCGATCAATGACCAAATCAAGATCCCTTTGAATGTTCGCTTCTTGAGCTAATAACACATTAGAAACACCCCTGCACAACTCACATTGTATCAAACCCAGCCTATTTAAGAGATCCGTCTTGCGTTTGTGAATATTACCAAACACCTTCTTATTCCAACGGATCAATTCTTCTTTCAAGACCTTCAAAGCACCCTGAGCATCCATATCATCACACCAACTATTCTTGACCTTCTCATTAAAGCTAGGATGGGAGAACCAAGCTGCCTCAGACGTCTAGACTTGTCAAAATCAGTAGGCGGTTGGAGACATAGAAGTAAAGGGCAATGGTCTTACGAGAATCTCGGAAGGTGTTTAACAATAGCATCAGGCCACAACACACGACCTTCAACATTCGAAAAAATTCGGTCAAGTCTTTTAAACACAACTGAGTTAGGCGAAAGTCGGCGGCTCCAGGTGTGACTTGGCCCACAATATTCCAAATCGATTAAATCTAGCCTATTCTTCCAATCATTAAAAACCGACGAATCAGCATGAAGATTTCCGGATCCTCCCTGACGTTCATTACTGAATAGGATGCAATTAAAATCGCCTCCTATAATCACATGCCCAACCACATGACTCACAACTCTCTTAAGATCTTCCCAGAACGGCTCACGTCGCTTAACTGTGGGTGGTCCATAAACCACAAACAGATGTCTTTGCAAACCCGATTCAAAGAAGGAAGCATGGATGTAATTTCTGTTTAACTCAATAATATCAAGTTGCACTTTATCTTGTTTCCAAAAGAGCCAGATGCCTCCAGAAAAACCAACGACTTCAACTCGAACACAATCCGAGAAATCCGACCTAGTCATAAGATCACATATATGCTGAGCACGATCTCCAGACACTCGAGTCTCAAAGAGAGCCAAGATATCTATCTTGTGAGTCCTACATAAATACCGAATAGCCCTGCGAAAACCAGCTTTTCCTGCACCAAAACAATTCCACATAAGAATATTCATAATCATAAGATAACAGATGGAAATAAGTATCAAAAACATCAAGACTCAAGGCCAGAATGGCCTAAGTTAACATCTGCCACAGCAGAAACTCCCTGTTTCTCCTCGCTGACTGCCACTTGTTGTCCTTCAATCTCCATTGCGAAGAGTGGGTTATCACTGATCATCGTCTCCGATTGCATAGGCTGATCAAGGGACGGATCCGAATCAATAACCTCTGCGGCTAACTGGTGTATGCCTGATATTGCCGGATTTTTTGCCGCAAACTCATACTCATAGGCTTCCGATATATCATCCGGCGGACGACATCTTTTTGCATTGGACCCCAACTCAGGACTTTGAATATGATCCAAGAAACCAGAGCCCATCAACTTACTAGACTGATTTACCCCTTTTCTCCTAGACCTCTTATCAGGCCTTTTAATTCTTTGGGCTTTGGGAGGAAACGGCCCAATTTCATTGGTGGCTTTAAAAATGACCATATTGTTGTCAGACCCAGCATTAGTCAGGTTGGTATCTTGAGAATCATTCTCAGCTTCGTTTGTTAATTCACCAGATTTGTTCTCCCCTTTTCTCGCCTCCATATCAGTGGCAATAACCACTTCATTATCCATATTGGCGGTTCTCTTTTCATTCCCCTCTTTCCTCGCCTCCTTATCCGTTGAGCTAACCACTTCCTTATCCACATTAGTGGTTTTCTTTTCTTTCCTTCTTTGATTAGATTTCCCACGATTCTCTCCGGAATCCTGATTCGTCGTACTCGTTTTTCCGTTATCTCCCTGATTGTCCTCACACTGCATAGATAAAGCTTCAAATCTATTAAATTTCAGGAAACAGAACTGAGGAGGGAAGGAATAATTTTTCTTTTCCTTTTTTAGTTTTGGACTTTCCATCATTGGCCAGAGTCTTCTTAGACGGATCCTTCGATTGCTCCTTGGAATCAGCAGAGAATTTTTGGTTTCCTTTTTGGTGTCGAGGTTTCCTAAAAGGAATAATCCATTCACCATAGCAGCCTTTTCCGGTCCGAGCAGCCTCATGCGCCGTCACCGGAGGTTTATCGCCCGGAGCCTCCGTTGAAGTACTTGCTTCCTCCGGAGCGCTAGCAATCTTCACACCATTCGATGGAGGAGCTTGATCAGTCTTGCTTTTATCAATTTGAGTAGCACTGTCGGAAGGACTAGTACGGTCAGAAGGGCTAGGACAGAAAGGACAATGAGTTTTTAAGTGTCCAAACCTTCCACACCCGTAGCAAATAGTCGGAAGACCCTCATACTCCACTAGATATCGATCACCATTAATAATAATCGTGCCTTTGAGAGGTTTTTCAAGGTTGATCTCCACGCAAATTCTTGCAAACTTACCCCTGTTGGTATATAGCGTACGTGATTCGACCCGAATTGGGTTACCTATTCCAGCAGCAACGTTGAGTAGGACTTTCTCCTCATACAGAGTAACCGGCAGATCGAAAATGCGAATCCACGTGGGCGTCGTCTGAATTGGTGATGAAGTTCGGAGATTAGGAGCCCATTTGCGCACCGTCAAACATCTTCCAAAGACCATCCAAGGGCCATAAGTTAACACCATAAGAAAGTCTTGTTCCTTTTCAAAGCGGACCAGAAAGCAACCGTGGGTAAGATCAAGGATATGGAGGTGATAACTCGTCCTCCACATTTCCCTTATCTTCCTCTCCATGATCGGAAAAGCCACCGGATGCCCAAGGAGCTTCACGACCACCGATAGTTGCCATACCGAAGCGAGAGCCTCCATAACATCTTCCGCTATTACAACTGCAGGATCTCCATCCTGACCGTCCGGAAATGCAATGGTGATTTTCCCTTTCAGAAAATCCTCATCGAGTGTTGTCTTTTGGTGATAAGCACTTCCCGATGTGACAACTTCACTCCACGACACCTTCGGATCCGGTGGATCACCAGAAGGCTTGTTTGGATCATTGGTTTCCATTTGGATATCTTGATTTGAGTCATCGGACTTAGTGGCCGGAGTTTCATTGGACGACGACATCGGAACAAAAGAGAGCGTTTTTAGTCAATCACAAAAGTATGAACTAGTATATAAGATCTTAAGTGTGTCTTTCTATTACATCTTTTGCATGCTATAACGACGAGATTCAACGGTGGTTATTGGAATTTGGTACCCGGAGATCTTTTCTCACATTAAGTTTATGTTGAAATGGTTTTACCTAGGCCATAATTTCGGATCAATCATTTGCCCGATCACACACAACTCTAAAACAGTAAGGAAGTGAAAGGCCTGTTTTCTTGATACAATTGGATTTGGCCCAAAAATAATGTTCAAATGCCATAAGCCTTATAACAAGGCCTTTTTTTGGTAGAATATAACAAGACCTTCTTGCTTATGAGTTTTATGCATTATTGTTATTTGTTATGGAAGGCCAGGGGCCGGATCATTGCACAACTCATTTATCACAAATGCAAATAATACGGATAGACTTGCTACCGTTTCTTTCAGTTGAATGTGATCGACAACTGTTTCTTTCACTTGAATGTATTTTCCTTGACAAATTAATTCGAATTTGGCTACATGCATTGATTTTAAAAATATACTTGAAGAGATTTTCTATATGGTTTTAACTTTTAGAAGTTTTGTTTTTAAAGTTCACTCTCTTTGTTTATGAAAATAATAAGTAATATGCAAGCCTCTTTTTCTACAGTATTAAAGCTTACTTTTTGGGTTTATTTTAGAGCATATAATATACTATGATAAGGATGTAGTATAAGGCAGTGCTCCTTCTTTGCCCCACCTTTTCTTTATATAATTGCTACTTGTAATCTGGGAAAATGAAATAAGCTAACAATAATTGGTACTTCTTATTAGCTCTAGGCCTTTCTTTGATGATGCATGTTAATCCTATGATGATATATGTGCCTTATTTAGTTTTTACGGACTATATCTTTTCCCCCTTGATCCAGTTGATGCTTTTAACCCACAAGATATCTTTTTATTTTAACCTTCCTTATGTTAAGATAATATTCTCTATTATCTCCCCTTATAAGGATATAATATCTCTTGATTAGTTTAATTATCTCCTCTATCTTTTTTTGAAAATTGCTAAGAATATTGTATATGTAATCCTTCTCTTTTATGTAAACGAACATATAGTAATATGTACAGGCATACAGTTGAATTCTGTTTACTTTCACTTCTCTTTTGCTCTAATAATTCTTCATGGTATCAATTTCTTAAGGTGTTATACAACAATCCTACACAACCTTCCTCATGCTAGAAATGGTCTCACCTATAGTGGATGCAACACGTTCTGAGCCATGGGAGAAATTGAATCACCCTCTCTTTTTTCACTATTCCGATCAATCGAATCACCCTCTCTTTCTCCACTTTTCTAACACGTTTACTTTTTATGACCTTTCGTACTTGCACGTTCTCAGGATCAAGAACCACTCGTTCTACCGCGGCGCTCACCACTATGGAACGAGTTGAGGTGCGGAAAAAGAGGAAGGCTGAGTCGGCTTCTACCGCAGAACATCTCTGGCGGTATCTCTTCCTTCGAAGACGATCCCTGTTACTCCCAAATCTTCATCTCTATAAAAGAACCCCATCCCTAGTTTGACTGATCTGTCGGTCACTATTATGTCTTTGGACATGGCGACAAAAAAGTGCTTGCTTTGTTTGATGCCTCTGCATGTGAACTACCCTCGAGGTGTAGCGAGTCGATCTATCATGCTTGAATTCTTTGGGGAGATGCTGGCTGCCTAATGGCAGGTATAGTTTCTTTTTTATCAATCCACATACTGTCATTTTTACCTTGTGTTAACATGTTTAGTTTTTGTACAGAACTCCCAACTTACTCTGTCTACCTTTGAATCCTTCAAAGACCAACCCACTAACTATGTAAGAGTCAAAGGGATCTACAATTAGAAAAGAAGCGTAGTGCTCTCCAGGAATATGAAAAGAAGATCCTGGATAAGAAAGTCGAAGAGTTACAGAGGTTGTTAAGGAGAAATCTGTGTGTGCTAAGGAATGGGAGGACAAGTTCCAAGATGTTTCGAATAAGGAAGTTGTGCTGGCTAAGGAGATCGAAGACACTGCGGTCTATTGGTCTTATAGAGCTCGTGTCAAGGCAATGGAGGAATTTGCTACGGGGAAGCATACTACCTTGGATGCTGTAAAGGAGAGACAACAGTTTGAGAACTTATTCCCTGAGGATGAGTTTACACCCAGAAAACCTTCCCTTATGGGTGATATCTCTCAAGCTACCAAGGAAATAGCTCAAGTAGAAGTTGCTGAAGGTGTGGTGGCTTCTAAAGACGTCCAAAAGGAGTAGCACAATCGTTCTTCTCTTTTCTTTTTCATGAACGTGTTTATTTTGGAATTCCCGGTGTGTCGTGTCAGTGCAATTTCTTTTGGCCGCTTGTATCATAGGGCCTTATGTTATCTCGTGACAAATACTTCTTGCCTTTTGGCGTCATAGCCAAAGGTTTTTTGATGAATGCTTTTTGTTGTATATGCATTGTGTTTTGCTTGTTTTTTTTACAGCTTTGTAAAGGAAAATATGATGAAGACGTCGTAGGATGGCAGACAACACGTTTAACCTGAGAGTTATCAACATGTTTGAAGTGATGAATTTTCGTTTATGTGTAATAGCGCTTTATGTGAGATGATGAGAGAGAAATGTTAATGAGACACAATTATGAAATGAAATGTAATCGTTTTTATTAATAATATAACTGCAACTGAATACATATGTGTCTCTTTGTGTTAGACTCCCCTTGCTCTAGAGTCGTTAACTGTTTCTCGTCTCTTACATCTTGTGTCTAGTCGTTGTGTGCACATCATAGCCTGATTGTAAGGCAAGGGCCCATATTTTGGCCTGTAACCCCCTTGTTAGTTTTTGATGTTATTGTTGTACCATGTGTGTAGTATGAAACGTTGTAAATGAATTTGATAAATAAAATCAAGTAATAGATGAATACCTTGTTGCGACTTCTTTGGATATCTTAAAAGTGATAGAATTTCATATTCGTCGCGTTCCAACTTCTCGGGACTATCTTCCCGTCTTGTGAAATTAGTTCTTAGGCCCCTTGTCCAACGACTTTTGTGATTTGATAAGGTCCTTTCCAGTTTGCCCTGAGTTTGCAAGCGTTTGGTTCTTGGGTATTTTGAAAGACTTTCCGTAGTACCCAATAACCTACTTGAAACACCTTTACTCTAACGTGTTCATTGTAACTCTGAGAAACCCCTAGTCTGTATGCCGCCATGCGAAAGGATGCCTCATCTCGTAACTCATTAAATGTGTCTAGGTGATGAAACAGGTTGTCCAAATTAGACTCCTTAGTGGTAAGACCATATCGGGCTGTGGGGAGAGTTATTTCGACAGGTAGCACAGCTTCACAACCATATATCAACGAGAAAGGCATGTGTCCATAAGCAGTTTTGGGAGTTGTCCGATCTGTCCAGAGAATAAGGGGTAACTTGTAAAACCTGAGCTATCCGTTCACAAAACCGTTAACTTAACCCCGTTTAAACTCCTACCTTTAATTCGCTCCTCTTTTTCTTATTCTCTTTGTTTGGGCCTAAGAACCCATTATGGTGGTTGAAAGGAATTGGACCCGAACTCAAACCTTGCCCTAGTTTGTCACCCTTTGTCTCCTTTTGTTGAAGCGCCGCTAAAGGGATCCGGGAAGAGGCAAATGTGGAGAGCTCGAGCGCGTTCTTGTCCACCGACAATCGCCCTACCTTACCACTCCTCCTTCCTCTGTTTTCTTTCCTTCCCTCACGAGATCTCCTACTGGAATTGGTTTTCGGTCGTTCAAATCATCGTAAACTCATTGTTCCGTTCTGGTTTGGCTATTGAAGCTTGGCCTGGAGTTTAACCCACCCATCGCCCTCACTGCCCGCCTTGCTTCACCGTCCTCACCATCGTTCTGCGTTACGAGTCACCGTTGTTCTCCGTCACCAACTACCACCATTCTTCGTCCCCTTTCATGTCAGCTCTGGTGTTGGCGAGTCATCAAGAAAGCTCCATTGCTCGAAGCTTGTCATCGCCGGCAAACTTGGAGCGACACCTCGCCTCGCGTCCTTGCCCAACACTGAAGCCGCCGAGCCTTGGTTCAGACTGTAGCAAGGCCAGCACTGCAAACCCGAAGCCGACGCTTTCACTCCGCTGTTGGTAAGGGATTTGAACCCTTCAATTCCTTCATTTTATCCGCCTCTTCATCTTCCATGAATTTTTGACTTAGTTCTTCCTTTAAATTCTGACCTGGTGGTAGATCGAGCTCGTCTCAGCTCCAGGCACAGATTCGTCTTTTCGTCTTGGTGGATTGTCGAAGCCTTGCCTTAGGTTGAACCTGCGGCTGTCACATTCGCTTAATGTTTCTAGCCTTCGGTGGTGAGCTCTTGTGGGCGTGCAGACCATCTGTGAAATGACATGTTGGAGTCGCTCGACTCGTTGGCAAGAAGATCGGGTCTCGTCAAGCGTGACTCGTGCCTTATGGTTCGATCCTATCTTGTAAATTCAAAATGTTCCTTTAGAAGTTCATTGTGTTCAAATTGTTGTCTTGTATGGATTTTGTATGTTGCTTTAATTTCGTTAGTGAATTGTTCTAATTTTGTTTGTCGGGAGTGCATGTTATAATGTGTTTTGAATAACCAACCTGCCTTGTACTTATTGTTTTTACATGTCAAAATATTAGCTTGAATTGCCGAATCTCTTTTGGTTCACACATGTATTGGTTCATTTTATTAGAATAATTAATAGTCATGTGGTAAGTTTGGTGCGTTTGTTTTAGTTAGAATAGTAGCATCATTTCAAACCGCACTTGTTTGGATGTCATGGAATGAATCATGATAGTTGGCTCTTAATTACGCCGCCATATTTATGCATACCTAGAATCGAAAGTTGCTCCTCGCAGTTGGTCGGTTAACCGTGGATATTATTATTTGTAGGTCTTTAGTATGGACGCGTTTCTTACTTCATTCGAAGATCACCATCCATGTTAGTCGTTCTCGACTTGCTTAGTTTTATTCTAGTCTTGTTAGATTTCACGTCGTGATTGTGAGATTGGTTTTGGGAATTAGTTTTGAATGTATGTTATTCCTTGTGAAATGTTTTCTTGCATGATGTGATGCTCTTTCCATTCCAAACATTTCTTGTAAAAGAAATTGTTTTCTCTGTGCTGGCAGCGTAACCGGCAAGATCATGTGCGATGATTGTGGGTGGTGAAGAGGTTTCTAGCCATGGTCGTGTGTCGGCCGAGCCCCTTTAAAAATAAAATTAATTGCTTGTTTTTGGCAAGTGCTCCACTGGACGCTTGACCAGGGGTTGGAAGGATGACGTATATGAAAATTGAGAGGGCTACCTCTGCACTCGAGCGCAGGGAGTTAGCGCCGTTGATGGGAATGCTATGGAGGAAGGGAGAATTGCATTTCCAAATAGGATTGTGAATGGTTTTGCTTGTGTTTGTGTGTGGTTACTTATTTGCCTTCGGATCTTGCGAATTTTTGTTATGTTTGATGAATTGCTTGTTTCGTTGTCGTTCCTTTCATTTTTTGAATTTTGAATTATTGGATATTATTTCGAACGCTTTACTTTTGTTGCTTGTTATTTAGATTGTTGGGATGCTTCGTTGCCTTTCCTTTCACCCGTTATCTAGATTGTTGAGATGTGTGTTGACCTATTATGCCTTGTTCTATTCACTCGTTAAAGGTTAAGTTGTTGGTTATTTATTGTTTTCAAACGTCTTACTATTGCCGCTTGTTATCTAACTTGCCTAGGATAGTAGCTGACCCTTCGGGGACTTTTAATTTTCAGTTCCAGGTACTTTTGCAGGACCCATGTTGGAGCCTAGGCATGATGCTACAGCGGAACGTTGACGCACGTGTCATTAGGTGTTGGAGTGGGTTGGGGTATTCAAGTTTAATTGTTGGTTTTGCTTGGCTATTTCTCTCTTTTGTTGACCTTAGCGGGGTTCTTGTGTTGGTTGTGACTTGACTAGTTGTTTGGGATCTCATGCATGACATTGTTGCAAATATGGTTTATGGAATGATAATTGGATGTTTTAAATTAATTTTCTTGTCATGCCCAAGTTGCAAGGTCCATGTATTCTAGTGTCAGGCTAGCTTAGATAGGACCCGTTAGGGTCAAACTACCAAGTAACGCCCCAACGTCAAGACGGGGTGTTACAAATTGGTATCAGAGCCCGGTTGGCAACAAGGGCACATGGAAACGAACAATAAGTGTACACGAGGTCCAACTAAAAACAAAAACCAGCCGATGTTTTCAAAAAAAAGTTTAAATGGGGTAGTCACGCTGCATATAGAGGTAGATGACACGATGTGACTCCGCTGCCATCCGTTGAAGGACCTCACGAAGAATAGTAAGTAAATCCTTAAATTTTAGTCAAGTTTAAAGGGACTTTCTAAGAAGATGGCCCCACAAACTAGAGTCAGGGTTGTTGTTTCTATCGGTAGATGACATGGTAGAGGAACATCAAAACGTTTACCTAGGAAGAAGTTGCTGAGAGTGGGGGGGGGTCTTGCTGTTGATGACCATTAGAATTCTAGCGTGTTTGTCATTGGAGGAGGACCCCTAATGGGTCCTAGTTTAGAGCCAATGCACCACCAGTTGGGTTATCACCAGAGCTCATAATCAAAATACTAATGTTGGGATTCAAATGATTAAGATGAGAACACCAAGCCAGAGTACTATTAGGGATGCTCAATTAGGAGAGCTACCAGAACAACATAGACCAGAAATAGTTGACCGTGTGGTTGAGCCACTGAGAGATGAGCCCCAGCCGGACAAGTGGCTCGCGGAGTTAAGAAGATCAGGGGTGCTAAGCTTCTTTGGGGCCCGAGTACGGGTGCAGAGTGGCGACGGAGGAGAATGGAATCCTTTGAATTCTATTTAGGCACTAGAGGAGTAGAAGATGTCTCTGGTGAAAAGTTTTCTACAAGAGGGTGCTTTCAATTGGTGGGATTTGAGCCAAGGCCGTCAGACAAATGTTACATTTGAGGAGGGTTGATGCCTTGCATGCGCTAACTACTACAAATACGTTTGGATTCAGTCTAAACCTATTCATATTCTTTTTGACACGAGGGTCACACACTCTTTAGTGTCCTCTGCTTACGTGGCTAGACTGGGGTTGACTTGTACAGATTGGGTATCTTTTGTGGTGGGTCTACCCGATGGCAGTAGGGTGAGTGGGAATAGAGAGTTTCCATAGTGCCCTATCAGAATAGGAGGTAGACAGAATTCCATTGGTCTAATTCGGGACCTTTCGATTACTTTTGACTCTATCTATCCTACGAAAATTGTGAAATTAAAGAATATCGAAGCAATCCTTAGATTTATGCGGGATCCTCGAGGAGCCGTATGAGGGAAAATCTCATGTATGGTTTTGTAATAGCTATGATAATGGGCTCTTATCATCGACTAGAATTATCTAAGACTGGTATGCAGATTTTCTAGTAATGCAATTGTACCCAGATGACGACGTGATTTTGGGAATGGATTTAATGAGGCGTTACAAGGCAGTGTTAGATATATATAAGGGCATAGTCACGGTGTCCGCAGATGACGGGACTGTACAAGTGAGTCAGGAGTTAGAGCAAGTTTGGCTGAGACCAGTGATTAGTATGTTAAAAGCCGCCAAGTTGCTTAATGGGGGTGTGTAGGGTATTGGTGCTATGTCCTACAAGGGGACAAGGGAGGACCACACATTAAGAATATCTTTCCAGACGATCTACCGGGCTTGCCACCTCAAAGAGAGGTTGATTTTAACATTGATCTTGAGCCAGGAACAACATCGATCTCGAGGGCTCCATATCGCATGGCTCCAATCGAAATGCAGGAATTAAAGGCACAATTGGAAGAGTTGTTGGAGAAAGGGTATGTACGTCCGAGTGTGTACCCGTGGGAAGCTCCAGTTTTGTTTGTAAAGAAGAAGGATGGTTCACTTCGCTTGTGTATTGATTATCGGGAGTTGAACTGAGTCACCATCAAGAACAAGTACCCACTACCTCGCATTGATGATTTGTTTGATCAGTTACAAGGAACTACGGTGTTTTCAAAGGTGGATATGAGGTCAGGATATCATCAACTAAGGATTCGAGAGGAAGACATTCCAAGGACGACTTTCCGAACCAGATATGGGCATTATGAGTTTGTGGTGATGCCATTCGGATTAACCAATGCACCCGCAATGCTCATGGAGCTGATGAACCGAGTGTTTATAGATTTCTTGGACAAATTTTTGGTTGTATTCATTGATGACATCCTGATTTACTCCCGTAATGAAGAGGAGCATGCAGAACACCTTAGGCAGGTGTTGAAAGTATTGATGCAACATCAAATTTTTGCTAACCTATCCACGTGTGAGTTCTGGCTACTGAAAGTCACCTTTTTGGGACATGTGGTGTCTGCTAAGGGAGTAATGGTGGACCTTGTGAAAATCAAGGCCGTATATGTAATATTCAGGAATATTTTAATATTTTATTTTGTATTTTAGAAAATTATATTAAAAAAAAAGTTTTTAACTTAAAAGTGATTAATAATTATTTCAGGATAAAGTTTGTAGTAAAGAAGATTTGAGGGTAAAAAGCACAATTGTGTATAAGTTCAACCGACTTCTTCATTTATATATATACATTAGTATGTGTTTGTTCAACTTCACCAGCAAAAGGCCGAGAGGGAGGAGAAAAGGGAGAGAGAGAGAGAGAGAGAGAGAGAGAGAGAGGGAGGGGTTTAGCCTGCGTGCAAGGTTCGTTCGTCGGGTCGGATTTTAGAGTTCAGGCGTTATTTGGTAAGTTTTAATTACTTAATATTTTGTTTAGATTTTACTATTTTTCCAGATCTGGCTTTACAATTGATTAGATTTAAAAATCAGTCGATTTATAGTTATCAGAGGGTATTTTTGATATCGGATTTATAATCGGTAAAAGATTTCAGAGTAATTTTAGGGTTTTGCTTTGTAATGATATTAGGGAGACCTTTGATCCAGTTTTTCAGAAAGGTTTGAACTAGAAAAATGTTCTTTTATATATCTAGTATATTCATGTCAAGTTTTAAAGGATTGGAATTATACACAAGATGTTATAAAACATCCTGGCTTTTCGTTGATTTTAGGGTTAGAGTTTGTAAGAGTTAAAAGGTTATTATTATTCATTGGGGTATACATATGCTTATAGGAGCGTGGGTCCTAGGTCGTGATCAAAGACGTGGGGCAAATATAGGCTATCTGTCTTAGACGGGGTTTCGCGTTGTTGGATAATTAGTGATTTCTTGGCGTTGGGAATTCGTCTTCAAGGTAAGTCGTTTACGACTTGCTCAGTTGCTGTTCAATACTTGTTAGACTTCATGTGGTGCTTGTAGGATTGGTTTTGGGGAAACTAGTCCCTAGATGATTATTTTATGAAAAAAGGTTTACAAGTATATGATATGTGTGAAAAGGATTTCATTGAGCTTTCATCGAATGTGAAGCTTTCGAATATTTTCTCTGTGTTGGTACCGTTCTTGGCATGGCCATGTGCGTAGTCCTCTGGGTTGAAGTGACGGCTACGTATGGTTATGTGACAGAGAAATCGTGCCCCTTCAAAAGTAAAGCTATCTGTGTTTTGGGCAAGTGCTCCCGAGGAGGCTTGACCCGCAGTTAGAATGATGGAACTGTAAAAGGTGGGAGGACGCGCCTCGGCACCTATGACATAGGGTTGATGAGCGCCATGGAATGGAACGGTGAGAGAATGGTTGTATTGTTCTGCTTGGAATTGTATGTATGAATGTGTATGGAAGTTTGATATGTGATTTGTGTTTATGATCTATGTTTATGATCTATGGGAAGTGAAGTATGGATTTAGAACTGATATGTGTTGTAATCATGGGAACCTTGCTTGTGTATATGTTAGTAAACTGATTGGTTTTTAAACGTCTTACTAGTACCGTATGGATTCTAGCTTGTATTAGAATGGTAGCTGACCCTTCGGGGACTTGTTTTATTTTAGTTTCAGGTAAAGACAAGGGACCCATGATGGAACCTCGGCCGAATGATGGAACAGATCGTTGAACGCCGTGTCATTAGGAGGGGTTCGTTTGGAAGAATGATGGTTTACTTTTTGGTATCTTTCGAATAATGTTTTGTTTTGATAAAGAAAGGGTAGAGGTATGTTAATGAAATGTTTTTAGGAAGCGTTGTAAATTATGTTGTTTTGGGTTTCATGCATGTTTTCTATACTTGGGTTTTATAAGTATCGGTTGGATGTTTTATTCATGTTTTCTCGTCGTACCCGAGTTGCAAGATCCAAGTGAACTCGTTGTCAAACTAGCCTAGGTAGTACCTAGTAAGGTCTACTACTGAGTAGCGCCCCTATTTAAAGACGGGGTGTTACAAATTGGTATCAGAGTGAGGTTGACAACAAGGGCACATGGAACTGAACAACGAGTGTACTCGAGGTCCAACCTAAAACTAAAATCGGCCGGTTATTTCAATTTATTTCAATGGGGTAGTCATATTGCATTTACAGGGTAGATGACACGCCTCGACTCCTCATGTAGACTAGTAAGTTATTTTGTTAACTTCAGTTAAAGATAGTTTAAATAGTAAAACATCCGTTGACAGATGGCTCCACAAACTAGAGCTGGAGCAGTTAAAGCAGGAAGGAAAGGTAGTGGTAGAGGGCGTGGTAGGGGCCGTGTTAGAAACAGAGAAGAGGCTCCTGCCATGGGAGAGCCACGGCTTCCTCAAGAGGAGGTTATTGAAAATGTTGGACCTGTAGTGAATGACCATCAAAGGGGAAATGTTTCGGTTGTTGGGAACAGACTCCCTGCTAATGGAGTCAATGATAGGGCAAATGGGGAAGTACGTGGGCCAGCTTAGGTGCCACCAGTTGAGTTACCACCAGAGACGACTGCTGTTATCCGAGCTATACTTGCTGAGCTATTACAAAATCTGGTAGGTACTGGATTTTTGCCTAATCATAATGCAACCAATTCTGGCTATCAAGGGGCTGAGGTTAGGGCACCAAGACCAGTTTTTGCACAAATGGTTCAGTCAGGGAGACCACCACGTATTCCAAGGCCAATAGTGGCTGATGGCATGGCTGAGCAAGGAAGGAGATATCGCGAGCCTCTTCCTGATAAGTGGCTTAAGAAGTTCAGGAAGACTGGGGTACCGAACTTTACTGGGGATCAGGAAGCTGATGTTGAGCAGTGGTTGAGGAAAGTGGCATCTTCTCTCGACTCTATACAGGCACCGGAAGAAAGAAGGATGTCTCTAGTTCAGAGTTTGTTACAGGGGGATGCATTTGATTGGTGGGAGTTGAGTCGTGATCATCAGGTAAATGTTACTTTTGAAGAATTTCAAGAGAGGATTCGAGATAACTATTGTCCTGAGGTCGTGAGAGCGGCTCGTGAGACTGCTTTTCGGGATGCAGGACGCGAGAACATTACCGTGGGTGAGACTATCCAAAAGTTTCAACGAGGTTTGGCAGCGGTGCCCAATGCTGCTCCTACAGAGAATCTGCGGATTGCAACCTTTCTTAAGCGGTTGCAACCCCAACTGCGTGCCTACGTATCTGGACTTCGACTCAAGACTTTGAAGGAGGTTCAAGATTCTGCTTTGGCTTATTCTATGTCCACATTGGGGCCGGAAAAATTGAATGTACAAGCTAGTAGAAATAAGAAGCAGAGGTTGTTTGCTCCATCAGACTCTCGGAAAGATAATCGTTCGGGTGTGTCTCAATAAAACCGATCTGGATTTCAGTCACAAGGTCGCCAAGACCAACCTCAACAAAGTCAGTTTACTGGAGGATTGAGGGAGTGCTTCAATTGTGGAGACACTAGTCATATGAGGAATCAGTGTCGGAAACCAGTTCGTAATTGTTTCAAATGTGGGAAGCCAGGCCACTTACAAAAATATTGTAAGGTTGGAACACCCTCACAGGGATCTTCGCCGGTGTTGGTGAACCAAGGGATTCGTCGTCAGTTCCAACAGACTCAAAATGCACCAAGCCAGAGTAGAGGTCGTGGTGCGGGAGCTAGCACTACCGGGGGCAACGAGCCTCGGGTATTTGAGATGAGAAGGCCTGATGCCTTGAATGCTCCGACTGCCACAGGTACGATTTGGATTAAGTCTAAACCTCTGCATATCTTGTTTGATACGGGTGCTACGCACTCTTTTGTGTCCTCTGCATGCGTTGATAGACTAGGATTGACTTGCTCGGAGGGTACATCCTTTATGGTGGGATTGCCCGATGGTAGTAAGGTGAGAGGAAATAGAGAAATACTTCATTGCCCTATTAGGATTGGGGATAGGGATTGGTTTGCAGACTTTATTGTAATACAATTGTCGCCTAGGGATGATGTTATTTTGGGGATGGACTGGATGAGACGTTATAAAGCAGTATTAGATGCACATAGGGGTACAGTCACTGTGACTGCAGATGATGGGACAATACATGTATGTCAAGATCCAGAGCAGGAGGGTCCAGGATCAGTGATCAGTATGGTGAAAGCCGCTAAGTTACTCAATGATGGGTGTGTGGGTTATTGGTGTTATGTTCTAGAAGGAGACAAGAAAGGACCGTGTATTCGAGATATACCAGTAGTCTGTGAGTTTGAAGACGTTTTTCCGGAGGAACTTCCAGGGCTGCCTCCTCAACGAGAGGTGGACTTTAATATTGAATTAGAGTTAGGAACCAGACCAATTTCAAAAGCCCCGTACCGTATGGCTCCAATGGAGATGCAAGAGCTGAAGGCACGGTTGGAGGAGTTACTAGAGAAGGGATATATACGTCCAAGTGCATCACCATGGGGAGCTCCAATATTGTTTGTGAGAAAGAAAGATGGTTCCCTACGTTTATGTATTGATTACCGGGAGCTAAACCCAGTTACTATTAAGAATAAGTACCCATTGCCTCGTATTGATGACTTGTTAGACCAGTTGCAAGGGGCTATTGTGTTCTCAAAGGTGGACCTCATATCGGGCTATCATCAGTTGAGGATTCGGGAAGGGAAGATTCCTAAGACGGCTTTTCGAACAAGGTACGGGCACTATGAGTTTGTAGTAATGCCGTTCGGATTGACTAATGCGCCTGCGGTGTTCATGGAGTTAATGAATCAGGTGTTTATAGTCTATTTGGATAAATTTGTGGTTGTCTTTATTGATGATATATTGATTTATTCTCAAAGCACTGAGGAGCATGCAAAGCATCTTAGATTAGTTTTGGAAGTGCTAAGACACCACCGACTGTTTGCTAAACTGTCCAAATGTGAGTTCTGGCTACCAGAAGTTACTTTCCTAGTTCATGTTGTATCCGCTAAGGGAGTCATGGTAGACCCCTTAAAGATTGAAGTTGTGAAGGCTTGGGAACCCCCGAAGAATGTAAGGGAGGTACGGAGTTTCTTAGGATTGGCAGGGTACTACAGGAGGTTTGTTGACGTGTTTTCACGAATAGCCCAACCACTTACCAACTTGCGGAAAAAGACCACTCGTTTTGACTGGAATGATGCTTGTCAAAGGGGCTTCGATGAGTTGAAGGAGAAATTGACTTCAACTCCAATACTTGCTTTTCCTCAAGGGAATGAAGGCTTTGTGATTTACAGTGATGCCTCAAAGGTAGGCTTAGGTTGTGTATTAATGCAGAATGACAGGGTGATTGCATATGCTTCTAGGCAGTTGAAACCAAACGAGTTGAATTATCCAACCCATGATTTAGAGCTGGCAGCAGTGATTCATGCTCTAAAGATATGTCGTCATTACTTGTATGGAAGTACATGTAAAGTGATGACAGACCATAAGAGCCTTAAGTACATTTTTATTCAGAGAGAATTGAACATGAGACAACGGAGATGGCTTGAATTAGTGAAAGATTATGATTTAGAGATCTTGTATCATCCCGGAAAGGCGAATGTAGTTGCTGATGCTCTTAGCAGAAAAACACCGCAAGAACATATGTTGTGTCACTTGACTACCCAACCAGAGTTACAAAGAGAACTGATAAGGTATGAGATTGAGGTACAGTTTCAGCGCTATCAAGGTAGACTAGGCCGTATAGATTGTCACCCGACCTTAATTGAGGAAATACGACTTAAGCAGGAGACTTGTTTGATGATTCAAGAGTTGAGGCAGAAAGTGAGCCGTGGAGAGGCATCTGCTTTTGAAGAACATGTTGATGGTACTTTGAGATTGAATGGTCGATTATGTGTACCTCGAGATGAGGAGTTGAGACAAAAGATATTACAAGAGGCTCACGCTACTCCTTATTCAATCCACCCGGGAGCTAGTAAGATGTACAAGGATTTGAAGCAATATTACTGGTGGGATGGAATGAAGCCTGATGTAGCGAAATTTGTAGCAAAGTGTCAGGTGTGCCAGCAAGTAAAAATAGAGCACCAAAGACCAGGTGGAATGCTCGAACCACTTCCAGTTCCAGAATGGAAGTGGGAGGACATTTCCATGGATTTTGTTACCGGACTGCGGATTAGTATAGGACATGATACAATATGGGTTGTCGTGGACAGACTGACTAAGACTGCTCGTTTTCTGCCCATTAGAGAGACTTGGCTAGTGAGTCAACTAGTAGAGGTGTTCATAAAACAAATAGTGAGATTACATGGAGTGCCCAAAACAATTGTTTCTGGTCCTGATGGGCGGTTTACCTCCAATTTTTGGCAAAAAGTGCATAAAGCTTTAGGCACCAAGCTACATTTCACAACTGCTTACCATCCGCAGTCAGATGGCCAATCTGAGAGGACAATTCAAACATTAGAAGATATGTTGAGATCATGTGTACTGGATTGGGGAGGAAACTGGTCTGATCACTTGGAATTAGTTGAGTTTGCATATAATAATAGTTGGCACTCTTCGATTCAGATGGTACCATATGAGGCTTTATATGGGAGGAGATGTAGGACACCTCTATGTTGGGATGATCCATCAGACGTTGTAGATGGAATGCCTCAGATGATTCAAGAAACTGTTGAAAAGGTGGCATTGATTCGAGAACGTATGTGGACATCACAGAGTCGTCAGAAATCTTATGCAGATAAGAGGCGACGACCATTGGAATTCGAGGTGGGAGCACATGTTTGGATAAGAGTATCGCCGACTCGTGGGGTTAGAATATTTGGAGTGAAAGGAAAGTTGAGTCCTCGGTACATCGGGCCATTTGAAATTCTCGAGAGGGTAGGCGAGGTAGCCTACAAGTTGGCACTACCACCAACTCTAGAAGGAGTTCATTCTGTTTTTCATGTGTCGCAGTTGAGGCAGTATGTGCCTGATCCTAGTCATAGGCTCAACTATGAAGAGTTGGAAATTGAGCCAGATCATACTTTTCAAGAACAACCAGTAGCAATCTTAGGTGGACGAATGAAAAAGTTGCGAAATAAAGAGATACCCCTCGTGCTGATTCAGTGGTCCCGACGAGGAGTTGAAGAGGCAACTTGGGAGACTGAGACGAGAATAAGTGAGAGCTATCCAGAGTTGTACCCGGTTTTAGTTGAGGCATTTGAGAATAGAAGTTAAGGGTGTTTGAGGGGTTATAGTTACGGGTAGTTGTAACTATTTGTGTGTTTTGTTTTACTTGACCTTGTGCGCTTGACTTGTTTGATGGTTGCTTGTAGTGTTCTGATTATGTGAATTACGTGTTGTTGACTTGTGTGAAAAAAACTAAGCAACGTAATGAGTTCGTTTCGTATATCTCGGGAAGTTTCGGGACGAAACTTTCTTTAAGGGGGTTAGAGTGTAATATTCAGGAATATTTTAATATTCAAGAATATTTTAAGGGGGTTAAACTTTCTTTTAGTATGTGTTTGTTCAACTTCACCAGCAAAAGGCCGAGAGGGAGGAGAAAAGGGAGAGAGAGAGAGAGAGAGAGAGAGAGAGAGAGAGAGAGAGAGGGTTTAGCCTGCGTGCAAGGTTCGTTCATCGGGTCGGATTTTGGAGTTCAGGCGTTATTTGGTAAGTTTTAATTACTTAATATTTTGTTTAGATTTTACTATTTTTCCAGATCTGGCTTTACAATTGATTAGATTTAAAAATCAGTCGATTTATAGTTATCAGAGGGTATTTTTGATATCGGATTTATAATCGGTAAAAGATTTCAGAGTAATTTTAGGGTTTTGCTTTGTAATGATATTAGGGAGACCTTTGATCCAGTTTTTCAGAAAGGTTTGAACTAGAAAAATGTTCTTTTATATATCTAGTATATTCATGTCAAGTTTTAAAGGATTTGGAATTATACACAAGAAGTTATAAAACATCCTGGCTTTTCGTTGATTTTAGGGTTAGAGTTTGTAAGAGTTAAAAGGTTATTATTATTCATTGGGGTATATATATGCTTATAGGAGTGTAAGTCCTAGGTCGTGATCAAAGACGTGGGGCAAATATAGGCTATCTGTCTTAGATGGGGTTTCGCGTTGTTGGATAATTAGTGATTTCTTGGCGTTGGGAATTCGTCTTCAAGGTAAGTCGTTTACGACTTGCTCAGTTGCTGTTCAATACTTGTTAGACTTCATGTGGTGCTTGTAGGATTGGTTTTGGGGAAACTAGTCCTTAGATGATTATTTTATGAAAAAAGTTTTACAAGTATATGATATGTGTGAAAAGGATTTCATTGAGCTTTCATCGAATGTGAAGCTTTCGAATATTTTCTCTGTGTTGGTCCCGTTCTCGGCATGGCCATGTGCGTAGTCCTCTGGGTTGAAGTGACGGCTACGTATGGTTATGTGACAGAGAAATCGTGCCCCTTCAAAAGTAAAGCTATCTGTGTTTTGGGAAAGTGCTCCCGAGGAGGCTTGACCCGCTGTTAGACTGATGGAATTGTAAAAGGTGGGAGGTCGCGCCTCGGCACCTATGACATAGGGTTGATGAGCGCCATGGAATGGAACGGTGAGAGAATGGTTGTATTGTTCTGCTTGGAATTGTATGTATGAATGTGTATGGAAGTTTGATATGTGATTTGTGTTTATGATCTATGGGAAGTGAAGTATGGATTCAGAACTGATATGTGTTGTAATCATGGGAACCTTGCTTGTGTATATGTTAGTCAACTGATTGGTTTTTAAACGTCTTACTAGTACCGTATGGATTTTAGCTTGTATTAGAATGGTAGCTGACCCTTCGGGGACTTGTTTTATTTTAGTTTCAGGTAAAGACAAGGGACCCATGATGGAACCTTGGCCGAATGATGGAACAGATCGTTGAACGCCGTGTCATTAAGAGGGGTTCGTTTGGAAGAATGATGGTTTACTTTTTGGTATCTTTCGAATAATGTTTTGTTTTGATAAAGAAAGGGTAGAGGTATGTTAATGAAATGGTTTTAGGAAGCGTTGTAAATTATGTTGTTTTGGGTTTCATGCATGTTTTCTATACTTGGGTTTTATAAGTATCGGTTGGATGTTTTATTCATGTTTTCTCGTCGTGCCCGAGTTGCAAGATCCAAGTGAACTCGTTGTCAAACTATCCTAGGTAGTACCTAGTAAGGTCTACTACCGAGTAGCGCCCCTATTTAAAGACGGGGTGTTACAGTATAAGAGTGGGAACCCCCAAGAAATTTGAAGGAGGTGCGAAGTTTCCTAGGTTTAGTAGAGTACTATTGGAGGTTCGTGGAAGGGTTATCTTGTATAGCCCAACCAGTTACCGACATGCTAAAGAAGACCAATTATTTTGGGTGGAATGACGCATGCCATCGAAGCTTCGATGAGCTGAAGGGGAGGTTGACTTCGACTGCTATACTTGCTCTCCATCAAGGGAATGAGAACTTTTGATAGCATGTATTTAGACATAGTTTAGGACATGTTTACTTTCACGTTTTAAGTCTTTTTAGCTTAGTTTTGAGTTAGTTTCATTCTTGCATCGTTTGTTTTCTTCGTTTGGTATCTACTCTTGTGTTGTGTGGATTTCAACTCATTTTATGTGAAGATTCAAGAGTTTCAAGGATCATAGCTGTAAGGAGTGTTTCATGGGGCCTAAGTGATAAAGGACGGAGCTTACAAATGGTTGATCGGGTGCCAAGACGAAGAAAGAGTGGAAAAAGGAAGAAAAGACAACCTAGCCGAGTACGTGACCGAGTACGTGGCCGGGTTCTCAACTACCCGACCGGGTTCAAGACCGAGTTATGCAAAATTCCATCTTTGAGACCGTAGAAGCTTACCCGACCGGGTACTAGTTCGGGTAGTTGACCTGGTAGTTTCCCCCATCGGGATTTGGGACAAGTTTTGCTTTGTTTCATCTCTTAAAACACTTTAACCCTAGTTTCATGATTATTATTAGGTATTATTGTTTCTAGCCTGTTTTTTGAGAACCCTAGGTGGAGATTGCTTGGCGATTTTTCTAGATCTGTTGGAATTGAAGATTGAATCATTTTGCAAACAATTTGGTATGTTTATTGAATTTGTTTTCTCTCTTCCTTTACCATGTCTAATTCTCTTATTCTGAGGTTGGGTGAACCTAATGATGAAGTAGGTAGACCTAAATTGTGATGTTTGGTTTAATGGAAACTTGATTGAAGTTTGATTTAATCCTAGGTTACTTTATGCCCTATTTGCTTTGCATATAGGATTCTTGTTATGATTTGGGACCGACAAGAGATAACTGTATTGAGATATTGATTCCACAAGTACCAAAAGTTGGTTCTGAATAAGATCCCTAGGTATTAAACTAGAGAGTTATTTATGAGACAACAACTTAATTTCTCTTGTGTGAATTTCAACTATCGTAGTAGTTCTAGGGTTGAATAATTCTAGCGGAACGCAAAAACGAATGATGGGTTTGTTTGCCCCTAGTCTCTAAAGAGCTTAAAGGGTCTAATACTGATTAACCTTACATGACATCGATTTTTAGTTGAGTCTAGGCACATTCACTTATTTTCTGAAAAGAGATTTGTGTTGGTTTTAGATAGTGAGTTCCTTCAAACAACATTCAAGTTGAAATCCAAATAGACATCACTCAAAATCTACTGAAACATCATTGTGGGATTTCTATCCTTGGAAGCTCTTCTCCACTGATATTTTCTTGTTATTTTCGATTACTTGTTAACTTTTGAATTCAACCATAAACTCTTTTTCTTATTTATTTGGCTTGATCTACTAGTTCGAATATTAATTGGTACTACAAAGTTCCATGAGTTCGACACCTTGATACTACAACCGAACCGTATACTTGCGGTGTAGGAAAATAGCCTATCAACTTTGTGATATACATTGATGCCTCCAAGGTAGGCCTAGGATATTGATGTAGAGGGATAGGGTGATTGATGATGCCTCGAGGCAGTTGCAATCGAACAAGCAGAATTACCCTACTCATGATTTGGAGTTGGCAGCGGTGGTGCATGCCTTGAAGATTTGGCGTCATTGCCTGTATGGGAGTACTTGCAAAGTGATGATAGATCATAAAAGTCTTAAGTACATCCTTACTCAGAGAGAACTGAATATGAGATGGCAGGGATGGTTTGAGTTGCTGAAGAACTATGACTTGGAGATCCTTTACTACTTGGGGAAGGCGAACGTAGTCGTCGATGCACTTAGTAGGAAGACCTCTCAAGAATTTATGTTGGCTCATTTAACTACTTAGCTCGAGCCGCAGAGAGAGCTGATGAGGTACGAAATCGAGGTACAGATTCAACGTTACCAGGGAAGATTGTGTATCTTAGAGTGTCAACCGATTTTGTTGGAAGAAGGGAGGCTGAAACAAGAAATGTGCCCAATGATTCAAGATCTGAGGCAGAAGTTGAACCGAGGAGAGGCACCTGATTTTGTAGAGAGAGCAGACGATATCTTGAGTTTGCGTGGCTGAATTTGTGTTCCTCGGGATGTCGAGTTGAGACAGAAGATTTTGCTAGAGGCCCACGCTACACCTTACTCGATCCACCTTGGAGCGAGGAAGAGGTACAAAGATTTACAACAGTTTTACTGGTGGGATGGCATGAAGCAAGATGTAGCGAGATTAGTGGCTAAGTGTCAAGTTTGTCAGCGGGTGAAGATTGAGCACCAGAGGCTCGATAGTATACTCCAACCCCTTCCTATTCCAGAGTGGAAGTGGGAGGACATTTCCATTGATTATGATACTAGACTACGGATCAGCAAGGGGCATGATGCCATTTGGGGTGTAGTTGATAGGTTGACAAAGACTGCTCGTTTCTTGCCTTTTTAGGAGACTTGGCCATTGAACAAGCTGGTAGAGATGTTCCTAAATCAGATAGTCAGAGTACATAAGGTGTTCCAAGAGATTTGTGTCAGATCGTGATGGGAGTTTCATTTCCATATTTTGGCAACAAGTGCATAAGGCACTGTGGATGAGATTGCACTTCACAACTGCTTACAACCGCAGTTAGATGGCCAGTCCCAGAGGACAATCTAGACTCTAGAGGACGTGCTGAGGTATTGTTCTCTTGACTGAGAAGCTCATTGATCAGATCACCTAGCAGTGGTGGAGTTTGCCTACAACAATAGTTGATGCTCCTCGATTAAGATGGCCCCATATGAAGCTTTGTATAACCAGAGGTGTAGAACACCATTGTGATGAAACGACCCATCGGATGTTGTAGGAGAAAGGCCCAAGATGATGGAGAAGACATTTGCGGTTGTGGCCTTGATCCGAGAGTGTATGCTAACTGCACAGAGCCGCCAAAATTCCTACCCTCCTCGCCCACAACCTTCCCCTTTTGGAAGGACCTATCCCTCCGGGCAGACAAGCAACGTCGATCACTAGAGCTAGAGATAGGGGCACATGTCTGGTTGAGAGTGTCTCCTATTCGTGGTGTAAGGAGATTTGGGGGTGAAGAGGAAGTTGAGCCCTGCTACATTGGCCGTTTGAGATATTGGAGAGAGTGGGCGATGTAGCCTACAAATTGGCATTACCACCCTCCTTGGATTGAGTTCACCTTGTCTTTCACGTGTCATAAGTGAGGCAGTACGTTCCGGATCCCAATCACATGCTCAATTGTGAAGAGTTGGAGGTTGAACCTGGTACCTTCAGAGAGCAACCGATAGCGATTCTGGACAGGCGTACAAAGAAGCTGCGGAACAAGGAGATTTAGTTGGTGTTGATTTAGTAGTATCGGCGAGGTGTCGAGGAGGCTACTTGGGAGACCCAGGATAGGATGAGAGAGAACTACTCGGTTTTTATTTTTCGAGTTTGGTATAGGCCTTTGAGAGTAGAGTTTAGTGGTTATTCGGGAGTAAGTTTGACGTTTGTTATGCCTTAGTGTTGCTAAGCGTGTTTGTTGTTTGCTTGATTATGTTTTGTGATGTGATTGGATTAGCTGTCTTTCTTCGTTGTTATAATAGTATAGTATGAGTTTTGCTTGTGACATGTTATGTAAGTTGTCATCGACAATTTAGGTTCGAGGACGACCTTCTTTGAGAGGGAGAGGTTGTGAAACCTCGAGATCACTTTAACCTTGGATGTTTCGGGACGAAACTTTCCTAGAGGGGTAGAATGTAAAACCCGAGTTATCTGTTCAAAAAACCGTTAACTTAACCCCGTCTAAACTCCTACCTGTAATTCACTCCTCTTTTTCTTATTCTCTTTGTTTGGGCCTAAAAATCCAGTATGGTGGTTGAAAGGAATTGGACCTGAACTCAAACGTTGCCCTAGTTTGTCACCCTTCTTTTCCTTTTTTTGAAGCGCCGCTAAAGGGGTCTGACAAAAGGCAAATGTGGAGAGCTCGAGCGCGTTCTCGTCCACCGGTGATCGCCTTGCCTTACCGCTCCTCCTTCCTCTGTTTTCTTTCCTTCCCTCACGAGATCTCTTGTTGGAATTGGTTTTCGGTCGTTCAAATCACCGTAAACTCGTCGTTTCGTTCTGGTTTGGCTACAAAAGCTTGGCCTGGAGTTGAACCCGCCCGTCGCCCTCACCGCCCGTCGTGCTTCGCCGTCCTCACCATCGGTCTTCGTTACGAGTCACCATCGTTCTCCGTCACCAGCTACCACCATTAGGGTTGGACACTATCCACGGGTGACCAACCCACCCTCTTCACCCGTCCCAATTATACGGGTGAAAAACCATAATGTAGCGGATGACGGGTGGGTCGGGTGACGTGTGAAACGGGTGACGGGTCGGAAATGGGTGAAATTTTACACTCGTTAATCATGACCCATTACTCGACCCATCACCCACAACCCGTTTCACCCGTCTAATTACCTGTAAAAAATTATCCTAAATTAAATATAGGATTAGTTTTTCCTAAAAGAGTTTGGGACGTTTGTGATTTTTAAAAAACGTTTGGGATATTTTTAAGATATTAAAACTATAATGGAAAGCTGCCCTATTCCATACTTAATTGTCGTCTCAATTATGTGAATGTAAATGTTGTTGGCTTTTTGTTAAGGGGTCTAAATGATGATTTTTGCAACATATGTGAATCTTGGGTATAAAATGTTTGAGAATATCCTAGGTATCACTTTAGGAAGAAAATTGTTACATTTACTTTTTTTATATTAATTTTGAAATTTTATAAAATTGTATTGTAATTTTCGAATTCATAGGTGACTAGTCACCCGCCTCACCCGCGGGTGACGGGTGGGTCGAATATAAGTGAAAGGTTTTGCGGATGATGGGTGGGTCGGGTGACACAATTTATTTCTCGGGTCGGGTGGTGAAAGCCCTCCACCCACCCATAACCTAACCCATGACCAGCCCTAACCACCATTCTTCTTCCCCTTTCATGTAAGCTCTGGTGTTGGCGAGTCATCAAGAAAGCTCAAATGCTCGAAGCTTGTCGTCGCCGACACACTTCGAGCAACACCTCACCTCGCGTCCTTGCCCAACACGGGAGTCGCCGAGCCTTGGTTCGGACCGTAGAAAGGCCAGCACTGCATACCCGAAGCCGACGCTTTCACGCCGCTGTTGTTAAGGGATTTGAACCCTTCAATTCCTTCGTTTTAACCTCCTCTTCGTCTTCCTTGAAATTCCGACCTGGTGGTAGATCAAGCTCGTAGCAACTCTAGGCGCAGATTCGTCGTTCCGTTTTTGTGGACAGTCGAAGCATTGCCTTAGGTTGAACCTGCGGTTGTCACCTTCTCCTTCTATTTCCAGCATTCGGTGGTGAGCTCTTGTTGGCGTGCAGACCATCCGCGAAACCACATGCTGGAGTCGCTCGACCCGTTGGCAAGAAGATCGGGTTTCGTCAAGCGTGACTCATGCCTTATGGTTCGATCCTGTCTTGTAAACTCAAAATGTTCCTTTAGACGTTCATTGTGTTCAAATTGTTGTCTTGTATGGATTTTGTTTGTTGCTTTAATTTCTTTAGTGAATTGTTCTAATTTTATATGTTGGGACTGCATGTTATGGTGTGTTTTGAATTACCTTGTAACCTGCCTTGTTATTATTGTTTCGACATGTCAAAATATTAGCTTGAATTGCCAAATCTCTTCTGGTTCACGCATGTATTGGTTCATTTTATTAGAATAATTAATAGTCATGTGGTACCGAGTTTAAAAGTAAAGGATTTGTTTTTAGTATCATTGAATTGGCAAGATGTTGTGTGTAATTCGAATTGATGGATTTGATTCCATTGATTGATCTCTCTAGGAATCGAATAGTAGTTTGAGTCTTGTAACTAGAATTGGTACGTGAATGTCGGTTTTTTTTTCTTGAATGCCTTTGATTGGTTTTATGGTAATCTCCATGGTTGGGAGGCTTTGGTTTTGGATTCTAGGTTTGAAGTCGCATTATACACTTCGAATATCATATATGGGTGAATGTTTGTATGTGCACTTAATTTTGTTGTCCTTGAGCTTGTATGTTCATGTCATTTAAGGCCAAGTAGAAAAAAAATCTTGATTGGTTGAGTAAAGTGGTTTGAGGTTAGTTCGAAAGTTTGGTGCGTTTTTTAGTTAGAATAGTAGCATCATTTCAAACCGCACTTGTTTTGATGTCATGGAATGAATCATGATGGTTCTCTCTTAATTAGGCCGCCATATTTATGCATACCTAGAATCGAAAGTTGCACCTCGCGGTTAATCGGTTAACCGTGAGTATTATGATTCGTAGGTATTTAGTATGGACGCGTTTCTTACTTCATTCGAAGATCGCCATCCAGGTAAGTCATTCTCGACTAGCTCGGCTTTATTCTAGTCTTGTTAGATTTCATGTCGTGATTGTGAGATTGGTTTAAGGAATTAGTCCCGAATGTATGTTATTCCTTGTGAAATGTTTTCTTGCATGATGTGATGTGCTTTCCATTCCAAACGTTTTCTCGTAAAAGAAATGGTATCGTTTTCTCTGTGCTGGCAGTGTAACGAACTCGATCATGTGCGATGATTGTCGGTGGCGAAGAGGCGTCTAGCCATGGTCTTGTGTCGGTCGGGCCCCTTTAAAAATAAAATTAATTGCTTGTTTTTGGCAAGTGCTCTTGTGGAGGCTTGACCAGGGGTTGGAAGGATGACGTATATGAAAAGTGAGAGGGCCTACCTCTTCACTCGGGCGCAGGGAGTTAGCACCATAGATGGGAAAGCTATGGAGGAAGGGAGAATTGAATTTCCAAATAGGATTGTGAATGGTTTTGCTTGTGTTTGCGTGTGGTTACTTAGTTGTCTTTCGATCTTGCGAATTTTTGTTATGTTTGATGAATTGCTTGTTTCGTTGTCTTTCCTTTCATTTGTTGAATGTCGAATTGTTGGCTATTATTTCGAATGCTTTATTTTTGTTTCTTGTTATTTAGATTGTTGAGATGTTTCGTTGCCTTTCCTTTCACCCGTTATCTAGATTGTTGAGATGTATGTTGACCTATTATGCCTTGTTCTATTCACTTGTTAAAGGTTAAGTTGTTGGTTATTTACTGTTTTCAAACGTCTTACTATTTTTTCTTGTTATGTAGCTTGCCTAGGATAGTAGTTGACCCTTCGGGGACTTTTATTGTTCAGTTCCAGGTACTTCTGTAGGACCCATGTTGGAGCCTAGGCATGATGTTGCATCGGATCTTTGACACATGTGTCATTAGGTGCTAGTGTGGGTTGGGGTATCCAAGTCTAGTTTTTGGTTTTGTTTGGATATTTCTCTCATTTGTTGACTTTAGTGGGGTTCTTGTGTTGGTTGTGACTTGACTAGTTGTTTGGGATCTCATGCATGACATTGTTGCAAATGTGGTTTATGCAATGACAGTTGGATGTTTTAAATTAATCTACTGGACACAACAGCAGGAATTGTGATAAATTTAACAATGCGTAGATTGAATATTAAATTTGTTAAGCAGAATATTTGCATTCATATTTTGAATATGAAATTTGTGATAAATTTAACAATGCGTAGATTGAATATTGAATTTGTTAAGCAGAATATTTGCATTCATAGTGGATGTTTGTGGGCTAATTTCTAGAACACTTGTTTGAATTTACCATTTATGGAGCTTGTGAGGAATACACGCGAATGTAATGCAGATGTACTACATTGTATTCATTCATATCAAAGTTGAACACAACCGTTTTAATGTTGAATATGTCATTATCATTCTTGAATATATCATGTAAACCCAAAAAAAAATTTAAAACATTAACGAAATGAATCATCAACATAAAATCTGTTTAAAAAGAGTTTGAATTTAATTGATATTTTGATCACATACAACATAGATATTTATTTGGAACACTATTGGTTTATAGTTATATGAGATTTTGATACTTGAACAAATTTAGGTTTACCATTGATGGAGCATCTGAGGAATACACGCGAATGTAATGTGGATGATTGTGAATAATAGTTGTTGAAACATGTGAAGCCTCAATATAATAGCACATATTCAGCACATCATAATACATGTTCAGAATGTACTATATTGTATTCATTCATATCAAAGTTGAACACAACCATTGTAATGTTGAATATGTCATTATCATTCTTGAATATATCATGGAAACCAAAAAAAAAAAGTTTAAAACATTAACGAAATGAATCATCAACATAATGTAATATGTTTAAAATCATCTAAGACAAAAGTCTTGCAATGCAATAACGAAATTAAATAAAAATCAGCTGATCTTCAATGTCTCTTTTCATATTTCTAACTGACGACGCCTCTCTGCAGCCCGCTGTTGGACATATGACTGAAGTTTGATCTTCACATCTTCAGGATTATTGTTAAAATGAGATAACAACAATATATGAAGATATTTTATGCGAAGTGGTATGATATTCTTCGATGATCGATGTTTGAATCCAGCATCCCAAACCTTCACAGCTTGACCAAAATAAGTCTCTAGATGTCGCATTAAGAACAGTCCACAATCGATCTTGTTTTCATTGTCACGCCAATTCATCCGAAGGACAACAGGTTGCTTGTTAACAAAACGATCACACCTGTTTTTACCTTCAAATGATCCCATATACTGCAAAAACATCTTGGTCTGCATGATATAGAATAAACAGTTTAAAAAAGTATACAATAATTCCATTATGAATGCTTATAATGGAAAACATTTAAGGTGATTACCAATGGTGGTACAATACTTCCGTATTTCCCATTAAGGTTATTGTCAGCGGCTGTTGAGTTCTCAATAATTTCGACCGTGGACTTCATAAAATTGTAACAAATTGCATAGAAATGATCATTTGCAATAATGGAGAAAAAGACCTGCATGCATATATTAAATATAAGCATTCATTTATTCATTGCAACTATAAAGTAAAGCTAATTAATAAAAAATAATTAGAATGTATATCATATAATGAACTAACCAGGTCTGCATCTAATAAGGATGTGTTGTTGCATGAAAATATAGCCAAGTCCATTTCCTCTTTGAACATTAAAAATTTATGATCATATGACCGAGCACGAGCATGTATCAGTGCTCCAACCTATATAATATGTTATAACGAGAAAAATAGATAAATAATTATCATGTTCAATTATATAGTATGCAAGGAATCTTGTTAATCTTTGTAATTATTATCACGATAAACTTTTACATAACTTACAGTTGAACTTGGACTAAAGAATAAACGCTTTGGTGAATCAGGAGCACGCAACGCTTCTTGTTGATTGAGATAAATACACCAAATATCAACAATATTTATTGACAATTGAAACCCTTCCTCAAGTGTCTTGAAATCTTTTGATAAGAGAGTTATCTCATTTCTTTGGAAAAGAACAACCCTGTAAATCGATATGAAGGTTCTAAGGGGTATCATAATAATTAATTACGTTCAGTCAAACAATGACAATGCGATACTTACCTATTGCCCACATTGTCATCCGTCACATAACAGTACAATTCCTTTTCCTCAATCGTCTGCTTCGCTGTAGGATCAACTGCCCTGACTAGCCATGGACTTTTGTTTGTAGCGGATATTTTTGCATCACGTTTGTTCAACTTCATTGAAACTTTCAATGGTGTCTCAAAATCATCGTCCACCGTAACCTTCGACCTTGCTTTTGTCTGAGTAATATAGCTATTTTTAGATCAAATAACAAAAATATATCATACCTATAGTACACACCAACTTTATATTTTATCATAATGATATAAAATATAATATGACCTAACCTGAATATGATCACATAAAATCTGCATATACATATATTACTATAAAATAATCACTACATAATACTTGAACATTAATAAATGATTTTTGAATATGTAATCATCTGATAACGAATATATATATGCATCTGTATTGAATATAGAAAAACGAAATATGCACATATCCAAAGACAAATCTGCATATGTGAACAAATTTAGTATATAGTGTGAACTCCACTATAAAACATGACATGATACCTAGGTTTAATATGTATTACATATGGTTACAAAATTGGAGCATGACGCTCCTATATTAAATTACACATAAAAGTGTTTGCATATTAATACAACACAGTTGAATATAAATATTACATATATGTTCAAGATTGAGTATGAACAGTTGTTGTATATCATGCATTAGTAAATATCATAGCTAGCATGAAACCCGAATACAAAATACACCAACCAGACAACCATAAAGTCCTTACACATCACGAATGGAAGCTAACCTACTCCTCCTCCTAATTCTTACCACATCTTTCTTGGTCAACCTTCTAGTTTGTTTTGGGTTTGAGGTCTGAGGTTTCTCTCCAACCTCAGTGGGCAGACCAGTGTAGACAATCAATTGTCCTTAAGGCTCCAGTATCTCTCTCTCCCCTTGATTATCCTTCACTGATTTGAGAGCCACAATAAGGTCATTGACAATGTCACCTTTGCAAGAAACCTGAACATCCAAACAAATCCAAATATATTTATGTACCATTATTTGAACATACACAATACATTCTTGAAAATACTACAATTACAAAGTACTCACAAATCATTTGAATATACACATGACATTCCTGAATACTTTAACACATGAATGTAGTCATCATATAATTATAATCAGTATATGTATATATTGACTGTTTTTGCACCACCTCATTTACAATCTTTCCCAACATGCACAAACAAATATATCCTAAACATCATTCAAATAGAGATATGACCAGTTATATACTGATATATTCAACATGCAAACATGTATGTTCATTTTTGTATACCTTAATATTCTTTTAAAATCATATATTCAAACAACTTTATTGCACATTCGAAATTCATTCAACCACATTCTACACAAAGCTGATAATCAAAAAAAGTCCATCTATGTATTAACCCCAAATCTTACCTCATTCTCATTAGCTTTCACAGTTGCATCATCATGTTCTTCCAGCCCTTCACCAACCTTTGACATATCATTATCCTCTCCCTGAAATACATTTTAAGATGACTTAAATAAGAGTGCTATTAATATTTCCATATCATGATATGCTAAAAGTTTATGAAATTTAAGTTTTAACACCACTTTTTGCACAACAACATTAAGATATATATGATATTCAGATCAATCCACAAATATCTCCTATACTATAAATATTTTAGGTAAATGTCATATAACTATGAATTGGTCTATTGAAATAATATACCGGGATATCTTGATTCCTATCGTTGCTCATTTGATTTCCTTTTTCTTTAGCATTGGATGCTTCTGCCATATCAGCCAACCCAACTCCATCTCGATGTGCAAACTCTCCAAGCAACGGATCATCCTCAAACATTCTTTCGAACGTATCCCAACCAGTTTCCTTTAAAATTTAACGAGTCCTCATAGCTTCCTCAAAGCGGTCCATAACCAAATTTAATTCTTCGTCTGACCATATCGGACACTGAGACTGCGACACACATGTACTGACTCCACGCATACCTACCTTACCATCCTGATAAATAAACAATCAGATATAAAAATTTTATTATTTTTGTAAACATTCTAACAAATAACCTATATATAATAAATCAATGAATTATGGCATCACGTCCTTCTGAACCAAATAAAAGAATATTGTATACAATATTTAAATTCAAATTTAATGCATATATATTCAAAAAAATAACAATACCTGTGTCATAACTTCTGTTGTGGTTACAAGAAGAGCCTTTGCCGCCTGGACAAGTACCTTTGAGACATCATCACTCTTGCATTCATTAGGGACTCTTTTTGTGTTTTCAACAACACGGATAATAAGCGATGCCAGATCAGACAAATCCTTCCCCAATGATTTATTAAATCTCTGTAACATCAATACATATAATTAAATAAAAAAACTATTTATAAAATATAATCATGTTATATTGGATACTGCACTTCGTATATTTAATATATTTAAATATTGTATATATGTATTAAACCATTTATAATAATGTACAAACCTGGGATTCTGGTATATTTACTTCGTCCTGTGTGATTTTCTGTTTTCCAGGCTTGGACTTAACAGTTTTGGTTGATACACGTTGTACCACCTCAATCCGTCCCCTCCCGAATCCTCCAGAATCCATTTCAACCATTTCTCTATTCGTCACAAGTTCCGGTGTCCATCCAATGAATGCTGGTACATTCCGTGGGACATCTCGCTGACGAAAATTAACAACTCGGTCCAAGTATAAAAACTGCATTATATATATAAAAATTAATGACTGAAATGGACATTGTATTATCAATACTTAAATAAAAACACTATTTACCAGCAAGAATGTTATAGGCCCTGTAAAGGAAGCTGACGGGTTTGATTCCCATTTGACCTTTGTGTCATCCAAACACTTGAGTACAAAACCACACCAATTATACTCCGATATTACCTTCATTTCATCCAATGGCATAATCAAATTCTGATTGGCACATCCACTCTGAGGTGGCTCAACAATACAAGAATACCAAAGTATGATGAAGTCCCTCAAAAACTCATCAATGTTGTTTGTACCCTCCATCACACTACAAATATGATGTGGCCTGAAACAGAAACTATTTGTCTTAATAATTATAACTTAATAACACAATGATTAATATAATCAACAACCATAATAATATGAATATGATCAATAAATTAAATGAATGTAATACATTCATATCTGAATATTTGCAATACTTGAATAAATTGAATATGATCAATAAATTATTTGAATATAAGACTTGCATATCTGAATATTGAAATTATGTCTCATAGTGAAACAGAAATTACCCGATAGACATTGGATCATCCAACCTGCCAATATGTTTTCTCCACTCATTAGCTAAAACTTTGTTTTCTGAGGGGACAATCCTCTCCACCTTTTTGACACCTCGTGGAATTCCTAAACATCTTTCTACATCTTCCTCCAACACATCAATAACTTCACCATACTGCATTTTTAACACTCCCCTCCTTGGATCATAATTGCTAACTAACCAATATGGAAGCTTCCTATTTTTATAATACAAAAAGTTAAAATGAAATTAAACATTCAAATAACAAATATGTTGAGCACAAAGAATTTGCAAAAATTACCCATAAAAACATTTCAATTAAACAGATTAAAACTAGAGAATTTGCATGTTTGTTATAATAAATGATTGTTTGTACTTACTTTGGTATTTCTATTGGGGGGAGTTCAAGTATACTTCCAAACCCAATTCTCTTAATAGCATCCTTCTTTTCCTCAGACTTCATCTCTTTGAATAGCTCAACCAAATGATCGGTTCTACTTCTGTGTTGTATGCTAGGAAAATGAACCCGGTGTTTTGATTGCTTTTTGACTTTAGGTGCTTCTTGGATGCTTGCTTTCCTTGAATTTTTTTTCTTCTCTACATCCTTGGATGTGCCTGCCATGCTAGTGTACTTTGAGCCTGCCTTTTTTTTGCACATCTCAACCAGTCGTACATAATCATCTTCATCATCATCACTCCCTTACAAAACAAACAAAATGATAATATGATTACAATAATCCAAAAGTAAACAACACATTATACACATAAAAAGTATAATATGATCACATTTCACTTATTTGAATTATGAATATACGATAATTATGGACAATGTTACTTACCTTCTGAAATCAGATCCTTATTGATCCTTTTAGCCCTCTTGATCGGAAATTCTTGAACTTCAATTACATCATCAAATTGAAGATCAATATCATCATTTCCACTAGTATCTTGCCCCCCCTTTGACTTACTTGCATCAATTAAAGGGTTCAAACCTATAATCATACATTGCAACTTGAATATTGTCATCACATAATTGAATATATAATATATTCAAACTGAATTAGTACACATTCAAAAATCATGACCTCAAATTCATGTTGTATATTTCAGATTAATGTACTACCTCATTCTAAAATCACACGCAACAGAGGTATCCCAAACATCAAATGTATGCTCAAACAGAAGTATGAGCAGCATTCACAACAAATGTATGCTCAAACAAATCATTTGAGCTCAATGTATTAAAATATATGAAACAAACAACTATCGAAATGGAAACAAAAGCAATTATATATTTGAGTATCCGGCATACTTGAGTAATGTTGACAAATATGAAAGAGAGGGATTTTTTCAAAAGAGAGAGAATGTTTACATGGTTTCACAAAATCATCTTACCATAGGTAATGTATACTAGTCATAAGAGGTTATGACAAAACCAGCAATAAGTCAAAAGACCATAATTTATGATAAAACAAGACACAAAAAACAATTAGCATTCAAGCATATGTATGACCAGCTACAATATAATATGAATTCAGACACAATATTATCATATATTCAACATGCACATTTGTATGTTCAACAAATAGTAGATAATATTCTTTTCAAATCTTATATTCAGAAAAATATAAAGAACATTCAAGATTCATACAACCACATTCAACATTAAACTAATAATCCAAAACAGTCAATTTGTGTATTTCCAAACCTTTCACAAGCTTCCTCTTCTTTCCCACTTTGTTCTTTGAAGACATGATATACCTGCAAGAAGCCGCGCAAACTAATTAGTTTTCAAAGACTGGTTCATACAGGATTTGGCTTAGCATCAACATTCACTGAAATCCCTAATACACTTACTTCGAAATCCCTAATACACTAACATTCGGACACCATTCATTCAAAAAGTTAACACGAAATTACACACAAACAACTAATATCGCTTTGAATTCGTATTTTAGATTTCGTAATTCCCAAACAATCAACTTGGAATTCATAACGACATTTCAGATTCAGAATTTGTAAACTTCAAAATTATTTTAAGGTCCGGAATTACTATTTATCCAATACCCATATGATAAATATCTTCAATCTAAAACTAAAAACACAAATTAAACGACTTTTATAGCATGTCTTGCCAGAATGAGAATCAAATCACCCATGTAAACTTCGATTTGGGTAGAAAACGAACAGTTTTCGCATGCACAAAAAGAAACCCTAACTTACCTCTTCTTGAATCTGAAACTTGCTAAATCGTCTTCGGAACACAGTTGATCGAGTGGAAAGGATGACAAAATCTTCAAAATTAATTGAAAAGACGACAAAAGAAAGCAAGCTTTCGTCTTCTCTTAGCTTTCCATGGTCGGCGTTGAAAGTGAAGAGACAAAAGAAGGATATGGAGAGAGAAAAGATATTAAAGGAAGCAATATTAACGGATATTGATACGATATTTGGTAAATACTCGTGTGTATGAATGTGCACCCACTTTCCCTACACCATTTAAAATTAAATCTAAGCCTTTTATAAAATTAGATCCAACGACCTTCATTTCGCCACTAGTTTCTCTATATATAGTGGTTTCTCTAGATACTAATATATATATATATATATATATATATATATATATCCACCGACGTTTATTCCCCCGACAATTGTGTATCAGATTGATTTTTTAGTAATCAGTGATTCGTCAAGCCCTGCCTGATACATGACGTACTATAATAAATTGCGTACTTCTTAAATTTTTTTGATCGCCGTTTACGTGGTAGCCAACTATCTAAAAATATCATGAGTTATCTGGTGGGACAGTGTTCCCAACGTCCCAACAACAATACTATCTCCAATTTTAATAATGATAAATGTCATAGAAAACTAACATTTACATTCAAGTATTTTAAAGAAACTCCAAGTTTAACGAAGACTCTCTAGAAGGGGAACACAAAAATAACTCGGCATCACATGAAAGCAAGTTCCTATCAAAGGAACTCAGAAGAGAGCAGTTCCTTGCATATGAGAACTCACATGTGAAGACAGACCGTGCAGCGTAAATCGCGAGATCCAGTCTTGGACAAAGCGAAGGCACAGTCTGAGGAACAAACTGGGATGAGTGATTCAACGGTCCGATTGACATTTGAAGTTGACTTGTTTCAAATCAAGTCACATGTGAAGATTGGCAAACTTGGCATGCAAGACAAAGGGCATTTTGGACAACAAGTAAAATGAAGAGATAAGCCCAAGTTCAAAAGTGTATAAAAGCCAATGAATAGTGCTTGGAATAAGTACTTCTCCTAGAACTCAAAACCTCATACAAAGAAGCAAGAAAGACGTTGAGAATGTGAAGAGAAGTCCCCGACGACGAGTGTTCGATCTCGGCGATGGCGAATCGAAGTTCCCAGGAGTAAGGGAACTGTGACAGTGAGCTCAAGTTGTAAGGTTCGATTTATTTGTGTTTAGGTGAGTTGTTCGCTTAGGAACTAGGTTGAGAAGATTTGCTAGTGTTGCTAGAGTTAGGAAGACTTTCTAGTGTAAGTCTTGCCTGCTGTAACTAAGTAGCAATCAATAAAACAAGTAGATCGTTCAAAATCCTCCAAGCGGAGGTAGAGGTTTACCCACACAACTAGTTGGTTGTTGTGGGGTTCCTCTATAAAGGAATTGTGTATTTTACTTTCTGTGTTACTTGCGATTATTTACTTCCGCTGCCTTGGGAGCATCCTAACCGCTAGTTCCTAAGCCCTTACTAACGCACGTCGATCCAACAATGGGTATCAGAGCAAGGTTTTCTCTAGATATTTGTGTTAGTATCGCAGGTTACAGGATGTCTCAAGAACTCACTCAAGTCGGACATGGGAACAACAAGCCTCCAAGGCTTATCACCGGAAGGTTCGAAAACTGGCATCACAACATGAAAGACTTGATGCGCAACCATGACTTTCAAGCTCGGTGCGTCATCAAAGTAGGGACGTTCAAGCCCGTAGATAAGGGTGTGCATACAGTCCAATTGCACAGGGCCCCCAAAAATAAGGGCCCAATATATAACATAAGAACAATAACATGTACAATAAACAAAATAGCTCAAATGGCCATGCACCAGGTAAGGAATGTGAGTGCTCCAGGTTCGAGCTTTGTTATAAACACTCTCCGCTTGTATTCTTTTTTGTTGAACAAACATCCAAAACATGCCTCCTTTCTTTTTTTTATTCTTTTTTTTTATAATTCAATCCCACTTTCTTTAATGGATAATAAATGTCATATTTATAATATATGAATCTTCATTTCAAAAAATTATAATTTTTAAGAGTACCTAATTATATTTACTTTCTTAAAAATTATTTAATAGTTAAATTCGGATAAATAATTGATGCTTTTTAAATTATAAATGATAGTTAAAAAAATTATTTTTAAATTAGCTTAGAAGTCTAGATTTTAAAAGTATAGAACAGGGCCCCCAATGTTAAGACGGGCCTGGGGACGTTCAGGTGGATCCAACCATTCGAAATGATTTCTCCAAGTGGGGGCAAAACGAATGGAAGTGCATGGAGGCAAACTTCAAAGCCAAACAGTACCTCAAGAACGCCATGTCGGAACAAGACTGCGATAGGGTGACAAATCTGGAAACGGCGTAGGAGATGTGGGAAGCCATCCAACAGATGCACATCGGAAATTTTGACCTCCGAGAGGATCTGCAAATGAATGCCAAAAGGGAGTTCTTCAACTTCCGGATAGAGATGAGAGAATCCGTTAATAGCTAGCAGTCTCGCTTTGAGGCCCTATGTACTAAGCTTACCGGACTTGGGATCACCAAGGAGGAGATCACCGATAAGATGAAAGTCCAACAACTCTTCAACGGCCTAACTGGCGAATGGGCTAACGAGAGGACTATGTTCAATGAAAATCCCGAGAACAAAAATCTCGTGCTTCACCAAGTCTTTGGAAAGCTTATGGGACATGAGAAAAGGAAGCAAGATGACAAGGAGCAGAAAAGGGCACACAAAGGGATTGCTCTAAAACTGGAAAGATGCTCAAGTATGTTCATGAGCAACACAAGGACTCAGAAGAGGACAAAGATGAGGAACTCGTCCTTGTCACCAAAGCCCTTAGATCCTTCTACAACACGGGGAAGTTCAAAAAGAGTCATGGGAACACACAAAGGGGTCAGAGTTCCAAAGCAGGCCTACAGAGAAAGATCTCACTAATGTCACTTGTTTACAAATGCTACAAAAAGGGGTACTTTGCCAAAAACTGCCCACAGGGAATCCACGACAAGAAACCAAGGAAGAAGGCCTACATCGCAACCTGGAGTGACGACGAGGACGACGATCCTGAATCTTGGGCACAACCAGACATGTGTGCAATGACTATAGGGGAGACCGCTAAGGAACAACCTAGTAAGGTAACTACCGAAACCATTCTTGAGTCCTTATCTAAGTATGAAAAGCCCGAGTTATTAAAATTGCTATGTAGTCTTGTCAAGGATGACATCAAACTTCAAAAGAAATTAGATGAATCGGAACACATGAATGTTGAATTTGTTGGTCTTGAATCTTGTTCCAACTATGTGAAACTTGTTGATAAGCTTCAGTCTTACCTATGCAACATCGATCGTTGCTCTTGAGGACAAAATTAAGACTCTAGAGAGTGAGAAAATTGAGTTCCTACAAAATTTGAGTGGGAACAAGCCTAGTCTTGAGGCGTCTAGTTCCCAAACCAAGTTTGTTCCTGCCAAACACGGGATTGGATATAAGTCTGAGTGCCCAAAGAATGGGAAATCTCCTCTGGATAAACAGGAGATAAATGAGTGTAGGGCCCTAGAACTCCAGTGTGAGAAACAAAAGACTGCCCATCTTGAATAGAAAATATGTGTCCTGGAAAGTGGAGTAAGTGGAAAAAAGGACTACTACACTGGGAACATTGGGCACAAACTTTATGTCCAAATCGCCAAGGGAAATGGGTCAAGGGTTTACAACAAAGAAACTATGGATAGAAACAGGATACAAAGACCCCGTCCCAAATACTACTTAGACAGTGTTCTAAAAAACGCTAGGCGGGAGCTAGGCCGTGAGTTGGGGCCTAGCGCCTAGGCGGCTTGGCGGGGCCTAGGCAGGTTCTACGCGGATTTGGACGATATTAGTTATTTTCTTGTATTTTACATCTGTACTATTGTTTAAAATCTTTAATCTATATATAAAACATGGTAAATCATGATTTCAAATAAGATACCATAAACTTCATATGTGAAGTAATAATTAATATCCTATAAAATTCATATGCTAGAATATTCCATAAACTCAAAATAGTAGATAGTTCATAATTCCATATAGTCTAATAATGTAGTGAGCAATAAATAATAATCGAATACATATATTAATTAGTCTTTCATTTCTTCATTTCCATAGTCTTCAACATTTGAGTAACTGAGTTGAAAAAAATTAGCAATTGGCATTTCATAGTTGAAAAAGATAAACAATTCACACAAATATAGAATACAACATTTCAAAGCCGATTGTTGGCTACGCACAAATACAAAATACAGCAAGATGAAAAAAAAATCAGCATATCACAATTTATAATTTCACACAATTTACAATTTATAATTTATAATTCACAGTTTCACACTACTTAGTTGGCTACACATGTATTGCAAATTTGTAATTATAAAATGCTTGCTGCCGCTGCACAGCCTGCACTCAAATCACTCACAATGTCACACACTGACACACACAAACTGAAAATTGAAAGCAAAACAAATAAATTAAAAACTATGGGTTTGAAATCAATGAGCAATTATATTTTAATTTCACACAAATTTCCTTAGTTGGCTTTAATTGCTCCTTGATGCAATTATATTATAGGGTTTGAAATCAAAAAGTGAAATTGAAGCCAAAACTAAAAATTGGGGATATTTGATTCATCAACGAACTTGATGCCTGCTGGGAGTTGGGGCTCGAATTGGGAGGCAGTAGTGTCGCCGTCGATCCGTCAAAGCAATCACGCAACGTGCGACTCTGGTCCGTGGGTCGAGCAAGCCGCTGCGAGCGACCGTGGGTCGTGGCTTCGTGGGCTGAAATCGAGAGAGATCAGTGAGCAAAGCGATGGTTCGTGGGCGTGGCTACATTGCTGAAGTCGTCGCCGTCGATGAGGGTGAATCACCGGAGCCAATCGACAAGAGTGAGAGAGAGAAGAGCAACCGTTGTGTGAATGTGTGGTTGTGTCGAGGGCAAGCTCGGGGGCTCCTTGCAAAATTTCAATCAAACGAACAGTAAAAAAAATAACCCTAATCCGCCCAGCCCCGCCAAACACCCGCCTAGAACCCGCCCAACACCCGCCTAGAACCCACCCAACATCTGCCTAAAACCCGCCTAACCCCTTAACCTACCTAAGTGCCCGCACAGACCATAATCGGGACGCTTTGTGGGCGCCCAACGCCTAGGCGGCCTCCTGGGCTGATTTTTAGAACACTGTACTTAGGTGAGTAGTACAAAACCTGTTGGAATTGTAGTGCGCATGCGCACTACAAGGAAAGTTGTCCTAAAAGGAAAGCTCAAGCTCAAAGGAATCACGAGTATTGGATCAGGCAAAACTAACAAGCAAACAAACCTGCTAGAGGTCCCACTCATGGGAACCAACAGAGGAACTTCACCTATTACTCTAGGAACTCTCGTGATATCAATATTGTTGATTATGTTATGTTTGAGACTGTCTTTCCTTGTAAGGAATCAAGCAAGATTCATCTTGCCTGGGTCACCAAAAACTCTCTCCTTGTAGGTGGCAGTGAGGGAGAACAACACATGGGTCATAGATAGTGGTTGTTCAAATCATATGACTGGGAACAAAGACAATCTCACCTCACTCTACACACAAGCTGAAGGAGGCCATGTGTCCTTTGGTAACAAAAATAAAGGAGAAATTATAGGAACAAGAGAAGTACTGCTGAACAAGTCAATCAAAATTAGTAATGTCAATATAGTAAAGGATCAGGGATACAAGCTCTTAAGTGTATATCAGATATGCGATCAAGGGAACAACGTTGTCACCTTCGACTCAACGGAATGCTTGGTCATCAACAAGAAAACCAACAATGTCTATGTGGTAGACACGGACTTTGAACCACCAAGAAAGTTGTGCCTTGCAAGTTCCCATGATGTCACAAAAATCTGGCACAAGAGGCTAGGTCACGTAGGCATAAATCAAATTCTGAAGCTATATCTACAAGACCTGGTCATTGTTCTTCCATGAATCAACATTGAAGGAGCCAAGCTCTGTGAAGCATGCATCCGCGACAAGCAAACTCGGAGTTTCTTCAAGCCAAAGAAGGTGGTAAGCACAACAAGGTCCTTGGAGCTGATTCATATGGATCTTTGTGGTTCCATTCAAACAGCCAGCTATAGTGGTAAAAGGTACATGTATATGTTAATTGATGATTTTTCAAGATTTACATGGGTTATTTTCTTGAGATCCAAATCAGATGCATTCAAGGAATTTGAGCCCTTCATCAAGAGAATGGAAGTTAGCATGGGATTGAAGCTCAAGTCTCTAAGATCCGATCATGGAACTGAGTTCAAGAACTTAGAGTTCCTTAAGTTCTGTGAAGACAATGGTGTTTCTCACAAATTCTCGGCTCCATGCACACCCAAACAAAATGGTGTTGTCGAGAGAAAGAACAGAACCTTGGAAGACATGGCTCGCACCATGATGCTTAAGAGTGGAGTTCTCGAAAGCTTTTGGGCTAAGGCGATCTCCACAACAACATATATTCTAAACTGAGCCATTATCCGGACCATTATCAAGAAGACGTCATACGAGTCGATCAAGGGAAGAAAGCCCAACATTTCTCATCTCAGGACCTTTGGCTGCAATTGCTTCGTCCACAACAATGGTAAAGACAACCTTGGGAAGTTTGATCCAAGGAGCGACGAAGGAATCTTCTTGGGATACTCTTCTCAAAGCAAGACGTACAAGGTCTACAACAAGAGAACCAAAAAGATCGAGGAAATCATTCATGTCGTCTTCAACGAATAATCTGTGAAGATAGGAATAGAGCCCTAAGGAAAGGGAACTTTGTTCAAACTAGTTAGACAAGAAGAAGACGATGATGATGATGAGCCAATGAAGCGAGATGAAGACGACCCAAGTGGGAACAATGTCCCATAACCAAACAACAACGAAGGAGCTCAGCATCAAACCGATCAAGACTCCTTGGAAGTTCCCTCCACAACAAAAGAACCTCAAGATGCCTCACAATCAAACACTCCTGTTCCCCAAGAAGAAACTATACCAGAATCTAGTGTCCAGGGGGAATAACGAGGGAACAATGAAGAAAATCCTAAAGAAACACTTAGTGAAGAAGTTGAGAACAATTGTTCCCATGAAGAGGAAAATCAAGTTCAAGACGAGGAAGACACAAGGGAACGACTCGATGTCACAAACATTCACACCAAGAACTACCATCAAAGGAAGGATCATCCCATCGACAACGTCATTACTCCCTATGACAAAGGTGTACAAACTCGTTCCTCTCTCCACAACTTCTGTGCATTCAATGCTGATGCGTCCTTTGTTTGGGATGCGACGGATCTTTGCGGTGTTTGAGTAGTAGGTCTCAAAGAGTGCGGCAGAAAGCTTTGAATGATTCGAAGATGGCACGAACAAGTGTAAACAATGTGAAAAAACGAGAGCTTTGATCGATTGAATCTGGCGGCGCAATGGCACTAGGGAAGAATTAGGAGCAAACCCTCAACTATATTAATCCCAAAGTGTGCGCTGATAATAAATGAGCTCGAGAGCTCTTGATAAAAAGGAGGCTCTCGAAACCCTAATAAACAACGAGGCTTAATGGACTAGGGTTTGCATGCAAGCAAGGCCCAACCTCCAAAAGCCCATAAAACATAAATATCAATACTAAAAATAGCAACAACTAAATTCAGAAAGACATAAATGGAAATATGCTAAAATAGGAAAATACATAAAATATGACTAAGTCCTACGCCAAGGGGGTTGCCAAGGCCTAGGGAGTATCGGGCTGGCCGGGATCGGGTCCAATCCTAGGCAAGGTCGCATCATTCTCCCCCGCTTAGATTTGAAGCGTCCTCGCTTCGAGTTGGTGAAGGAAAAGGTGACCAAAACAACAATGAAGTGGAGCTTGTCATCGACCTCAGTCTTCTCAAAAGTCAATATATATGCTGTCAATGTAGGCTCAAAGAGGCTCTCGGACTCAACAATAGAAAAAGAAGGTAAGGGCATGGGAAGTGGCCAATCCAACGTCGAAGACAAGTCCAAGAAAGGTGCTGGTGCTGGTAGCGATTATGGCGCGTCTTCGGCCTCAAGAACGGGACTCGAAACAGAAGGCGTGGTGGCCTCGATGTACTTCAGCATTGGAATCAACTATGGTGTCGGAGCGGACTCGGGTATCGACTCGAAGATTGGCACATTCACGGGCGTGCCAACATACTCGGTTGGCTCCTCGACCAAGACCATGTATGGCGTGGCCATAGGCGTGCTAACAGGCTCGGCTGGCACCTCAAAGGCCTCGACGATGGCCACAGGTGGCACGATCGGCACGTCGGCGGACGCGGTAGGCCTGGGCAGCCGTGGCGTGACCACGGGCAATGGTGTCGATGTCACACGAACCTGTACATCTCTCGTTGTTTGGCCATGCGCCTCAAAAGATAGAAAGGCTACGGCATCCACATTAGGCGCAAAGTCTCGAGCCATATAGTACACAAGGTGGCACCATGTCTCAATTGGGGGCCGCTTCCTATACCATCAATCATCCTCCAAACGCTCAAATCAATCTCAAGCGTAGCTAGTGAAGCAACCAATGACAATGTCGTATTGCTCAAATTTGTCATAGTCTCGTTGGCCAAAGTAGTTGGCCATGTGCTTTGCCCAATCCAAAAATGCCTCGGGGTCATCATAATCGGCAAAGCGTCTTCGGTGAAGTCATGTATGAGACATGATAAGACGAGAGTAAAAGCGAACCAATGGTATAGAAACTCACAGTCAATATAAGCACCCAAACAATTGAACACGCAAGGTCAAGGCTAATTTGGCTTGCCGAGAGGGCGGCTTAAGGCTAAACACGATATGTGGTATTAGAATTAAGCAACTTGCAAGAAGCTATTCAACCAAAAAAATTTTACATGTAATTGATCAAGCGAGAAGTAGAACAAATCGTATCCGGTGATCAGACAGTCTAGGCAAAGGAAAAAATGGAAGAAAAAAAGAAATTGCGATGAGAGAGCACGTGATTAAATTAGGCAATTAACAAGAGCATACACTAATCAAGGCAAGGAAATCATGTAACCAAATCTGAAATCTTTTTTTTAACTGCAGACGACTCTTTTTTTTTAACAAATTCGACTAACAAAAATATATAACGAGATCTTGCTAATTAAAGGGAGCAAACTAAATGGAAACAAGAAAATATTCATAAAACAATACGATCTTATTTAAGATAGAAAGAAGAAAGATTGCCCAACAACCTAATCTTTTATAATGGATCTCGGCTAATAAAGTGTGCGTAGGAATGGATGCTATCCAGAAAACTTCACGCACACATGAATCAAATAGTTCAGATCGAGAACAATCACACACAAGCATGGATGACTAGCAAGAATCATGCAATCTCCAATTCAATTAAACACCACAAATCATGGAGGAAAGAATTTTTTTTAAAATTTTTTTGGCCAAAAATCAGATCAAGACTTGCTTGATCCGAACAGGTCTTGGTAATTTTTTTTTGATTTTTTTGAATGATTCGAACGACAGAAACAAGGATGTGGATTGAATTGTATAATAATAATTGCGTGATCAAAAGTTCAAATAACTTACAAGATGTGAGACTTACTCAAACCTTGGCTCTGATGCCAGTTGATGCGTCCCTCGTTTGGGATGCGACGAATCTTTGCGGTGTTTGAGTAGTAGGTCTCAAAGAGTGTGGTGGAAGGCTTTGAATGATTCGAATATGGCACGAACAAGTGTAAACAATGTGAAAAAACGAGAGCTTTGATCGATTGAATGTGGCGGCACAATGGCACCAGGGAAGAATTTGGAGCAAACCCTCAACTATATTAATCTCAAAGTGTGCGCTGATAATAATTGAGCTCGAGAGCTCCTTATAAAAAGGAGGCTCTCGAAACCCTAATAAAAAACGAGGCTTAATGGACTAGGGTTTGCATGCAAGCAAGGCCCAACGTCAAAAAGCCCATAAAACATAAATAGCAATAGTAAAAATAGCAACAACTAAATTCAGAAAGACATAAATGGAAATATGCTAAAATAAGAAAAATACATAAAATATGACTAAGTCCTACGCCAAGGGGGTCGCCAAGGCCTAAGGAGTCTCGGGCTGGCCGGGATCGGGTCCGAGCCTAGGCACGGTCGCATCAAACGCCTTTGTATCCATGGTGGAACCTAAGAGCATCAAGGAAGCTCTAAAAGATCTAGACTGGATTCAAGGCATGCAAGAGGAACTGCACCAGTTCGAAAGGAACAAAGTATGGAAACTAGTTCCTAGGCCCAAGAACAAGAACATCATAGGAACTCGATGGGTTTACAGAAACAAGTTCGACGACATTAGGGCTGTGGCTAGGAACAAGGCCCGCATAGTGGCTCAAGGGTATAGGCAAGAGGAGGGAATCGATTATGATGAAACCTTTGCACTGGTTGCAAGGATTGAAGCCATTCGACTCCTCATTGCCTACGCCGTCCACAAAGGCTTCAAGCTGATCAAATGGACGTAAAAACTGCGTTCCTAAATGGGTACCTCAAGGAAGAAGTCTATGTGGCACAACCACCCGGTTTTGAAGATGAGAACTTCCCAAACCATGTTTACTTCTTGGAAAGGGCCATGTACAATCTCAAACAAACTCCCAGGGCATGGTATGACAGGTTTGCTCAATTTCTCTTGTCCCATGGATACCTTCGTGGTTCCATAGACAAAACTCTCTTCCTCAAGAAAGAATCACAAGATATTTTAATAGTCTAAGTTTATGTTGATGACATTGTATTTGGTGCTACTAATGAGCTTATTGTTGAAAAGTTTAAGAATTTGATGAGTAGCGAATTTGAGATGAGTCTCATAGGGGAACTGACGTTCTTCTTGGGACTTCAAATCTCTCAAACCAAGGAGGGAACAAGGATCCATCAACAAAAATACATTAGAGAGATGCTGGTGAAATATGGAATGGAACACTCCAGGCCCATAGACACTCCCATTTCACCAAACTCAAGGCTAAATGCAGATGAAACAGGTATCAGTGTGGACCAAAGGAACTTTCGAGATATGATTAGGTCCCTTCTCTACTTAACTGCTAGTAGACCAAATATCATATTTTCAGTGTGCCTATGTGCGCGCTTTCAAGCTAACCCCAAGGAATCACACCTGGAAGAGGTGAAGAGAATTTTCAGGTACCTTAAAGGGAATGACAACTTGTGTCTTTGGTATCCAAGGAACAGTTCCCTTGAGCTTGTTGCATACTCAGATGCAAACTTCACCGGGCATTTGGTTGATCAAAAAAGCACCTCTAGAATAGCCCAATTCCTAGGGTCATGTCTAGTATCATGGGGATCAAAGAAGAAAAAAATCCATGGCACTCTCCACAGCAGAAGCGGAATACGTGGCAGCCGCCTCATGCTGTTCCCAGGTTCTATGGCTTAAGTACCAACTTCAAGATTACAGTATGACTTTTGGCCCAGTTCCCATAATATGTGATAATACAAGTGCCATTAACATTTCAAAAAATCATGTTCATCATTCACACACTAAGCATATAGACATTAGGCATCATTTTTTGCGTGCTAATGTTGAACATGGGAACATCTATATAGAACATTGTAGAACTGAAGAGCAAATTGCAAACATTCTCACTAAATCTTTAGACAGATGTCCCTACCAGCGTCTCTGGATGCTTCTAGGGATGATAACTATAAAATAAACAAGTCCCTGTTTGTTTTCCCTCAATGCTTGGCTAGTTTATCTTGAAATGCATGATATGGAAAACTAGGAATAATCGCTTTCATTTTGCCCTATTACTAGTCTAAAGCATTAAGTGTACAATTTGGAACTTCATTTCTTTTAGCAAAAAATGGTCAACCAGAGTTCCCTTAACCCTCATTACAAGAAACTATGACGGTTGATCATAAAACCAACCCTTATTCGTGAATCAGACAAATGCTTCTCATGAGCCCTCTGAATTGTCCCTTTATCGAGTCACAAATTGTCTGGTACCCTTTTGAGTTCCCTAGCCTCACAAAAGATTTTGAGTAAGAGTTCCCTTGTCAACTCTACTCAAACCTGGCCTTTCAAAGATCATGGGAACTGGCTTGCATTATGGTCACTAGTAAAGGAACAATGATTTTCGGGAAGTTCAAACGCCACTCAGGAAGTGGGACGGATAGGTCAGAAGACGAAGCGTTAAAGGCCACATATTCTCAACTGCGTGATGTGATTTCCCATGGAGTGTGTGAAACATGTCCCAAGTGTGCAGAAGAAGTTGAAATAGTGTTGCGCCCTCATTGGCTGGCGTTTGAAATGGGAAAGTGTCTTTACCCTTATTCTCTTCCCACTTAAAACCCCAACTTTTCCATTTTTGGGACCGTCTTCAACCTTCGCTCTCTGCAATCTCTCTTCTCTAAAAATCTCTTCCTTCCCAAATCAAGAAAACTTCCAAAAACCTTCTCTTCCTAATACTCAAGTCTATCTCATGACACCCACTCACCCAGAGCACCACGTCCGTGAGTGGATCCAAACCAACCCAAATCCCTTTACATCCTCATGCTTCAAGAGGTTGATAAGGAGAAAGATCTAGAAACCCAACAGTCCATGTACAAAGCCCTATACGACTACGTTTGTCCCCATATCCACAAAGAGCGCACTGGAACCTCGGCTCTAGAGTAAGAGATCCTAGGCCAATCCTTTTCTTCCCTTCCGGTGCCACCACTCCGTATCCCTCTCCCCATCTCTCAACCGTCTCTTCCACCTATCTCCTCTCAACCGCCTTCGCCTCCTTCCACCTCTATCGGGACCATTATCGTAGATAGTTTCGGTCCCGATTCTCCCAAATCCAAATCAAAATCCAAAAAGTAAAAAAGCCAAAAATCCTCTTCTTTCGATCCTTCAAAGAAGAAGAAGAAGAAACCCGCACACTTCTCCATCGACAACATTCTCAATCTCTCTTCATCCCTTCAACCACCACCACTGCCTCTTCCCAAATCGTCTCTACCACCTCCCTCTGGTTCAGGGAACTCTTAATCCCAAAATTCTCCACCACCACCACCTGTCTCCAACCCTAATCCCATCTCTGGGAATTCTAGTCCTAGAGATCCCATCTCCACCTCTCCCTCTCTCCCTATCGTCGATGGGAACACCAACCTCATCGACCCATCTCCATCTTCTCTAAACAAACACAACCCTGCACCGCCCACCTCTCCTAAAGCCAAATCCCCCACTCCTCCTCCTCAAACCCCTTCTCCCACACACCAAAAATACCCTCTTCCCACCACCACTGAAATTTCTTCCTCCCCCTCCCCAGCCAAGCAACAAATCGACCTCGACTCGGACGAGGATTCCTTGCCAATTGCTGAGGTTGCCCGCTGAAAGAAAAAGGTCGTTGCTCCCATCTTCATGGGAACGGACGAAGACAACGCTCGCTTTGCTGTTCTTGAGGCCAATCTTGAAGCTGTAATAAGACAACTTGCGTCCTCCAAGTGCCCAAGGGAAATCGGCGCCCAAGATGAGGAAATGGTTGAAGAGGCGGAGGATGCCCATGAGGATAGACCCCAGCACAAGCTGAAGATGTTGGCGCAGGTCTGGGCCTTCAAGGAGAAGATGACAAGGATATGGGCCTATCCTCGGACGAAGAAGGGAACTCGGATGGCGATGGCGCCACCGAGGTACTTGATGCCGAGGCGCTTGCCAAAGAGCAAGCCTAAGCGTTGGCTAACGACCAAGACGAGCGACAAATGGTCGTGTCGCATGGTGTTCCTAAGGAAAAGGAACCCATGATTTTGCTTCAACCTGCTCCCACTCCTCAGAAGAAATGGAAGGCCGTTGCCTCCTCCAAGGGAACCAAGGCCAAGAAGGGCAAGGGAACTGACCCAAAGCGGGTTCCCATTACAATAGACCGCAAGCTCATCACGCCACTAGTCCTCACTGAGTCCAGTCTATCTCCGCATGGCCTCAGGGACCTCTAGGAGCTGATCAAGGCCCAAGGGTGGGAACAGGTGTGCGACTCTTCTGTGACAGTCGACCCTAAGTAGGTGCGCCTCTTCTACAACAACTTCGTCCTCACTGACGAAGCTACTCAAGGCACTCTCACCCTTCAAGCGACAAATACGTGTTCACCGCCTCCTCCATTCGTTGTCAACTGCATGTCCCCATCCAGGGCTTGGGATTCCTCCCTCACAAGAACTGGGGTGACTTCAACAAGGATGAGATTCTCTGCAACATCTATGACGACAGAGTTCCCACCCAAGGGACCTCGACACATAGACTCAGCCTCATTACCAAGTTGGCGCATCAATTTCTGATAACAGTTGTGATCCCTCGACAAGAGAAGCGCCACACCTCAACATTCAAGACATCATCCTTCTCTTTCACTTCCTCCATAAAATTCCCATCAACTTGCCATTAATCATGTTTGGGCACATGGAAAAAATGTTTGGCCTCTCCAACTCACTCCCTACCATATGCTGGCTTAGTAAAGAAACTCATGGTCAAGGAGGGCCTATACGACGACACCAAGGAGGAAGTGACCATTGGAAGGGAGCTGGAACTTTCTGTGGTCTAGAAGATGCGTCACTCTGAGCAACCCGAGGATCAGATGCAAGGGACCCTCCCCTCTAGTGAGAGTTCAAGTGATGGGAACAATCAAGTGCTTCTACACATGGCCGCCACTCTCGAGAGTATCTCTCCATCATGACTCATCTACGTGATTACTTGATCCCCAAGGCCTCATGATCTTACCCTTCTGTTCCCTTAGCTATATCTCTCCCCTCAAAATGTAATGAGTTCCATTATTGTACTTTTTTTCGCTTAAGTAATATATGGGTTTTTAGTATGATTGTGTGTTCCTATTTCCTTATTATGCTTTCTGTTTTCGATGATGCCAAAAGGGGGAAGGACAAAATGTGTGAGACGAGTCTTTTAAGGGTTATCACAAAATATGCTTTGGCTAAGGGGGAACTAACGCATAAAATGCTAAGTAAGGACTTAATAGTTCATAGAAGTGGCTCTCAAAGTTCATGCTTAGGAACTCAAATGCATGTCATGATTTTTCACACATTGAAATACTTGCTTATTTTGTAATGGGTTTGTAATCATCAAAAAGGGGGAAATTGTTGGGACGGTGTTGGGAACTCTAGTTCCAAACATCCATACAACGACGTTATCTCCAGTTTTGATAATGACAAACGCCATATGTGAACTAACATTTACATTCAAGTATTTCAATGGAACTCCATGTTTAGCAAAGACTCTCTAGAAGGGGAACACAAAAGGAACTCGACATCATATGAAAGCAAGTTCCTATCAAAGGAACTCAGAAGAGAGCAGTTCCTTGCATATGTGAACTCACATGTGAAGACAGATCGTGTAGCGCAAATCGCGGGATCTTGTCTTGGACAAAGCGAAGGCACAGTCTGAGGAACAGACTGGGACGAGCTATCCAAAGGTCCGATTGATATTTGAAGTTGACTAGTTTTAAATCAAGTCACATGTGAAGATTGGCAAACTTGGCATGTAAGACAAATGGCATTTTGGACAACAAGTAAAATGAAGAGATAAGCCCAAGTTCAAAAGAGTATAAAAGCCAATGAATAGTGCTTGGAATAATCACTTCTCCCAGAACCCAAAACCTCATACAAAGAAGCAAGAAAGGCGCTGAGAACGTGAAGAGAAGTCCCCGACGATGGCGAATCCAAGTTCCCAGGAGTAAGGGAGTTGTGACATTGAGCTCAATGTGTAAGGTTCGATTTATTTGTGTTTAGGTGAGTTGTTCACATAGGAACTAGGTTGAGACGACTTGCTAGTGTTGCTAGAGTTAGGAAGAACTGCTAGGAACAGAGAAGTGTACGTCTTGCCTGTTGTAACTAAGGAACAATCAATAAAACAAGTAGATCGTTCAAAATCCTCCAAGCGGTAGAGGTTTACCCATACAACTGGTTGGTTGTCGTGGGGTTCCTCTATAAAGGAAATGTGTCTTTTACTTTCTGTGTTACTTGCGATTGTTTACTTTCGCTACCTTGGGAACAACCTAACCGCCAGTTCCCAAACTCTTACTAACACACGTCGATCGAACATTATCTTTCTTTATACTCCCTCTGTCCCTTAAAATTTGTACAAAAGACTAAAAGCTCAATTTTTTAAAGAAACATCCAATCTATGAATAGAAGTTGTGCAATACATGTATAGAAGGTTGTATAGTTAAAGTAAAAAGGGGAAAGTGATCGATGTGCTTTACTTTCAACCAATAGGAACTTCCCATTTTTTTCAACCAACCAACAGAAACACTCCCTTTACTTTACATGGATTCTGCTTTTCATCTACACATCTGCCATTTACAGACTACCTTTAAAAAGGCTTGAAATATTCACTTACCATACAAATAAACTGTTCTTACAAAGCAAAAAACAAAGTATCAACAATTCCATTTAATTTTTAAAAAAACATATTATCATCAAAAGCATCATCGCCTGGCACATTTATGGTTTCAGCAACATTCAATTTAAATGAAGCCCCACTTGAAGAAGGTGACGCCCCCATTGAACAAGGTGAAGCCCCACAGTACACGCTTGATCTGAATGAAGAACCAAGGGACACAAAACAAGATGCACAACAGCAAGTAGGGCATAATCAACCAGATTTCGGGCATCACACAATAGAGGTAGGGCATCAAGCACCACAGGCGATACATCATCAACCAATAAAGCCAGGCTTAGCAGTGATAAGAGAGTGCATATCTTAATGAAACTCCTACACATAGCAAATGGGGGAGAACTTAAAAGGAGTGCAATGAAATATGTTGCACAACAGTTCAACGTATCACCAAGGACTATAGCCAGAATATGAAACATATACAAGCAACAAACTACTGCAAATGAGAGGCCAAATGTCACCACAAAGTATCACAACAGTGGTAGAAAGAGGATTGAAGTCCAAGCCAATGCAATCACATCAATAAATTTGGGGGACAGATCATGCAAAAGGAACTTGGCAAGTAAGCTCAACATTTCAAAGAGCACATCACACAGATTGATCAAAAGAGGAACCATAAGGCCACATACAAATCCACTCAAACCAGGGTTGAAGGATTCCAGCAAGATAACAAGGTTAGACTGGATTCTAAGTCTATTAAAAGGGGCCACACCAGAGACTAAAAGACAATATTAGTCCAAGTTCGATTTTGTGCACATCGATGAAAAATGGTTTAATTTGATCAAGAAATCACAAAGAGTTTATCTAGCACAACATGAGAGGGGAAAATATAGAGTTGTAAGTTCAAGCAAGTTCATACTAAAAGTCATGTTTACAACTGTTGTAGCAAGACCTAGGCATAATTCAGAGGGACATTGTACATTTGATGGGAAGATAGGTATATTCTCCTTCACTTACCAAGAAGCAACAAATAGGAAGTCCAAAAACAAAGACAAGGGGAGTATTGTTACAAAGCTCATTGAATCAGTCAACAAAACAGTCACAAGAAACATGCTAATAAATCAGATTGTTCCAACAATTAAGGCAAAATGGCCAAGGGAAGGAGGAGCTCACAAAGTCATATTCATACAACAAGATAATGTCAAGGCACATATCAATCAAGAAGATCATGAATGGCAACATGTATATAAACAAGATGATTTTGCTTTTATTTTCCTTCAACAACCACCAAATAGTCCTAATTTGAATATTTTAGGCCTAGGCTTTTTTCAAAGCATTCAATCTTTAATGCATAGAGATATTGATCACATGTTAGAGTTTGTAAAAAGAAGCATTTTATGAGCCCGATCCCAAAACCTTAGGTAATGTGTGGGTGTCATTGCAATATGTAATGAATGAGGTATTGCAAGTAAAAGGAGGCAATGATTATGACTTGCCATATGTCAACAAGAAGAGATTAAAATCTCAAGGAATTCTACCAAGGGAAATACAGTCCCCAATGTGGGCTGTAATTCAAGCATGGGACATCATTAATGGAATTGCACAACGAGCATAAGCAGAAGAAGCAACTCAAAATGCAAATGAACAAGCTTAGGGGACTGAAGCAAATAATGTAGAGCAAGATAGTCAACTTTTGTATACATAGCAAACTTTTGTGTAAATGGATAAGTATAATGCATCCACTTTTGGGGACCTTTATGTACAAGCAAAAGCATCTTTCATCACCTTTGTAGTATTGAAATGCACAGAGAAAAAAAGCAAAGAAAATCTCAGATGTCCCCTTATCCATATCATAAACACAACTCCAACCAAATAAATCAACATACAATGTCCTCATCCGCATAAGTAAACTAGTGGCCTAAAGCATGTCAAGTTAAGTGGAAAAATAGAAATTGTATCTCAGGTTTTATTTGGCATCATCATTGATAAAAAGAAAAGAAAATCTCATATGTCCCCTTATCCATCATAAACACAACTCGAACCAAATAAATCAACATACAATGACCTCATCAACATAAGTAAACAGGTGGCCTATAGCATGTCAAGTTAAGTGTAAAAAGTAGAAATTGCATCTCGGGTTTTATTTGGCATCATCACAGATTAAAAGAAAAAAATTCAGAAGCAAACAAGGCATGCACAACTCAAGTAATCGCAAAGTGAGCAAATATTAGCATCAAAATCCCTCATCACAAGAATTGTAAGATCCGACGGTGGAATTTTTAGAATAAGCTAGTTCCCTCTCTATCAAGGATCTCCTGGCCGTACCAGTAACTCAAATATACTCAAGAAAGCAACAAACATGTATCATTAAACACTCAATACATGAAAATCAGTAAAAACTTATCTGAGCAAATAATCCAGTAATCCATTTAACTTCAAGTAACATGCAAGCAAAGTAGTTAATTTCAAGCAACAGAGCAAGCAACATGCAAGCAGGCCAATCAACAACAAAGATCAAATCCAACATCAACATCAACAAATGCCTCATTCAGTCACACATGGTCATCAAAGTTGCCCATCAACAAAAAACAAAGCAAGCAACATCAGATTCATCATATTCAAAGGGGAGTTTGCAGCAACATACAAAGAAGAAGCCAACTACAGAAAGGAAATAAAGCAAGCAACATGCAAAAATGTTTAAGAAACAGAGGAAGGGGACTTAGCTAATCACCAGGCTTCGAATCAGGGGCTATGCATCCATATAAGGAATCAGATTCATCCAACGAATCAGCTTGAACTTCAAAATCAACTTCGGGGGACTGTTGAGGATGCCCTTCCTCAAGGGCCTTAGAATCTCTAGGTGGAAAGATGCTATCCACAGAGGCTTCAGATCTTTGGGGACTATAGGATTGATTGCTATGGCAATCATTTCCCCACTCGCAATTGGGATCATTAGAACAAACATACGAAGATTTAGATACATGGCTCACGGGGACAAGTATAATGTCCAGATCCATGCAAGTAATAAGAACAAGATCCAGATCCAAGCAAGTAAGAACAAGATTGAGGCCAAGCAAGCAAGCAAGCAAGTACTAGATCAAGCCCCAAAAAGATGAGACAAAGATGGATCGAAGCGAGCAAGAACAAGATCTAAAGAGATGAGATTCAAGCAAGCAAGAGCAAGAAGCAAAGGGGACAAACTCGAATCTAGATCCAAGCAAGCATGTACTAGATCGAGATCCAAGCAAGCATGTACTAGATCGAGATCCAAGCAAGCACGAATCTAGATCCAAACTCGAATCTAGATCGAGGAAGCAACGGTGAATATCAAGCCCACAAATGGAGCCTCAAGAACAAGCCTAAAGAACAAGACCAAGAACAAGACTCAAATGATTAAAAATTTAGAGAGCTTCGAGAGAGTTTGAGAGAGGAAAGAGAAGAGCAAGCGAGCATCGCTGATTTAGGGTTTTAATGGGGAGCAAAAGAGGTGTCACAGATGGATCTTTATTTGAAGAGTGAAGAAGCTTCGAGAGAATTTGAGAGAGGAAAGAACAAGAAAGCGGTGGAAGTTAGGGTTTCCCTTGGGAAACATGGCATTATAAGCGGTTCTCAAATTGGATGGAGCAAGCCACAAGCCCAACAATGGAGCATCAAGAACATCCCAACAATGGAGGTTGAAGAACAAGCCCAAAATCCCGCTCCCAAGTACAAGATCCATTTTAGGGCAAGAACCGGATAAAGCCCAAATCCGATTGAGTGAGTTATTCCATTAAATTTGTGTTATTTTCATGAATAAAAAGAATTTAATGGAGTAGATAATAGGTTGTTAAGATTTTAATAGAGTAATGGAGAAGAAAGTGTTGGTTATTTTGGGTAAAATGTTTGATTGAGTGAGGGTATTATTGTAAGAAATTTAGTGATAAAAATGGAAAGTTATAAAGGTGGACAAATTTTGGGACGTCCAAAGAGGAATACTGGACGATCTTTTAGGGACAGAGGGAGTATATAACTCTACATAAATTTAAGGATGAAGATGTCTATTAGGTATCAACTAGAGAGTTGACCACGTCCGTTGGACGAGATCAATATATTGTTATATGTTTGCAATTCTATACTAATTTACTTTCTTTTAGCACACTAAAAACATTATGTATATATAATATGCATTAGGATTTCAAACTTATTATAAAATGATAAAAATTCCCAGATACAATCAATGAGATACCTTTTCACTTATAATCGTAAGTTGTTAGACCATATACATTTCAATACTTTGATGATGATGATGATGATGATGATGATGATGATGATTCCTTTCAATATTGTTAAAATTAATGAAACAATATTAAGTTAAAAATTTTACATCTTTCTTTAATATTGTTAGAGTTGATTACATAATATTTAACTAAATCTAAATAAATAATATAAATAAAAGTAAATGTTAAGCATTTATTAATACAAGAGGGACAACTTTTTATATTGTACAGATGTATCATCATCTTCAAATTATCACACAAAGTGCTAAAAAACGAAAGATAAAAGCTATTAAGCTAAAAAATATTAAAATTTACTGTTGTTCACTCCGTTGTTAGATGTACATACGTACGTCTTTTAAGTTGGACACATTCTTTATTAGTGATGTCAACAAAAAACTGAAACCGAAAAACCGAACTGAAAAATCGATTATTTTTTAGGTTAACCAAACCGACTTTTTTTGAAATTTTGGTTTGGTTAGTAGAAACGAAACTATTTCGGTTTATCGGTTTAGTTTCGGTTCACGACATTATTATTTTTTTTCAAATATATTAATATTTTTTTTCAAATATTAGTTTGTGTTTGATTTATTTAGTGGTTAGACTCTATGATCTTAAAGATGTTAATCTAGTTTGAGTCTTTTCATCTTCAATTTTAACAATTTACACACTATTTTTCCACTTCTCATTGATATAAGATTTGTTTATTAAATTTGATGGGATAAAAATTAATGCACACAATGTTTGATTCCACACAATTTAGTATATACTCTCGATGTTTGATTACAACAACCAAAATAATATGATATAAGTACATATTTTTAAAATAAAAGTTTTGCTTGATCACTTTTTTTTGTGGTAGAAACTTGATCACTTTTTTTATTCAAAATAAGCTTGATACCTTTTTTTATTAAAAATTATTTTAGTCTCAATTATTTAAGGTAATTAAATGAACGGTTATCTGTTATCGAGAAAACCGAACCGAAAGATTGGTTAACCGAAATACGGTTAACCAGGATTCACGGTTTTGGTTTTGGTTCATGATTTTAACGAACCGAAATCATGGTTAACCGAACTTCGGTTAACCGAAATCTCGGTTGACCGGGTTTGAGCACCCCTAGTCTTTATGAGTTAATTCATTAAAAAGATTAGATTAATATATAAGACAAGGTTTAAGTAAGGACAATCCTTGTGGTAAGAACAAAGTATTGTAACGACGATTGATCATAACAATTGGATTTACTTATTTATTATATATTGAATGGTTAAAAAATTTACCAAAGTTTTTAAGTTTTTGAAGTTTTTATTTAATTTTCACGAAAATCGAATAATATTAAAAAATAAACTTATAATATATGAAAATTGAACACATAATAGATAAAAAAAAATGTACCGTAGAATATAAAGAATGAACACATATAATGTACAAAAATGAACTCATAGCCTATATAGATCGAACCCACAGTGAATTAAAATGAACTTTTAGTTTATAAAAATGAAAAATAGTATTTATGACTTATAAAGTTATAATGCCTTATTTTATATAACGAAAAATTATATTTTAAAAGTCCTTAGTTTAAGCAAAAGTCCTTACAACAATAGTGATCCTCACCCGAACCAACACCCATTTATATATAACAACACATTAAATATTAATTGCTCACCTATGACCACCTTTTAGAGTTGTTGATCGAGTGAAGATTAAGGAGTCAAATGAATAATTTTCAATAATAATTCTCATGACATAACGTAAATTAGTTTTCCACCCCTAAAAAAGAGAGGCTTCTTAGTTTGCCAAAATCAACGGTTCCGACTTTTAACATGTTTGTTCAAGGAACCCTACCTAAAGACTAAAGTCAAGTTTGCAATTTGGTTAGACTTAAGAGCACAAATTAGTACAATAGGCCTACTTTCTTTCCTTCTTGTTTGGGCTATCTCAATGTTGAATTCTAGTTTTCTTTTATATGGTTCCACGATCTAACTTGGGCCTATCTTACTACCTATGCAGCCCAAACTTTTATAACCCAACAATTTTTATTTCTTGATTTTTGAGGGCATGGTCAGAGTTGCTTCTTAGGAAACCTGAGTCTATATTACGAGATAGAGTTAGGGATGCACAGAAAATTCGTGAAAAAATGGATCGGTGAGGACCTATCGGCACTGTAACACCCCTATTTTGCAACATTGAGTATTACCGCTAGTGACTTCGGATTTTACCATCCAAAGTCACCAAGGCTTTTAGAATGATATAGAACAATAATAATGCGGCAATAAACATAATTCATAAAATAGAAAAGATGCTCCCGAAGGAGACTTGGTTCGTACAAAACATATTACATTGTTTTCAAACATAAAGCTGTTTGGAATTGAAATGCAAATCTTGCTTATCCTTGAAACGTAATGAAACTAAAACAAAATGATAGAAAAGGTACATCTTGAAAATCCTTCTTCTTCCTTCGTCTTCACTTCACGCCTTGTTGGGATTCCTAGATTCTGACATAATTCGCGAGGGGCGATAGAATGTCAGGCAAACATGCGGAAAAGAAGAATTAGTCTAAGAGACTAAGCAAGCGGGAATGGAACTTCCCGAGGGTATTTCGGTAATTTCAAATTATTGTCGAAAGAGATAATCGGGTTGTGTTTACGATGAGGCTACACGATAAGGCTTGTTTATGTAGAGCTTTAGTGGTTCAAAGGAGAGTATATCTTAAACGAAGATAATTCGATGAGCGATAGAAGAGCTACTAGATTGTAGACTTCTTTGGAGTAGAAGTATGTTGGGAACGCGAATAATTTATACAAGTCAAAAACCTCTTGCGCCCTGAGCGAACCTAGAGCCGGATCGATCATTTGAGACCGGTTCAGTTTTGGTGTCTTAATTGTGCATTGGGCACTTATCTTCTTTAGTGACAAAAAGACGTTCGATTTCATTTATGATTTTGAATAGGAAGTTTGGGACACGGATAATCCGAGCCACTCGAGGGAGAACTTCAATTCTCCGGCACTTAGCTAGAGTGTGCACAATCCCTCCTTGCAATCGGAGCGGATGGAGATCATGATCCCGAAAGTCGTATGGACGTACGACTTAGTAAGGTTATATAGAGGCGTTGGCTATCCCGCACCCCTTTCTAGCTTATTCAAAGTAAATCTCTGAGCGAGAACACAAGCAATCAAGGTAATAACCATACTAACATATATAGTCCTATTATGAGAATATAAAACAACTATGCTAACAGTGGGTCGTTATATCTAGCATTCGATATTTCCTAGGTTCATTTATACTTAAGCACACAAGTTGTTCCCAACATCGAGAATCTTTACGAAATGGAATGTAAAGGTTGCAAGGGGAAATTCCACTTGCCTTGGCTTACAACGTATACTATCGATTCTTGACGGATGATGCGGTTTGCAACTTCGAACGCGGATCCCTACCTAAAGACAAGGGATTTACGAACGGCTTATAAATATGGATTCTTCTCAACTTGGATTCTCTCTTATAATACTTCTATAAGAGAAGCGGAATTCTAAATTATTGTGGTAATAATTTAGAGATTATTTAAAATAATAATATTCCTTCATTATTATTTTGGTTTTGTAATATCCTTATTATTCCATAAAACCTTTACTAAAATAATCTCTTTTAACTCTATTTTCTATTTCTTTAATATAAGTAAGCAAGTAAAATTTCATAAAATACTATACTTTGCCTAGAAGTATTTTTCTTATAAAACTATAAGTTTTCTTTAAATTATAAGAAATTCACTTTAACCTTTTTATGTACTTGTCTTAGTTTAAAATATTACTTTTAAATTCCTTAAGGATCTTGTAGCGATATATCCCTCACCAAGAATATTTTATTAATAATATACCTTTAGTAGACTTTTATTTAATTCTATAATTCACCTAAAAAAATAAGGCTCATAAACTTATAATCTACTTTTCTTGAAAGTTTCCATAATTAGGAATTTCTAAATTTTTTTATAAGGTAACTTCCTAAAATTAACATATATTAAATTAATCTTATTTATTTTATTCCTATAGTTCTTTTCACATTATATGACTTATAAAATATCGATGATCATAATCTTATAAAATAGGGTCATGGCTTATAAAATATAATCATGGCTTATAATATCATCATGGATTATAAATATCGTCATGGCTTATAAATATCCTACTTCATATTTATAGTCCTTTATTATAATATTTGTAGGTTATAAAATAACATCCTTTCTACATCTATATGGTTTCTTTCCATACAAGTCAACCTTATGCTATATAATATCATAAACTCATTATAGGATCATACTTCTTATATTAACCTAGAACTTATGTCTTGCAATAATTATTTATACTTAGAGATTATTGTAACACTCCAGATTTCAAAAACTTGCTAAATGGTTCTGTCGTTCCAATCTACCTCTTTTTAGTGTCATCAAAGCTTTAAATTAGAATTGTGCGATTTTGTGGTATAACGATTAGTTTGACCCTCGTATGGCAATTTCGTGATTGAATTTGAGATATTGATGTTGGTGAGTTTGTAATCGGGAATTGATCTCGTGTGATTTGGTTCTTCTTAGAATGTGAGTAGCATGTCTCGACCTTTTGTGCTTGAAAGAATTCGCTTGGTTGGCTTTGTTATGAGTTTGAGCTTTGGGACTTAATAGCAAGAATTGTGAACTTAGACTTCGTTATGGGTTGCCTTGGCCTTCTTCTTTTTTTTTCCTCTCTCTCCTTCATTGAGGCACTATAGATCTAGATTAGAGATACTAGTGGTTGATGAAAGCTGATGTGGTTCGTGTGTTGTCGCGCCTAAATTTTGTTTGAACTTAAATAATCAAGTTAAGCCGTTTTGTTTGGATGCCGTAAAAGTATAGTGGCTCTTACTTCGAATCCACTATAGTTGTTCTTGCCTAGAGTCGAAAGATACTCCTCGCGGTTAGTTGATTAACCGTGAACGTTATGATTCGTAGGTCTTTAGTATCGACATGTTTCTTACTTCATTCAAGGATCGCCTTCTAGGTAAGTCGTTCTCGACTTGCTCGGCTCTATTCTAGTCTTGTTAGATTTCATGCCGTGATTGTGAGATTGGTTTTGGGAGTTAGTCCCGAATGTAGGTTTACCATGTGAAATGTTTTCATGCATGATGTGATGCACCTTTCATTGCAAACGTTTTCTCGTAAAAGAAATAGTATCGCTTTCTCTGTGCTGGCAGCGTAACCGGCACGATCATGTGCGACGATTGTCGGTGGCGAAGAGGCGTCTAGCCATGGTCGTGTGTCGGTTGGGCCCTTTAAAAATAAAAATTGATTGTTTGTTTTTGGCAAGTGCTCCAGTGGAGGCTTGACCAGGGGTTGGAAGGATGACGTATATGGAAAGTGGGAGGGCCTGCCTCTGCACTCGGGCGTAGGGAGTTAGCGCCGTAGATGGGAATCCGGTGGTGGAAGGAAGAATGGCATTTCCCAATAGGATTGTGAATGGTTTTGTTTTGTGCGTGTGTGTGATTACTTAGTTGGATTTCAACCTTGTGAATTCTTGCCAAGCTTAATGAATTGTTTATTCATTGTATCTCCCTTTAACTGTTGAATGTCGAAGTGTTGGTTATTATTATAAATGCTTTACTTTTGTGCTTGTTAGTTTGATTATGGTATGTCTCATTGCCTTTCCTTTCTCATATTCTCTAGGTTGTGGAAATGTGTGTTGACCTATTCTGTTCTGTTCAATTCACTTTTTAAAAGTTATGTTGTTGAATAATTGTTGTTTTTCAAACGTCTTACTATTACCGTGTGTTATCTAGCTTGCCTAGGGTAGTAGCTGACCCCTCGGGGACTTTATTTTTCAGTTCCAGGTACTCACACAGGTCCCGTGTTGGAGCCTAGGTCAGATGCTGCAGCGGATCGTTGACGTGTGTCACTAGGTCACTGAAAGGGGTTGGGAGTTCAGTTTAGTCTTGCCAGTTGTTTTGGATATTTTGATATGTTGTTGACTTTAGTAGATTTCTGGCGTTGAATGTGATTTGGCTAGACATTTGGGATTCATGCATGACATTGTTAAAAACGTGGTTTGTTTGAATGACAGTTGGATGTTTTAAAATAGTTTTCTTGTTATGCCCAAGTTGCAAGGTCCAGGTATTCTAGTTGTCAACCCATTCAGGTAGGACTCGTTAGGGTCAACTACGGTAAGTCAGGGTGTGACAGATTGGTATCAGAGCCAGGTTGGCAACAAGGCACATGGAATCGAGCAATACGTGTACACGAGGTCCAACTAAAAACTAAAACCGGCCGGTGTTTTCCAAAAAGTTTTAAATGGCGTAGTCATGCTGCATATAGGATTAGATGACACGACGTGACTCCGCTGCCATCCGCCGAAAGACCTCACGTAGAATTGTCAGTAAATCCTTCAGTTTTAGTCAGAGTTTAAAGTTTTCACTGTGAGACTTTCTGTTATAGATGGCTCCACAAACTAGAGTCAGAGTTGCTGCTGCTAGTGGTAGAGGTCGTGGTAGAGGTCGTGGTAGAGGTCGTGGAAGGGGTCGTGGAAGGGGTCGTGGTAGAGGAGAGACTCCTGTAGCTGTTGAGTCAGAAGAGCATCAGAATGGTCACCCCCAAGAAGAAGTTGCTGAGAGTGGGGATGTGGCTGCTGAGATTCATCACGACACTAGTGTGTCGGTTGTTGGAGGAGGGCCCCCAACTAATATGGCCCACGTTGGAGTCAATGCACCGCCTGTTGGATTATCACCAGATATGGATCCTGCACTTCGAGCTAAACTTGTAGGGATGTTACAAAATCTGCTGGGTACAGGAGTTGTTTTTGATCAGAATGCTGTTGCTGGGATTTAGAGGACTGAGATGAGAGCACCAGGCCAAAATACAGTTGGAGCTGCTCAATTAGGAGGGCTACCAGAAGTACAGAGACCATAAGTGGTTTATCGTATGGTAGAGTTACCAAGACAATGTCGCAAGCCCCAACCTGACAAGTGGCTCGCGGAGTTCAGGAAGACCGGGGTGCCAAATTTTACTGTGGAGGAGTGGTTGAGGAGAGTGGCATCTGCTTTAGACTCTATTCAAGCACAAGAGGAGAGGAAGATGTCTCTGGAAAATAGTCTGCTGCAGGGAGATGCTTTTGATTGGTGGGACATGAGCAGAGAAGGTCAGACAGATGTGACCTTTGAAGAGTTTCGAAAGAGGATTAGAGCTTTTTACTGTCCTCCAGTGATTAGGTCGGCTCATGAGGCTGCTTTTCGGGATGCTGGACCCGAGAACATCACGGTGGAGGAAACCATTCTGAAGTTCCATAAGGAGTTGACAACAGTGCCAAATGCCGCTCCTACAGAAGAATTGAAGATCGCAACCTTCCTGAAGAGGTTGCAACCGAATCTGCGTGCTTATGTTTCTGGTCTCCGACTCACTGCTTTGAGAGATGTTCAGGAGTCCGTTTTGGCTTATGTTATGGCCACGCCCCGACCAGGCCAGTTGGAGATACAAGTTGGTGCGAACAAGAGACAAAAGTTGTCTGGGCCTTCAGATTCAAGGCGGGATAGTCGACCGGGTTCATTTTAGGCGAACCGATTCAGATCTCAGTCACATGGCCGTCAAGACCAGTTTCAGCAAGGTCATAATTCTAGGGGACATAAAGAATGCTTCAATTGTGGAGGCACTGACCACCTCAGAAGTCAGTGCCCGAAGCCAGTTCGGGATTGCTACAACTGTGGGAAGCATTGCCATATGCGATAGTATTGCAAGGTCGTTGTACCCTCTCAAGGATGTTCGCCAGAGATTGTGAATCAGGGAGCTTGTCGTCCACCACAACAGACTCAGCAAGCATCAGGCCAGAACAGAGGCTGAGGTACAAGAGCCAACACCCAGAGAATCAACCAACCTCGAGTGTTCGAGATGAGGAGAGCTGATGCCTTACATGCGCCGACTGCTACAGGTACGTTTTGGATTCAATCTAAACTTGTTCACATTCTTTTTGACACGGGTGCCACGCACTCTTTTGTGTCCTCTGCTTGCGTGGTTAGACTAGGGTAGACTTGTACAGAAGGAGAATCTTATGTAGTAGGCCTACCCGATGGTAGTAAGGTGAGTGGTAGTAGAGAGATTTTGCAGTGCCCTATCAGAATAGGAGGTAGAGACTGGTATGCAGATTTTATAGTAATGCAGTTGTCCCCAGATGACGACGTGATTTTAGGAAGGGATTGGATGAGGCGTTATAAAGCAGTGTTAGATATACATAAGGGCACAGTCATTGTGTCCGCAGATGACGGGATTGTACAAGTGAGTCAGGAGTTGGAGCAAGTTGGGCCGAGAACGGTGATTAGTATGGTAAAAGCTGCAAATTAACTTAATGGAGGGTGTGTAGGGTATTGGTGTTATGTCCTACAAGGGGACAAGGAAGGGCCACACATTCAAGATATACCGGTAGTCTGTGAGTTTAAGGATGTCTTTCCATACGATCTTCCAGGCTTGCCACCTCAAAGAGAGGTTGATTTCAGCATTGAACTTGAGCCAGGAACAATCCCGATCTCGAGGGCTCCATACCGCATGGCTCCGACAGAAATGAAGGAATTGAAGGCACACTTGGAAGAGTTGTTGGAGAAAGGGTATGTACGTCCGAGCGTGTCACCCTGGGGAGCTCCAGTTTTATTTGTAAAGAAGAAAGACGGTTCACTTCGCTTGTGTATTGATTATCGGGAGTTGAACCGAGTCACCATCAAGAACAAGTATCCACTACCTCGCATTGATGATCTGTTAGATCAGTTACAAGGGGCTACGGTTATTTCTAAGGTGGATCTGAGGTCAGGATATCTTCAACTAAGAATTCGAGAGGAAGACATCCCAAAGACGGCTTTCCGAACTAGATATGGACATTACGAGTTTATGGTGATGCCATTCGGATTAACTAATGCACCCGCAGTGTTCATGGAGTTGATGAACCGAGTATTTATAGATTTCCTGGACAAATTTGTGGTGGTATTCATTGATGATATCTTGATTTATTCCCGTAACGAAGAGGAGCACGCAGAACACCTTAGGCAAGTGTTGAAAGTGTTGAGGCAACATCAGTTGTTTGCTAAACTAACCAAGTGTGAATTCTGGCTACCGGAAGTCACCTTTCTGGGACATGTGGTGTCTGCTAAGGGAGTAATGGTAGACCTTGTGAAAATCAAGGTTGTAAAAGAGTGGGAAGCCCCAAGAAATGTGAAGGAGGTGCGGAGCTTCCTAGGTTTAGCAGGGTACTATCCGAGGTTCGTAGAAGGGTTCTCCCGTATAGCCCAACCGCTTACAAATTTGTTAAAGATGACCACTCGTTTCGAGTGGAGTGAGACATGCCAGAGAAGCTTCGAAGAGTTGAAAAGGAGGTTGACTTCAGCTCCTATACTTGCTCTCCCTCAAGGAAGTGAGGACTTTGTGATCTGCAGTGACGCCTCCAAGGTAGGCTTGGGATGTGTGTTGATGCAGAGGGATAGGGTGATTGCGTATGCTTCAAGACAATTGAAGCCAAATGAGCAGAATTACCCTACTCATGATTTAGAGTTGGCAGCGGTGGTGCATGCCCTGAAGATTTGGCGCCATTACTTGTATGGTAGTACCTGCAAGGTGATGACAGATCATAAGAGCCTCAAGTATATCTTTACTCAGAGAGAACTGAACATGAGACAGCGGAGATGGCTTGAACTGCTAAAGGACTATGACTTGGAAATCCTTTACCACCCAGGGAAAGCGAATGTAGTCGCCTATGCACTTAGTAGGAAAACCTCTCAGGAACGTATGTTGGCTAGGTTAACTGCTCAGCCCGAGCTACAGAGAGAGCTGATGAGGTACGAAATTGAGGTACAGATTCAACATTATCAGGGTAGATTGAGTATTATGGAGTGTCAATCGACTTTGCTTGAAGAAGTGAGAAAGAACAAGAAGTGTGTCCAATGATTCAGGAGCTGAAGCAGAAATTAAGCCATGGTGAGGCACCTGATTTTGTAGAGAGAGCAGATGGTATCTTGAGTTTGCGCGGCCGGATCTGTGTGCCTCGAGATGAAGAGTTGAGACAGAAGATTTTGCAAGATGCCCACGCTACACCTTACTCGATTCACCCTGGAGCGAGCAAGATGTACAAAGATTTATGACAATACTACTGGTGGGATGGCATGAAGCCAGATGTAGCAAGATTCGTGGCTAAGTGTCAGGTTTGTCAACAGGTGAAGATTGAGCACCAGAGGCCGGGAGGTATGCTCCAACCCCTACATATTCCTGAGTGGAAGTGGGAGGATATCTCTATGGATTTTGTCATGGGGTTACGAATCAGCAAGGGACATGATGCCATCTGGGTCGTAGTGGATAGGTTGACCAAGACTGCTCGCTTCTTACCTATTAAGGAGACTTGGAAAATTAACAAACTGGTAGAGGTGTTCGTAAATCAGATAGTTAGACTGCATGGTGTGCCGAAGAGGATTGTGTCAGATCGTGATGGGCGTTTTACTTCTAGATTTTGGCAACAAGTGCATGAGGCACTTGGGACGAGATTACACTTCACGACTGCTTACCACCCGCAGTCAGATGGCCAGTCCGAGAGGACAATCCAGACTCTAGAGGACATGCTGAGGTCTTGTGTTCTTGATTAGGGAGGTCGTTGGTCGGATCACCTAGCATTGGTGGAGTTTGCCTACAACAACAGTTGGCACTCCTTGATTCAGATGGCTCCTTATGAGGCTTTGTATGGCCGAAAGTGCAGAACACCCTTGAGTTGGGATGATCCGTCAGACGTTCTAGGAGAGAGACCACAAATGATAGAGGAAACAATTGGGAAGGTGGCCTTGATCCGGGAGCATGTGCTAGCTGCACAAAGCCGCCAGAAATCCTATGCAGACAAGCGTCGTCGACCATTAGAGTTTGAGATAGGGGAACACGTCTGGTTAAAAGTGTCGCCTACTCGTGGTGTGAGAAGATTTGGAGTTAAGGGGAAGTTGAGTCCCCGCTACATTGGCTCGTTCGAGATACTAGAGAGAGTGGGCAACGTAGCATACAGACTAGCGCTACCACCTGCCTTGGATGGAGTTCACTCTGTTTTTCATGTGTCACAACTAAGACAGTATGTTCCAGATCCCAGTCACAAGCTCAACTATGAGGAGTTGGAGGTTGAGCCCGATCATACATTTAGAGAGCAACCGATTGCGATTTTGGACAGGCGTACGAAGAAGCTACGTAACAAGGATATTCAGATGGTGTTGATTCAGTGGTCTCGGCGAGGTGTCGAGGAGGCCACTTGGGAGACTGATGTTAGGATGAGAGAGAACTACCCCGAACTGTACTCGAGTTTACTAGAGGCCTTTGAGAGTAGAGCTTAGAGAATGCCCGGGAGTAAGTATGACTTTTGTATGACTTATTGTTGCTTGCTGGATTGTATTTGACATGTGGATGGATTGGTTGTTTTACTTCATGATTATATTACTTGGCATGCATTTTGTTTCACCATACTATGTTTGAGGTGTTGTCAACGATTTGGGTTCGAGGCCGAACCTCTTCAAGGGGGAGAGATTGAGAAACCTCGGGAACCGTTCTTAGTATTCCTAATATCTACGGAAGTTTCGGGACGAAACTTTCTTAAGGGGGGTATGATGTAACACTCGAGATTTCAAAAACTTGCTAAATGGTTCCGTCATTCCAATCTACCTCTTTTTAGTATAATTTAACCATCCCTTTTGTCCTTGGGGCCAAAAAGCCCGATCTCTTTTAATATACCCAAAAAGTCGAGCCCAATATTTTTTTCCTTTCACTCTTTTTTTCCCTTCTTGCCCTACTCCTCTACCTCGTCTTTCTTCTGTGTGTGCGCCGCCGCTCACCATTGACAACGAGAAAGCCATTCCATCGTTACACTTCGTTGTCCATCGCCCTCATCACCAAACCTTGTCGTCCTTTCCTCTGTGCTCCGGTGCGTTCTTGGCAGCAGGAAGTTGGGCCGCTCGAGATCGCCCGTCACCCCCGAGATCCACGTTGTCGCTGTCGTCATCCCTAATCCTGTGCACTGGCCGCCGTCGGTTTTCCTCTGTTGGGATCTTTCTTGCTCTAGTCCAGAAGAGCAACCACCTCGAGCCCCAATCCCGTCCCCTTTTCGCGTTCGTCCGTCGTCCCTTCCGCGCCACTGGTAAAGCTTCGCCTCCTTTCTTTCTCGGCACCTCCATCGTTCTTCGTCGGCGTTACCATCTGAATTGGTGGTTTCCCCGAACAGGCTTGAGGCTATTGTGTGACGGTTTCACTCGAGAGGCAAGGAATAGTCGAAGATCTCGGCACAGGCCAAGCTTGCCCCGCTGATCGAGCAAACCAGGTTCGAGGTGGTACGCTGACGACCACGAGAGGAGTACAAGTTGCGTCGCTGAGTTGGAGTCGTGAAGGTCGCCAAGATTTGCCCAACAGTAGAGTGTGAAAGTTGCTCGTGAACCAACCTTAAAGCCTTAGTTCCCGATTTGTGCATCCACAAGGTCGAACCATGTCCTTGTTGTTTTCTATAATTGTTCTAGATTTTGAAACATGTATGTTGATATGAATGTTAATGTGTGTGCTTAACCCTTTAGCTTATTGCTATGATCTTGACATTTGGGCATTACACTTGTTTTGGTGGATGAGTGTCATTAAAGCTTTAAATTAGATTTCAACCTTGTGAATTCTTTCCATGCTTAATGAATTGTTTATTCATTGTATCTCCCTTTAACTGTTGAATGTCGAAGTGTTGGTTATTATTATAAATGCTTTACTTTTGTTCTTGTTAGTTTGATTATGGTATGTCTCATTGCCTTTCCGTTCTAATATTCTCTAGGTTGTGGAAATGTGTGTTGACCTATTCTGTTCTGTTCAATTCACTTGTTAAAACTTATGTTGTTGAATAATTGTTGTTTTTCAAATGTCTTACTATTACCGTGTGTTATCTAGCTTGCCTAGGGTAGTAGCTGACCCCTCGGGGACTTTATTTTTCAGTTCCAGGTACTCACACAGTTCCCGTGTTGTATCCTAGGTCAGATGCTGCAGCGGATCGTTGACGTGTGTCACTAGGTCATTGAAAGGGGTTGGGAGTTCAGTTTAGTCTTGCCAGTTGTTTTGGATATTTTGATATGTTGTTGACTTTAGTAGATTTCTGGCATTGAATGTGATTTGGCTAGACATTTGGGATTCATGCATGACATTGTTAAAAACGTGGTTTGTTTGAATGACAGTTGGATGTTTTAAAATAGTTTTCTTGTTGTGCCCGAGTTGCAAGGTTCAGGTATTCTAGTTGTCAACCCGTTCAGGTAGGACCCGTTAGAGTCAACTACCTAGTAATGTCCCGACGGTAAGTCGGGGTGTTACAGATTGGTATCAGAGCCAGGTTGGCAACAGGGCACATGGAATCGAGCAATACGTGTACACAAGGTCCAACTAAAAACTAAAACCGGCCGGTGTTTTCCAAAAAGTTTTTAAATGGCGTAGTCATGCTGCATATAGGATTAGATGACACGACGTGACTCCGCTGCCATCCGCCGAAGGACCTCACGTAGAATTGTCAGTAAATCCTTTAGTTTTAGTCAGAGTTTAAAGTTTTGACTGTGAGACTTTCTGTAATAGATGGCTCCACAAACTAGAGTCAGAGTTGCTGCTGCTAGTGGTAGAGGCCGTGGTAGAGGCCGTGGTAGAGGTCGTGGAAGGGGTCGTGGTAGAGGAGAGACTCCTGTAGCTGTTGAGCCAGAAGAGCATCAGAATGTTCTCCCCCAAGAAGAAGTTGCTGAGAGTGGGGATGTGGCTGCTGAGATTCATCACGACGCTAGTGTGTCGGTTGTTGGAGGAGGCCCCCCAGCTAATATGGCCCACGTTGGAGTCAATGCACCGCCTGTTGGATTATCACCAGATATGGATCCTACACTTCAAGCTACACTTGTGGGGATGTTATAGAATCTGTTGGGTACAGGAGTTGTTTTTTATCAGAATGTTGTTGCTGGGATTCAGAGGACTGAGATGAGAGCACCAGGCCAAAATATAGTTGGAGCTGCTCAATTAGGAGGGCTACCAGAAGTTCAGAGACCAGAAGTGGTTGATCGAGTGGTAGAGTTACCAAGACAGTGTCGCGAGCCCCAACCTTAAAAGTGGCTCGCGGAGTTCAGGAAGACCGGGGTGCCAAATTTTACTGGGGCTAAGGATACGAATGTGGAGGAGTGGTTGAGGAGAGTGGCATCTGCTTTGGACTCTATTCAAGTGCCAGAGGAGAGGAAGATGTCTTTGGTACAGAGTCTGCTGCAGGGAGATGCTTTTGATTGGTGAGAAATGAGTAGAGAAGGTCAGACAGATGTGACCTTTGAAGAGTTTCGAAAGAGGATTAGAGATTTTTACTGTCCTCCAGTGATTAGGTCGGTTCGTGAGGCTGCTTTTCGGGATGATGGACCCGAGAACATCACGGTGGAGGAAACCATTCTGAAGTTCCATAAGGAGTTGACAACTGTGCCAAATGCCGCTCCTACAGAAGAATTGAAGATCGCAACCTTCCTGAAGAGGTTGCAACCGAATCTGCGTGCTTATGTTTCTGGTCTCCGACTCACTACTTTGAGAGATGTTTAGGAGTCCGTTTTGGCTTATGTTATGGCCACGCCCCGACCAGGCCAGTTGGAGATACAAGTTGGTGCGAACAAGAGACAAAAGTTGTCTGGGCCTTCAAATTCAAGGCGGGATAGTCGACCGGGTTCATTTCAGGCGAACCGATTCAGATCTCAGTCACATGGCCGTCAAGACCAGTTTCAGCAAGGTCAATATTTTAGGGGACAAAAAGAATGCTTCAATTGTGGAGGCACTGACCACCTCAGAAGTCAGTGCCCGAAGCCAGTTCGGGATTGCTACAACTGTGGGAAGCCTGGCCATATGCGACAGTATTGCAAGGTCGTTGTACCCTCTCAAGGATCTTTGCTAGGGAACTCGTCGTCCACCACAACAGACTCAGCAAGCATCAGGCCAGAACAGAGGCCGAGGTACAGGAGCCAACGCCCAGAGAATCAACCAACCTCGAGTGTTCGAGATGAGGAGAGATGATGCCTTACATGCGCCGACTGCTACAGGTACGTTTTGGATTCAATCTAAACCTGTTCACATTCTTTTTGACACGGGTGCCACGCACTCTTTTGTGTCCTCTGCTTGCGTGGCTAAACTAGGGTTGACTTGTACAGAAGGAGAATCTTTTGTAGTAGGCCTACCCGATGGTAGTAAGGTGAGTGGTAGTAGAGAGATTTTGCAGTGCCCTATCAGAATAGGAGGTAGAGACTGGTATGCAGATTTTATAGTAATGCAGTTGTCCCCCGATGACGACGTGATTTTAGGAATGGATTGGATGAGGCGTTATAAAGCAGTGTTAGATATACATAAGGGCACAGTCACTGTGTCCGCAGATGACGGGACTGTACAAGTGAGTCAGGAGTTGGAGCAAGTTGGGCCGCGAACGGTGATTAGTATGGTAAAAGCCGCAAAGTTGCTTAATGGAGGGTGTGTAGGGTATTGGTGTTATGTCCTACAAGGGGACAAGGAAGCGCCACAGATTCAAGATATACCGGTAGTCTGTGAGTTTAAGGATGTCTTTCCAAACGATCTACCAGGCTTGCCACCTCAAAGAGAGGTTGATTTCAGCATTGAACTTGAGCCAGGGACAATTCCGATCTCGAGGGCTCCATACCGCATGGCTCCGAAGGAAATGAAGGAATAAAAGGCACAATTGGAAGAGTTGTTGGAGAAAGGGTATGTACGTCCGAGCGTGTCACCCTGGGGAGCTCCAGTTTTATTTGTAAAGAAGAAAGACGGTTCACTTCGCTTGTGTATTGATTATCGGGAGTTGAACCGAGTCACAATCAAGAACAAGTATCCACTACCTCGCATTGATGATCTGTTAGATCAGTTACAAGGGGCTACGGTATTTTCTAAGGTGGATCTGAGGTCAGGATATCATCAACTAAGAATTCGAGATGAAGACATCCCAAAGACGGCTTTCCGAACTAGATATGGACATTACGAGTTTGTGGTGATGCTATTCGGATTAACTAATGCACCCGCAGTGTTCATGGAGTTGATGAACCGAGTGTTTATAGATTTCCTGGACAAATTTGTGGTGGTATTCATTGATGATATCTTGATTTATTCCCGTAACGAAGAGGAACACGCAGAACACCTTAGACAAGTGTTGAAAGTGTTGAGGCAACATTAGTTGTTTGCTAAACTAACCAAGTGTGAATTCTGGCTACCGGAAGTCACCTTTCTGGGACATGTGGTGTCTGCTAAGGGAGTAATGGTACACCCTGTGAAAATCAAGGCTGTAAAAGAGTGGGATGGTAATATTTACATTATGTAAGGAGCATACTTATAATAACTACAATAAACAATTACTTATTTTTCTATAAAGTCAAGTTACCAAGGTAATCTAGTTTGTTTCCATAACTTCAACTAACAAGATCTTTTACTTATTATTTTTATTTTCTTAAATTCTTTATTTGTTTTATTCTTAACCCTACTAATACTACTACTAACATAAAAGGATTTAATTTTAATAAAACATAATTTAAATAAAAAGAGAGGAATTGGATTTTACTAGTTTCTGTAATTACGGAATGCAGGGAAGAGGAGGCAGGGGAAGGCCGGCGGTGTTGGGGTGTCGCGGACCAGGGACGGCGGCGGCTCCGCGGTGCTCCGGCAGAACGTCGGGCAGCGCGCGGTGGTAGGCGGGAGCATTGGTGGCGTCGGCGGTCTCCCAAGGGGAAAAAGAGGAGTGTTTGGTGGTGTTTTTTTTTTTATGGAGGAAAAGACTTTGAATGGGCTGATTTTTCTTTGACAATTGGAAGTAATCTAGCAAGAAGGAGAAGGATGGTTTGAGGTGTGAGTGAAATGGTGAAGGGGAGGCTTCTTTTATAGGCAATTTGAAGAGCTTGGCAATCCATGCCAATGGTGGAGGGCCAATGGAGGAGGAGGAGATGTTCTATCATTGGGCAAGAGTGTGTTTCTTGATGGATGATGCAAGGTAATGCCATGGGGTGTGTCTTGCAAGCCAAGGGAGAAGGTGGAAGGCATGCATAGCTCCCATGTCAAATCAAGTTGACTTGTTTGAAGAAGAGGACTAAAAATTGATATAAAATTAATAGAGTGGGGGTGAATGGCAAGAAAGTCACATTGGTCTAGCGGAAGAAGGGAGGGGGCGTGTGGAGTGAGTTGCAAGAGGTCTCGGGTTCAAGTCCCGGCTCTTGCATTCTTTTTATTGAATTTCCGTTGTATTTCTACTAGCTTGTTGTACCTCTTTTTTTGTTCATTCAAAACCGAAATTATGATGCATTTTTAAGTGCTTTTACTTATTCTTAACCCTTATAATGCCCTCTTGTAATCTTTTTAATTTTAATTTACGTACGAATTTCTTTTTAAACAGAAAAAAGGTTATAAATAAAATATATTTAAAGCTTCTCCTTTATAAAAGAAAGAATTATAAAATTATATTATATTCAATTTAACGTCTTGGAATAATGCGGATATTACAGGCACCCCATATGTGATGGGGATTTCCTGACTTGATGGGAACAAAATAGAGACGGGTATCAGTTTCATATCTTCGATTGGAAACGGGATGAAGACGTGGGAGACTGGGAGGTACTAGAAGTACTATCTACCTCGAATCCCCTATATATACTCAAAATACTTTTTTTAGTTTTTACTCATTTAACATAAAAAGAATGAATTTTAAATATAATTGTAATTTTTTATTTTAAAATATATGTCTACAAATTATAAAACAATATTTTAATTTTACGTTATTTAAATTCGATATTTGTAAATGTTTTTGAAGTTTAAAATATTAAATTATTAGTTTAAAATATTTTTTTTATAATAAATCGTCCCCGTTAACAACTCCACAACCAACAGGGATTCCCCTCCCCATTTTCCATTTGCGATTAAACGGGGACGGGGCATGGACGGGGTGAGGAATGCATTCCTCGCCTCACCCCATGTGCTTCCCTAGATAGAATAAAACCTCTTTAAATTGATACTCAATAAAATAATAATTCTCAAAAAAATCCTTTTCTCCGCTCCCGACATGGGCTAGTTGAAAATTTAACAAATTTCGATAAGATAATATATTTTAAAAAATCCCTTTGTAAATATAGGGTCCCATTAATATCCTAAATTAATAAATGTATAAACATACATACACATAACTAAGACAATTTAGTAAAATATGGTTCTATTATTGATTGTTTTATCTTAAAATTTAAAAGCCTAGTTGTAGCTTATCTTTAACTTTTTTTGCTTGCATCCAACATTTCCGATATTGTGTTCTTGGACATTATATTTATTATTTTTTATTAATATTATGTAAAATGAATCTATGTTTTAGATTAATTCCATTAATATGATACATGATTTTTCTAAGACAATATGTTTTGAAGTAATCAATATTTTACTTCAATCAATTATGTAAATCTATTTAAATTGATAAATATTAAATTATTAATATTTTTATAAAATAATAATTTTATGGTCCTAAAAATATTAATTTGTAGAGGTTTAATTAACTATATTATGAAACCACTTTTCTAACTTAAAATGCAACAAATTTGTCTTTAAGAAGATAAAAAAGAGTTAAACGACGTGATCAGTTTGTTTCATAAACAAAACAAGGATTGGAACTTGGCACAAAGGCAAACTCATGGGGACCCGATAATAATAGCCCCACATAGCACAATCTCAAACCAAAAAATCAAACAAGAAGGAAACAAAAACACATCAAATGGACCAACCCTAAACCAAGGTATATAAAACTAAATTTCAACAACGCTAAAAATGTAGTAGGACACTCTTCATTAGGATTCATGCTCAGTGACCCTAAAGGAAACTCAATTTTGTGGATGAATGGAGAGTGTGGAGATTATCCAATTATTATAAAAGAAGCCGTAGGAGTTAATAGTGGTATCCTAGGCGTGAATGGAGAGTGTAGAGATTATCTTCATTTGGAGTCACTTAGGCTATCCCAAAATTGAGATTAAAGGGGATAATCTCAGTCTCATGAATGCCATCAATAACATTTGGTGTTGTTTGTAGGAAGTCGAAATTATCGTGCCCGACATTCTAGTTACTCTTCCAAATTTTCAAGACTGTCAACCGTCACACATTGTCAAGGAGATTAATCGAGTGGCGGATCATATTGTTTACCAAAATCAAAAGTAACCAATGGGAAAAGTTTAAAAAAAGCAAAGCTTTAAATCGGCACAACAATTTGAATTGAATGTTTTGTGATATATTTTAGGATATAATTTATCTTGTACATATTTAATTATATATTTTTTATGTATAGCTTAGTAGTCAAAGCACCCCGAAGACCCATTTAATCTAAACTCTTCTATCAATGAAATTCCTATGAAATTCATCAAATATTCGCGTCTTTGGTTTTACATGATTCATGCCTTGTGTCTTTTCCCGTGCCACATTGAGCCCTCTCGAAAAATTTCCAGACAATGATGATGTTGTTTCTCGTCTTGTTGCCACTCAAGCAAACCCAGGCCAAACTTTCTACTCTTCAGGATTTTTTACACCAAGAACGAACCTTCACCACAAGCGGTGCACTTACCAAATTATCGAACCTGAAATGGGAAGCCTTGAACGTCACCTCTTTGTATTGCCTTCATCTTTCCAATCACTCATGCATTAAAATTAGTCTTGTGGTCTTTAAGAGTGAGAGAAAGCCTTACAAGATGCTTTTCACACAAGATGTAAGCTTTCCTTCATTGATGGAACTCTTTTCACAACTAGATGAAGACACCAAAGAATTTGAAGATTGGTAAAACTTTAATTCAATGCTCGTTGGTTGGATTCTTAAATCTATTGATCATACCCATCGATCATCCTTGTCTCACTTTAATTCTTTCAAAACATTGTGAGATGACATAAAGTAACATTTTGATTAGCAAAGTTGCTCAGGTTCATCAAATTCACACAAAAATTGCCCATTGTCAACGAAATGGTCAATCCGTGGCATCATACTTTGGATGACTTACACTTCTCCAAGACAAGGTGTTGCAATATGTGAAAAACTTGTGGGTGTTCTTATGGGCATTGAAAGTGCTCTAGGTTGAGTTCTCTATAGACTGAATGAGAAGAATAATTAGTCCAGCCATTTTTTATGTGTCTTGATGATGACTCTTATGGGACCCTTCGGTTTCATATTTTGGCTCAAGATCCTCTACTTGACATTACCCGAGTGTACTCACTCGTAATTAAAAAAGAACGACACTAAACGATCTCTAGTGAACGAGTTGCTCGAAATGATGTAGTCGCCCTAGCCGCTTGCAACAAGTCGTCAACATTGTCTCGCTCCACGACTCGATCATAACAATGCCACACCACTCTACCTCCCTATTTGAGAAGAAGGAAACACATTATAATCGTATTGGGCATGAGATAGTTGAATATTTCAAGCTCATTGGTTACCCGAAGTAGTGGGAGAAGGTTCGATAAAAAAACAGGACGAGTTTCAAGGAACCACTCCATTAGTTGTTGATCGGGATCAAAACTTGGCCTTCTCACAAGATTTTGTTTCTACTATTGCTTCCAATTATAATTGTGGGTCATCCATTGGCATCACCGATGCAGCTTACCTCGGGCCTGCCTCACCTTTGTTTCCTTCGACGCTCACTTAGCAGGACTGTGCTTCGCTTGTGTGTAGTTTACCTTGAGTCTACCTCACCTCAGTGCAATACTAACGCAAGACAAGATAAGAATACCAACATGTCATTATATCTAAGTAGTAAACAAACCTAAGTTCTTTTATTTATTAAACATGTTATTCCCAAAACACAGATGAATATTAAACGGGAGTAAAAATTCACATTTAATGGAGTACAAAGGAGAACCGTCCATTTGCCTTGGTTCTGTGGTTAACCTCACGCATTTGACCTAACTTGAGCTAGGGTTTCACATAAGATAAATGAAATAAATTAATAATCAATTTGATTCTAATTTTAAGATTTTTCTTGGTTGATATAAATTATTATTCCATTAATAATTTATAAATCAAATGCTCATGAATACGTCATCATTTTCATTACCCATATAAAAATGATTTGTAAATTTATAAAAATTTATAAATTTACTAATGATCATGATAACTTAATTTGTTTCGTATATTTATTATACAAGTTTTGGATTAGAACTTATACAAATTTATTTTTATAATTTGTTACACATGTTTTTAAAATTAATTTAAAATACGAAAATGAAACGAAGGATTGAAAAATTATACCTGCACATTTAAAGAGACGAAAACGAATTCGAGCAATGGCTTAGGACAAACTAGGCTAGTGTTGGGCCAAACTTCTTTTTCCTTTTTTTCTTAATTAAAAAAATCTAATGGGCTAGGAAAATAGAAGGATGGACATTTTCTTTAGTTATAAAGCCCAAGGTAAGGCAAAAGCCCAACCTAAAAGCCCAAGAAGAATAAAAGGCAACTGCTCTTCTTCTTCCTCTGTCTTCTCTGGTTCTTCACGCACAATATGATAGGATGGCAGCACCACTCTAGCGACGGCTATAGGCGGGTGGACCTTCGACGTGGTGAAAAGAACAAAAAATGGTGCGGCAACAACACCAGCCATGCACAAGAAGCAGAGATGGGAACGAGGCAATGCATGTGGGTCAAGGCCAAGTAGGGGTCGACCGGTGTGTACGTCAGCGTTATTTCGTGCGGCGACGCACAATGATAGGGGAGGCGCCCTGGCTTTCAAAAAATTCAGCTGAGCTGGGCAAGAAGGAGAAGGAAAGGAAGAGTTTGTTTGAGATTTTTTTATGAAATGGCAAAAAAGTACAAATATATTGAAGTTGAAAGTTTGAATGGGATTTACGGATTTGGTGGTGAGGGTGGCTTAAAGAACTTGCAACTTAATTAAAAACTGAGATCCAAGTCATGGTTTAGATGGTATACCTCGCGTGGCTTTGATACCATATGATGCAAGGATCGTTGAAGATGGAACAGTGCGAGGCAATCGGTGACTTGACTTCATCCGAACTTGGACTTCCCTTGGATTGCACGATTGGTGATGAGGAGATGGATTGCTGTTTGCCTTGAAAACATGATGGAGGAGGCATGGGAGGTGGAGTTTGGTTCTTGAGATATGGATGCACAACACGCGAATATGACTCACTGAAGTAGTACGAACTAGAGGGGAGATTAGATTAGATATGACTCACTGATCGCTCACGAATGCGAGGGTCTAGAGATACAATTTATAACCCGACCCCGTTGTAGCACGTGGTGGGTGTCGAACGCTCGGGAAATCTACTCGATTGAGGTGCCTAAACACTAGAAAGCTGGAAAGGAGAACTTAAAACAAAGGAAAACAAAGAGAACAGTCGGGACCGACACAAGTGTCACGTCGGGCCCGATGTTGGCGACAAAGAGGGAAGTCGGGACCGACGTAGAGCAAGTCGGGCCCGATGTAGCTGGTTTTGTCGAACTCAAAGATTGAAAGTAGATCTTGGGCTTTTGGGTTCCTTCTCTAGTAGATTAAGGCTTTTCCACCCCAATTCAAGCAATAAGTGATGATCGGAATAGGATCGAGGTGCTTTCACCCTCGTTCCAACCACTTCTACACATCGATCATTGGGGAAATCCCCTTCGAAGCAAGGTCTTGAGATGGACAAATGTTCACTTTCGTTACTTTGCCAATCACAAGCCTTGATTCCTTACTTTCATAAGGAATTGTAGCTCTATGTAGAGTGGGTTCCTAGATCAAGCACTCAAGGCTTATGGAATTGGGGTTTCTAGCCCAACCTAGCTAGAGTTTTCCCCCATAACCCAAGATCAAGGAGATCTACTCCATATGGCAAACAAAGAAAGCAAACAAATCACAAAGCAAAGCAATCAACATCATCAATCTCAAACCAAAGCCAAATTTCATTCACAAATCAAAAGCAATCCACAAACTCCAATCCAAGGTTTCCAAATCCACAAAATCAAAACAAGGCAAAGTTAATCTTTCAACCAAACCTATCAAATCTCCTTCTCCTATGCCGATTCCCTCTCTTCTCCTTCTCCTCTCCTTCCTCCTTGCTCTCCAAGTATCCTCTTGAGAGTTTTTGAGAGTTGGTTCCTTGCTAAGTGTGTGGGAACCTCCTCCAATTAGAAGATAAGAGAGCCTTAATAGATGAGGGGCAAAAGTGGTAGTTTACAATTTCGTGCCTTGGAGCCCAATCCAGCCAGCGACCGACTCGGACCGACACGGAGCACCTCGGGCCCGACTTACTGGGCAAGTCGGTCCGAGGTCGAAAAAATCATCTCGGGTCCGGCGTTGGTTCTAACTCGATCCGGACCTCGTTCCACCTTCTTCTGGTTGGCTTTTCTCTTGTTCTTCTTCATTGCTTGCTCCTCTCTTTCCCTCTTAAGCTCGGGCCTTGCTCCATGTTCCGATTCTCCTTCAAAACGACCCTTGATCCATGCCAAAACACCTACAAAACACATAAAACGCGCATAGTCTCCGAATCTCATAGAAATACGGGAACTAAGCTAAAAAGGAACAAAACACACAAGAAAAGGGGAAAAAGAAACATATTTACAAAGGGAATCATATATAAAACACCACCAAATAAAGAGACATCAAAATACCCCATACTTAAACTTGCTTGTCCTCAAGCAATAACAATGTAAGCAAGACCGAAACATAATCTTCAAGTAAAGCCTCGTATGAAAACACATTTAAGCATAAGTGATTGATATTCAAGCAAGATTACATCATCACACATGATTAAGTGTTCCAAGGAATAGAGTCAATGCAACTAAGCCTCACTTTAGGGATATTTGAATGTGTATCACTCATCATGTGTATGGGTATAGCAATGAACACTCAAGTTCAAAAATCATGCAAGTAAGGACTTTACTATTGAAGTTAATATCACCAAATCCTCCACCTAGAGATGCCTAATACAAAGTACACAAAGAATTCGAACTTGGCTCAATGGAGGTCCTCAAAGAGGTTCCATTCGGCCGGGTTGTAATGGGGCTTTTGGTATTTCTCAAGGTGGGAATTATTTGGTCTTGTGGTGCTTACAATGGGGATTGAACAACCTAAACTCTCACCAACTTCACCAAAATTCCACAATCAATTTCACACTCATCCAAAAGACTTAACATTTTTCCTCTCAACCCAAAATTTCACTTAACATTCCACTTCATCTTTGCTCTTAGGCTTTTTGTTGGATTTTCCACACTTTCTACACTAGACCGACTTTCTTATGACATCGGACCCGATGTGGTGTGTAACTCGGTCGGACCCTTTTTCTTCACTTAAGCTCTTTACCTTCATTCCACTTTCCATTTCCAACATTTTCTTTCTTTCTTTCTTTCTTTCTTTTTTTCATTTTCTTTTTGCACAACAAAGATGCACTACCCACATGATTCATAACACCATTCTTTGCCCTTAAACCAAAGAGAATCTCAACTCTTCAAATACAATCCAAACCTCTCTTCTAAAGTCCAATCCCATAAGGGTCAAGTCATATAAGGCTAGGAATAATATTTTTGAGGAGTTCAAACAAAGGCCTAGGCTAAAACGGGGCTACAAACAAAGGATTCACTTCATGGTAGGATATGGAACATTTATGTGACTAAAAGAACAAAGTTCAAAATCAATGTGACAATGCTAGGACAAATCTCATGACGGTCTTGGAAAATAGATAAACACCGCAATAACAAGTTTTACTAAGCATGCATGAGCTAATCACACAAGAAACATGAGGGATATGCAAATATGAACAAGCATCCCTAAAATGGCCAAAAATCAATCTCACAAGGGTCACTCATACTTAGTTGCATAAGAACTCATCCTAGAACTCACGTGTTCAATAAAACAAGCAAGATATCATGATCACATCAAAAGCAACATCTTTTTAGAGGCTAAACCATCCAAAAATATGCAAAGGAATTTACATGCTCACATCATCATTAGCTTTCATTTGGACATCTAAGATGGGAATTTCTAGTCCAAAAACTACAAAACACAAAATCTTTTCGTTGTTTTCAACACAATTTTTCAAATTTTTATGGATTTTTGCAAAAATTTCTCTATACAAAACCAAAAACAAAGACTCATCCATTCAAAACCAAATCAATCATCCATGTCATTCATCAAACCACAAACCAAGAAACAAACATCCCAAACACAAACTAGAAACCGAAAACCAAATATCCTCAAAATAACAAACACACACAAGCAAGTGAAATCATGAGCACACTTACCCCCACCCCATACTTAAAATTTTGATGTCCCCATCAAACAAGGAAACCAAAACTTAAAAGCAAGAGAGAAGAGTACAAAGAGCTCACAATTTCTTTATTCTTCAATGGCATGTCTAGAATCACTCGAAGGGGTTGTCACGCCTATATCCTCTTTGGAGTCTCGCTTGTCGCTCCCTCTCGTACACTTGCTCTTGGTAGAAGTCTTGTGGTGGTGGTTGGAGTTGAGGATCCGGGCGCGTCCATTGGTCCTCACGGGAAGGGAAGTTCCCGCTCATCCATGTGTTAAAGCTATCTTGGACCCGCCACCTTTGGTCCTCCACCTCTCTAAGCTCATCCACCTCTCGCCTAGTGTAGCCGAGGGCTCGGTTCATCTCTTCTTGGCTAGCTTGGAAAGCACCTTGTTGTTGAAGCAATTGTTGTTGTTCTTGGTACATGTATTGTTGTTGAAGATTCACTTGATGGACCTCTTGAAGAACATTCTCTTGTTGAAGTTGAAGATGGGCCATTTGGTTGGCCAAGAAGGACATGTCCACCGTTTGTTGTCGCTCGGGAAACACCATTCCCGGACCATACCATTGGGCGTAGCCTTCATAACCGCCACCTTGAGCTTGTTCTTGCCTTGCACCACTCCCCTCTCCATGCTCATAGTGCCACGGGACCTTATCACCATAGAAGGCACCAGACCGACTTTGATGGAAGTCGGGCCCGATGTCATGTGTACCTCGGTCCGCCAATGTTGGAGCTTGGTGCGTGGCTCGGAGGTTGGCCATCAAGCCTTGGAAGCGCTCATCTTCTTTATTTTGCTCTTGATCGACGTCCATGTCTTCCCCACGAGGTGCAAACACAAAGTTATCTTGGTCGGAAACCGGTGAAGATGAAGGGGAGGTAAACCGAATGTGTTGAGGTTGTTGTCGCCGCCCCTCTCTTGCACCTTCAAGGTCACCAAACGAGTGTGGCTTGCCGGCCCACACTTGGTACCAATTGTGATACCGAGAAAGATCATAGAGGTTGGGCACCAACCGGATGGACACACCATCATAGCTCGAGTGAGGGGCCAAAGAAGTCATGTAAAGCTTCTCCTTGATGATGTTGGCCTTCTTGAAATACTTCATGTTCATATACTCAACACCATTCGGAGCCGGAGAATACTTGTTAAGGTTGACTCCTAGACGCACGGCTAGCCTTGCTATCATCCCGCCGAAGTAGATCCAAGAGGAGCTTTGGAAGTCTCGCACCATCTTGACCCACTCCCATGCAAGGTTCATGGGCTTCTCGGTGTGGAAGAGCATCTCATGTAGCAACATAATCTCTTCCTTCATCGGCTTGTCCAACTCATGATGAGCATAGATTGCACATCCCAAAACTCGCACCATGACCCGAAAAAGAGGGCTAGCAATCTCGGTTGTGGTGGCGCCCTTTCTCATCTCGCTCTTCCCGGCCACATGCCGCCACACTTGTTTCACCTTCTCGTTGTCGACGTCGGTCTCTTCTTTTGGACATGGAAACCCGAAGTCGGTAGCCAAGTCCCTAAGAGAGAGATTGTGGTCCTCATTGCCCAATTGGAAGGTGATTGCCCCTTCCTCATCCTCCATATTATCATAAGTGCATTCAAAAGTGGCCATGAATTCCGAGGTGAGGGCAGGATAGTGGGTGTTGTCCCACCTTAGCATCCCATTGAGACCGATGTGGGAGTAGCACCTTGGAAGAACTTGATCCATGCCCATCTTCTTCACGGTTTCCCAATCAAGCCACCTTGTGTGATGCTCAAGCGCCATATACCTTGCATAACTCTCAACTTTCTCATCATCCTCCAAGTAAACATCATCCAACTTTGTCTCTGTTCTTGACTTCTTGGACTTCTTCTTCGGCCTTTCCGCATGATATGATGAAGCTCTAGTCTCCATGGTACCTACACACATCCAACCAAACAAAAGGGTCCAAGATAAACTCCATACAACTCAACAAAAGCACTCATCAACACACATCAACACATCAACACAAGGGGAACCCCATACTTAGTCTCTAAACACACATGCATCACAATCCAACATGAATCATCATGGATATCTTCTAACAATGGCTAAGCAAATGATCATACTACATCATGATTAAGCTATAGCCAACAATGAAACACATGAATCCACATGATATCACAAGAAGAGAGCAAAAGCAACATGGATCGACTTCCAACCTATGTCGGGCCCGACACATCCTCAACCTCGGTCCGACTTGATGGACCGACTTCCACAACTCGGGCCCGACTTACCTGGGCACGTCGATCTCGACCTAGTTCATGCTTCGACTCTAACCTCAAATCTACCCAAATCACTCTATCATGCACTTAAATTTCAAATTCAACCATCAAACACCCCTAATCGAAGTTCTAAATGGATCCAAGCATGCATAAACAACTTTGAAGCTCAATTTCACAAATCATGCAAATCCACCATTGATGCTCAAGCTCAAACTCTCAATCAAACATGGCATTACTCAATCTATGCAATGAAAGCACAAAATCTCCAAGGAAATAGGTAGAGATCGAGTAACACATACCGGATTTGAAGAGTATTGGATTTTTAAGCAAACAATCTACTTAGAACTCAAACTTTCTCAACCTAGATCGAGATGGGGGATGAAGAACGAGATTGAACTCGAAATTTCTCTTTGGAATCGGGCTAGGGAGGCCTTTTTGTGATTGGATCGAGATGAAGAAAGGGAGAGATGTGTGGATCGAGTATGGTGAGAGGGGGGGGGGCGATTTTGAGAGTGTGAGGGAGATGGGTTGTATTTTGGGAATGGTGGTTAATATGAAGATGGTAGGTAGGTGGGGGATGGCATTTAATGGGGGAAAGGGACAAATTAGGTCAAAGGGCAAAAATGGCATTCCACCCAGTCCAATCGGGTCGGACCGACGTTGTGGACCGACGTCCCTGTGTCGGGCCCGACTTACCTGGGCTCGATGTGGGGTGTTCGGGTCACCAATTTTACTCCATCCTCTTGCAACTTCTTTCTCCATATTTCCATTTATATTTTTTTTTCACCTCAAATCCTACACAACCTTGAAGAATACACAACACCAAAAATCCACAAAACACTAGATAGAGATTGGTTAGAGAAAAGCTAGGCTAAACTAAGAAAAATCAAACTAAAATTACGAAAAGAAAGCTACTAGCTCGGGTTGCCTCCCGAGAAGCGCTCGTTTAGAGTCACTAGCTTGACTTCCTAACCTCAATCTCATGGCGGGTGAAACACGGTGAATTGCTCGCCATTGTTGTGCCCATTCCCATTGCCCTCATACCCATAAAACCACCAACGATGGTCTATATAGGCATGGCTCTCCGATCTCGGGCCTCTCTCATCATACTCCTCCAACGAATGAGATTTCTCCTCCTTACTTGCTCCATCATGTTCCTCTTTTCCTACACCAAAGTTATCCAAAGAATTCCTAGGAGATTCTACCAATTCATCTTTCAAGTCACTAAGGCAAATGTAGGAGTCTCCTAAGTCATCTTTCAAATCACTTAAACAAATGTAGGAATCAAAAGTTTGGAAAGAATTGTGGTCATCACCAACATCAAAAGGATATAAGTAAGGATACTCTTCATTTCTCCTTGGGCTAGCATTGATCCTTGACTCATCTTGTTCCTCAACTTGCTCCAACAACTCCCTTGCTTGTATTTGTTTATTGAACCCTTCATCACTTCTCAACACAATGACCTCTCTAGCAACTTCCACTTCTTCTCTTTTTCTCTTGGCACTCTCTTCAAGTTTGAGGATAGCCAAGGCGTCCGGCTCATTCAAAGCCTTGTTGAAGTGAAAATCGACCTTTTCTTCACCAATCTCAAAGGAAACTTTGCCGTTTTTGACATCAAACCTTGCCCCCGCCGTAGCTAAGAATGGTCTTCCTAAGATTATTGGGACCAAGGGGTCCTCGTGCATGTCCAAGATCACGAAATCATCGGGAACAAAGTACTTTCCAACTCGCACCGGCACGTCATCCAATATTCCCTTAGCCTTGATGATGGAACCGTCGGCCATAGTTAGGGACATATCGGCCGGCTCAATTTCACCTAAATTTGCCCTTCTCCAAATACTAGCGGGCATCACCGAAACACTTGCCCCAAGGTCACATAAGGCTTGGAAGTTTTGAGACCCCACACCAATAGTGATAGCAAACCGACCGGGATCTCCTAGCTTTTGCGGTAACTCCAAGGTCTTGACCTCATCTTGCATTTCAACTATGGACCTCTTCTTGCTCAAAATCTCCTTTAAAAACTTGGCATAGGATGGCATCTCGCTCAATGCATCGGTGAACGGAATAGAGATGTTCAAACCTTGCAAAAGCTTGAGAAACCTCTTGAACTTGTTCTCAACAACATCTTTCGGCTTCCTTGAGGGATATGGAAGAGTTTTTGCACCTTGAATCTTGCTTGGATCAACCTCCTTGGACTTCCCCACTTCACTTGCAACATTTCCTGGTTGGACCGACTTAGGCACCACGTCGGGCCCGATGTCGTGTATCACGGTCCTGGGGCAGAGCTGAGGCAGAGTAGTCGGATCGACATCTGGGTACGTCGGGTCCGACTCACTCTCAACCTCGGTCCGGGGCAGAGGAGTTGATCTTCCTGCTGGGTCGACTTCAGGGAACCTCGGACCCGACTTGTTGGGTAAGTCGGTCCGGCTCTCTTCATTCTTCTTAGGCATGTGTGGCTCGGGTAGGTTTCGGCCACTTCTCAATCCAATTGCCCGGACTTCATTTTGATTGTTTTGAGCTCGGGGGTTCTCCTCGGGTCGGCCCGGAAGTCTCCCATTCTCTCTCGGGGCTTGAGTTGCAATTTGGGCAAATTGATTGTCGACTTGCCTCCTCCATGCACCAAACTCATTGAATTGGGTCCTCATCTCCTTGAACCCATCCCTCATCTCTTGAGTCAATGATTGTAGCTCATTGAATCCCGGTGGCCTATATGGTGGTGGTTGCGGCGCCCTTGGCTCGTTTTGGTTGAAGTTGTTGTTGTAGCCTTGAGCTTGACCGTTGTTCCACCGGCCATTACCACCATTGTTGAAGTTGCCTCTTCCACCCAAATTTTCTCGAACATAGTTTGCCTCCTCAATTTGCTCCGCCAAGCGCACTTGGCTCTGATTCGGACAAACTTGTGTAGCATGTGCAAAGGATCCACACTCCTCACAAGCTCTAGCATTTTGCTTGTAGTAGTGGACTTGCCTCTTAAGCTTGCTCACTTCACCTTCAAGGAATTGGAGCTTCACATCCTTGTCAATGTCTTCCCCCTTTGGATCATATAACTTCCTTGCACCTTCACCTTGAACTTTCACCTCTTTGCTAGTTTGACTCACCCCATACATGGCCTCATAATCGGATAGCTTGTCAAGTAGCTCCCAATCTTGATCCGGTGTCAAGTCTATGAACCCACAATCGGTGTGGAGATTGAGCTTGTCCTTCGTTGCCGGATTGATGCCTTGGAAAAAGATGTCTTGGAGCACATATGGTTGTTGGCCATGAGTAGGACATTGGTGCAACATCTCCTTGAAACGGTCCCATGCTTCGAAGAGAGGCTCATTCGGACCTTGTTGAAAGCTTGCAATTTTCCTTCTTAGCTCGGTTGTCTTTGAGGGCGGGAAGTACTTCATCAAGAAAGCATCATGGAGTGCCTTCCAAGTTGTGATCGACCTAGGGGCTTGGCTCTCGAGCCAATGTGTGGCCTTGCCCCCAAGTGACCACTTGAACGCCTTTAGAAGTACATACTCCAACGTCTCCTCGTCGGTAGAGATCGTCTCACACATGTCCACAAAGCGTTTGACGTGCTCTATGGGACACTCATGTGGACGGCCCTCGAATTGATCACGCTTGATGAGGGAGATGAATTGCGTCTTGATCTCAAAATTCTTGGCAACCTCGGGAAGCACAATAACCGGTTCGGGTACCCTCAACTCCGATGCATGTATTCGCGTGCATTCCGGGGTAGAGCGTTGAGTTGAGCCTCGACCCTCATCCGTTGCTCCCGTTCTCTTCTTGCAACCGTCTCTTGATTGTCCTTCTCAAGTTGCAATCTAGTCATTTCGGCCCTAAGTCGAGCCAACTCCTCATCACCATGGAGAGCTTGATTCTCCATCCTTTTCCTTCTTCGGGCTTCTTTGAGAATACTTTCCGGATCACTCACAAAGTCAAGCTCAAGTGTTCCTCGGGAGGAACGAGCTCGCATACACCTACGAAACAAAGACACAAACCATAACAAATCAAAAACAAACAAAGGGTTTGGGCTATTCCCTCACCCAAATCACTACCAAAACACAAGAAACTCACCAAATTGGCACTCAATGCACTTAGAATTCCCCGGCAACGGCGCCAATCTTTTGATCGCTCACGAATGCGAGGATCTAGAGATACAATTTATAACCCGACCCCGTTGTAGCACGTGGTGGGTGTCGAACGCTCGGGAAATCTACTCGATTGAGGTGCCTAAACACTAGAAAGCTGGAAAGGAGAACTTAAAACAAAGGAAAACAAAGAGAACAGTCGGGACCGACACAAGTGTCACGTCGGGCCCGATGTTGGCGACAAAGAGGGAAGTCGGGACCGACGTAGAGCAAGTCGGGCCCGATGTAGCTGGTTTTGTCGAACTCAAAGATTGAAAGTAGATCTTGGGCTTTTGGGTTCCTTCTCTAGTAGATTAAGGCTTTTCCACCCCAATTCAAGCAATAAGTGATGATCGGAATAGGATCGAGGTGCTTTCACCCTCGTTCCAACCACTTCTACACATCGATCATTGGGGAAATCCCCTTCGAAGCAAGGTCTTGAGATGGACAAATGTTCACTTTCGTTACTTTGCCAATCACAAGCCTTGATTCCTTACTTTCATAAGGAATTGTAGCTCTATGTAGAGTGGGTTCCTAGATCAAGCACTCAAGGCTTATGGAATTGGGGTTTCTAGCCCAACCTAGCTAGAGTTTTCCCCCATAACCCAAGATCAAGGAGATCTACTCCATATGGCAAACAAAGAAAGCAAACAAATCACAAAGCAAAGCAATCAACATCATCAATCTCAAACCAAAGCCAAATTTCATTCACAAATCAAAAGCAATCCACAAACTCCAATCCAAGGTTTCCAAATCCACAAAATCAAAACAAGGCAAAGCTAATCTATCAACCAAACCTATCAAATCTCCTTCTCCTATGCCGATTCCCTCTCTTCTCCTTCTCCTCTCCTTCCTCCTTGCTCTCCAAGTATCCTCTTGAGAGTTTTTGAGAGTTGGTTCCTTGCTAAGTATGTGGGAACCTCCTCCAATTAGAAGATAAGAGAGCCTTAATAGATGAGGGGCAAAAGTGGTAGTTTACAATTTCGTGCCTTGGAGCCCAATCCAGCCAGCGACCGACTCGGACCGACACGGAGCACCTCGGGCCCGACTTACTGGGCAAGTCGGTCCGAGGTCGAAAAAATCATCTCGGGTCCGGCGTTGGTTCTAACTCGATCCGGACCTCGTTCCACCTTCTTCTGGTTGGCTTTTCTCTTGTTCTTCTTCATTGCTTGCTCCTCTCTTTCCCTCTTAAGCTCGGGCCTTGCTCCATGTTCCGATTCTCCTTCAAAACGACCCTTGATCCATGCCAAAACACCTACAAAACACATAAAACGCGCATAGTCTCCGAATCTCATTGAAATAGGGGAACGAAGCTAAAAAGGAACAAAACACACAAGAAAAGGGGAAAAAGAAACATATTTACAAAGGGAATCATATATAAAACACCACCAAATAAAGAGACATCACTCACCAATCTAGGACTCCAAAATAACAAGAAAATGAAATGAAATTGAACTACCAAGCCAGCCAAAACATGGACAACCCTCAAGTATTTTTTGATGACAAGAGCAAAACAAAAAATTAAAGCAAAAGACAAGTGTTTTCTCCAAATTCAATCTAATCTAGAAAGTGGTCACTTAGGAGCTTTTATATCAAAATGATGGCGTCCTATATGAGCTCCCACTTTGTTAAATTATTCCCAAAGTTTCATGAAGTTAGCCACAAAAGGCCCTTGAAAAGATATGACCCAAAATTAAGGCAAAACCGAGCCACACGCTACCAAGAGATTCCAACCTTCGTCATCCATTTGGCTCGGCGCTCCATGAGCCAAAAGTCCATACTTGATCTGGTATTGCAAAGCATGAGCTCGGGCTCGAGCGATACGCCCCAAATATGGCCAAGCGTCGACGCAAGCAAAAAGTGTCGACATTTGCATTGCTTGCATCAACGCTTGCACCGGGGGTGCCTACATCGGGCGCGCTTGCATTGGGTGCGCCTTGATCTTCCTCGGTGCCTTGCTCCCCCTCGTTGATATCTTGCGTTTAGGTATAGCTTATGATGCATATTTATGTTTGATTTTGCTTGGTTTTAACTTAGTTTGGTCTAGTTTCTAGGTTCTTAGGTTTTCTAGGAAATTCGGGTTTTGCGCTTGTTTTGTTTGGTTTTGCAGATCTTTAGGTAAACAAGCATGGACGGGATGGATCTTATATGATTTAGGTGGAGTTTGATGAATCTTAGAGTGATACGAGTGAAGATTAGAAGAGCTAAGGCCCTAATAGATTGAGGGAAAATAATGCTAAAACCCGGGCTATGCATTGGAGTCTTGTTTTGACACTTCTATCTTGCAATGCTTGGTTTGGGAGCTATAGTGTTTGGATGAAGTTGAATTTGGTATCACTGGAAGTAATTCAACGTGCTACAATTCATATTTTTACTCTAAGTCCAAATTCTAAATCGAAGGGGGTTAAAACAACCCCTAAAGTGTCACTTGAATGTTGAACTGAGGCCATGGCGCGAGAATACTGACAGGGTGCACGACCGCACAACTATGGAGGGAGACCGTGCAATATGTTTAGTCGTGGAGACATTGGGCCGCGTGTTTTGGGCCTTGAGTTGGACTTTGTTAGCATGTGTTCTGACATATTAAGATGTATTTTGGGTTAGTTTGATCTTTGGAAACCTTTGGGTATTTAAATCTTGTTTTTAGCTTTTCTTTGATAACTTGGATCATAATTTGGAGGCTAGGGTTTCTTCTCTCAAGAGCAACCTTTGAACCTTTTGCAAGTTTTTCTCAATTCAATCATGCATTGTTAAATCCATTGTGTTTGACTAGTTATTGAAATCATAGATTGCATATAATTGTGAGGTTTGATTGATTCTCAACAACTTTAATAGGTTTTATTCCTTCTGCTTAATTGAATCAGTGTTTATCTAGGGTTTTGTTAGATTGGTCGCCTAATAGAATTTCTAGGTTAATTAATTTACAACTAATCTGATTAAGTCCCATTTGGGATTGATTAGATAAAGTAGCAACTATAATTGTTTGAACCCGTTCGGGCTATTCAGTTGTAGAAGGAAATAAACCACAAATAACTTGATTAGTTGTTTGCGTTAGATATTTGTTTATATCGATAATTTGATCTTAAAGTTGTTGTTTAATTGAATCTAGAAGTTCTACTAGGTTGTTAGACGATTAAGGCTGTTCAGACTATTAGCTCTTTCAACTAAATATAAAGTTTTGGATAATAATCCACAATAGATTATTCGAGTGAATTGAGAATCAAGAATGAATAAGCATATCTATGATGGATTTAACTAGTTGAACACGCTTTCCTTATACTTGTTTAACAAAATCATCTTTTCATTCATAGTTAGTTTTAACTTGCATCTTAGAATAGTTAATCACTCACACACCCCACTTGGGGTTACTTGGCATCTAAGTAATAACATAAATACATGAGTCTCTGTGGGATGGACCCTTACTTACCATTCTACTCAGTTTGGTTAAGTTATGATTGTTTGATAGGTAAGCAACTGAAAAATACCTCATCACTCATGTCATCATTCACATGATGTGATGGGATCACATCACAAGATCCCTTCCTTTCAAAAGTTTGATTGAGGACAAAGAAATCTGAAGTTAAGCATACAAGGCAAAAGAACAATCGGGATGGGTGACCTCTTGGGAAGTCCTTGGATTGGCAGGAGCGAGTTTAAGTTATGAGTGTACTTGGTCTAGAAGGCGGTGACTTGACCTAGAGGGTGGTACCTAGGCCTTGACGAAGAGTTCAAGTGTTTTAATAGAGGAGATTGTAACACCCCTGGATTTGAGATCCTTTATAAAGGATTAAAATATTACCCATGTCAATAAGAGCTCTTCCTTTTAAAGTTTTGAGTGTGGAAACAAAATTCTTAAATTAAGCGTGCAAGGGAGAGAGAACAATCGAGATAGGTGACCTCTTTGGAAGTACATGTGTTGGCATGGACTAGCGCTTCTAAGACCTTGAGCCTTACAAAAGTGCCAAGATTGGTACAAAATTTCTTTGCTTTTTCTCAAGCACAATTTTAGAAAAAGGTGTATGGGTAGTATTTTAATTCTTCACATGATGTTGATTCACTATCTATTTCGGTCGAGCCTCTAGCCCCTAATTTGCTAGTTGACCCATCTAGTGTTCGTCGCCACACTCACACTCGTCAACCATCAACCCGACTTTGCGATTTCATCTACAATACGACCCATGAAATAGACGCACATCCTTTTCCCTCATCATCATCAACTCCTCCATCGTCCTTAGGTAAACCTTACCCCCATTGCTAATTTTGTTAATTATGACGATTTTCATAAGCCATATACAAAGTTAATTCTTGGCTGCTGTTTTAGGTACTACCGAGCTTTGTTTCAGCTACTACCGAGCTTTCTAGTTGTGCAGTCCACTATTTTGAATGGTGTGAAGATATGTAGTAGAACTTGCTTCTTCGAAAATAATGGTACATGTACCCGTGAAATTTTGCCTAAACGGAAGATACCAATTGATTGTAAATGGGTTTTTTGTATTAAATACAAATATGATGGTTCTATTGAACGATATAAACCTTGTCTTGTTGTTCTAGTAAACAAACAAGTTGAAGGCATTAACTTTAAGGAGACATTTTCTCTAGTCGCGACAATGACATATTTATAACATACGCTTTCTATCATTTGTAGCAATTCATGGTCCCATCTTCATCAAATGGATGTCCATAATGCAATCTTGTATGAAGATCTTGATGGAGAGGTTGATAAGTACCGCCTCTTACCTTCACTATTGCATCAAGCAAGGTTTGTTGTCTTCATAAGTCACTTTATGGACTTTTTCAAGCACCCTGTAATTGGTTTGCTAAACTTGCTTCTACTTTGACTATATTTGGATCCAAGTAATCCTATTTTGATTATTCCTTTCTTTCTTTTAATCGACATAATATATACTATTCAAGTTGTAGTGTACGTTGATGATGATCTTATCATAGTTGGCAATAATTTGTAAAAAAAATCACAAGATTTAAGACTTATTTGAGTTCTTGGTTTCACATGAAAGACCTTGGCCCCTTGAAGTATTTCTTAGGTGTTGAAATTGTTCATGGACTTTCTGGACTGTAAATCTCTCAAAAAAAATATGCGATGAAGATCGTATTAGAACTCGATTTACTTGGCTCCAAACTGGTCGACTTTCCTATTCTTTACATTCTAAGCACTTCCACGAGTTTGGACTATGCCCATTATGATCGCTATCACCGTCTTATTAGTCATCTTATCTATCTCACTATTACTAGGCATGAGTTGAGTTATTCAGTGCAAATTTTGTCACTTTATGTTGCTCAATGGCAAGGAATGTCGGGTTAAGTTGTATGCATGTAAAAGGAAAATTTGTCTAATTAGTTTAATACAATTAACCAAACAATAACATTTATGGTAACACATTCATTTGACTTATATATAATGGCTCCAATTTTAAATGAGAAAATTATAAGATGGAAAGTGGGTAAGTGGCCCATTCAATTAGTATTTATTATCCTTTATAATACTTTTATTTTTACAAAATAAATTACTGATAAAATAATGTGTTGAATAAGAAAAATGTATTTGCTTAAGGAGAGGAATTGACGGGAAAATGATTGGAATATTTTTTCCCTTGGTTTCATTGACGATTTTAATATAGCATGAGTGCATCGTAGAGTGACTTATGTCTAGGGAATAGACAATTCTAGAATTAGAAAATAGTTCCTTACATAAGACAATTTTGGTATTAAGCCTTGCTATGGTGCGTTATTAGTATTACTATCCAATAGTGAGCTTCTAGGCTCATTTGCATTTTGGTATAAGAAATAAAATTAAAAAAGCAATATTGATGCGTTTGCTACTATGACCGCCGCCGAGGAAGAGGAGGCCATGTCAGTTCGATCCAACGGACCCTTGACGCGTGCCCGTGCCAAGGCCATAGGTCAGGCTACGGTTTCCATCATAAGACGAACTAACCAATCTGTGAGTTCGGTTCCAGAGCCGCCTTCGACTATATTGATGACATCTTTGGCTCAAGACACATTTTCGGATCAATTGGAGGAGTCGGAAGTCGAGCCAAGCATTTCTGAACGAATCATCGATGGCGCGATCAAGCCCGTTCCAAGCGCCCCCGCGCTCCAGCCGTTGGTGCCCGTGCCGCACCTTCAGAACACAACAAGTTCCGAGCGCGGGATGCACGTTGGAAGCGCAACCGCATTTTGGCCACCCGTCACCGCGTTTCGGTCGCAGTGCAACGCCGCCTTCGAGCATGGGCGACCGCGCTTTCCCGGGCCAAACTGCGCTCCGACTGACGGTCTTCCGAGTTTCGTTTGAGCGTTTGCAAGGCATTCCGAGGCTCGGGTCTTCCAGTTTCTATCTTTATTTTTACGTCGGGGTTTTAAGAGAAACAATTACTTAATTTGGTATTATTTTCAATTCCGCTATTTATTTAATTAGCGAGATAGGTTGGGCTTGCATGCTTAGGCCCATTCTCACTAAGGTTTCTAGGTTTAGATCTAGTTTTCTATTTAAGTTGTCAAACTTTCATACTTTCAATTTTACGCTTGAATGAATTGAATTTGCCTTTATTGAATCGAGTTTCTCTTCCCTAGGCATCAGGCATCAAAATCCTTCTAACCTTTTTCCAATCTCCCTACAATCATTATGAGGTTTTTCACTTGTCGAAATCAATACCACATCGAGACGCCGCTAGAACCCTAGCGTCGTACCACCAATCATGTTTTGCGCGCCCATGTGTGTCGTTATCTCGTTTGCTTCCGCTCCATCATTCATTCGAGATCATGACGGAATTCATAATACGAGACGCCGGTCCTTGTAGCGAGGCGAAACGCATCAACTGGCATCAGAGCCATCGTCTTGTAAGTCTCCTGATTCGATCTTTGCACTTTCACCACCATAATTCCGCCATTAATTCAGCAAAAATCCAAAAAAAAATTAGACAAACCCTAATTAATTTTTCTTGTACTTTGAAGTGTAATTGTGGTGTGATTTGTTCATTGCTTTGCTATTTCTTGATTGATTGTCCATCGTTAGTGACTTTCAATTACTTGATAGTCTATCTTGCTTGTATTTGATTGCATTGAACTACATTTATCGCTCCATATTTATCGTTGCTTGTTTGAGGTCACCGAAATTCAGCATAAACAAAAAAGAAGCAATTTTCGGCCCTAATTTTATTAAAAAAATCAGTTGTGGGTGGCATAGCCAAAATAAGGTAAGCCATTAAACCAAATTTGTTACAAAAAAAGGAGGAGAGAATTTTGTGGGTGGTAAAGCCAAAATAAGGTAAGCCATACGCCACACTTTGCTTGTGATTTTTACATTGTTAGTGCTTGCATCATTCCTTGTTTGTTAGTACTACTTGTTTGATATTACTCAATTGTGTGGGTGTATATCTTGCTTTAACTTTGCTTTGATCAATAACACCACTTTTTTACTCGTGAGCCTAAGCCGCCTCTCGCACAAAGAGCCACTCGTGACCTTGTGTGAGTGCATTGCTCGGATCAAGAGCTAAGACTTTGTGTGTTTGTTTGCCTTGTTTGTTTTGTTCCTTGTTACTCGCCATGTCTTCTCCTTCTGCTTCAAGTGCATTACAAAATCAAGAGGATGATCATACAATCAACCCTACTGCCTTGATCGAGTCCATGGTTGTAGAACAAGAAATTGCTCTTTTAAGGCAACAAATGACTGATATGCAAACTCGTTTTGACGCCCAAGCTTTATTGCTGGCATCCCTTGCTCCTCAACCAACATCGGCTCCAATGCCGCAACCGAGCGTCAACACCTCGAGTCCACCACAAGATCCGATCTTGGCTGGTCTCCCGACACCACAAAAACTCCCTCTCGGGCCTTTGACGCGCGCCCGCGCTAAGGCCTCAGATATCGCCATTTGTGCACCAGCAACATCGGTGGCTCCGAACATGCATAACCAGCCTACGCCGCTTGCTACATAGGATCCTCGCCGCAAGGACAAGGGCCCTGTTGAGCCTAATCCGCCACCGGTGGAGGCCGTGACCGAGTCAAGCCAAGGCCATGAAGCCCGCGTTTTGCATAGCGATCCAATTGCTAATGCTCCATCTTTGAGTTCCTACGCCGAAGACCAAGGTATGTATTCTCAACCACCTATTTTTGATTCTTATGGTCCCGAGGATGATGGCTACTACGCCACCACCTCGCTTGGTGCTCCGACTCGCCCAAAATATGTGGACGACGCTAGAGCACGCCGACTTTATGGAATGCGTGACCAACGCTTTCCGAACCGGCTTTTGACCATAATATTTTTGCTACAACTAAACGGCATTATGAGAAGGAACCTAGTCACAATTTTCGACATGGTTCCTTGGAATACAATTTTGCTACACCAGTTATCCATGACGACTTCAAGGAGTTCGATGATGAACAAATTGAAGATTCGGGCATGGTTAACCCTCATAATTTTCCAGCTTTGGGCGATCCTCCTGAATTGAATGAGAACCCATCGGATTGGATTCCGCCAGCCCCCACCCCTAATTATGGTAATGCCCAAACGCGTCAAAATCGGCGCGCCTATGATCATGTTACCGAGCGGCGCACCCAAGCTCCGCTTCGGCAACATCATCAAGGGCAAGATCATTATTACGGCCAGGTTCCGGACCGGCCTTGGTCCCCTATTGATCGTGGCGATGATGTTCGTGTTACTAATGGCGATCGGGACACTCCTTGGTACCAACGACACGAAGTCAAGGTCAAGATTGAACCGTTTGAAGGGCATCATGACCCTGCGGTCTTTTTGGAATGGGTTACTGCCACGGCGCATAAGTTGCGCTATTGTAATATCCTCGCTTATGACATGTACAAGTGGCTACCTTACATTTCCGTGGTTCAGCCCGGGTTTGGTGGCAACGCTTTGTGGATGACTGTTTGTGTCGGGGTCTTATAGAAGTGACTACATTGGATCAGTTGGTCTATGTTATGACTCAAAAATACATTCCAACTGATTACCGTAACCAAATGCGTTTGAACATCGCTGATTTTCTCCAAGGATCTTTGTACCCTGTTGAGTATTTCGAAAAATTAGAGGACATGTTTTTCAAGGTTAATATTAGTGTTGCTCCATCCACATTGCATACTAAATTTATTAGTGCCCTTAATTTGCCTATTAAAGATCAACTTGAGATCCTTCCTATTAAGGATATTCACACATTAGTGCACACGGCCATGAAAATTCATCAACAACATGTGCGCAATAAGCGTTATGGTTCCCGAACATCTTCGGGCAGGTATGTTTCTTCCAACCCTCGTCAATACGGTTTTAATACTAATGAAAAATCTAGTGTTGTTGTAGGACAAGGTTCTTCTACTCCTTTGGGCAAGTCCACGACTTCTACATCGATATGCACGGCTCCCTAAAAGTCGGCGCAACCAGGACGTGAACGAGCCCATGATTTGGAATGCTACACTTGCGGTAGTCATGGTCACTAACAAAAGGACTGTCTCAACCACAAGAAAGTTATGTTTGTTCAAGCCTCAGCGGGTTACGAGTCCATGGATGAAGAAGAAATTTCATCCCAGGCACCAATGGAGGAGGAGTGTTCGGTTCCTCAAGCGGAGGAGTTGGATTGTGCTCCATCGCCGGCTAACATGGGGACTCCGTTGGGGTTGGTTTCCTGAAAGGCTTTAATCCTTCATGAAAACAATCTCAATGACAAGCGGGAAAATCTTTTTCACACTCGAGCTCTTGTTGGTTCAGCGAGCTTAAGTGTCATCATTGATTTCGGGTGTTCCACTAATTCGGTTAATGAAAAGGTGGTCGATCATCTTGGGCTGCCTACCACTCCACACCCAGCTACTTATGGTCTTCAATGGCTTTCGTCTAGCTCAGGTACGCAAGTTACTAAACAATGTACCATCTCCTTTTCTATTGGTCCTTATACAGATAATATTCTTTGTGATGTAGTAGCAATGGACGTCACACATTTATGGTTGGGATGCCCATGGCAATTAGATAGACGTGTCCTTCACGATGGTTACTTGAACACTTATGTGTTTACGTACCACGGGAAGCGTGTCAAGCTCTTACCTATGTCGCCGAGTGAGATTTTGCAGGATCAAGTTCAACGGGATCGCCAAAAAGAGATTGAGGTTGAGGAAAAAGCTAGCAAAGCCAAGAGTGTCCACAAACCAAACCTCTTTGATGAGCAAGGCAACGTTACACATCCATCTAATTTGGACAAGGCGAGTCAGACGCAACAGGCACAACAGCGATCACGCCAACCGGCGCCGCTTGGCCCGCCCCGACTCTTATTGGCCCGGCCGTCGTCCCTTATAGCATTGTTGCAAGGACACGCCCCGTGCTTTCTTTTGGTGTTGATATCCTTGACATCTTCTAGCACCGACACCTCGGCATTGCCAAATGAGGTAACTTCTTTACTTAGTGAATTTAAAGATGTTTTCCTTGATGAGTTCCATGTTGGTTTGCCACCTATACGGGGTATTGAGCACCAAATCGATTTGGTGCCCGGTGCTTCGTTGCCTAATAGGGCTCCTTACAAGGCCGGTCCGGATGAGACCTGGGAACTTCAAAAACAGGTTCAGGAGTTACTTGAGAGAGGCTATGTTAGAGAGTCGACGAGTCCTTGTGGTATGCCAGTCATTCTTGTTCCTAAAAAGGACGGCTCCTGGCACATGTGCATGGACTGTCGAACATTCAATCAGATTACCGTCAAATGTCGGCATCTGATTCCACGACTCGATGACATGTTAGATGAGCTCCATGGCGCCTCCATCTTCTCTAAGATTGACTTGAAGTCCGGCTATCATAAAATCCAGATGAAAGAGGGAGATGAGTGGAAAACCGCTTTCAAGACCAAATTCGGCCTCTACAAGTGGTTAGTGATGCCCTTTGGCCTCACCAACGCGCCGAGCACATTCATGAGACTGATGAATCACGTCCTTTGTGATTTTATTAGTAAGTTTCTCGTGGTGTATTTTGATGATATTTTAATTTATTCTAAGACTTTGACTGACCACGTGGACCATTTGAGGCTCGTTCTGGCGCGGTTGCGCCGAGAGACACTTTTTGCCAATTTGGCCAAGTGTACCTTTTGTAGCCCATCCACTGTATTTCTTGGCTTTGTGGTGTCTTCTCGTGGTTTATACGTGGATGATGCTAAAATTAAGGCCATAACGGAGTGGCCTACTCCTACCACCGCTACTATGGTTCGCTCTTTCTTGGGCATGACCTGGTTTTATCGCCGGTTTGTGCGCAATTTCTCTTCTATAGCGGCGCCCCTACATGCCTTGACTAAAAAGTGCACCATTATAGAATGGAAAAAGCACCACGAGAGGGCGTTCCAAGACTTGAAGGATGCCTTGAGCCATGCTCCTTTGCTACAATTGTCGGATTTCTCTAGGCCTTTTGAGGTGGAATGCGATGCTTCTAACATTGGCATTGGGGGCGTCCTCCACCAAGAGAAGAAGCGAATCGCTTATTTTAGCAAAAAGCTCACCGGGGCACAGCTCAATTATTCGAAATACGACAAGGAGCTATATGCCTTAATCCGAGTGCTCCAAACTTAGAAGCACTACTTGTGGCCAAGGGAATGTTTGCTCCATAGTGACCATGCGGCGCTTGCTTACCTCAAGAGCCAAGCCCATTTGAGTAGAAGACATGCTCGATGGGTGGAATTCTTGGAGACATTTCCATATGTCATCCAACACAAGAAGGGAAAAGAGAATGTGGTCGCCGACGCCCTTTCTCGCAGGTATGTGCTTCTTACTCAATTGCAAACTCGTTTACTTGGATTCTCTTTGATTAAGGAGCATTATGCTTCGGATCCCTTCTTTGGACCAATCTTTGAGAAGTGCTCGGTTCATCGTGAGTGGGACTCTTATTTTTTAGATGACAGTTACTTATACAAGGCTGGGAAACTTTGTATTCCAGCCTCGTCTATAAGGCACCTTTTAATTAAAGAGGCTCATGATGGACGGGGACATTTTGGGGTGAACAAAACTGTTGCAACTTTGCGTGAACATTTCTTTTGGCCTAACTTGGTTTATAATGTCACCAAATTTTGTAGGAGTTGTGTTCCCTGCCGAAAGGCCAAGTCAACTACTTTACCTTATGGACTTTACTCTCCTTTGCTTGTGCCTAACATCCCATGGGAGGACATTTCTATGGACTTCATTACGGGCTTGCCTATGTCAAAGCCAAGCAAAGATTCCATTTTTGTTGTTGTGTGCCGATTCTCTAAGATGGCTCATTTTATCCCTTGTAAAAGTACGAATAATGCTACGAAAGTGGCTTCTTTGTTCTTTGACAATGTGGTAAAATACCACGGTGTACCGAGAACTATTATTAGTGACCGGGACACCAAGTTTGTGGGCCATTTTTGGAGAACACTTTGGGGGAAACTCGACACCAAATTATTATTTTCTACTAGATATCACCCCCAAACAGATGGCCAAACGGAGGTCACCAACCGTACCTTGGGCTCACTCCTACGAGTGATGCTCAAATCGAACCCACGCCGGTGGGAGGACTTACTTTCTACCCTTGAGTTTTGCTATAACAGGTCCAAACATTCGGCGTATTCTTTGACTCTGTTTGAGGTCGTTTATGGGCGCAATCCCATTACGCCTTTGGATTTGGTCCCCAAGTCGTTGAAGCAGGGAGAACATGTTGATGCCGCTAATCGAGCCAACCAAATTCAGCATCTCCACGCTAGGACCAAGGCACACCTTGAGTGGCGCACTATTCAGTATTCAACACAACACAACTGGGGCCGCATTCCTATGATCTTTGAGCCAAGCGATCTTGTTTGGCTTCATTTGCGCAAGGAACGGTTACCGACAGCCCGGAAGACCAAACTCCATCAACCTGGTGATGGGCCATTTCGTATTCTTGAGCGAATTGATCCCAACGCCTACAAGTTGGATCTTCCGAATTCGTATGGCAATGTTCATGCAACGGTCAACGTGTCTGATCTTTTTCCCTTTGTTGAGCCGGATTTTGATTTTGAGGAAGCGGGGACGCTTCCCACTCAAGGGGGGGAGGATGATGTGTTTGCTACTATGACCGCCGCCGAGGAAAATGAGGCCATGTCAGTTCAATCCAACGGATCCTTGACGCGTGCCCGTGCCAAGGCCATAGGTCAGGCTACGGTGTCCATCATAACAGGAGCTAATCAATTCGTGAGTTTGGTTCCAGAACCGCCTTCGACTATATTGATGACATCTTTGGCTCAAGATGCATTTTCGGATCAATTGGAGCAGCCGGAAGTCGAGCCAAGCATTTCCGAAGGAATCACCGACGGCGCGATCAAGCCCGTGCCGAGCGCCCCCACGCCGCGCCTTCAGAACACAACAAGTTCCGAGCACCGGATGCACGCCGGAAGCGCAACCACGCTTTGGCCGCCCGTCACCGCGTTTCGGTCGCAATGCAACGACGCCTTCGAGCGTGGACTGGATCCTGAAAGTGCGACCGCGCTTTCCCGGGCCAAACCGCGCTCTAATTGACGGTCTTCCGAGTTTCATCCGGGTGGCGCGCTTTTTGAGAATTGAGATCTCGTTCCATTATTCTCAAAAAGCCCGCGCGCAAGGCTGTCGTGCAACGCTAGGCGAGGCAAGTCAAGGCCAAGGCGCGGGGCACAAACCTCATGTCGCGATGCCGAGTTGGCCCGGCACACACATGGAGGTCAGAACCGAGACTTAGGGCTCGGTACCGAGGGTTGTTGGCACGGTACTTACCAAAGATGGGTCAGCACCGAAGGTGAGGTCCTCAACACAGAAGGCTGGCGCGACGCCGATGATGGAGAGGCACATGAAGAGGGGCGCACCGGTGGATGCACCGTGGCTTGCGAAGGCACGCGTGACGATGGACGCCTTGGCTCGAGCTATGGCACAGGTTCGGGCTCGAGTGACTGGTCCATCGGAGCGCACGAACAAGTCTTCCTCTTCTTTGATAGCCATCATGGTGGGGCTCACATCGCCCTCCCCCATTGGGTGGGAAACATCCTCGTTTCCTCGTCATGATACTCGAGATCCACGTAGGAAGAGAGATCAGAGACATTGAAGGAAGCATGAACGGGGTACTTACCCGGGAGGTCGAGGATGTAAGAATTATTGTTGATGCGCCGGAAAACCTTGAATGGTCTGTCTTCTCGAGGGTGCAACTTCGTCTTTCTAGCGTTGGGAAAACGGTAATCACTAAGGTGTAGCCACATCAAATCTCCAGGGTCGAAAATCAAGGTGCGTTGCCCCTTGTTGCGTTGCACCGCATACTGATCTGAGCGCTTCAGCAGTTGCGCCTTGGTGCGCTCATGGAGGCGGCAGATGTGGTCAGCACAGTTAGCCGCGTTGACATGCTCGCCGGTCTTGAAGGGAAGCGGCACCAAATCCATGGGCGTACAAGGATTACGCCCGTAGACAACCTCGAACGGGGTCATCTTCGTCGCAGAGTGGAAGGACCTGTTATAAGCAAACTCAACATGACACAATAAGTCCTTCCACCGACGTGGGTTTGCCTTGGGCATCGTCCGAAGAAGAGTGCCCAAGGTCTGATTGGTCACCTCAGCCTAACCGTCGGTCTGAGGATGATAAGTAGTGGAAAATAGGAGTCGTGTCCCTAACTTCCCCCAAAGTGTTCTCCAAAAATGGTTGTAGAACTTGGTATCCCTATCACTAACGATAGTTTTAGGAATAACACGTAGCGTTACCACATGCTCGAAAAACAAATTCGCGATTTCCATCGCGTTTTTGGTTCCTTTACATGCAATAAAGTGGACCATTTTGGAAAACCGGTCCACGACTACAAAGATGGAATCTTTGCCACGCCTCGACGTTGGGAGGCCCGTGACAAAATCCATGGAGAGATCTTCCCACGGGGTGTCCGGTATCAGTAGAGGCATGTAAAGCCCATTTGGTTGCGACCGAGACTTAGCCGTATGGCATGACACACAACCCTGACGATATTTGTTTACATCTCGTGCCATGTGTGGCCAGAAGAAATGTTCCCGATGTGTTGCCAATGTTTTGTCTATGCCAAAGTGGCCTCGGCCGTCATGAGCCTCTTTGAGCAACAAATGCCTAACCGAAGAGGCCCGAATGCAATGCTTTCCAATGCGGTATCGATACCCATTGTCCAAAAAGTAAGACTCATGAATGCGAGAGCGCTCGAGGTCTTTAATGATCGAAGAAAAGTACGGATCTGAGGCGTACAGTTCTTTAATCAAAGAAAACCCGAGCAACTTTGAATGGAGCTGGGTTAGAAGGATATACATGCGAGAGAGAGCGTCGGGGACGACATTCTCTTTTCCCTTCTTATGAGCAATGACGTAAGGAAATGTCTCCATAAATTCGACCCAGCGTGCGTGGCGCCTATTTAGAGTCGTTTGATTCTTAAGATGAGCCAAGGTCGCGTGATCCGTATGAATTATGAACTCGCTTGGCCATAGATAATGTTGTCATGTCTTAAGGACCCGAATAAGAGCGTAGAGCTCTTTATCATAGGTCGGATAATTCATTGTAGCCCCTACTAGCTTCTCGCTAAAGTAAGCGATTGGCTTTTTCTCTTGAAGGAGTACGCCGCCAAAACCATAGTAGGAAGTGTCGCACTCGCTCTCAAAGCGCTTTGAAAAGTCCGGCAATTGCAGGACCAGGGCTCGGCATAAAGCATCTTTAAAGGCCTTAAAGGCGGCCTCATGATGCGGCATCCACTTTATTGTTGTTGCCTTCTTGGTAAAAGAATGGAGTGACTCGAAAATAGAACTGAAGTCCTTGACAAATCGCTTATAAAACCCAGCGAGCCCCAAAAAGGAACGAACCATAGTGGGGGTCATGGGAGTTGGCTACTCACGGATGGCCCGTATTTTGTCAAAATCCACTCGTGGGCCATCCTTGGATACGACGAAGCCAAGAAAATTCGTTGTATTCGAGCAAAACACACATTTGTCCAAGTTTACATACAAAGAATGTTCGCGGAGCTAATCTAAAACTTGCCTAAGGTGCCCTGCGTGAGAGTCCAAAGTACGAGAATAACCTAAAATGTCCTCAAAATACACGACGACAAAACGACCAAAAACTTACGTAAAACAAAGTTCATAAGACACATAAAAGTAGAAGGAGCGTTAGTGAGGCCGAAAGGCATCACCAACCACTCGTAAAGACCATGCTTGGTCTTAAACGTCGTCTTCCACTCGTCCCCTTCTTGCATCCAACTCTGGTGGTAGTCGTTCCTCAAGTCGATCTTGGAAAATAGCACGGCACCATGCAGCTTGTCTAGCATGTCGTCCAATATGGGAATCGGGTGACGGTACTTGATAGTGATTTGGTTGATGACACGGCAATCCACACACATCCTCCATGAACCATCTTTCTTTGGCACCAAGATAATCGGGATCGCACAAGGGCTAATGGACTCGTGAACATACCCCTTGTCCAATAAAGATTGGACTTGTGTTGAAGCTCTTGAGTCTCCTTGAGAGACACCCTATATGCAACTCGGTTTGGCAAAGAAGCACCGGGTATCAGGTAGATGCGATGCTCTATTCCCCGGATAGGTGGTAACCCATCAGGGAGTTCGACAAGCATAATGTCAACATACTCCTGTAAAAGAGAAGAAATAGAGGGGGGTTGCTCATGTGTCTTATCAATAGTAAATTGAAGTAAAGGACACAAAAGGAAACACGATATACTCCACTCGATTGTCTTGACAACGTCGCGGCGCCAACAAAGGAGTAGACGGTCTTGCATCGTGCCAAGCAATGGTGGCTCGGCGTCCTCGACGCTTCGAGACGTGCCATGGGCACCACTGGACTGGCCAACAGAACCATGCCCGTGGTGAAGGTTGGGCCCCTGGCGTGCCGCTGAAATGCTTCAGTTTCAAACCAGCGCCAGTCGGTACCAAATCTGGCGCTCTGATAGGCCAAATCCTACCCCACAAGTGTACGGGATCGGTTGTAATACCAAGGTGTTGAACTCTAGGACTATGTAGTATTAATTGTTTTCAAAACAATAGATTAGGCCGTAAAAATAAGAAAAGATTGTTGTGTGAATTTTGGTATGAAACTAACTTACGACAAATAAATAAGTAAATATATGAAATCAATGAGAGAAAGGCTTCTAAGATTAAGGATCACCACAACAATGCTTCGGTAGACTATAAAGGATGATTGCACAATCTTAATTATGACATTGTTTGAAGGCAATTGTCTTCTATATCCACTAAACTCTTTCAAATGTTAAAAAACGTATCTAAACTCATACAAATCTACATGTAAACTCATACAAATCTCAAAAGATAACATGCGCTCATTCAATTACATGTAAAGCATACAAATCTACAATCATGCTAATATATAAAAGGTTTCAACAATTCAAGCATGTCATGGGGTTTAAATTTCTGCAATGAATAATTAAGAGGACAAGGGGTTTTCCGTTAAAAAGGATTCAATAACACCTAAAATGCATGATTTTTTTATTTTTGACATTTTTCTGATTTTTTTAAAGCAAAGACAAGTGCAAAAAAAAACTTAAACATGAAAATGCAACCTAGCATGCAACTATATGCAATCTAAACTAACGTGAAACTTGTTTCCCTCCCCCAAACTTAAAATCTACATTGTTCCCAAATCCCAATGTAGAGAATAAAAGAGAGAAGAAAACACTAACCTTGGGTTGCCTCCCAAGCAGCGCTCGTTTAAGATCATTAGCTTGACCTTCCATCTTCTTTTAAGTACTATGGTCATGAGGGTCTTTGGTACCCACCCTAACCGGATCTGGATCAACTACAAGCTTTAGCCTATGCCTTTGTACTTTGAATTTTGCCGAGTTTTTATGCCAAAGCTCAGCTCCACCTCCATGTAAAACTTGAGTCACTATGTATGGCCCAGACCATCTTGTTCCTTTGCTCCCAGAAAACATGTTGGATCTTTCATGAAATAGCATCACCTTGTCTTCAATCTTGACCTCAATTTTTGGTCGATCCTTCTTCTTTTGCTTTGGAACTCTACCCTTCATCTCCTTAGCACCATCACCAACTATGAGGCTTTTAGCTACCACAGCTTGTTGAGAATGTTGAGCAACATCAGCAAGTAGCTCTCCTTTCTCCACCTGGTCCTCAATAGCGGGTACACTAAGCTCCAATGGGTCCTTAGAGACCACAAACATCAAAGATCCATGAACTTCCCTATGTATAACATCTATCCTGCAATCATCATTCTCACAAGAAGGTTGTTTAATAGCTTTTGAAAGACTAAATTCAATTTTCTCATCACCTATTGTGAAAGAGAGGACCCCTCCTTAACATCAATCAAGCTACCTGCAGTAGCTAGAAAGGGTCATCCAAATATGACTGGGACATGCATATCAACATCAATATCAAGCACAATAAAATCCACAGGGATAAAGAACTTACCTATACAGATAGGCACATCCTCAATAATTCCTATGGGGCGAACTGATGATCTATTCGCCATGTAAAGTGTCATCCCTATAGGTCTAGGCTTTCCCAAACTCAATTCTTTGCAGATGGATAAGGGAATAATACTAACACTAGCTCCAAGATCACATAAAGCATCATAAGTAGTATTTCTAAAGACATTAGGAACAGAAGAGTTACCTAGATCTTCAAGTTTTGGAGGGAGCTTGTTTTGGATAAGAGCACTGCATTCCTTGCTTAACGACAAGAATTGGCATTCATCAATCTTCCTCTTTTTGGATAGGATCTCTTTCAAGAAATTCACAAAAGAGGACATTTGCTTCAAGGCATCCGTGAAAGGAATGTTGATGCAAATCTTCTTCAACATATCAGAATAGTTGTGGGAATGTAATGCAGTTCTTTCAATCAAATCTCATGCATAGTTTGTTTGCAGATTAGACAGGCCACCTCCAGATGAGGTGTCAATTAGCAGACGAGTTGCACCATTAATTGCATTATAGAGGATATCAAGAAGTGCCACCTTAGATTGCCCATGATGAGGGCACAACACAAGAAGCTCCTTGAATCTCTCCCAAGCTTCAAAGTAAGACTCTCCATCTTTCATCCTGAAATTACTGATTTGCTGCCTCTTCTCAGAAGTCTTCTTAGGCGAAAAGTATTTTTTCAAGAAGGCTGAGGCTAACTCATCCCATGTTCTGATGGATTTCTGAGGAAGAGTATTGAACCATGTCTTGGCCTTGTCCCTTAAAGAGAATGAGAAGGCTCTCATCCTGAGTGCGTCATCTGGGACATCATGGATTTTGATAGTTTCCATGAGCTCAATAAAAGTAGTGAGGTGTTGATGAGGATTTTCAGATGGAAGACCTCCAAATTGATTTTGTTGGACCATATTGATCAAGGAGGGCTTCAATTCAAAGTAACGAGCTTGCACCTCAGGATAGACAGCACCAGAAATAGGCCCATGTTGAGCAGGCATCATATATTCAGCAAGAGTTTGTGGGTGTTGTTCTTCCTCTTGGACCGCTTGGTTTTGTTCCAACACAACCAATCGATTGTTGGCGGCCGCTACTTGGGCTTCTAGATCAGTAACATAGGCTCTATGCAAAGCCTGAGCATCTTGGTCTTGATCACCCATAGCTTGGATTGCACGTTTCTCTCTAAGTCTTCTACGGATAGTATGCTCAATTTTAGGATCAAAATTGTTGAGTGGTTGAGCATTCAGGACTCTTCGCATGAACTAGAGCACAAACCTAAAAACACAAACAATAGAAACAAAATTAAAAAGAAAAACAGACCTAATCTACAGGTTGTGAGTAACAACCCATACTAACTATAGTCCCCGGCAACAGCACCAAAAACTTGATAGGCCAAATCCTACCCCGCAAGTGTGCAGGATCGGTTGTAATACCAAGGTGTCGAACTCTGGGACTATGTAGTATTAATTGTATTCAAAATAGTAGACTAAGTCGTAAAAATAAGAAAAGATTATTGTGTGAATTTTTCTATGAAACTAACTTACGACAAATAAATAAGTAAATATATGAAATCAATGAGATAAAGGCTTCTAAGATTAAGGATCACCACAACAATGCTTCGGTAGACTATAAAGGATGATTGCAGAATCTTAATTATGACTTTGTTTGAAGGCAATTGTCTACTATATCCGCTAAATTCTTTTGAATGTTAACAAACATATCTAAACTCAATTAAACATCCACTTTCGAGACTTGCAAATTAAAATCTAGACCTTTAAGCACTTAGAATTTAAGATTAAATTGAATTAACATCTGCTTTCGCGACTTGCTAACTCAACCAAACTTAAGGTTTCTATGACAATTGTTATTCCACAAGAGAATTCAAAATATTTGTATAATAGAGAAAACTCAGGTTCAAATCCTTGGGTTCCAACAAGAAAAAGTACCTTTCAGTCTAAATCCCTTGTCTGACTACTTATTAAAGTTTTCACCTTTCAGTCTCAAACTTTGGCAAGTTCCCATTCAAATAAATTACTAGGGCATAGAGCATCTAGGATTGAATCAAACAATGTATTGTGCAATTTAATAAATAAGTCTATCTAGACATTATGGGGTTCACCCCAATCTTAGAATTTAGGGTTGAGCTAGACATGGAGATAGAAGAAATCAATTCAATAACGAGAGGAAACATACAGGATTGCAGAAACAAACAAACTTGATTAATATCCAGCAAATCCCAACTCAAAATCAAAACAAAGTCTTCAAATCTCCAACAATTCTCTCTAAACTGACATCTCAAGCAATAGAAATTAGGTCAAAAGTCGAAGTCCTTAACTATATAACAAAAGAAGGTATTTATACTAAAATAGGGTGGAAGTGGCGACCCAAAACCCGACCTAAAGGGGCGCACGGTCTACGACGCGCGTCGTGCGCCATAGCCGCACGACCACAGGAGCCTCGCACGACCTAATGCAAGCGCGCAGGCGTAGGCATGGAGGTGCACGACTTGTGCCTAGACAGCGCACGAACTGTAGGCAGCACACGGACTTGGCCTTGGCAGCGCACGGTCGTGCGTTTGGCACGCACGACCTGTGCCTTTCTCTAAGGGTTGACGAACAATCGTGCGCCATAGGCACACGATGCGAAGATTTATCGACACCGCCTGCACGATCGTGCACCTTAGTGCACGACCTTGGCCTTGCTCGTGTGGTTCTTCCTTTTCGGCTCTTGAATCATTCTTTTCCGGTCCCGTTTCCTCCTAGACTGAAGTCTTGATTCTGCCAAGTATCCAAACGCATTCCAATCAAGCTCAAACTTCTCCAAAGTACCTGAAAAACATACAAATACGTGTGTAGATATCTATAACGGAAACTCATCTAAAAGTACTAGAAAATACAAGACTAATGCATGAAAACATATAAACTAAAGTCTCAAATGCATGTCCTAATATGCTCTAAAATGCAAGCTATAATGCTCGACGTCCGAGGCTCGTCCTTCACCTTTCCTCGGCGCTCTTGTGGGAATTCACGTTTTGGCCAGATTTTGGCCTTGAGAATCCAGAACGCCGCCAATATCATCGCCTTGGCTAGAAACGTCGTTGGATGCTTCGTTCGGCATCGGCGCGGTCGTGGCTGTCTCAAGAGCCTTTGCTTGTTGCCTTTTGGATTAGTTTTGCAAGGCTTCACTAGGAGAACATAGGTAAGATGGTCAGGCATTTTCCATGGTAGTTGAACATGTAAGTGTTCAACCGGCCATCATAAATCACGTGTCGGTCAAAATGCCATGGACGGCCAAGGAGAAGATGTTTGGCGTCCATGTTAGTGACATTAAATAAAACCGAATCTTGGTAAATGCCAATAGAAAAAGAAAGGTGTACTTGCTTTTTGACCCAATGCCCGCCCTCGTTAGAGATCCATGCGAACTTGTAAGGCGTTGGGTGCTCTAATTGAGGCAACTTGAAATGTGTAACAACCTTTCATGACAAAAAAGTTACGCAGCTACCAGAGTCTATGATCACGCTTAAGGAGACGTTTTAAACCAGACGAGTACAGAAAATGTTTTTCCGTTGATCGGTTGGCATAGACTCCTTGACATTTAATGCTCGGCGTGTCACGAGAAACAACTTGTCGACGCCTGCGTCGATGTTTCAAGGGCGTGCAATACGCGACATCGGTGCATCGTCCTCCACCGACTAAGCCTCGTCAACGCTCTCGTATGCCGCCGTTTCAGTTGAAAATAAGATTCTCTTTGTATTGGGACAATCATATTTAAGGTGGCCTCGCCCACCTCATTGATAGCACTCGATATCTCTAGTCCTCATTTGTGGGGTAGAAGCGGCCTTATCACGGTTTTTCCCAACCGAGGGGTTCTTGTAGTCCGTTTCAGGGGTACCTACCTTGGGTTTAGAAATAGAAGGAGAAGAAACGGGTTAAGTGCCATAAACGGAAGGACTAGAGTTAGAACCATCCCTTTGAAAAGTAGACGACTTTGGCCTCTTTAATTGTGTGTAGAGCTCCATGGCCATGTGAATGAGTCATCCCAAGTCCTTGATTGGCAAGACAACTCGTCGATCACAGATCCACTGATGTAATTCCGCCACAAAGCGAGACCGCAAAGCCCCCGGTGAATAAATCTTCTAGGCAAAGAACTCCTCCGGAGTCATGGACCCTTGACGACCGTCTTGTATCAAAATTTGGACTTTCTCCTTATAGTCGGGAGGGATTAACTTCCATTTTATAATGAAAACGAGTTGGTTCCACTCAGTGGCGGCTTTACCCTTTCGGGCCCAATCCACTTCGAATCGGTTCCACCACATTCGAGCAGCCCTTTCGAAGGGAAGGGTCACCACCTCGACTTTTTCATGCTCCTCGTAATGGCAATGTTTGAGGACATGCTCCGTACCCTGCAACCACGAAGTTAATTCATCAGGATTGTAGTTGCCATAAAAATCTTCAAATTTTACCTCTACGTTGCGATGGGATACGTGTGCCGGATGTTTGTTGTCGGCGCGCCTATTGGCACGTGGCGGACATTGTGCGATGGCGTCAGGGGCCTCCGGGAGAGCCTCGGCCAGGTTCGCCGCTGTCGTCGCAAGGCTCGTCATCACCATCGTGTCGAGGGTGCCGATCTCTCTCTCTGTCACGACAATTGGCATGTCGATCCCCATTGCACCGAGGTTGTTCGTGGTTGTCACGACGTTCAAGTCAATCATAATCCGCGCGGTTATTGAGCAACTTGGGTCTCGGAATCCAATCTCAATCCGAATCTATCTACTCCTCTGAATCATGGACCGGAGATTGCTCAAATTCTTCCTCGGAATCCTCCTCGTACTCCGTCATAGAGTCCTCGGACTCCGATTGTGGTGTTGTCGAACTTTGATGACCCCGATAGTCATTGACATCGAAGTCATCTTGACCCTTTTTTCTCTTAGGCGTCGGTGTGACCGCCTTGTTCTTTTGCTTCGCCTGTTGACGTCGCCACTCTTTGGAGTAATAATCCTCCTCGGAATGCACATCATGAACAACATGTACGTCATGGCCTTGGGTTGTTGGCCGACACTCCTTCATGGACTCCAACCTCTGGATTCCATGTTGGGAAGACGAATCCACCATTTGCGTCTTGCCCTTTTCTTGAGCAGTCGCCCTCGGTACCGAAGCGCCTTGCGGTTGCATGGTCGGGACCGGGGGTTGTGAATGTTGTGTATGGATCGACATGAATGTGGTGTGTTGTTCCACAAAATGTGAAAACATGCGCTTCATGTTGGCAAAGCGGGCCTCCAACGTAGTGCCACTAGACGGCGGCACGCGATAGGCACCGTAGCGTCAGGCGTAGCGAGCAGCCCTGGTTGGAGCGCCGACACTAAGTGTGCGCCGGTTTGTTGTTGTTGTTGGTTGTTGTGTTGTTTTTGTTGGATTTTCTCGTCGGAGTCCATACTCCCGTCACCTATTTCAACCATAGACATGAACGAGTAAAAAGTTCCAAAACAACAAACAAAAGAAGCGTAGAGACTTTGTAAGGCTCACCACCCAAGTACTTTTAATTGCACAAATTGAGAGGCTTGAAAGGGTTTGTGAGGCTATAGGTCTCAACTTTCACACAAGTAATCCACAAGCAAGCAAGCAAGAGCAAGCAAGCAAAGAAGCAAGAAGAGAAGGGGTGGCGGCGATGTAGGGTTAGCCGTCACTTGAGAAAGAAAGAGGAAAGAAAGAGATTGAGATCTCGGCCTAATAAGGGTAGGCGAGATTGTGTGCTACAAATATGGCAACTAACAAGATATGCAACCAATTAAGGGATATAAGTCAAATTAGAAGATATGGCAATATTGGAGAGAGAGGGGGTCGAAAGAATCTTAACCAGTATGGAATACTTGCCTTATTTTGACTTGTGTGTCCCACAATATCTTTGAATTTTTTTAAATTTGGAAGGATACTACCTTATTTTGGCTATTATCCTCCAAAAGATTTTTTTTAATAAAATCGGCAACTAACAAGATTCTTGTGGATTTTATCCTCCAAGATCTTGTCCCACAAGGCAACTCGAAAATTATGGCAAATCTTGAGAACCAACAAGTATGATATGCACGACACAACAAAAAAAATTGATCAAGATGAACAAGCAACTTAGCATGCAATACTAATGACTGGAAGCAAGATGACCAAACAAATGCAAGTCGTGGGTTTGGGGTATTTTTTGTGAATTTTTTTTGATTTTTCTAAAAGAAAAGCAATGGATCCTATGTGAATGATGGTAGAGATGGCGGAAGCTAATGAAATGAGGGTAAAAAGAAAATAAATCGTGTAAAAACGAGCAAAAGGGTGAAAAAGACTTACGCAGTCCTTCCGCTTTGATGCTAGTTGATGTGAATCCCGTTAAGGATTCACGAGCGGATCTTGTTATGGACTCGTATTATGTCTCTTCACCAATCGAACCAGATAGGTTTGAGGCCGGAGCCTAGACTTGAGATGAGAAGAGAAGTGAAAGGGTTGAGAAGGTCGCCTAGTATGACATAGACGTGAAGAGTATGAGGGAGATAATAGAATGTGTTTGACGCCTTTAGAGAACAAGTCTAGAGAAAACTTGACAACAACTCGTTATAGTCAATCAAAGTGTGAAGAAATACATAAGAGGAGACTCCTTTATATAGAGGAGATCCTTAAGTAACCCTAGAAAAACCTTAGGATGCGTGGGGGCATGGAGGGAGGCACATGCAAGAGGCCCAAACACGATCCCAAGCACAAAAACACTCGACAATAATAGAAAAGACATAAATAGTAAGGTTCGGAAAGGAAATATCACTAAAAATGACATAAAAGATTGCGAGTGTCACAACAAGGCCGTGACAAGGTTGGTACACCCTTGCCAACAAAGTGTCGGCTGAACTTGAACTTACTAGCCAGCCAAAAGTGCCCACGAAAGGAAAAACTCTCTGAGCCGAAGCGTCGCTATAATTGCCACGAAGATGAAGCTGAACACTAACTTTTTCCTTAGAATAAAGACCACTAACCTTTGCCTTGGAATGAAGATGGTGAGGTCGAACCGACTGCGCCGAGAGTAGCCATTCCCAAGGAGGGGGCTCCGCTGTGGCCGAGGAGAGCCGATACCGATGGCCTTGGAAGCCTCGTGCATCCTTGCCCACGTAGTATGTCGGCTGACTTCATCGATGAAGCCGAAGCTAGGCAAAGGTCCGCACACATGGAGATGGCCACGCAAGATGGCGAGGTCGAACCGACTTCACGCCGAGAGTAGCCATAGCGCACCTCGCCACTTGGAGCCACACACGAAGAACGCGGTGCCTGGCCTCAGAAAATTGGTCAAGAGGCTTGACCGTGGAGATTGGCCTCTCTTCGAAGACCCCACATGCCTTGATTTGAGGTTGACTAGCTTTGCTAGCCCTTCACGATCTCGCACATTGGCTTGTCTATGAAGACCACCAACTTTTGCCTTCTCTTGGCATGACCTCTCTTGTTTGGTGATTTGCCTCCACAATGACCTTGCTTCTTTGACCCAAAATAACAGAGGGGAAGAGGGGGCGACCCACATGATTATCTCCCGAGAGTAGGTCGGATAGGGAGAGTTAATCCCCACAGACGGCGTCGGTGATGAAAATCGATATAATACGCGCTATAAACGGGATTATATGAAATACTAACTCTTGGGTTTGTACCACCAAACGGTTTTTGTACGTAGATTTTTCCTCCTCCCCACCCTTCAACTGATTATTTTTGTACTCCTATTGACAAATAAAGCTTTTTGAACTTTATACCGTAAATAGCGCGATCTCACTCGGAGATTAAACACGTAGAACTTTAACAAACAAGAAAGTTCTTGAGTTAGAGATGTTTTTCGACCCTTTTAAATGTCTCATAGCCTGTCTATATATAGGACTGTTAGCTCCCTGCTTATATAGTACACGATCGATGTGGGATACCTTTGGGTGATAGTATAAATGAACCAACTTTTTGATGTGGCATGGTGGCACTCGGTCAATGGACCAAATCAAAGAAGTCCACGCAGCTTCCCATGCATACACATGTGCCTTACCACCTCCTCTTATGCAAGTCGATATCAAATGAATCGAATGATCAAAACTTCATTAGGCAAGTCGAGGGAATTTAGCCGATTAACCCATTTGAGGCCTAGCCTTTAAATTGATAATTTGGCCGATCCAACATATGGCTTATTGGGCCCATGATTACAAACCTTGTCTTATGGGACAAGCCCATTTTCATTTCCATCACTCCACCGAATGTATGTATTAACGTTTTGACGCTCACATGCGACGTGATATTTAACTCTTTTTGTTCTTATATTCCTGACTTATCCCTTAATTACATAGCGATTATTTTGCGGTCCATTAGTCATAACAGCCAGAAGGCTTTGGGTCGTAATAGTTAAATGCCTACGGGCCGTAATGGCCCGTGCACTTATGCCTATTACGGCTCTGATCAACAAAACAAGCATCTTCGGATCTAACCCATTGAAAAACCTATAGGTACAATATGCCTTTCTTAGAAATTGTTGAATTTACCTCAACATAGCCGGTGCTTTCTTGGCCTTTGAGAGGGAGGACAACTTTTCTTGGGTCGTGGAACAACTTCAAAAGCTTTGTGCATTCGCGCATATTGAGCCTACTTGCTTCGTGACAGATCGTGAGCTGGCTTTGATAAGGCCATTGGATAAGATGTTCCCGAGATCGAAGCACCTTCTTTGTAGGCAACACATTGAGAAGAATATCGAAGCTAGAGCAAAGAGTGTAATGAAGAAAGCAATAAGTGCAAAATACTTTTTGAATGATTTTTGGATACTGTTCAAGGAAACGACAATAGATGGTTGTGAGAGGGAGTTTGCAAGGCTAGAAAGGAAATGGAGTATGTGGTTAAATCTTCTGCGATATGTTTGACAACAATGGCTTGATCCATGCAGGACAAGATTTGTTTCCACCTGGATAGACACGATAATGACATTTGAGTGTAATACAACAAACATGAATGCACATCTATTCCTTAAAAGACACCACTCATCCTTTAAACACTTCAGAAATAATAGTTATTCTGAATTGTAGGGTAGAAGCACAACATTCATCCTTGAAACATTGGATTAAGACTGCAAACAACCATTTAGATACAACATTCAGCCTATTTAATACATCACTAGAGATCCAAGTGAATAACATAAAGGCATCCTTCAATGCATGTCATCTAAAGACGTATTCACATTTGGCAACAGTTGATGTTTTCAAGCTGTTGAAGTACGTTGTTTATGACAGGTGCATGGAGTTGTTGATTGAAGAGTATTTTAAGGGCGAAGGTATGTGCCTTGACATGTGGTGTATATGTACGAGACCAGTGACACACGGTTTTCCTTGTTTTCATACTATTGCGCAATATATGGCACAAGAGATTCCCATTCCTCTAGGTGTCATGCACGTGTTTTGGAGGACACTCCACATAGAGAGAGTAGTATAGAATGAGGATGTTGAAGGGTACAAGCACAGAGTTCTAAGATGTTTGATGGATTACTTCTACATGAACAAATTCCCACAAATATTTGTCGATCTACAACATGAGTATGCCAATGCTATATATGATATAGTCCACCCCGGATGACCACTGCACGAGAACAGACAAGTGAGAAGAAGAAGCATGGGGGCCCAAGCCCTACAAAAGATTTCATAGAGAGTGGGAGCATATTGATAAGGAGTTAAATGAAACACCGCCAAAGAAACTTAGATGCAAGCCACCAACACACCGTAACGGCCGAAGCTTCGTCTTCCTCGATGAGCTTTGGCCATGGCCGTTTACGGCTTTGAACAATGGAGGTACCATGACCTTCGACCCCATTTTCGCCATGAAATTGTCATATGTACATGAAATTTGAAATCTAAACTTACTAACTCTCCCCATTTCATTATAAAACACAAAATCAAATCAAAAACCCTAACTCACACATGCGAATCTAAAATTCAATGGATATTGTTGATGGAATGATGTGTAGGTTGCCTTCCTTGTACAAATTTGTTGGAATATTATGGAGATTTGATCAAGTTGGAGTGTTTGAATTCTGGGGGAAGACTCTGTGAGGTATGAGACCCGAACTCTTGAAAAGCACGCAACTCAAGCGAGGCTCGTGGTTTGCGACAACTCTCTTAGGTACGAGATCCTAATTCTCGAAAAGCGTGTGCAACCCAAGCGAGGCTCGAGGTTGGCGGATACTCTCTTAGGGACTAGATCCCAACTCTCAAAAAGCGCACGCAACCCAAGTGAGGCTCGGGGTTGGCGGCTACTCTCTTAGGGACAAGATCCCGACTCTTGAAAAGTGCGCACAACTCGAGCGAGGCTCGGGGTTGTCGGCAGTTGTCTAAAAGGACGAGTTCCTAACTGTCTCGAAGTGCGGGCAACCCAAGCAAGGCTCGAGGTTGGCGGCTACGCTCTTTGGGACTAGATCCCAACTCTCGAAAAGCGCATGCAATTTGAATGAGGCTCGGGGTTGGCGGCTACTCTCTTAGGGACGAGATCCCAACTCTCGAAAAGCACGCACAACTCGAGCGAGGCTCGAGGTTGGCAGCATCTCTCTAAAAGGACGAGTTCCTAACTCTTTCAAAGTGCGCGCAACGTGAGCGAGGCTATGGGTTGGCGTCGAATATCGATTTTAAAGAACCGCACTTGGGGCAAGGGTGTGCGCACCCTACTTGATCTCAAGTTAGATCACATCGCATAAAATCAATAAACAACCGCACATGGGGCAAGGGTGTGCGCACTTGTTTATTGTCTCGTTGCCCTTGTGGAACGAGAACACCAAGCCAAGGGGTTGTGATGGTGCGCAAAATAATCGCTACGTAATTGAGGGATAAGTCGAGAATATAAGAACAAAAAGAGTTAAACATCATGTCGCATGTGCGCGTCGAAACGTTAATACATACATTAGGTGGAGGGATGGAAACGCAAATGGGCTTGGCCCATAAGACAAGTTTTGTAATCATGGGCCCAATAAGCCATATATATGTTGGATCGGCCCAATTATCAATTTAAAGGCTAGGCCTCAAATGTGCTAATGGGCTAAATTCCCTCGACTTGCCTAATGAGGTTTTGATCATTCGATTAATTTGATATCGACTTGGATAAGAGGAGGTGGTAAGGCACATGTGTATGCATGGGAACCTCCATGGACTTCTTTAATTTGGTCTATTGACCGAGTGCTACCACACCACATCAACAAGTTGGTTCATTTGCACTATCACCCATAGGTATCCCACATCGATCGTGTAGTATATAAGCAGCCAACAGGCAACTAACAATCTTATATATAGACAGGTTATGAGACAATTAAAACAGTCGAAAAACATCAGCATCATAGGTATACTTCATTCTCTTCCTACAAAGATTAAAACAAAATATTACACAAAAGAATTTGGTTTTGTAAAGTGTAGCCGTTACGGCCAGAAGCGTTATGGCTGTTACGGCCAAATTACTTCTAGTTGTAACGACCCGAAGGTCTTTGGTTGTAACGGTTTTGACACTTATTTTGGCCGTAACGGGCATAGCACTTCTTGTGTTCAAAGGTAAGATCTTTTTTTTTTCAAGACACTCTTTGGCTGTAACGACTGATGTTTTTTTTCAAGATCTTTTTTTTCAAGACACTCATTTGCACTATCACCCATAGGTATCCCACGTCCATCGTGTAGTATATAAGCAGCCAGCAGACAACTAACAATCCTATATATATAGACAGGCTATGAGACATTTAAAAGGGTCGAAAAACATCTCTAACTCAAGAACTATCTTATGTGTGCAATTTAAAATATTATATATGTAACGGGTCAAGCGAGTTGACCCGCGACCGATCCGTTACACCTGCGACCCGCGAATTGGGTCGCGGGTCAAAAGTATTTTTTTTACGAATCTCGGGTCAACCCGTGAGCATCCCTAGTAGCGAGTGCGCTATTATGAAATCCCTTTTTTTATTACATGCATCTAGACTGTTTCTTTCTTCCGTACACGTTTTGGTGATCCGTTTTTTTTCTACATATTCAAGGTGCGCATCCTAAATATTTGCGAAACTATGTGCATATAGACAAAAAAAACTTGTATATCTATCAATCTTTTTAATTGACACTTTATTTAGGAAAAAAGATTGGATCAAATTGGTCTTATTAGATGGAAAATTAACGAAAAATTGGGAAGGTTGGTGGTTAGATGAGAGCATAACTTAACAAATGTTTTTTTTTTTTTGTAAAGCTCAACATAAAAGGCAATTAAGTGCAAAAACTAAGAAATAAAGGTGGTTAAGTTCAAAAACCCTCAGTAGTCAGTACAACTCCCGTGCTACTGTAGTAGGCTAGTTAGTAAGCAAAATCCTTATCCATCCGCAAGGACCTCAGCGTTGCCTGTTCACTCCCTGTCAAGCCCGTTACTCCATTGCTGCTCGTTCTCTCCAATGGCGACAGCGTCCTTTTCCTTGACGTCTCTACGACTAGTCCACCACCGTAACGTCCTTCCTCCTCATCTCTCTCCAATTTCTTCTTGGCTAATCGTGAAACTGCGTTCAATTTGATATTGTATATGCTAAGTGTGCCTCAATATATCTGTTAGGGTTTCTGTTATATGCACTTGTTTCATACAATCTGCGCTAAATTTGCGGCTTGTTAGACTATTTTGCGTTGTTGTTGTGCGCTGGAGTTTTGCATTATCTTATCGCTTCTTTTTACTACGACAGGGTGGATGGAGCGCTGTTAATTTGAAAATTGATTATTCTATTCGCTCCTGCTGTGTTTTATTTGCCGAATTCGAAGGCTGGAGTTCTCTATTAATTCTTTATTTCCAATTTGATGGTAGAAGGCTACATTTTCGCTTGTTCCGTACCACACTTCACAGTGACTGGTGGCAAAATGTAGCTCCCGAATGCTTTCAAAATTGTATTATTATTGATTACAGTGTGCTATTGAACTCTAGGATGCATCAAATGTTTATATTTACTGTTCTATTGAGATATTTAGATGCAATTTGGTGCTCTTGTTAATGAATGCATAGGTTGGGCTTTAAGCTTGTTGCTAGTTATTTTACTATAATGAAATAGCTTGGTTGGATTTTATTCATTATGGACAAAAGAAAATCTCTCTTATTGTGAGAACTTATGCAGGGTCTTCTACCAAACAAGCTGTTTGTTTAAGGTCCCAAGTTGTTCCAGCCAATGTTTCTTCTTGGAGTTCAGCAGCAAATTATGTGAGCCTTCACGATAGTGTTAAAAGGCTTTTAGGGAAGCCCATTGTGAGAAATTTACCACAAAAGAGGCAAGTATTTTAGTTAGGTTGAGTTCTTTGCAACTTTCTGGCTTACATAATACATATGAGATCATCACATCTGTTTATACTCTTTTATTTAGACTTTTTCATTCTTTGTAGTTTTTCAATCCCCTGAACTTGTGATAAAAAATCCCTTTTGGTTTTCAGAGCAGGGTTTTTTAAATGTGCTACTATTGAGGAGATTGAAGCTGAGAAGTCCGTCATTGAGAAAAATGTTGTAAGTAGTTTACATCATTCCAGGAATGAGGAAATTAGAATTTGACATATAATTTTTTGGAATCTCAGTGTGTGTCTGATATGTTATTTGGCAATATCTGGTTGCTATAAGTGATGATGATTTTCCTTTTGCTCTTCAGAAAGAAAGGATGGAGAAGACAATTGAAAATGTTCGTACAAGTTTCAATTCAATACGGACTGGCCGAGCAAATCCAGCAATTCTTGATCGAATTGAGGTACATACCTTTGTTTGTGTACAATCATTACTTTCGAAGACATATTTGGATGGTCTACACTAATCTTCTGTTCTTTCTTTATTCCCAACCCATTTCCTCCAACTCTGAACCATTGTAATGACTAATTTCGAAAGTTGATGTCAATTATTCTATAGGTGGACTACTATGGGACTCCTGTTAGCTTGAAGAGCATTGCTCAAATCAGCACACCAGATTCAAGCTCTTTCTTAGTTTCTCCATATGACAAATCGAGGTACAACTTTATCCAACAAACTCTCTTTAGAGAATAGAAGTGTTTATCATGGAACTCGTCTACTATTCTATCTTTTGTGTTGGCCTTCTTACCAGGAATTTTGTAATGATGTCTATTTAAATGCCATGAATTGTAATGTATTGCTAGATTAATTTAAAAGAAAGGAATTTGGAATTGTATGGATATTAGTAGGGGATCCATGTTTAATTGAATCTCTATTTTATCCAGCTTAAAGGCCATTGAGAAGGCCCTTGTTGCCTCAGAAATAGGTTTAACTCCAAATAATGATGGAGAAGTCATTCGGATGTCCCTCCCTCAGCTGACATCAGAAAGAAGAAAGGTCCGTACTAATTGTCAATTTCATATTCTAGAAATTATGTACTTGGGCACTCCCTTGATCAGGATGACATTTGTTCTTACTATAAACGTTCCAATGTGTCTCAAACTATGCAAAATTTACTTCATTTTGGTATTATATTTGCGCTTAATGTATTTAATCTTAATGCCTTTATTCTTCACATTAAATCCTTTGCTAAGGAAGCTGCTGCAAATAGTTACACATGTCCATATAATTCTTAGTTTTGATAAAGGGTTGTTTTTCCTCTTAATTGACCTGGTTCTTTCTCTGTGACCTTCTGACATGCAGGAGATGTCAAAGGTTGCAGCTAAACTGGCTGAAGAAGGAAAGGTAAATTTTCTCGTCTGCATCCTTCCCGACTTTCCATTTGCTAAGTGTGTAATTTTTAAATTTCTGATAGAGTTTTTTGTACCAACTCAGGATGCATATCATCTTCAAGGAATCTTAGTTATAGATCTGAACTTAAATCAGAATGTCTTTAATTTAAAAAAAAAAATCTTAGTACACTTTGTGTCAGCTGAACTGCAAGTATTGAGCTAGGTGCATGTTGAATAAATCATAGCTTGAATTTATCTATCTGTATTCTTTGACTAGTGAGTCATGTTGATATGTTCACTTACGATGCCGATTGCCACCAATTATCATTTTCTGCTGTGGAGGTTTTCTTGCTTGAGCCTCTCCAATTTGCAGGTCGCATTGAGGAACATAAGAAGAGATGCATTGAAAGCTTATGAGAAACTGGAGAAGGTTTGATATTTGTATTGTGTATGCCTTAGTTTTCTTGAGAATATGTTGCTTCTATTAAAAAAAAACTGTTAAATCTTTGTTATCCAATTTAGGAGAAAAAGCTTTCAGAGGACAATGTGAAAGACCTTTCAAGTGATTTACAGGTACATATAAAATATATGCTGGTATTCTATTTCCTTGGCTCACACTGATCTGCATGTGTCTTAACCAGGAGCCTCAATTGCTTTCTCACTGTCAATCTTCAATTATCTAGCTCCTCAAGATATAGCTTCCTAGCCAGATTGTTATGTCACTAATAAAACTGATAGAGTTTCAAAGCCCAAGGCCTTAATTGTTTACAGTAGGAAGCAAAACGGTAAAAGGGGTTGTTGGGTGCAAGGGTAATTTAGTCATCAGACTAGGAAATTCAGTTATATGGGATTCCCTAATATCACTTGGCTGTTAGGCATGTTAGATGACAGCTCAAGTTAGTATAAATAAGGGAGAAGTATTCCTTTCCGTTTTATCCACTTTTCTAGAGAATTGTAAGGCTTGTAAGCCGTGGCCCTTGTAGAGGTTTTCTCTCTTGGGAGGCCCTCTGATTGTAATCAGTTGGGACTTTTAATCAAAATCTGAGTGTTCATCCTATCTCTACAACCCTCACCTTCTTACTCTAACAATTGCTTTCTCACTGTCAATCTTCAATTTTCTAGCTCCTCAATATATAGCTTCCTAGCCAGATTGTTATGTCACTAATAAAACCTTGCTCTGGCTTTAATTGCCTTGTATCTCAGATGTTCTAGCTCCTCAATATATAGCTTCCTAGCCAGATTGTTATGTCACTAATAAAACCTTGCTCTGGCTTTAATTGCCTTGTATCTCAGATGCTGCAACATAATTTCCTAAGAAACTTGTACTTGATAACTATTGCTAAAGTTCATCTTAGTTGTAGGACTTATTTCTTGTCTGGTTGAAAGAAAAGGGGGGAAATGTCTTAGGATAAAGGAGTTGGGTACCATCCAAAAGTTAGGAACTCATTTAGGGACAGTACAAAAGCTAAGGGACCTATTTAGGTAACTGTCCCAAGGTTCAGTACTTCAGTTCGTGTTTAGGACAAAGTGCAATGGTCAGCTTGCAGCCAAACTAATAAGGGAGAGTAAAAACCTTTATTTGCCTGACTTGATTTTCTTGATTCCACCAGTTTGTGGGAATGTTAGAACATCAATAGAAACTCAACTGGTCCTGGGATTTTTGGTGCAGATCTGAAGCCACCATATCTTACACCTTTAAAAGCGGGAGAGTAACAAAAGAAAATTATAATGTTCTTTTTATGAGGAAAGGAGTAGAAAGTTAGCTGGATACTGAAGGCGGAAACAACAACAAACCAGTGTAAATCCCGCCTTGGGCAGGGTCTGGGTGGCCAAGTTGTAGACACCCATACCCCGAAAGCGAAAACGAGAGGAAGTAGATTAAAATATGTGAACTTATCAATTCCATCTAAAAGATGACTAGGTATCAGGTCTTAAATCAATAACAAAGGAATATATAAGCAGGCTAGAAGATCTAATGAAAGGCTAATTGCAAATGACAACTATATTGCATATTTTTTAATCACAAATTCATGGTACATGAAACAAAACCAATAAATTGTAGGACTAAATTCAGTTATTATTGTCACATAGCTGAATTTCAGTTTTTCTTGGGTCTATCGGGCATACCCCCTTTCCCTTGGGCAGGGGTACCCCCCAGATTCCGCTCAATGATGTTTAATTGGACAAAATAAAGGTGGGCTAAATTAGCCTAAACGTAAACGGTGAATAAATATTGTTGCTCATGGCATTGCATGATTAAGCATTTTTGCTCTTCTCATTGTTCTTTCAATGCAGAAAGTGACAGATGCATACATGAAAAAGATTGAATCAGTCTACAAACAGAAGGAGCAGGTACCATCTTGTTTAAAAATTTTAGAGTTTTTCAGCAAAAATAATAATCATGCATGATGCATATAGTCATATACTCTTACCTCATGATGCTGACATAAGTATGTTATTTTGTTGGTTTTCTCAGGAGTTGCTGTCAGTTTAGGTGCTGTTTGTGACGGTACATGTATGTGCATGATGTGTTTTTGCGGTCAACCAATTCCCTGTAAACCTCATAGGGTCGTTGGATGGTTTCTTGACAGCTGATTGTGAATTGACTCAAACTTATATAGTTCTCTTTTACCCTTTCAATTCATAAGGATGTTCTTGTGTATAATTCCAAATATCAATGGAACTTATGATGAGGGTCTACCGTTTTTGATACTCAACCCATCATTCACTTAGCAAAATTATACGGACTCTTGAGCCCCTATGCGCATTTATTTTGGAACAAATCCTTATAACTTTGAAATAGCACATCAGCACCATCAATCCATAGTTGAACGGCGAGCTAGTTCAATCAACCTGATGCTTGAGCAAGTCTGTTGTATTGTTTTCTCTCTCAAGTGTGTCTGCCTATTCAAAAAGAGGTCATGAAGAAGAATGAAGCAAGGCTAAGGAAAACTTTTGGACTTTCTTTGTTGCCCATGTATTCTTGTCTAACTTGCAATCTTTTGATGACATATATTACCTTATACCCTGAAGCTTGTCGATGACCTTTTGGCATTTGATCTTTTAAGCATCTCCAAGATGGAAACAAGTGTATCGTTCATTGCTATTTGTTGAATGAAAAAGGGAGCAAGATGGAAACAAGTGTGTCGTTCCTTGCTATTTGTTAAATTGGGGACTAAGCTATTATTTTCTACTTTCAAGGTCATCCCCAAATGATAGCCAAACCAAAGTCACTAATAGGACTCTTGGCGCTTTATTACGAAATGTTTTGAAACCTAATTTAAGGAGGTGGGAAGATTCTCCCACCCCCATTGTTGAGTTTGCCTATAACAGGTCGGTGTACTCGGTGACGAAGATGACTCCATTTAAAGTCGTCTATGGGAGAAATCCACACGCATCAGTAGGTCTATATCCACAACCCATGAAGGAGAAGGAGCATTTTGATGCTTTGAAATGGGATGAGTTCGTTAAGAAGCTCCATGAGGGGAGGAAATTGTAACTAGAGTGCAAGAGTGCCAAATACAATGAAGCCGCCTACAAGCATAGGAAGAACATTAAAGGGTGGTTTTTGAGAGGGAGGGGAAAAAGAGAAGTGGTTCCTGTTTAATTTTTTGTATTTTGATACAAGTTCTTCACTCAGGTTTGATTTTGGAGTACAACCGTGGTTTTGTAAGTTTTAATTAATTAGTGGTTTATATATTTCGTACTAAAATTTCGATATATGGATTTATAATTCATTTTGGTTTGAAAATCGGTTGATTATAGTTCTTAAAGAGTGTTTTTGATATTGGTTTTATACTTATTAAAGATTTCAAGTGAGATTTTGGGGTTTTTTGTAATGATATTTGGGGGGATCTTTGATAGAGTTTTACAAAAAGGTTTAAACTAGAAAAATGTTCATTTATACATATAGTATATTCTGGTCTGGTCAAATTTTAAAGGATTTGGATCTATACAAAAATAGTTATAATACATACTATATTTCATTTTTTTAAGTGTTAGAGTTAGTAAGATTAAAAAGTCTATTTTTTCCATTGTGTTATATATATATAGAGAGAGAGGTAGGTTCTATAGAGAACAATTTCCTATAGAGAACAAGAGAACAAATCTCATCCATTGGATGAGATTGGAATGTATGGTGGGATTTGTATCTACAATAGCAAAAATAGAAAAATAGGAAAAAACCAAAAATAGGAAAGATATTCTCCCCATGATTTACTCCATCCTAACTACCATAATTAAATTTTGGTTTTATAGAGAAAAATCCAATTATACCATAACCTCCATCATCCAACGTAGAAAAAAATCCTCCAAATCTCCATTGGAGAATTCATTCCGACAACCTGTGTAGCGTAAGCCACCTGTGTCGACCGGTGACCAGCGACCGATCCCGCAAGCCACCATCGCGCAAGCCACCGACGACCACCACCACGATAGATCGCGCAAGCCACCGGCGAGCCACCCAGCGTTCATCGCGGCTAGGGCGAAAGGCGACCGACGATAGATCCTCTGCTCATCGGCGACCACCAGCGTGTTCTCACCAGCCACTAGTGTTTCGGCGTCCGGCGATAGATCCCCTGCTCATCGGCGACCACCAACGGTAAGCAATTCCGGCGAATTAATTCGAAAATATACGTAAAACAATGCAATTCGTAACAACCAAACCCTACAGATTCTCTGTATACATACATTGTAATATTGTATATAACGAATTGCTAAATGTATATACAAAATTGGTATGGCTGGATACTATTTGCAGTATTGTATGTACAATTAATGAAAACCTGTCTATTACATGTACAATTTGAATTATATATACATTCGATATTATCGTATATACATATAATTCACATTTAATATACATGAGTTATTTGTAAACTATTTTTATACATGTATACATGAGTATGTGGTCTATATACATGATTATTATACATGTATACATGGATTTGACATTAGTTTTTTATGTAGATATCTCAAGTAGAGCGGATTGTCAACATATTTTTTATTTCCATACTTCGAACATTGGGGTTTAAGCGATCGAAGATTGGTGGCAATATTGAACATTAGATCTTATGTTGTATCTATACACCTTTTTTTTGTTTCATTATTTAATATTTAATTTTTGGTTATACCGATACAAAATGACAATCATGTATATATAGCTAAATTCATGTATATACTCTCATATACTTATGTATACACATTTAAATTCATGAAAGCAATTCATAATTTTGCGAGAAAATACCAATACACTAGTATCATGAATATAAGAATATGTTCTTGTATATACTTTTACGTACTTATGTATACATTCAAAATTGAATAGAATCAATAAAAAAGGATTGTATAATCATTATAATATCATGTATATAACAATTAAAATCATGTATATGAGCAATTGGTTTCGTATACAATTATGAATCATGTTATGAGCAACTGTATATAAAAATTAAGAATCATGTATATAACCATTTGATTTCTTGTATACAATTCTGCGAGATTTAGTGTCAGATTTAAATTTAATTGTTAAATTCCTATAATTACGGGATTTTTTAATTTTTTGAAATAAATATGGAAATTAATGTAATCAATGAGAGAAAATTCGAGATTTTTAAAAAATCCGAAAATTGGGTCAAATTCGATGGAAATTAATGTAATCATAAATATAACCACCCCCATAACTCACCTTCCTTTTTTGATTTTTCAAAAAATCCGAAAATTCCTTTATTGTTCCTATAATTAACTACATGATTGATTCTTTGAAATTTGGCCAAATTCGAGATTTAATCTAAGCCATCCAATTGAATCCCATCTAAAGGCCTACAATTGCTCTCTTGTTCTCTCATATTTAATTGTTCTCTATTGAACCTCAATATATATATATATATATATATATATATATATATATATATATATATATATATATATATATATACACACACACATACACATGATTGTAATTTTTTATATACATGGCTTTACATTTCGTCTCACTTCTCTTTTAGAAAAATAATAATAACAAAGTAACACAAATGTACATTAAATTAAAACTTTAGATTGTCTTATACAATGAACACAACTCTCATTTCCAATGTATTTTCTCCATTTCTTAACAAACTCCTTATTTTCATCGGCTGCCTTTTTTACAATTTCTTTCCAAACCCGTGGTAGCCTAAGAAAAATCTCAACATTTTCACCTTAGTTACATCCAATCGGTCAGAATGAATTGGCCTCTCATGACATCATATTTTTGCACAAGTCGTAAATCCAAGAACCTGCACATGATCGTGTATAAAGAATAACATTACCATGTATATACATGTAATAAATTATATATGTATATAGCCCAATTAGAATGATACATACGTAAAATAAAATAATGCATACAAACAAAGGTTATATTACAAATACATAATATCATGTATAAAGAAGAACATTACCATGTATATAGGTAAATAAAATCGTACATATGTAAATTAAAATCATTTAGAGCGTTGTTGCATACAAACTAAGATTACCACGCAAATGATTATAACCATGTATACATTCAATAATTACAATGTAAATATACAATAAAACCATGTATAGGTAAATTAAAATCATGGAAACTTTATATGTAAATACATAAAAACATGTATACAAACAAAGCTTAGCATGTATACAACCAAGTAAAGTCGTGTATATACATTTATATATTTAAATAGTACATGAATATATACATTTTAAAGTATGAATTTGCAACCTTAATATCTCTAATAATGTATATAATCGAACAAAATCACGCATTTTTTAAATAGGATCATGTATACAATTTAAATAGTGGATTCAAATTGAACAATATTTTAATCATTTTCGAGGGAGATGCTTAAAGTAACTCAGTTAAGAAAAAATAGTGTCACCATCACCGAAGACACAAGAAAAGGCTTAATTAAGTTACAGATTTGGATTAACATGATAAAAATCTGCCATTGAAAACCATAAAAAATAAAAAATAAAGGAAAACCAAGATTCCAGATCCAATTCCTCCACTGGCAATTCAAGGAGGCGAGGAGTGAAGAATTCAAACCAGAATCAATAGGTAAAAATTGTTTATAAAAAAATCCCTATATTGAATTTCAAACTGATCGAAGTTAAAATTTTAATGAAACTGAAATCATAACTCGAAATTGAAGCAAATCGTTGGTAAATCTAGTCTAAACTATAAACCCTAACTCGAAATCTAGATTCAAACGCTTTAAAATGAAGATGCGATTTTTAGATAAACGTACCTGAACTTGCTTGAGAACTCGCATTAGAAGTCGATCTAGAGAGTAAGTCGGAGAAGACGCTGTAAATTTTCGCCGGATATGAGAGAGCGATGGAATTCCAATCTCGTGTAAATGAAAGTTATCAAACTTCAAAAGTGAAGAAAGAGGTTAATATGTGGTTTATTTGTTAGAAAAAAAAGAAAATCAAAAGAAAATCTACTTATTTCCTAAAATTACGCCAACATATATAATCTAGTGTTTTGCACTTTCACTTTCAATTGCTAATTAATCTTAACCATCAATTTAAATTTGATTTAACAGCTTGTATTCCGTCACTGTGTAGCACTCTAATAAGGGGTATCTATAGAACCTCATACTATATATATAGGAGCGCGGGTCTTCAGTCGTGATCAGAGACATGAGGAAGAGACAAGTTATTATTCTTAGACAGGGTTCCGCATTGCGTGATAGTTAGTTGTTTCTTGACTTCGGGAATTTGTGTTCGAGGTAAGTTATTTACGACTTGCTCAATTTCTATTCAATTCTTGTTAGATTTCATGTCATGCTTATTTCACCTCGAGTGGTTGCACAAAATAGAATGTGAGAAACAATTAGACTCTGGGAGTTTTCATATGAAAAGGAGCACCCTTTTTAGGGGTAGGCTCCGTTATTTTGAGTAACAATCGCATAATGACATAATCGACCATGGCACAATGCACGCTCCTCATATTTTAGTCTTGGTTGCTGATTGTCTAGTGTAGACACTGCATGATAAGAAAATATATGTCTGAGCATGGCATGTTGCTCGTCATCCTCTATACCTAGTGCTTTGACATCCGATAGGGAACCCTCGCTTCAATCGATTATCGCGTTACATAATGAAAATCCATCTATGCCCTCCAAATTTAAGTAGGCCATTGATAGGTTTGGAGGAATTATTGTGCCTGGATTTCTAACTAAGCTTCCCACACAGTAGCTTCTCCCCCACACCCGCGCCTGCGCTATGCTACCTATATATGCTAGCAGAAGCTGAAATGGTGGTTTCTAGATGGAAGTCGATTGTTATCTAAGATCTTGGTTAGAGCCATTAAAGAATGTTATGGAAGATTCATTCTACTTGCCTATATTTAATAAGACGTGGTTTTGTTGGATTAATATAAAGGATTTGGGGTAGAGGAAGGGCCTCCTAGCCATGGCTTGTAAAATATAGTATAAATAGTGGTGGGACCTAATAGGGCCCAATTTTTGGATTCCGCCTATGAAGATGAAGCTGAGGTGGGAACGCTTTCAGCATTCATAGGAGATTTTGTGAAGGATATGTAGCGAGATACCAAGAGGCTGACTTGGGGGACATGAGGAGTCTCTCTTCTCCAAAGCATGGAGAATAAAGAATCCTAAGAAGTCTGATTCATGAAGAAGACTAACGGGGCCTTTTATATTTAATTATCTCCATTAATCTTGATAATATGAAAGGTTAGAAGAGGAAAAGCCTTGTATTCATTTTACTATATAATGAGGCTCGATTTGCATATAAACATCATCCCAAAGCTCTGACAAACACTTCGTTCTAATTCAATAAAACTCCATTGTTATTGTTGAGTCGGTGTTAGGAACTCACGTTCATTAACATCGGAACAACGTCCTCAGTTTTGATAATGACAAACACCATGGGAACTAATGACAAGTATTTCAGCATAACAGGTTGTATGTCGTAAAAGCACAAAACAACAAGTTCCCACATTATGGGAACTAATGCAATGACGAAAAGAGAACGATCAATCTCAAAAGAGAACAGGTTGCACGTCGCAAAGCAAAGCGCAGATTAACAAGTTCCCACACCATGGGAACTAATGCAACGAAAAAAAAGAAGGGAACCAACCTCAGAAGAGAATAGAGTTCCCACACGATGGGAACTGAATGAGAAGAATATGAATCCCTCAGAAGTGAAGAAGAGTTCCCAGGAGAAGGGAATCGAGAAGACGAGAGTTCCCTTTGGATGGGAACTGGCGCATGTGTGAAAGTGACATCTCAGTGCGTTTTTAGGGATCCTGTCTGTTCCGAACAAAAGGGCGTCTCAGAACTTCAGAGTCTCAGCAGGAAGAAGACGACCATCCAACGGTCCGGATTGATTTAAAAGTTGATATTTCAAATTCAAATCAGAGTCACATGTCAACTTAAGGAATCATACTTGGAGAGCAAGGCACAAAGGGTATTTAGGACAAATACCTCTAGTAGATAAGAGTTTCTCATCATGCCTATTTAACCCTTCAGTAGTCACCTTGCTGCTCACTTTTCCCAAATCACAAATTCCAAACTCAGAAATAGAAGAGCAAAAGAGCTACTTGAATGTGAGAAATCAAGTTAGTGAAAAGTCCTCGGCGGCGAGCTAATCTCGACGACGGTGTAGGAGAAAGGGCGAGTTCCTAGGTCTAGGGGAACTTAGAAGAAGAGACAGAAGAGAGAGAGAGAGGTTTGAGTTTTGCTTTGTCTTTGATTGTGAGCGTTCATCGGGTTAGGGTTGAGAGAATACATTAGTGTTGCCTAGGGAGAGAGTCCTTGTAGGAACAAAGAAATTTGTATTCTGCCTTGTAACCTGAAGGGAACTAAGCAATAAAGAGAAGGAAACTCATTCGAAAATCCTCCAAGGGGAGGTAGAGGTTTACTCACGCGATTAGTTGATCGCTATGGGGTTCCTCTATAAGGGAACTGTCTCTAGTGTTTTTCTTATGTACATACTTACTTATTCCACTGTGTGTGGGAACTGTTCGATACAGTTCCCATAACTGATTTCGACTAACTTACGATCCAACAGTTATAGTTCCATTTTCTCTATGTTGAGTCCCTTTCAACCTTAAGTGTAGTTTCCGCTACATTTTTGGCCAATATAGAACCTAGGCTTATAGTCTAGAAATCAATAAATATGTCAAACTCTGTGCTAGAAAAGAGTATTCAACGCAATAAAACATAAACCAGGGAGAAATCCCACCTTTCGCTTCGTATATTTTTCGTTCTTGCCGCTAGCTATGGAATGACTCTTCTAGTATTAGTTGTCGTTGGACCATACTAAGACAAGAGGAGGTTGAGAGGAGGCTTTGGTCACTTTTTCCCCAAACAACTTCATCAACACAAAGAATGTGGGGCCTCGCAAACCCTTAACGTTAAAGTCTGTCTTCCTCAATGCAATACCATGTTGCCTTAAACATCAACTTTCTGGTTTCAGTTAGATTATCAGACAGGTCCACAACTCTAATATACCGCGTGATCGAAGCCATCCAACCTTCTTTTTTGATAAATTCCCCAGGTCATTCTTCACCTCATCTTTGCAATATGAAGAAAGGAATCTCATCTTGGCTTCGTACTACCTTAAGAGTTGTTGGACTACTAGCTCCGAGTTAGTGTAGACTCAAATTTTCACGTGCCACTTAGCAGGGCCATTTCGATGCATGTGATCATCACCTCACACTCAATCTCATTAATTGTTTGTAGCTTCAAATGCAAATTTGAGGGAGTACTTAATTTCAAAGGAAGGGCCAATTAAAATAATGTTCGTGCCGGCTCCTGTCTCACAACATGACTTGTCGACAAAGACTTTCCATTCCATGCGACTCTCATCTGTTTCATTGAAGGCCACTTCCACCAAGAAGTTAACTAGGGCTTGGCCCTTCCTCACAATACTTAGGAGGTACACCATATTAAACTTTAACAAATCAACAACTCACTTTTTCATTCGGCTAGACAATGAGGTTTGATGGAGGATTTGGAAAAGTAGGAGGTTCAATAGGACTTGAATCGGGTGGGCTAATAAGTTAGGCCTCAATCTGCGTGTTACGATAGCCATCGCGAACATCACCTTTTCAGTTGGGGAGTACCGTTTCTTAGTGGGTTGGAGTACGCGACTAACAAAGTATACAAGGAGCATGTATTCCCGTGTTAGCACTACATTGATTGTGTGTTGGCCCATCACTTTCTACAACTATAGGTGTTCACCCATAGAGGGAAGGGGCAAAGTGGGCACCCTTGTCAAGTATTCCTTTAGCTCTTGGAACAAGCATTCCAGTTCATCATCCCATACGAATTTATTGTTCTTTTTAAGTGTTGTGAAGAATGGCATGATGTGGTCCGCGATGCAAGAACATGATCTCCGGAAGTAATACACCATGCCATTACTGATACGGAATTGCTTGGCTTGATGGCTTCCCTCCATTTGAATTTTAGGTCCCAATCTTGTCAAGTGTTTTATGATGCTTCTCCTCCTTGTAAACTTTTGTTGAAGAAGATCTCGAATTAAACACCTTGAAAGTTACTTCCTTTGATTTCATGGGCAACAAGGTATGCATACTTGTGACTCACAAATGAATTGATGAATCCAAATTCTTAGAAAATTGAAACAGTTCTACATGCAGAAGAATGTTTCTGAGAGATTGAGTAAGAGAAAGATGAACTCGGTTTATTATTGTGAAGAATGACTGAGAAGAGATCAATTTCTAGTGTATTTGTTTTGGATGAGTGAGCAATAAGTGAAAGAGCTGATGATCGAGTGATTGTAAGAGAAAGAAACTTGTTGAATTGAAAATTGGGATTAAATTAGCCTAGTTGACCCAATTATATTCAATTTGTTTATAGAGAATGTCTTACCCATGAATAAATAAAAAATAGAAGACTAGAAAGATTTTATCCTAAACTAAGAAACAATATAATAACACATTTTATTTCTGTCATCTTAATCTTACTTGGCATGTAAACAATTTGTGTTGCAAGAAAAGCTTGCCACATGCCCCTTATAGATCCGCTAGTCTTGTGCGACCGGCCCATGAAGGCGTCCACATATCTTGGATCAATAAGATTAAAATAATAAGAATATCCTAATTTGAAAGAAAAAAACCAAGAGACTCATACACACAATCCAAAATCAGAGCATATGTATTATAAGACTCTAATTGTTTCTTACACTAAAATTAGAAGGACAAAAAGACTATAAAAATAGGCATGCAAACAACCCTTGCATGTGGGTGTGTTCAACACTATGTATGAACGTGGGAATCCAAATTGGCTCTTTTGGCATGTAATACCTGGATTCCTGGGAACCCATTGGCAAATTCTACTTCGACCTTGATGCTCTTGATGAATTTATTTATTAACTTATTTATTTTCAAGTCGGCCCATTTTTGAGCCTGTCTCCCTATCCCTCTTATCTTCCTTTAAGGAAAACCCTAGATACCCTGCCGCTTTCCATCTCTTGTGCTTAGCACAAGGGAAGAACCATCGCTCCTCTCCGCCGATTCTCTCGTTCGTGCGTGTCAAGCCATCGTTACGATCGTGTTTCTTCGGTAAATCCTTCTCCATCCTTTGTCTATTCTTCCTCTTCTTCTTTCCTAACCGAGATTCATCCATTTGTTAATAGTCGGGCTCGAGGCATCGTCGTTCAAACCGAGCCCGCACCGCTTGGTCTTTTCCGCCCTTGCCGACCTCATTTTTGTTATGATCTCTAACTAGCGGTAAGAACTTTCCTCCTTCGTCCTTACCTTCCTCGTCTCTTCATTCTTCTTCTATCTGGGTTGGTGATATCGTTGTAATTTGGGAGTGCGACTATTGTCGATTCAGGACTGAACTGGTCAGCTGTCAAAAAGGGCAAGTTTGGTGGTTTCAGATGCATAGCCGACGACGCGTTTATGCTCAATCGAAGGTGTATAATTTTTCTCTCAAATGTATGAATTGTAAACATGTAATTTTGGTTGTGTTTTGGGTTTGAGGAATTGTAAACAAGTTAGGGTTCTCATTTGATTTCTATTGCCCTATGAGTTGATAAGGTTATTTCTAATTGTTGTAATAATTAATTTGGCCCAGAGGCATTATGTAAACCTAGTTTTGTAATCGAGTAATTCAATTCCTAGTTGTAGCCAATTTTGGATTGAGTTATCGAAACCCTTGAAGGTTGGTGGTGATAGTTTAAATTCGAGTCAAAAATTGAGTGGTAAAGGCTTTCGAGTAAAAATTAGAGGTTTTTTATGGAATAGTTCAATAAAGGGGTATGGGTTTGGTCAGGTTTGCTTGTTATGCAAGATTATGACATCTAATGAATGCTTGTTATCAATAAGTAGATAAGTAATTGACAAGTTTATAAGTTGTTTATTATTTAATTACTCTTGTTCCAATGAGTTAGTAGGTATGAGGCAAGTCTAAGATAGTTAATAGAATAGGAAAGTTGGTTCGTTTTTAGTTTAATAAGGGTGATTAACAATTATAGTTAATAAAATCATGGGTCTAAGCTTAGTGGGTCGGAGGGGTGCTGAGAAGGTTAAGTTGTTGTCTTCAGGGTCGATCATTGCTTAGTAATCCTTTTAAACCTCCAAGACTTCGCCTTAATTAAAATTTCAATTAATATGTTTAGGGCTTCTGTTTGTTCATATTCTTGGCTTGCAATACTTTCAAAAACTCTACATTTAAGGTAAGTCATTCTACGACTTGTGCGGTTTATATTCAGTTTATTTTAGACATTACATTGTTCTTGTAGGATTGGTTTAGGGGAACTATTCCCTTTTTGCATAATATTTTAAATTGGAATTCCATCTGTGTTTGCGAGAATTGTAACTGTAATTGCTTGTGCGATTGCGATTCTGATTATGTTTGTAAATGTGATTGTGTTTGAAATGGTGATGGTGTTTGCATGTGTGATTGTGTTTGCAATTGAAATTTTTTATTTTTATGCGAGATGAGTGCGAATCAACTTTTAATAGTTTAATCGTATGTGAAACGTTTTGAATGGTTTCTCTGTGCGTTGATTGAGAATCGACATGTAATGATGGGGAAGGGTTGCATTGCCGAAATGACATGCAATAATGGGGAAGGGTTGCATCATCGCGTAGATTGCAATGATGCAAAAGGGTTGCATTGACACATGAGGAATTTGTATTGGTGTGCGTGTGTGTGTGGAGGTATAGAGGTGGGTGTGTTGGTGTATGTGCTGAATTGTGTATGTGCATATATGTTGATGTGAATGTGTGATTAATTGAAAAACAGTATGGAATTTATATTTCATACTTGATGGTTTGTGTGCTTGCGAACCTTTTTAGTGTGTGTCAGGAATTATCTTGTTTTTAAAATGTCTTACCGGTGTCGTGTAATTTCTAATTTGGATTGGAATAGGAAATGACCCATCGAGGACTTATTTTTCAGTTGCAGCTATAACATAGGAAACGTGATGGATCCTCATTTGAGTGGTGGAGTGAAACGTTGGCACGCGTGTCAATAGGTTCGGGTGGACTGTGAGTTTCTAGTTTCATTGGTAGAGCTAGTTTTTTTAAAAACTTGTTCAACATTAAAATAAGATTTAAGTTGGAAGGGTTGTTTATGTTCGTCATTATGTTTAGAGTTGGGTTTCATACATGTTTTTTTTTGTAAACTTTTTTTTATAATTGAAGTTGGATATTAAAATTATGTTTCTCGCCAAGCCTGAGTTGCAAGATTCGAATGAACGTGTTATCAGGCTCGCCTAAGTAGTACCGGGAAAGGTCTACTACCGAGTAGCGCCCCATGGTAAAGATGGGGTGTTACAATGTAAGGCCCGAGGCCTTAAAAGCGCTATCCCCATGCCAACCCAAGGACTTCCCAGGAGGTCACCCATCTTGGTACTACTCTCGCCTTTGCACGCTTAACTTTTGAGTTCTTTGTCCTCACTCGAACTCAGAAAAGGAAGAGCTCTTGTTGACATGAGGAGCACCTCAATTCCTTATAAATTATCGGGGTGTCACAATCTCCCCCACTTAAACACTTGATGTCCTCGTCAAGGCCCAAGCACCACCCTTTAGGTTGAGTCACCGCCCTCCGAGCCAAGTGCACTCATACCCTAGAGTCGGCTCTGATACCATTTGTAAGGGCCGAGCCCATAGAAGCCCTATCCCCATGCTAACCCAAGGACTTCCTAGGAGGTCACCCATCTTGGTACTACTCTCGCCCTTGCACGCTTAACTTTTGAGTTCTTTGTCCTCACTCGAACTCAGAAAAGGAAGAGCTCTTGTTGACATCAAGAGCACCTCAATTCCTTATAAATTATCGGGGTGTTACATACAAGGCATCTCAACCAAGGCTAGAATCCTTGCTAGAAGAGCTCTCTTTTCTTGCTTCAATTTCTTTGTTCGTTCCCTAGTAATTGGTCCATAAAATGGAATATGAACCAAGTCCTCTACATCTTATGGAGTCATGGGTTCATGGATTGCATCATTCTCCTCAACTTGATCATGAAGTGTACTTGATTCATCATTAGAGTCATCTTTAGGAACGAACAAAGACAAATCTACCACATTGAATTTGGAGTGAACACCATATTCACCGGGGAGGTCCAAACAATAGGCATTTGACCCTACTCGTTTGACGACATGGAATGGGATATTTCCTCATGGATCCAACTTGAACTTGTGCTTGGTTGGTAACCCCTCCTTCCTTAAATGCAACCACATTAAATTGCCTTCGTCCAATTGAACATTCTTGTGCCCTTTGTTAACTAGGGCCTTTTATTTGGTGGTCTTGCTCTCCAAAATGCATCTTAGTTCTTTCACGAAGTTTTTTCACACACTCATCCCAGTTGCTAGCATCAAACAACTCCTTCTCCTTCATGTGCCGAGGTGTGAGATCCACTAGGGTGTTTATGCTTCATAACATATGGAGATAGATTAGTGGCTGAATGGATTAACCTGTGTGATAATGCATCAACTACTATGTTATCCTTCCCCTCTTTGTGCTTCACAACATATGGGAAATTCTCCATAAACTCAAGCCACCTACCATGCCTTAGGCTTAGGTGAGATTGTCCTTTGAGATATTCTAAAGCCTCATGATTAGTGTGGATCACGAACTCTTTGGGCCAAAGATAGTGTTGCTAAGTCTTCAACACCCTAATCAATGCAAATAGCTCCTTATCATAAGTAGGGTAATTAAGTTTAGCTAGACTAAATTTCTCGCTGAAGTAGGTGATGGGTTTCATATCCTAAATGAGCATGCCCCCAATGCCAAGACCAGACATATCACACATCATATTCAACCTCAGATGTCATAGAGAAGTCAGGATATTATAGAAGCAGGGTGTTGTACAACATGTCTTTCAAAGTGGAAAATGCATTCTCATGTTGCAAAATCCACTTAAACACTACATTATTCTTGCTTATTTCATACAAAGGTGCAACTATAATAGAAAAATCACATACAAACCTTCTATAAAATCAAGCTAAGCCAAGCAAAGATCTTACCATGTTAGGAGTGGTCGGCTGAGGCCACTCTTGGATTGCCATAAATTTGATGTCATCTACACTCAATCCATGTTTGGGTACAACAAATCCTACAAAATAGTTGAACTAGTGTAGAAAGTTCATTTGGAAAGATTAGCATACAACTTTTTTTTACCTAAGGCACTAAAAAAAACTCTGGATGCTCAACATCATCCTTTAGACACTTACTACGAATTAAGATATCATTAAAGCAAACAACAACAAAATTGTCAAAATAAGCATGCAAAACATGGTTCATTAATGTCATGAAAGCACTAGGGGTATTAGTCAAACCAAAAGACATGAAAAGCCACTCATATAAACAATATTTTGTTTTAAAGGCAATTTTCTATTCATCACCCTCTTTCATCCTAATTTGGTGATAACCACTTCTAAGGTCAATTTTGGAAAACAAAACTGAACCATGCAATTCCTCAAGCATATCATCTAAATGAGGTATAAGATGATGATAATTTATCGTAATTTGATTGATAGTACGACAATCTACACACATACGTCAAGATCCATTGTTCTTGGGCACTAGAATCACCGAGACGATGCACGGGCCGAGGCTTTATCGTAATCATTGGTCTTGTAATATAGATCTCTGTTATAGAAAAATAAATTGATAATCATTAATTGTTCATAATAATTATCTTAATCATCATGCAATAACAATTATTAAATCTTACTCTATAATTAATTCCGTCCATAGATTAAATAAATTGGATGAATAATTATTAAGAACATGATTTCTTGGGTTTCAAGAAGCATTTTTATGCAAAGAGATGAATTGGGCTAAAATATCAGTTCATATCATTTTAGTTAATAAGTTAATATCTATTTATATAGAAGGATATTTTCGTAATTATTATGCTTTAACAATAAATTTAGCAAGTTTTAAACTTATATGAATGTGAAAAAAATTATAAAGTGTGTAATTAGGGGTTTAAATGCATACTTTTAGAGAAAGATTAAGGGAATTGGAATTGGATCAAAATTCTCAATTACTTAGCCCATTTTTTGACCCATTTGATCAAATGACGAAAGGAAAAAAAAAATTGGTTGGAGGTGGGATTCAAACCCGCACATCCCTGTTCTCCTTTCATTACACAACCATCTTGCCACTACTTCCTTCCTGTTATAAGAGGAAATGAAATTGACTTCATTTCATTTGAAAGCAATCGCTTTCGTCGCGAACCGCCATCGAGCATCTCACATCCCAATTTCAGCATTGCCTCCGTCTTCCTTCTTATCCACCTCTTGCTTGGTTGCCGGAAAATTGGAGTCTTTCACCGATGGTTTTTGCTTTTGGGAAAGGAGGGAGAAAGGAGAGGGGGTCGACCCCAAAAGTTTGCGCTTAGTTGTCGTCGTCCTCTTTGTGAGTCGTCGACGTCGTTGGTTTCAGATATAAAAGGGGTTGGGTCAATTGTTGAAGCTTGCACTGCCGATGTTATGGATAGTGGCACAACCACTTCTATTGCACACAACCAAGTAATCTCCATTCTCTACCGCCGCTTCAATGCTACTATTGAACAAGATGGATGAAAAAAGGAGGGAAAGGAGAAGGAATGAAAGAGGTGTGGACTGGTGAGAGATTAGGATGGATTTTGTACCAATTTCATTTGAAAAACGAAATTATAATGGAGAAAACAAGAAGATAAAAAGGAAATAAGTGGGCCAATTTTACTTTGGTTAGCGTGACGTCAATTCCACTCGTATGTCTCATTAAGCATGTTAGTATAAATCCGTCTTTCCTATGTCGTTTTTGTTTTAATTATGTTTATTAAATTTGTAGGAAAAAAATTTAACTAACGAATTTAATATTATATATAATTGGACCATTATATATAATTGCACTAAATTCTGTTATAATGTTTGTATCAGAATGTTAAACGATTAAGTTAAGAGACTGGATTGATACGAATAAGTCTCGAATAAATTATTATAAGGAACAAATTGTTATAAGGAATAATAATTTGTATTAATTAACTTTGAATCAAAAATAAAATGAGTAATATTCCTCATTTTTATAAGGGTAAAAATGTGTAAAAATGTAAGTACAGATGTAGGTCAGGTGTAAAAATGTACATAAAATGTGTAAAAATGTAGGTCAGGTGAAATAAATAGGTGTTTAATTTTACGTATTTTTTTGGTCTATCCAATCAAAACATGTTTAAAAGCTATATTACACCATAAAAAATATTCATCTAATGCATAAAAACTACAAAATTAAGTATTAAGACAAGCCATTATCTAAAATTCAACTTACTAAAATATAAAAAAAAGTTTAAATTGATAAAATTTTCTACACAAATTGAGCATACTAAGATAAAAAAAATAAAGAATAAACTCAAGAGTGTTTATAATTAATAAGCGGATGAAACAAGTCAGTGGTTATACGGGTAATGGATCGGGCAGTGGGTCTAATGATCCTTCACCCGCATCCGACCACCCATCATTTAATCCATCTATCATCCATCCATTATCTGGCTTAGATCGGTTTTTTATTCATATAGTTGGATCGGGTGTGCGGATGAATTAGACATTTATGGATGATTTTCATTCCTAATTGTATTCTCCTACAAGAAATTCATATTTTATTCTCTTATATTTGTATTATTAAATTATGCATATTTATATGACAGAATTTACTCGAATAGATAGATTTATTCTTACTTTAAAAAATTCTAAATTTCTTAAATTTCTATGGCTAAATTGAAGATTCTACATATTTGTATGGCTCAATTCTTCACTTTTCTTAATTTTTTTACTAAAGTGTTTTTTATACTGTTGTAAGATAAATCTTTCTTTGTTTATTTTTCAAAAATATGTTTCCTTTTGAACTTATAAAACTAACAAAACTATTTTAAATTGGAGAAAATGACACTTAAAGGTACAACCGCGGTAAGTTTTATAAAAATTTGGAGATATTATCTGAAATACATTTTTTTTCAAAGGCACCATCTAAAAAACTAAAAAACTCAATGGTACGAAGCAAAATTTTTCTTTAAAATTTATGCTTTATTTCAAAGTGAAGTTCGAATTGAATATCTCATGTGAGATATTCATCGCCCGTGACATCCTAATTTTTTGGGTGTTTTGCAAGTTAGAATATATACATCGCTTATTATCATTGATTTTTTTTATAATTTGTCCTAAAGGGTATATAATAAGACTATTTGATTTACAAGCTAATAAATCTTATAAATTAAAAATCATAAACAATCCAAAAAATTAAATCTAATCAATCTTTGTTAATCAAATTTCTGATAATGCTCCCCCACATTATATAAAGAAAAAGAGTCTTGTGCGAATGGTCGCCTGTGTGGGAAATAAGAATAAATTTCGATCGTTCATTCCAAAAAATCAACGTTCCTGATTAAACATTCATTAAAAAAATAAAATACGGCACGGGCGAATTTTTCCTGTATTATTCGCGTATTTTTCAAATACGACACGGGCGAATTTTTCCCGTATTATTCACGAATTTTTCGAAAAATACTTTTTTATAAGACGCACCCAGTTTGTTCATCAATAATAGCGATTTGTTCATCCATATTCACCAATTGTTCATCAATACTAACTAATTGTGCATTGAGTTTTTGATAACATTGTTCATCGATTTCGAACTTTTTTAATTTTTAATTTTATTTTTTTAACCTTATTTATGTGTAGGAATACAATATTATGTAGTTTTTTATGCACATATAATTAGTTTTGATATACCCATATTTGTTCATTGATATACTCTATATATGTTCATTGATATACCCCTATTTATTCATTGATATACCCATGGTATACCATTATTTGTTCATTAGTATAGTTCTTTTTTGTTCATTGGTATACCATTATTTGTTCATTGATATACCCTATTTGTTCATGGATATACCCTTATTTGTTCATTGATATAACCTTATTTATTCATTATTATACCCTTATTTGTGAATTGAAATAAACTTATGTTTTATGTGTCAAGGCTATCAACTTGTACATTTAGGACTATTAATACCATCAACTTGTACATTTAGGACTATCTATTTGTGTATTTTTGCATTTATTTTGTGCTTTAAGGCTATCTTGAATTCAAAGTATAATACGAATGAAGTGCTTTTTAAGGCTAATTTGTCAATACGAATGAAGTACTCAATATAGTACCAAATTAAGATAAGTTTGATGTAGAAACTTGAATGCAAAAGATAATAGATAAAGAATTTGACTTTGCAATAATATGGTGTATGCTAAGAGAACGAGATAGCAACTATGCATCTAGTAATGAACAATTATATGAAAAAGGCAATGAGCAAATATGCATAAACCAGTGAACAAATTGATGTTACTAATGAACAAATATGCACAAATCGATGAACAAATATGTCAAAACCAATGAATAAATATTTTCGTTTTTTATGAACAAAATCACAATGTTGATGAACATATTGCATGTAATTTTAATACACATTTGTTCATTTTTTATGTACAAACAATAGATTTTTGATGCACAAGCAATAGTTTATTTATGCACAAAATCACAGTTTTGATGAACAAATCCACATTATTGATGAACAAATCCACAATACTGATGAACAATCTGGGCGCGTGTCCTATTTTCGTTTTTTTTCAAAAATACGCGAATAATTCGCCCGTGCCGTTCCCCCCCTCCTAAATGAAATGATCAACGTCTTTGATTTTTCTTAATCTAACGGCTCTTATTCTTTCTTATTTCGCACATGAGCGTCCATTCGCACGTTAACCTGACTCTTATATTAAAATCATATTACTGTTACTATTACTATTCCATATATAATTATATATTCCTCATATATTTTCTTATTTATCCTTGTCTAATATCTTCATTCATGCTAAATTAATTCCTTATATAGTATAAGAATCTTATAATTTTAAAATGGTAATTTTAATCCATTACTTAAGTTATTATAATTACCTTAATTATCGTAAAATGTTGGTAGACCACGTACACACAAAAAATGATATGGATAAGAGAATAAGGCCATTTTGGGGGGTGAAATTAATGGATGCATGAATTGGGGCTCCAACGTTATATGTATATATTGATATTGATGATTGGTTTCCCAGAGTCCTAACAAGGAAATCATCAATATATATGCCCAAATGCAACTAATTATGATCATTAATAAAATCTTAAATTCGAATATATATTGCATTCACTAATCCCTATCTAGAATTATTCTGGTCTGGTAAAACGTTACACTTGCATGTGACCAGTGTTAGAGATAAACACTAGAGAAAAAAGGAGTAACGGCCGTTCTAAAATTATAGCCTTTGTCTAAACACTCTGACATATACCCAAATACCCAAATACCCAAATAATATATATAAAAGAGGAAAAATAAAAATAAAAAGATATTTATACGGCGAAAGAGTGCTCTTTACATGTATATATATTGGATTGATCGATCTCGTGCACTACCGAAGAATCTACTAGGGAAGTCATTTCTGTCTTCTCCAATCCTCCTCCTCCTCATATATTACTTTCTTCTTCTCTTCGCCTTTCCTTTTTCATTTTTCAACATATATCCTTCGTCTTGATTTCAAATTAGTACAAATACATATTAATTTCATCTTGCCCACAATTCAAATCCAAACATGTCTACTCAAATCTCTTTGCTTCTCTCTCCAAACTCTAAGACATCATCATCGTCATCATCTTTCCATAGTAAGCAGCTCTACCTCTTTGCATGCGCAACCTTAAATTTCCTACTTGCTAATTTAATTTGCCCATGAGAATTATGATTATTCCATGGTTTTCTGAATTGGGTCGGGTCCAAAAGGGTCTTATTGAAGATACGTCAGAGGTTTGTCGGGGACAAGTGAAGAAATAATTAAACATGTGTGTTGAGTTGTGTTAATTTGTTTATGTGTAGGTGTACACCAATCAATTTTATCAAAAATCGGGTGTGGTGGTGAGTTGAGATTTAGGTTGAGGTGTAATGCAACACCCAACTCCTCCAACACTCGGCAAGCTGGGACTAGTACTAGTACTAGTAGTACACATGAGATCAACAATAAGAAAAGGGCATTTGGCCACTACAAAGATGTCTTCCAAAGGAACCATCCTCTCCCAACAATAAAGTGGCCTGTTCATAATCTTGATCATAAGGTGAATTCCATCTCGATCTCCTTCAAGAGATCAATCATATCATGTGATCATTAATTTGCATGTTTTTAATCAATCTGTGTTACATATATGTGATTGTGTGACGGATTATATGATTAAGGATGGAGTGGAGGCGATCAAGTCGATGCTAAGATCGATGAGCGATGGGGAGATCTCGGTTTCGCCCTATGATACGGCGTGGGTGGCGCTTGTCAAGGACGTGGATGGAGGCCCTCAATTCCCTACGAGTGTGGAATGGATTGTGAACAATCAACTTGAAGATGGATCTTGGGGTGACAAACTAATGTTTGCCGCCCATGATCGGATTATGAATACGTTAGCTTGTGTCATCGCCCTCACCACTTGGAACATTCATCCTCACAAATGCCATAGAGGTAACAATTCTCAACTACTTTTTATATATGGATTTATTTTTAGTTATTAATTACAATGTAGTTATAAACTGCTTCATTCTTACTACAGAGGGAGGGGTCAGTCAAGGTCGTAATCACCTTAGCTTTGTGGACAATATTGCATTTTTTATATTGTCGGCATTAATAATTGCTTTCATAATCCAGATTTTCAGCTGCTTGGTAATCAATCGATCCTATGCGTGCGTAATGATAAAATTATAATTTAATTAATGAACAGGGATGGAGTTCATAAGAGAGAATCTGAGGAAGCTGGGAGAAGAGAAAGATGAGCACATGCCAATAGGTTTTGAGGTTGTTTTCCCATCGCTTATTGAAATGGGTAGAGATTTGGGAATTCAGCTTTTGGATCCTTCAGGGGTTCTGCAACATATTTACGCACAGAGGAACATAAAGCTCCAAAGGTTCCATTTTAACATCTATATATATATTCCAGTGTAAATTAATTAATAATCAATTCCTTTCAATTCAAGCATATATTTTCTGATGAACCAAGTCCCAACACTCCCAATCCCATGATTATGTTTGCCTACTTTACCGTACTTCCATGCACAAGTGATAAAGCTCAAAATCCTCTCAAAGCAAACCTTATCCTTTTTATTGTTTTCTAGTTCATATACTTTCGGTTCTCTATCCATTTTTTTTATATTAAATGTATAATTTAGTGGTCGATAAAATAGCTAATTTTCATGTCACTCATCCGTCTGTACGTACTAGCTAGGTCACTCAATCATTTCCATGTCACTCCCACTCGATCTTTTTCCTCACAAAAAATAAATAAACATTTCTTTATTAAATTAATAATACTTGTATAAAAAAATACCTTGCCCTCAACATAGTTAAATTGCTTTTTTATTTTGAATCGTATATAGAACATGATTCACAAAGCATTAAATTTGTATGGTTTTTCCAAGAAAAAATTCCTGTAGAGGAGAACTTATTCTTATTTTACAGATCGATTCACAAAGCATTAGCCTATTTTGGATCATATCTAGTGATGATGAATCAAATAATTAAATGAAAACAAATTTTGTTACAGAATACCAAAGGAGATACTGCACAGTAAACCAACGTCTTTGCTACACAGCTTGGAAGGGATGACAGGGTTAGAATGGGGAAAGCTTATGAAATTACAAAGCAAAGATGGGTCTTTCTTGTTCTCCCCAGCCTCCACTGCCTTTGCTCTCATGCAAACCAGAGACCTCAATTGCTTTAGATACTTGGAAAATGCTGTTTCCAAGTTCAATGGAGGAGGTAATTAAATTAATTAATTTGGAGTCAATATAAAGTAACTATTTTAACTCTAGGTAACTACTTGATGTTGTGTAAAATTAATTGTGTTTGTGCTGTTCCTCCTATGTACGTACAGTGCCCAATGTTTACCCTGTAGACTTGTTCGAGCATATCTGGGTCGTTGATCGACTCCAACGACTTGGAATTAGTCGGTTTTTCGAGGACGAGATCAACGAATGCATCGAATACGTTCATGAGTACGTACCGACGTCTGTCTATATATATGTACATATCAATATAAATATAACATATGGAGTAATAATGATGCTACATCAATGACTATATATGATGTTTAGGCATTGGACTGAAAAAGGAATATGCTGGGCAAGAAACTCAGAGGTACAAGACATTGATGACACTGCTATGGGATTTAGGCTTTTAAGGTTACATGGCTACAAAGTCTGTCCAGGTGAAAAATACTTTATTAATTTCACCAGTAGTTGGTATAACATGCAATAAGACATGCTATATACTGTATTTTTTTTTTAATTTATTTGTGTACATATTAATTAATTAGGTGTGTTCGAGCACTTCAAGAAAAATGGGGAGTTTTTCTGCTTTGCTGGGCAGTCAACACAGGCTGTGACAGGAATGTACAACCTGTTGAGAGCTTCGGAATTGCAGTATCCTGGTGAAGGCATTCTTGAGGAAGCAAGACTATTTTCTTACAACTACTTGACACAAAAGCGAGCTTGCAATCAACTCTTTGATAAGTGGATCATCATGAAGGATTTACCGGGCGAGGTACGTACGTATGTACGTATGTCTAAATAATTAATGATACTTAGGGTACGTTTAAAAATGTTTAGGATAAATACAAAATGGGCCTTTTCAGATTAATATTAAACTGATTGAGCTTTGTGATCGATCGAGGTAAAGTATGTGAACAAATGATTAGTGATAGGATTACACACGGATTGGATCAAACATGGGACAACTATAGCTAATAAAATAAGATTAATTGGTTGCTTTAGATTAAACAAAAGATATAATTGTGTGAGAATGTGACAAGATGTAAATAAAAGAACCCACATTGTCTAGCATGTTGCATGTACCGGATACAATGGCTTTTGACCAAAGTTATGACTAATTACTTTACTATTATAATATATATATATATATTGCTTTTTAGTTGGGGGTATACTGTTATTAGTAATGGAATGGAATATCAACATTTCACACCCTTTACAATCTTAAGCTATCCGTAAATCAATATATATGCTTCCCACTTTTCTTTATTCATCAATAATAGAAAAAGATAAAGGTCGATCTCTTAGCTAGATATCATAGAATATCAACACTAGTTAACTGTCTTTTCCTTACTGTATATGGCCCCATTTATGCGTAGCGTAAATGTCTGATTAATTTCGGCCTTATATTGGGTTCTAACAAAGTTTACACGCTTTTACCTTGTATAGTACTATTTTCTGATTTTACCTTTGTCCACCTAGCAGATGATTCGAAGTAACCTAAGAATGTAATATATGGCCTCTAATGTTACTAAGCTTCAATAATTAAGAGTTCTTATTTATGTAATTAATTAGGTGGGTTATGCACTGGACTTGCCATGGTATGCCAACTTACCTCGTATAGAGACGAGGTTCTACATTGAACACTATGGTGGTGACCACGATGTTTGGATTGGCAAGACTCTCTACAGGTAAATTTCACACAATAACGTACAGATTAATGATGTATCCATATTGGAGTTTTTTGTTTTAGTCATATATATATATATATATATATATATATATATATATATATATAAGTTCAACCTAGCTACTAAATCATAAAATGTCCTATTACAGGATGCCTTATGTTAACAACAACATCTACCTTGAGCTTGCAAAGTCAGACTTCAACACTTGTCAGGCTATACACATACTTGAATGGGAGAGCATTAGAAGGTAACATAATGCATCATTTATTTATTTTTATTCGGTAAGTTTAGGGTAGCCTGCCTTTAACGGTTCTAGAATTTGCCCGTGGGAGTCGAAACAGAGAATATCCTAAGGCTTTTACCGCCAAACTACATACATGCATGCTTGCCTCAAGGCTTGGTAAGTAATGCATTATATTCACTAGGAAAGTTTTCAAACTCTTGCTAACTTGGTTTATTTTTGTTTGGTCTATATGTGTACGTAGGTGGTATGATGACTATAATCTCAAGGAGTATGGCTTGAGCGAAAGCAAACTGCTGAGACTATACTTTGTAGCGGCGGCTAGCATATTCGAGCCCGAGAGTTGGAACCAGAGGCTGGCCTGGGCAAAGACTACGACCCTAGTTGAAGTGATCGAGTCCCATTGCAGGAGGAACAAACACCCATACGCACAAAGACGGGTCTTGGCCAATGAGTTTCTTAGCTCTTCTTCCAAAAGCCTTGATTTATATAATAACAATGAGAGGTGACCCTGAATTATATATATTCCTTCCATGGCCAAAATTACTCTCCATTTCATGTGTCACCTCCTCTATATATCCTCCATTAATGTTGTAAAATCCTTTATTGAATTGTCTACTTTACAGGAAGAGGTTATTGGGTACACTAGAGCGCACCCTAGGGCAGCTGTCACGAGACGTGTTGGTGGAACAAGGCGTAGACATAAGCGACCATCTCCGTCAAGCAGTGAGTAGTAGATCGAAAACCCCGTTATGTTTTTCTTGTTCATTATTTTGCCCTCCTTCCATTATGACCCCCCAGATTCTGCTCTAGCGAAGCCTCACTGCTGGGTCAATGATGATGATGACGACTATTTTGCCCTCCTTCCATTTGGTCTAGCTAAGCTAATACGAGGTTTAATTTGTGTTTGTTTGTTTGTTTGTTTAATAATTAATAGTGGGAAAAGTGGATGGTGAGATGGGTAGAGACAGGGGATAGGTACACAGGTGAGGCAGAGTTGGTGGCTCGAACAATCCATGCCGCCAAGCCCATTACACAAGACTACCAACACCTTGTCGACGTCGCAAACCGAATCTGCCAACAGCTGGGGCATCTCCAGCCAGATAAGCATAGCACCACCACACACACACAGGTACTTTAAAGTTTATTAGCTAGCTAGTACACCCTTATTATTCCGAAAACTAGACATGACTTGATATATAGTCCAATCAAGTTTGTCTAAGCTTCTAGCTAATTAAATTAGCTGATGTGACTTGATAGTCGAATCGGGATTCTTTGTTGGTCCCACGTCACCATTTTTTCATACACTTTGATGGACGACTTTGGTTTATTTTCTATGATGATTTATGTGAGTGCAGGAAGCGCAGGCCGAAGGGAGTTGTGGTGGTGGAGTAGTAAGCGTGGCGATCCCACGTGAGGTGAATGAGGACATGCAAAGGCTAGGGGAGATGGTGTTTTCTAGGAATGATGGAATGGATGCAAACATTAAACTAAGCTTCTGGGCGGTGGCAAGGACTTATTACTACACCGCATTTTGCTCTCCCACCACCATCAATACTCACCTTGCCAAAGTCATGTTTGAGAGAGTAGTACCTTCATCTTAGCTAGCTACCTAGCTAGCATCTTCATTAATTAATTACAATTCTATACCATATTTATTTAATTATAATAATTTGATAGTTTGATACTTGATAGGAACCACCAATTATATCGCTTTGTTTATTAGAAATTTAGAATAAATCTCATGTAAATTAATGGAATTGCTTTCAGCCAATTCAACACTTTACAATGTACTTTTGTTAGTGATGATAAACCATAAGATTGTGATGCTGCAATATTACCCAAAAAAAAAGTTGATATAGAATAAAGGAGAGGATAGCAAAAGGACACGAGTCAACGTACCCCAATTAAGAATGTGGCCTCTTGAACAATCTGTTAACTGTTCATAGAGAAGAGCTGATATTATTGAAAGAGCAAAAAGAAAACAAAAGGGCACTTACGAGATTCTTGAAATGGAACCATATGCCGATGAATCTCTCACGGGTTGCTATTCCTTGATGATGGCATTTGACAACTGAACAACAACAACAACCAAAAATAGTAGATCTTCCTCTCTCTTTTTTCTTTCCTTCTTTTTTTTTTTTTTTGGTTGAATTTTTCTTTCCTTCTTAAGTAGCTATCTTCTTCTCTGTCTGCTTGGTTGATACATTATTCACCACAGAATGTAGCAGCAGATTTATACTTTACTAGTAAATGATCTGCCTCCCACTTATGAAAAAAAATATATTATACTATATTTTTACTTGTCCTATTGTCCATTTAATAACTTGTCTTTATTCACCTCGTCTTTATTCATTAAAATAACAAGAATCAGTGTCAAGAATACAACTTCAAATCACACATACAAACGGACAGTTTGAAGGATACCTATTCACAATATATATTTCGGCATTGCTAGTAGCAGTAGCATTACAAGTATGTTGTAAATCATGTACATCGATGCTTAAAATGGTTTAGAACTAAAAATGATAGAAGTTTAGTGTCATTAACTCATTATTAACATACATTCTTTGGTAATATGTGAGCTGAGCTTAGTTAAGAAAATAAGAGAGATATAAACTAGAAATAGATCCATAAAAATCCAAATAGCAAGTTTTCTATATAAAAACTATTTTCTCCGTTCTATTACTACTAAGAGTAGTAAAAGAAAGATACATAAATACTTCCACTTTAAAAAGTAGAATTACTTCTGATAACAAAAAGTGGAATTACTTAAACCACCTTTTTTTATAAATGATTCTAATTTCACACCGTTTTTTAACTTAGTGCACCACACAATTAGTTTGTGTGGACAATCCTACATAATTAGTTTGTGTGGACAGAAAAATGGATGTATTAAGCTTATATTAAATATATTTTTGATATTTTGCACGTTGTTTGTCAAATTATAAGCTTAATTAATTTGACAACATTCTAATTGCATGCCGTTTTTTAGTGCTAGTTTTGTGCTTTTGGCTATCTTTTTCGTATTAACATATCTTAGGTGCAACCACTATATAATGCAAATGCTGAATGGAATCTTAAACCCTAAAGTAGTCTTAACTTAAGTTTAATATGTATAACATTAAATAAATATTGTTCAAAATTCTACCAAAATAAATAAATAAATATAGTTCAAAATATAGAATTGCAAGCTGGGTGTATTTTTTGGGTTTAGGGTCCTAAACCCTACACCCTAAATCCTAAATCCTAAACCCTAATCAATATCATCGTCATTAATTACCATATACTAAAGCGGAGGTTAAAATAATATATAAAACGGTCTCATATTGAACTATGTCATCCATCTTTTTTAAATTAGTATGATTGGATGAATTTAAATTAGAATATTTAAATATTAAACAAAACAATCAATATTAGTTTTATTTTTTAATAAGATATTTTCTTAGATAAGATAAGTAGATTTTTTTTTAAATATCCTTGCCAATATCAATTTTTAATAATTATTTTTTGGAAACAATTGTTTTTTATAGATAAGATATTGGCAAGGATATTTAAAAAAAAATCTACTTATCTTATCTATAAAAAACAATTGTTTCCAATTTTTAATAATTATTTTTTGGAAACAATTGTTTTTAAAAATAAGTAGATTTAAATATCCTTGCCAATATCTTATCTATTTATCTTATCTGTAATCGAACCGAGCCAAGCCGAGCTTTGAGTTGTTCAAGCATGACTCGGTTAAAAATAGACGAGTTCGAGCTCGAACGCTAGCTTGGTTCGAGCTTAAATTATTGTTTGAGTTTCGTTCATTTAAATGTTCACCGAACTCGAGCTTGTTCGCGAATCTCTCATTTAGTTTCTTCGATAGACAAATTAGTGAACTGTAATATCCGTATTCATTTTAGGTCGCGTAAGTCAGAAAACGGGTTTCCTTCGCTTACAAGAATTTAAGTTTCTTGATCCACAAGTAACCCTCGGAAAAGAGTATTCATTAGTTAAAACCGATTTAATAATTCGTTTGAACTCCTAGTTAGTAATTAGTTTATCTATATGATAACTAATTAGAATAATTATCAATAATCAGTTTATCTATAGGATAATTAATTAGAATAACTATATCTAATACAAATTCTATCTAATTAATACCTATCCCTATCAAACTAAACCTCATATTTGTTCCGAGGAAACTTTAACCATTACTCTTATAAGCAAGTTTATCTATCATAATTTTAATCTTATCAAAATTAACAAATTCCATATCTTTTACCCCTATTTTCGCTATCTTCCGAGATCCAACCTCGAATCTCATAACCGAATGACCCTATAAGCTCGAACCCCTTTCGGATTTTTTTTACTCGTTCAATTATTCACCAAGTCTGCTCCCTGTTCTTCGTTGAGAGGCCGAGAGATTCCACTGATTCGTCGCCACAATCATCAACCATCGTTAGAAACGATCGCCGATAAGGCTTCCCTTTTCTATGTTCCCTTGTTGAAGTTGGGTCGGGTGGGTACTAGATTGAGCAGGGGTCGGAGTGTGGTGCTGGCCGGAATAGCGGATGATGGAAAGTCGACGGATCTGGCGGAGAGTCGCCGAAGGGAGTGGACGGGCGTAGCGACCTGGGAATGCCGACGGAGCATGAACAGGGCGACGAGAATGGAGCGTCGCTGCTCCCCTCCGTTTCCGCCGGTTGTGGGTTGGAATTACAGTAGGGGCGGAGATGCGGCTCGCAGGGTCGCCGTTGGAGGGATTGGGGAGCGATGGAGTTCGGTTCGCTGGGTTGAAGACGAGGGGTGTGGGCCTTAGTATGTGCCCGATTGAACATCAGGGGGGAGAATGTTTTAACTAGGTTGGTTTAATTGAAGGATTTGGGCCGTTTGTTTTGTTGGGCTGGGCTGTTGGGTTGAACTAGGAAGAATAACCTAGGTGGTTCGGTCATATTAGTAATAGAATGTTGTTAATAGTTAGTAGTTGGGATGGTATATACGGGTAAGGGTAAAGTTAATTAGTTGGTTAAGGAGATATCAAAGGTCGGGTTAGTATTATTATTAATATTATGTTTTTTTTTATGATGATCTTTCCTTTAATTACATAAGCCTCGGTGGTTTAAATTTACAAGTGACACCTTAATCGGGTTACCTTGGTTCGGCTCATGCTTAGTCTAATCTCTCGCCTTATAAATGCTTTAGGGAATTGTTTCCGCTCGCGTTCTTAACTTCCGTCATCCTTAAGGATCCTTCATTTCGAGGTAAGTCGTTTTTCGACTTGCTCGGTTCTTCTCTATCATGTTAGATTGTGCACCGTTATTGTAGGGCAGGTTTTGGGAACTAGTCCCGAATACCTTTTAAATTGTTTTGAACTCCTTGAGTTGTTGTGTGCATAAATGGTTTGAAGGTGTGTTATCGGAAAAATATTTTGAAATGTTTTCTCTGTGTTGGTACCGTTTCCGACACGGCCCATCGTAGCTGGCGTTGAGGAAGAGTTGGCTACGTTTGACCCGTGTGACAGGGAAACCGTGCCCCTTCAAAATGAAAATTATTATTTGTGTGTTTTTGGCAAGTGCTCTAGTGGAGGCTTAGCCGGGGTTTAGAAGGGAGATTGTGAAGTGGAGTGAGAGGGCCTGCCTCTGCACTCGGCGCGGTGATGAGCGCCTTGGACGTCGGATTGTGGAAAAAGGAGGAATTGCATTGTTATGGGATTGTGATTGTAATGCGTATGTGGCTATGTGTGACTGACTATGACTAATTTAGGTATTGGCCTTTAGAGTTATGATTGCGATTGTGGATTATATGCTGACTCTAGAAATGATTTCAAAACGTTCTGCAATTTCCGTATTGTCTCTAGCTTGGTAGATTAGAAGCTGACCCTTCGGGGAATATTTTTCAGTTCCAGGTATGAATCAGGGAGCCGTGCAGTAACTGAGACTAGATGGCGGGCCGGAGCGGTAAAGAGCGCGTGCCATAGTGGGATGGGTTTATCTTTACGTTAGTTTAATTATGTTTATTTTAGGATGTTATGTTCACTATTATGTTGGAGTTGGTATATGATTTGATTTCAGTTTCCATTAAATGATTTATTGTTGGTAAAGAATTGTCGGATTCAGGATATTTATATTTAGGTTTTTCGGGAACGTCTGCATGACTATGTTTTTCTAAGTTTTATTAAACAAAAGGTTGGATGTTTTTATTATGTTTTCTCGTTGTGCCCGCGTTGCAAGATCCTAGAGTGTAGTTGTCAACCTATTTTAGTACCTTGTAAGGTCTATTTCCTAGTAGCGCCTCGTCGGAAGTCGGGGTGTTACAAATTGGTATCAGAGCCAGGTTGGTAACAGGGCACAAGGAACCAACCAACAAAGAGTACCCGAGGTCTAACTTAAAACCAAAACCGGCCGGTGTTTTCAAAATGTTTTCACTGGGTAGACATGTTGCATATAGGGGGGTAGGTGACACGTTGCGACTCCGCCCCATCAGCCGAAGGACCTCACGTAGAGTAGTAAGAATTCCGTTAAGAAATAGAATGTTTAAGTTTTGACTGTGGGACTAGCTATTATAGATGGCCCCACCAACCAGAGCAAGAGCTGCTGAAGCCAATGGAAGAGGCCGCGGAAGAGGCCACGATAGAGGCCGAGGTAGAGGTCGTGGCAGGGGTAGAGGAGAGGCCCCTGTAGCTGATGAGGCAGAGGTACAACATGAAACCCACCAGGAGGAGGTTGCTGAGAGTCAGGATGTGGTCGTCGCTGATCATCAAGAGGACAGCGCATCTGTCGCTGGAGGAGGTCTCCCAGCAAACGGGGCTCAGGCCGGAGGAGGAGTGCCACCGACAGGACTGGCCCCAGAGGTGAACGCTGCGATCCAGCTGTTGTTGCAGACTTTGGTGGGGGCGGGAGCTGCATCGAATCTGAACGCAGTTGCGGGGCAACGAGGAGGTGAGAGGAGGGCACCAGGACCAGATTCTATTTTGGCTGCCCAGCTAGGAGCAATGCCAGATTCGCGAGGACCAGTGATAGTTGATCATGTGGTCGAATCGAGGAGACAGTATCGCGAGCCTCAGCCTGACAAGTGGCTCGCAGAGTTTAGGAAGATTGGAGTGCCGAACTTTGTTGGAGCTCAGGGTTCTGATGTAGAGCAGTGGTTGAGGAGGGTGAAATCGGCGTTGGACTCCATTCAGGCACCGGAGGAGAGGAAGATGTCCTTAGTACAGAGTGTGCTACAGGAGAGTGCTTTTGACTGGTGGGAGCTATGTAGGGATCACCGGACTGAGGTGACTTTCGAGGAGTTTGAGAGGCAGATTCGAGATCAGTACTGTCCTCCGGTGGTGAGGGCGGCTCGGGAGGCTGCTTTTCGGGATGCTGGACCTGAAAATATCACAGTATCTGAGACTATTCTGAAGTTTCAGCAAGAGTTGGCAGCGGTGCCAAATGCTGCCCCTACTGAGGAGTTGAAGATTGTGACCTTTCTAAAAAAGGTTGCAGCTGCATTTACGTGCTTATGTGTCTGGTCTTCGACTCGCGACATTGGCAGACGTTCAGCAGTCTGCTTTGGCTTATGCTATGACCACGACCCGACAAAGTCAGCTAGAGGCGCATACCACTGGGAGCAAGAGGCAGAAGTTGTCTGCCACGGCAGAACCTAGGAGAGATAGTCGTCCCGGCTCTTCTCAGCCGCAACGATCAGGGTTTCAGCCACAGGGTCGTCAGGACCATTGTCGTCAGAGTCAGTCCACTGGAGGGCTGAGAGAGTGCTTCAACTGTGGAAGCACTGCTCATTTGAGGAGTCAGTGTCCGAATCCAGTCAGGAGTTGCTTCAGTTGTGGGAAGCCTGGCCATTTGCAGCAGTACTGTACTGTTGGAGCACCTTCACAGGGATCTTCACCGGGAACGATGAACCAGATGCCTCGTCTTCAGCCTTAGTAGTTTCAGCAGACACCGAGCCAGGGCAGAGGACGCAACGCAAGAGTTAGCAATACCGGAGGCAATCAGCCCCGGGTGTTTGAGATGAGGAGGGCCGATGCCTTACACGCGCCGACTGCTACATGTACGATTTCGATTCAGTCTAGACATGTTTACATATTATTTGATACGGGCGCTACCCATTCTTTTATGTCTTCTGCTTGCGTGGCTAGACTAGGATTGACTTGCACTAAGGGGGTATCTTTTGTTGTTGGGCTGCCTGACGGTAGTAAAGTGAGAGGGAATAAAGAGATTTTACAGTGCCCTATTAGAATAGGGATTGGTATGCATATTTAATAGTAATGTAGTTGTCGCTAGATGATGATGTGATTCTGGGGATGGACTGGATGATACGTTACCGAGCAGTTTTGGATGCACAAAAGGGTACAGTTACAGTGACAGCAGATGATGGGACCAGACATGTGTGTCAGGAGCTAGAGCAGGAGGGGCCCGGATCGGTGATTAGTATGGTAAAGGCTGCCAAGTTGCTCAGTGATGGATGTGTAGGATATTGGTGTTATGTCCTACAAGGGGACAAGGAGGGACCGCACATTCATGACATACCAGTAGTACGCGAGTTTGAGGACGTTTTTCCCGAAGAACATCCAAGATTACCTCCTCAGAGAGAGGTAGATTTTGGGATTGAGTTGGAGCCTGGGACGAGACCGATTTCGAGAGCCCCATACCGCATGGCCCCGATGGAGATGCAGGAGCTGAAAGCACTGCAGGAGCTGAAAGCACAATTGGAGGAGATGTTGGAGAAGGGGTACGTACGACCGAGCGCTTCGCCATGGGGAGCTCCAGTTCTGTTTGTGAAGAAGAAGGATGGTTCTCTCCGTTTGTGTATCGATTATCGGGAGTTGAACCGTGTTACCATCAAGAACAAGTATCCGCTGCCGCGTATTGATGATTTGTTGGATCAGCTGCAGGGGGCTACTATGTTCTCCAAAGTGGATTTGAGGTCAGGATTTCACCAGCTGAGGATTCGGGAAGAGGATATACCTAAGACGGCTTTCCGAACGAGATATGGACATTATGAGTTTGTAGTGATGCCGTTCGGACTAACGAATGCACCTGCTGTATTTATGGAGCTGATGAATCGGGTGTTTATAGACTACTTGGACAGATTTGTAGTAGTGTTCATTGATGACATTTTGATCTACTCTCGGAGTAAGGAGGAGCACGCCGAGCATCTCAGGCTAGTGTTGGGAGTACTGAGACAGCATCGGTTGTTTGCTAAGCTGTCCAAGTGTGATTTCTGGTTGTCTGAAGTTACCTTTTTGGGGCATGTGGTATCTGCCTAAGGAGTTATGGTGGATCCTACAAAGATTGAGGCTGTAAAGGCGTGGGAGCCTTCGAAGAACGTGAAGGAGGTACGGAGTTTTCTAGGACTGGCAGGATATTACAGAAGGTTTGTGGAAGGGTTTTCCCGGATAGCCCAACCACTTACCAATCTGCTTAAGAAGACCACTCGCTTTGAGTGGAATGAAGCTTGCCAGCGGAGTTTTGACGAGCTGAAGGGGAGGTTATTTTCGGCTCCTATACTTGCTCTTCCTCAGGGGAATGAGGATTTTGTGATTTATAGTGATGCATCCAAAGTAGGCTTGGGCTGTGGGCTGATGCAGAGGGACAGAGTGATTGATTATGCCTCCAAGCAGTTGAAGCCGAACGAGCAGAATTACCCTACTCATGATTTGGAGTTGGCAGCTGTAGTACATGCTCTGAAGATTTGGCATCATTACTTGTATAGGAGTACCTTAAAAGTGATGACAGATCATAAAAGCCTCAAGTACATTTTCACTCAGAGGGAGTTGAATATGCGACAGAGGAGATGGCTTGAATTACTGAAGGATTACGACCTTGAGATCCTTTACCATCCAGGGAAAGCGAATGTGGTCGCTGATGCCCTTAGCAGGAAGACGCCTCAGGAGAGTATGTTGGCTCATCTGACGGCTCAGCCAGAGTTACAGAGAGAGCTGATGAGGTACGGTATTGAGGTGCAAATTCATCGTTATCAGGACAGTCTGAAAGCCCTAGAATGTCGGCCGTCTTTACTTGAAGAAGTAAGACAGAAGCAGGAAGATTGCCCGATGATTCAGGATCTGAGGCAGATATTGAGCCGTGGAGAGGCACCCGACTTTGCAGAGAGAGCATATGGTATTTTGTGCTTACGCGATCGGATTTGTGTGCCTCGAGATGCAGAGTTGAGGCAGAAGATTTTGCAAGAGGCCCATGCTACACCTTACTCAATCCACCCCGGGGCGAGTAAGATGTAAAAGGATCTACGACAATTTTATTGATGGGATGGCATGAAGCAGATGTAGCGAGATTTGTCGCTAAGTGTCAAGTTTGCCAGCAGGTGAAGATCGATCATCAGTGACCCGGAGGAATGCTTCAATCACTCCCTATTCCAGAATGGAAATGGGAGGACATCTCCATGGACTTTGTCACAGGTTTGAGACTCAGCGGATGCCATGATGCCATTTGGGTGGTGGTGGATAGACTAACGAAGACTGCCCGCTTTTTGCCTATCAGGGAGACATGGCAAGTGAGCAAGTTAGTGGAGGTATTCATTAATCAGATAGTTAGAGTGCATGGAGTGCCTAAGACGATTGTGTCGGACCGAGATGGGCGTTTTACTTCCAGATATTGGCAGCAGGTGGATGAGGCATTAGGGACGAGACTACATTTCACGACTGCTTACCATCCGCAGTCAGACGGTCAGACAGAGAGGACGATTCATAGTCTAGAGGACATGCTAAGGTCCTGCGTGTTAGACTGGGGAGGTCAGTGGTCGGATCACTTGGCTTTGGTGGAGTTTGCCTATAATAGCAGCTGGCATTCATCGATTCAGATGGCTCCTTATGAGGCTTTATATGGTCGGAAGTGTAGGACACCGCTGTGTTGGGATGATCCCTCGGATGTAGTAGGTGAGAGGCCACAAATGATTGAGGAGACGATCGGGAAAGTGGCCTTAATCAGAGAGAGAATGTTAGCTGCTCAGAGTCGCCAGAAGTTCTATGCAGACAAGAGGCGTAGGCCGTTGGAGTTTGAGGTAGGAGCCCACGTCTGGTTGAGAGTATCGCCTACCCGTGGGGTAAGAAGATTCGGGGTGAAAGGGAAGCTGAGTCCCCGATATATCGGTCCGTTCGAGATTCTAGAGAGAGTAGGCGAGATGGCTTACAAGCTAGCATTGCCGCCTGCTTTGGAAGGAGTGCACCCTGTATTCCATGTTTCACAGCTGAGACAGTATGTCCCGGATCCTAGTCACAGACTGAATTATGAGGAATTGGTGGTAGAACCAGATCATACTTTCCGGGAACAACCGCTGAAGATTTTAGATCGACGAATTTTCCGCTGGTGTTGATTCAGTGGTCTCGACGGGGAGTCGAGGAGGCCACCTGGGAGACCGAGTCCAGAATGAGAGAGAGTTACCCAGAGGTCTACCCGGGTTTAGTAGAGGCGTTTGAGGGGAAGGTTAGTAATTAGTGATGTTTGTTTGTGTGACTGTCTTTTCTCTTGACTTGACTGCTTGCTTGTTTGGTTGTCGCATTGTATGTTTTGGATGCGTTTAGTAGTAGTTGTGGTTATCTATATCGATGAATTCCGGTTCGAGGACGAACCTCTTTAAGGGGGAGAGGTTTGTGAAAACCTCGAATATCTTTTCCTTCACATAAAAGTTTCGGGACGAAACTTTCAAAAGGGGGGTAGTATGTAATATCCGTATTCATTTTAGGTCGCCTAAGTCGGAAAACGGGTTTCCTTCGCTTACAAGCATTTAAGTTTCTTGATCCACAAGTAACCCTCGGAAAAGAGTATTCATTAGTTAAAACCGATTTAATAATTCGTTTGAACTCCTAGTTAGTAATTAGTTTATCTATATGATAACTAATTAGAATAATTATTAATAATCAGTTTATCTATAGGATAATTAATTAGAATAACTATATCTAATACAAATTCTATCTAAGTAAAACCTATCCCTATCAAACTAAACCTCATATTTGTTCCGAGGAAACTTTAACCATTACTCTTATAAGCAAGTTTATCTATCATAATTTTAATCTTATCAAAATTAACAAATTCCATATCTTTTACCCCTATTTTCGCTATCTTCCGAGATCCAACCTCGGATCTCATAACCGAATGACCCTATAAGGTCGAACCCCTTTCGGATTTTTTTTACTCGTTCAATTATTCACCAAGTCTGCTCCCTGTTCTTCGTTGAGAGGCCAAGAGATTCCACCGATTCGTTGCCGACGTCATCAACCATCCTTAGAAACGATCGCCGGTAAGGCTTCCCTTTTCTTTGTTCCCTTATTGAAGTTGGGTCGGGTGGGTACTAGATCGAGAAGGGGTCGGAGTGTGGTGCCGTCCGGAATAGCGAACGATGGAAAGTCGACGGATCTGGCGGAGAGTCGCCGAAGGGAGTGGACGGGCGTAGCGACCTAAAAACGCCGGCGGGGCGTGAACAGGGCGACGAGAATGGAGCGTCGCTGCTCCCCTCCATTTCCGCCGGTTGTGGGTTGGAATTGCAGCAGGGGCGGAGATGCGACTCGCAGGGTCGCCGTCGGAGGGATTGGGGAGCGATGGAGTTCGGTTCACTGGGTTGAAGACGAGGGGTGTGGGCCTTAGTATGTGCCCGATTGAACATCAGGGGGGAGAATGTTTTAACTAGGTTGGTTTAATTGAAGGATTTGGGCCATTTGTTTTGTTGGGCTGGGCTATTGGGTTGAACTAGGAAGAATAACCTAGGTGGTTCGGTTATATTAGTAATAGAATGTTGTTAATAGTTAGTAGTTGGGAGGGTATATACGGGTAAGGGTTGATGACGCCCAAAATAGTAAAAGGAAGAAGTGGGCCCGGGGTACGGGAAACGAATGAATGATTCCGGACCCCACTCTCGTATCCCTCATTTATTTAAGCAAAGTTCGCACCCCGCGAGATCCCCTGAGACATCGGAACGAGACCTAGACCTCGTAACCGACCTTACTGACACCCGCCCACACGGACCACTCACCGATGCTGCCTCACCCAACCAACCACACGCTACCTCACCTACGCACCAATCAGGAGCCCACAATCTCGGGCGTCCCTGATAGCTCGCATATAGGAGTAGTTTAGATGCATGTTTTATATATGTTTTGGTTAGGTTTTGGTTAGTTTTTAGGTAGTTTTTAGGTTTTTGTGTTGTCGGGTATTATGCGCTGGTTTGCTAGGTTTTACAGGTTTTTAGGTTCAGGAGCAACAGCGGGGCGAGTGCAGATGGATCATGGTGGTGGTGGACGAGATGGACGAGGCTAAGGAAGCTAGGATGCACTAGGATGAAGAGCCAAGGCAAGAAAGATCGAGCCAAGAAGTCAAGCAAGGGCGCGGGATCGAAGCCGCATAGCAGCTCGCGCAATCCTATCTGAGAGCCAATTACGCGGGGAAGACAATGCGCGGCCGCGCAATGCAGGCCGATGCCGCGCAATCTGGCGTTTCTCACGGACGTTGGAATTGGGCCGAGTCTTGATGTTGGGCTTTGACATTTGGATTTATAGGCATATGATTTCCAAGTTGTATGGTTTATTATATCTTATGAGGGTTATTTTTAGAGACATATAAATACTTTATGTTAGTTTATTTTTAGATAACTTTTGTCATACTTTTGGAGGCTAGGGTTTTCTCTCAAGGAAGACTTTGAAACCTTTGTAAGTTTGATTTCAATTTCAATTATGCATTGCTAATTTTCCTTTGTGTTTAGCTAATTAGTGAAGTTATGATTTGTGTATGATTGTGAGGTTTAATTGATTCTCAACGAACTTGAATAGAAATTATTCTCTGTGCTTAATTGAATCAGAATTATTCTAGGGTTTTGTTAGATTAGCTACATAATAGAGTTTCTAGGTTAATTTACAACTGAATCTGATTAATTACTGGTTGGAGTTAATCTGATCAAGAGTAGACTTTAATTAATTTAGTACCGGTTGGACAAATTGATTAAATTAGGGAATAAATTCACAAGTCACTTAGATGTCTGGTTGCTCTAAGTGTTTGTTTCTATTGATAACTTGAATCGTCAAGCTGTTATTTAATTAAATCTAGAAGGTTTTCTAGGTTATTAGATAATTAGGGTTGTTAGAACTGGTTGGTCTATCAACTATAACTGAAGTTTGGGTTTTAGTCCTTAGTAGGTTCATTATCCACAATAGATTATTCAAGCGAGGAGAGAATCAAGAGAATCGATGATCAATAAAGCAATATCATGATGGATCTAATTAGTTGAACACGCTTTTCTCATATTTTGTTAAATTCAATCATATTTGCATTCATAGTTAGTTTCAATTTGCATAGTAGTTTAGATTTTCAATCAATAAACCCCCCATCTTAGTTACTTGGCACATAAGTAATAACATTCATACACGAGTCTCTGTGGGATCGACCCTTGCTTACCATTCTACTCAGATTGGTTAAGTTAGGATTCTTTGATAGGTAAACGACTGAAAAATACCTCATCAAATTTGGCGCCGTTGCCGGGGACTCGTCGTTATTGGTGTTTATTACTTTTGTGCTGTTTTGGGTGTGAACCTGTTATATGGTAACCCGTGCTACTAACTCATCTCCCTTGTTATTTGATCCAGATATTGACAGGACACTCTTCAAGCTAAGGAAGGAAATCCGGAATCACTTCCAGGCCTTACCGTTCTTTCTTGAAGAATCTGACTCTGAATCTGAATCCGCTGAATCTGCTGAGATGGGTGACCAAACTCTGAGACAGTTGACTGCACCAAATCTGACACAACAGCCATTGGCGGTGCAATTCCCTGCTCTCGGTGAGGGAGTCAAGTTTGAGCTGAAATCCGGGTTGATCCACCTTTTGCCTTTAATCCATGGGCATAGTGGTGAAGACCCCAACAAGCATCTTTCTGAATTTCATGTTGTGTGCTCAAGCATGAAGCCTGCTGATGTAACTCATGACCAGATCGCGCTGAGAGCCTTTCCTTTTTCTCTCAAGGATCAGGCTAAAGATTGGTTTTACTACTTGGCTCCGGGAAGTATTGATACATGGGCTAAGATGAAGGAAGCTTTTCTGGAGAAGTACTTCCCTGCTACGAGGCTCAACGATCTGAAAAAGCGAATCAGTAACATCGAACAAGAAGCTAATGAGTCCTTGTACGAGTATTATGAGAGGTTCAAGAGGTTGGTAGCCAGTTGTCCTTTCCATGGCTACACTGATCAAGACCTGATTCTATATCTTTTCAATGGCCTCTTGGATGATGAGAGAAGAATGGTCAATGCAGCTTGTCAGGGCCACATTCTCAACAAAACTCTCGTTGCTGCGTTTGACCTATTTACACAACTGTCTGAGGGCACAAGACAGTTCAGAAAAAAGACTAGCTCGAGAGCTGCAAATTCAGTGGTGGCTAATACAAGAATTCAAGATGAAGTCACTGAATTGAAAATGATGATGAAGCAACTGTTGCAACAAGGTGGTAGACAGCAGGTGAAATCTTGTGAAATCTGCTTTGATAACATGCATCCCTCTGACGCTTGCCCTACACTTCAAGATCAAAACGCTGAGGTGAATGCAGTGGGAGGATATGGACCACCTAGGCCGAGGTATGATCCCTTCTCCAACACCTACAATCCAGGCTGGATGGATCATCCTAATCTGAGGTACGGAAATTCAAACAATCAGCAATTCAATCAGCAGGGTGGCCAAGCTCCATATAAGCCACCTTTTCAACCCCGTCCTCAAGGGGCCAATCAGAATGCCATGTCTACTGAAGATATGATTCGGACTCTTGCACTGACTGTGACTACAATGCAAGGCTCAATGAGCCAATTTCAACAAGAAACCAAGTCTAGCATCCATAATCTAGAGACTCAAGTCAGTCAAATTGCCAATGCTGTAGGCAAACTAGAAGCTAGAGATTCAAGTAAGTTGCCATCTCAGACCGAGCTCAATCCGAAACAGAATGTCAATGCTATTACTCTGAGGAGTGGACGAGAGCTTCAAGTAGAGCCCAGGGACGGGCACATACCAATCAGAAGGGGCATAACAGAAGAAGCTAAGGGTGAAACAGAAGAAAAACTCGAGCTTACAGATGAGATCCTATTCGGGGACGAATTGCTCGGCCAGCCTGCTAAGTGCGCGGCCGAGCAATTGCCACCCCGCGCAATACAGTCCCAGTTGGGATTGCGCGGGGATGAGACGCCAAAAAGCGCGGCAGCGCAATTGCCAAGCCGCGCAATGACGTCTCAGTTGGGATTGCGCGGCTTGGCTGATGAAGGCGCGGCCGCGCAATCGGAGGCGATCCCGAGCAATCTGGACGTCAATGCTGATTTGTCTGAAACCCCTCTGAAGTCTTATGCACCGGTTCCACCCTTCCCAGAGGCATTAAAAGAGACCCGAAAGCTGGAGAATGACAAGGAATTGTTCGAGACGTTCAACAAGTGTGAGGTAAACATTCCTTTACTTAAATTGATTAAAAGCATTCCTAGATATGCTAAGTTTTTGAAAGAATTGTGCACCATAAAAAGAACTCAAAAGCTAAAAGGGAAACAGAAAAATCTCTGTAAGTGAACATGTGTCAGCTGTGTTTCAAAGGCGTATGCCTCAGAAATGCGGTGACCCTGGCATGTTCACTATTCCTTGCATTATTGGTGAGACAAAAATTGATAAAACCATGCTAGATCTAGGTGCTTCAATTAATGTTTTACCTTACTCCGTGTACAAAATGCTTGAATTGGGTCCTCTGCAAGAAACTGGTGTTGTGATACAGTTAGCTGATAGGTCAAATGCTTATCCTAAAGGAATAGTTGAAGATGTGCTTGTAATGGTTGATAATCTGATATTTCCTGCTGATTTCTATGTCTTAGATAAGGACCATGATAAGCATGTTGCACCTATTTTGCTAGGTAGACCTTTTCTGAAAACAGCTAAAACTAAGATTGATGTCTGTAGTGGTTCTCTTACTATGGAATTCGACGGGGAAAGGGTAGAGTATAATATTTATGATGCAATGAAATACCCTCCTGAAGATTCCTCACTATGCTTAGTTGATGTAGTAGAGCCACTTGCTCAAGAATTCTTCAATATACATGAATCAGAAGCTTTAAAATCCACCTTGGAAAATCCTATTATGAATGAAACCTCGGATTTGGATTTAAATACTGACCTGCAGGAAGTGGTGGCAGAGTTGAATGCTCACTTTGAGCGTCCGCTTATGCCACCGGGCTCAAAGCCCATACCACTAACCTCGCCAAGCGAGAAGCTTTTGCCATCTATTGTGCAGGCACCAGTGGTAGAATTGAAGCAACTTCCAGATCATCTCAAGTATGCTTTCTTAGGTGAACGGGACACTTTGCCAGTAATTATATCCAACAAGCTTAGCAATGAGCAAGAAGGAAGATTAGTGGCAGTTCTGAGGGAGCACAAGACGGCCATAGGATGGACCATTGCAGACATTAAAGGGATTAGTCCCTCAACATGTATGCATCGGATTCTATTAGAAGATGAAGCTACACCGTCTAGACAACCCCAAAGAAGACTGAATCCCCCGATGATGGAGGTGGTGAAGAAGGAGGTGCTGAAGCTCCTTTAGACAGGTATGATCTTTCCTATTTCTGATAGCTAATGGGTCAGCCCAACTCAGGTTGTCCCTAAAAAGGGTGGTATCACAGTGGTTGAGAATCACAAGGGTGATCTCATTCCCACCAGAGTCCAGACCGGGTGGTGGGTGTGTATTGATTATCGCAAGCTTAATGCGGTAACCCGGAAGGACCATTTCCCATTACCTTATATTGACCAGATGTTGGAACGACTTGCTGGTCGTTCATTTTATTGTTTCTTGGATGGATATTCTGGATATTTTCAGGTAGCCATAGCACGAGAGGATCAGGAAAAGACAACATTCACTTGTCCTTTTGGCACCTTTGCATACCGAAGGATGCCTTTTGGACTGTGCAATGCCCCAGCTACATTCCAACGGTGTATGGTTAGTATCTTTTCTGAGTACATAGAAAAATTTATTGAGGTATTTATGGATAATTTTACCGTCCATGGGGATGATTTTGATTCATGCTTAACTCATTTGACACTAGTGCTTAAAAGATGTGAAGATACTAATCTTGTTCTCAACTCTGAAAAATGTCATTTTATGGTAGAACAAGGTATAGTATTAGGCCATGTAGTGTCTTCTAGGGGAATTGAGGTCGATAAGGCTAAGGTTGAAGTAATTCAATCTTTGCCTTATCCTACTAATGTGCGTGAAGTTCGTTCTTTTTTAGGCCATGCAGGATTTTACCGCAGGTTTATCAGAGACTTCTCCAAAATTGCCTCCCCCTTATAGGAGTTGTTGAAGAAGGAGGCAGAATTTGAGTTTGGTGATGCATGTAAGACAGCGTTTGATGAGCTAAAACTCCGCCTCACTACAGCTCCCATTATTCAAGCCCCAGATTGGTCTCTCCCTTTTGAGATCATGTGTGATGCCAGTGATTATGCAGTGGGGGCTGTTTTGGGACAAAAGAAGGGCAAGGCGTCTCATGTGATTCACTACGCCTCTATGACATTAAATGAGGCTCAAAGGAACTACTACACCACAGAAAAGGAGCTCCTAGCAGTTGTGTTTGCATTGGAGAAATTTCGCTCTTACTTGCTGGGAACAAGAGTGATTGTTTATACAGATCATGCAGCACTCCGCTATCTGTTAACAAAAAAGGAGGCCAAGCCCAGGTTAATCAGGTGGATCTTATTGTTGAGTGAATTCAACATTGAGATAAAAGACAAAAAGGGGGCTGAGAATGTGGTTGCTGATCATTTGAGTCGTCTAGTGATGGAAGAACAGAAGAGGCCAGCAAGTTCACCCATTCAGGAGGAATTTCCAGATGATACTTTGTTTGCTATTAAGGTTGTAAAACCTTGGTATGCACACTTGGTTAATTTCCTGGTTACAGGTGAATTCCCACCAACTTTTACAAAAGCTCAGAAGGATAAGTTAAGAAGTGAAGCAAGATACTACATCTGGGATGATCCATATTTGTGGAAACACTGCGCTGATCAGGTAATCCGACGATGTATCCCGGATAATGAGGTAACTTCTATCTTAAATTTCTGTCATAATTATGCATGTGGGGGCCACTTTAGTTCTAACAAAACTGCTAGGAAGGTATTGGATGCAGGATTTTACTGGCCAAGCATTTTTAGGGATGCTCATGGTTTTTGTAAATCCTGTGACCGATGTCAAAGGGTTGGGAATATGTCCCAAAAGAATGAGATGCCTCAGTCTCCTATTATTTTCTGTGAAATTTTTGATGTATGGGGCATTGACTTTATGGGTCCATTTCCCAATTCTTTTGGGAATTACTATATTTTGCTTGCGGTGGACTACGTTTCCAAGTGGGTGGAAGCGAAGGCCACCAGGACTGATGATTCTAAAGTGGTGACAGATTTCCTGAAGACCAACATTTTTACTAGATTTGGTGTCCCTAAAGCTTTAGTTAGTGACAAGGGATCCCACTTCTGTAATAGGATGGTGAGTGCATTATTGAAAAAATATCATGTCACACACAGAGTCTCTACAGCATACCATCCTCAGACAAATGGCCAGGCGGAGGTGTCCAACAGAGAAATCAAGTCCATTCTGGAGAAGACAGTTGCACCAAATAGGAAAGACTAGAGTGCTCGGTTGGATGATGCACTATGGGCGTACATGACCGCTTTTAAAACACCAATTGGGATGTCACCATTCAGGTTGGTGTTTGGGAAAGCTTGTCATCTACCGGTGGAAGTTCAACATAAAGCATACTTGGCAGTCAAGAAGTGCAACATGCAAGAAAATGAGGTGGGCGAATTCAGGAAACTTCAACTCCAAGAGTTAGAAGAAATCAGGCTCGAGTCTTATGATAATGCAGTGATATACAAAGAAAAGACAAAAGCCTGGCATGACAAGCATATTTGGAGGAAGAACTTCAAGGTAGGGGACAAAGTACTTTTGTTCCAATCTCGCCTCAGATTATTTCCTGGAAAACTGAGCTCAAGATGGAGAGGTCCTTTTGTGGTGGCACGTGTGTATCCGCAGCGACTGAAGCCATATTATGAAGGATTCAATGATGCGACTTTGGAAGAGACGGCTCTACAAGAGCCGAAACAAGAGCCTTGATATCCTTTTTACGTCAAGCTAATGACGTTAAACAAGCGCTTCTTGGGAGGCAACCCATGTTTTAGGATAGTTTTGCTTTGATTTTTGCTTTCTGTTTTACAAATTTTGTTTTTATTAGTTAGTGTAGGTAGAATAATCCTCAAATTTTAGATAAACTCGGGCCAGCCATGAAGTACAGAAATACTCGGAAAAGGGACAAAAATTGTGTGGCCAAGCAATCTGTAACCAAGCCGAGCAATGCCAACTCAGTTGGGATTGCGCGGCTTGGGTTGCTAAATGCGCGGTCGCGCAATCCATAGCCCCAAAGCCGCGCAATCCCAACTGGGAGGCAATTGCGCGACTTTGCAATTGCGCGGCCGCGCAATCCGGCGCGATGCCACACAATCGACAATTTTTTTCGGGATATATTTTAATTAAACCCGATTCCTTCCCTTCCTTCTCCACTTCGCCGCCCCTCTCCCTCTTCAACCTCTCCCTCTATCCTCCATTAAAGACCATATCAAGCTCTTTTCAAGCTTTCAAGTCGGGATTTCAACAACAATTCGAGCCAACAACATCAAAATCAACAAGGATTCAAGTAAGTGTCTCAAATCCCCACTCAATTTTGGTTTTTACACAGTTGAATCTAGATCTAGGTTTCGCTAGAAAAACCCGAATTTGACCCCTTTAGGCTCAGATTTAGGCTTAAGTTCTTCACAAAAGTTTGTTTATTGTATGATTCTAGCATAGATTCGTGTTTTATTTAAGCTTTTTGCATAAATCCGAAATCCACCCATAATTTGATTAAAATTTGATTAAATTTTGATTAAATTGTTCTAGGTAGTGGGGGAAGTGAGTGACTGAGCGATTATTTGTGAAATATTGTTGTGGTTGTCCTTGTCGGGACAACAAAAATTGTGTTTGCTTGGTCCGTTTGTGGTGTTGTGCATGTTTCTGTAAATTTTTGGTATAAATGGCTCCTAAAAGAAGTAGAAGAGATACTGCATCATCATCCCGAGCCGCTTATGCTCCCCCTGCTGTGGTGGGAGAAAGGACCCAAGAAAGTTTTGGGATCAGTTTGGCAAAGAACAATCATGTGATCAAATTTGAGCTTCTGAAGGATAGGAAATGGGCAGCAACCAGGTTCATTGACTGGAACCTGATGAATGAGATTGGGATTGCTCATCTGTTGAATGAGATAGGGGCACCTATACGAATGGGCGAGTTCTTGAAGCTGTGTGAACCAACTTACAAGGGGTTAACACTGGAGTTTCTGAGTACCTTGTCCATTGATTTCAGAAGAGAAGGGGAGATTAAGTTCTGGCTCGGATGTGTCAGGAGGAAGATGACCTTGAAAGAGGTCAATCAGGCATTTGGGTTCCTGCATATCTATGACAATGATGTCGTGCTTACTGAAACTGAAGCTACATGGGCAGATAAACATTTCTGGAGAGCCATAACAGGGAGAAGAACTTATAACCCAACCCAAGAAAAGGCTTCTCCCATCACTCATCCCGCCATCAAAGTTTTTCAACGGTTTATTTCTGGTAGCATGAATGGACGGGGTGAAGGTGGAAATAATTGCCCAAAGAAAGATGTGGCTGTATTGGCTGCTTTGCTGAAAGAAAAAAGGATGAGTATGGGTGCCATGCTGATGAATCATATGTACCATGTTTCAAACAAGGGTGGAGGAGCTATCTGTATTGGTCGGATTGTGACCCATCTGGCCAAGCACTTTGGCGTTGATTTGAGCAGGTTACGAGTTGATATCCCACCGGTGGCAATCAACTTCACTATGCTGAAGAAGATGGGGGTCCTATATTTCTGCAGGAACTCCTACTATTGGGTGCTTGGAGATTCTGGGCGAGCAATGAAGCTTCCTGATGGGAGCCGAGTCAAGATTGGAAACAGCCCGGCTAACTGGTACATTGAACCCCGTGATGAAGATTTGGATGTGATTACTGTCAGGGCCCCAGTTAGGGGTAAAAATAAGGCCCCAATTATTGTTGAGGAGTCTGAAGAGGAGGAAATGGATGAGGATTTCACTATGGCTGAGGAAGAAGAAGAAGAGGAAGAGGAAGAGTCTGCTGAAGCTGTAGACACAGAGGAGGAGGAGGAGTCTGAGGAAGATACCCAGCAGCAACACTTTGACCCATCTATACCAGCTGGAGGTGATACACAGTACAGCCAGATGATGGAGATGATGAGACAGATGCAGTTGGACAACACACACGCTACAACAGTATGACGTCTCACATCGATCAGGTTTTCCAGAACATGCGTGGTTATGTGGATCAGAGGTTCACATCATATCAGACTCATCAGGATCAGCAGCTTGCTGCTTTTCAGGCCCGCCAGGATGAGCAGTTCAGACTGCTCAACACTAGATTGGATGGTTGGAGTTCAGCGGGATATCCTCCTCATCAGTCTTATCCGCAGTACGCCTTTCCAGATCCACCGTATCCTTAGTTCCCACCATATCAGCCACCACCAGCTCAGCAGATTCCACCATACTATCCACCGCAGCCAGAGGTTCATCCGGAGTACCAGCCACCGCCACCACAGGATTTTCCGCCCTATTACCCGGATAACTAGGTTCTGTGAGTTTTTCTCTTTCCTTACCTTTTTACTATACTTTGGGGACAAAGTATGTTTTAAGCATGGGGGAAGGGAATTACTTGTTTGCATTGCATATAGTTTGCATTAGATTAGGTCATATTTAAAATTTCTGCATGCATTGATTAAAATCCTGAAAAATGAAAAAGAAAAAAAATTGAAAAAAATACAAAAATATTGCATTTAGGTTCTTATTTCCCCATTGTTTGATTCCTCTTGTGTTTCTAAGTTAAGTATAAGTTCTAACCCATGATTTGCATGATTTACTGAAGTGGATATGATATAAGCATGATCATTGATTAAATGACTTGATTATAGGATGGAGCATGTATTTAGCTTGAGTTTTAGATTCATTCTGAAGTTCTAGACAAAACAATTAGCCTTGTGAGATTTGATTTTTGGCCTTTCATGATATATTTGTTCTCTACATGCTTGAGTGTATCACCATGATTATCTAGCTCTAGAACTTGCGTTAATACTCTATTTTGAGGCTGCTTTATATGATTGAATGCATGCCATTAAAGTGATTGAGGCAATGTTTCTTTATAGCCTATTGTTTCCCTTCCTACCCTACAAGATCCATGTTTTTGACACCCCACTTATTTGAGCCTTAAACCTATTTTTATTAGCTCCACAAAATGATCCATAGCCGAATAAGCTTGACCCATAATCCGGGATTTAGGACTTTAGGTTTTGGTTGTATTGTGTGAGTTATGTATAAGTATGGGGGAGTTGGATGAAAAAAGGTAGAAAAAGAGGAAATAAACTCTTGTGTTCAAAGTTGAAAAAAAAAATGAAGATGAAGTTTGTTGCAAAATAAGCAAAAGCAAAAGTGCTTATGTTATTAATCTTCATTAGCAAAGCAAGAAAGAGTTGAAAGAGGCAAAAGTAGAGAAAAAAAAGAAGCAAAGTGTTTGAATGTAAATGTAATGAAGTTGGTAGAAAGAAAGTTGGAGGAAGTTGAGAAGAAAGTGTAAAGTTTGGGTTTAGGATTAGTTCTTTATCCTGGATTTAGCACCACAAGCCAAATATAATCCCTTCCAAATTTCTCTTTACCTTGGCCCCATTACAAGTCTTAAAAAGACCTCATGATTTTTGTTATGTATTTGATCCCCAGCGGTGGAGATTTAGAACTCTGATGCAAGCATATGGTAGTCTAGTTTTCGTTGGTTGATTTTGAGTGAAACACATACCCTTTATACACTTGCTAGTCATAATGCATGCTGAGAAGTATTGGTTGAGTTTTTAATTACATGAAAAATGTTTGTTTGACTTGAAATGGATGTAAGATTGCATTTCTATGGTGTGATTGGATTTATGTCTTGCTTGAGGACAAGCAAGGGTTAAGCATGGGGGAATTTGATAGCTCGCATATAGGAGTAGTTTAGATGCATGTTTTATATATGTTTTGGTTAGTTTTTAGGTAGTTTTTAGATTTTTGTGTTGTCGGGTATTATGCGCTGGTTTGCTTGGTTTTACAGGTTTTTAGGTTCAGGAGCAACAGCGGGGCGAGTGCAGATGGATCATGGTGGTGGTGGACGAGATGGACGAGGCTAAGGAAGCTAGGATGCACTAGGATGAAGAGCCAAGGCAAGAAAGATCGAGCCAAGAAGTCAAGCAAGGGCGCGGGATCGAAGCCGCGTAGCAGCCCGCGCAATCCTATCTGAGAGCCAATTGCGCGGGGAAGACAATGCGCGGCCGCGCAATGCAGGCCGATGCTGCGCAATCTGGCGTTTCTCACGGACGTTGGAATTGGGCCGAGTCTTGATGTTGGGCTTTGACATTTGGATTTATGGGCATATGATTTCCGAGTTGTATGGTTTATTATATCTTATGAGGGTTATTTTTAGAGACATATAAATACTTTATGTTAGTTTATTTTTAGATAACTTTTGTCATACTTTTGGAGGCTAGGGTTTTCTCTCAAGGAAGACTTTGAAACCTTTGTAAGTTTGATTTCAATTTCAATTATGCATTGCTAATTTTCCTTTGTGTTTAGCTAATTAGTGAAGTTATGATTTGTGTATGATTGTGAGGTTTAATTGATTCTCAACGAACTTGAATAGAAATTATTCTCTGTGCTTAATTGAATCAGAATTATTCTAGGGTTTTGTTAGATTAGCTACATAATAGAGTTTCTAGGTTAATTTACAACTGAATCTGATTAATTACTGGTTGGAGTTAATCTGATCAAGAGTAGACTTTAATTAATTTAGTACTGGTTGGACAAATTGATTAAAGTAGGGAATAAATTCACAAGTCACTTAGATGTCGGGTTGCTCTAAGTGTTTGTTTCTATTGATAACTTGAATCGTCAAGCTGTTATTTAATTGAATCTAGAAGGTTTTCTAGGTTATTAGATAATTAGGGTTGTTAGAACTGGTTGGTCTATCAACTATAACTGAAGTTTGGGTTTTAGTCCTTAGTAGGATCATTATCCACAATAGATTATTCAAGCGAGGAGAGAATCAAGAGAATCGATGATCAATAAAGCAATATCATGATGGATCTAATTAGTTGAACACGCTTTTCTCATATTTGTTAAATTCAATCATATTTGCATTCATAGTTAGTTTCAATTTGCATAGTAGTTTAGATTTTCAATCAATAAACCCCCCATCTTAGTTACTTGGCACATAAGTAATAACATTCATACACGAGTCTCTGTGGGATCGACCCTTGCTTACCATTCTACTCAGATTGGTTAAGTTAGGATTCTTTGATAGGTAAACAACTGAAAAATACCTCATCAGTCCCACATCGGACCTTGGCCAAAATTCGATCCCTCAATCCTCTATAAATAGGGAGGAACCTCGTAAGAGAAAGGGGTCGAAAAACATCTTAACTCAAGAACTGTCTTGCTCGTTAAGGATCGACGTGATAGAAGCATCGTTAAAAGACCTCGCTATAGATAAGAAGAGTCCACAAAAAGACTTCAAGTCATTCAAAAATCCCGCCTGCACTGAAGACCTCGCTACACAATCTCACAAGAATCAACACCATACTCAAGTCCACCTCGCCTCAAGATCAATCTCGCAACACTTAGGTGGAAGAATCATTTAGCAAAGTAGGAGATCTCGAATGTTGTTAGTTCGAGATCTCAACAACCTGTAGGAGGTCCAAGGTGTAATTCTTAACTGCTTGTTAAGCCCCGTTGGCTTGTAACCTCGGTGTAAGAACGATATCAATAAAAAGAAAGTGTTTGCACTATCAAAAACAATAACCTCGTTCCTTGTCTTTTAGCGAGTCGTTATTTCGGGTTTCATCACTAGCACAGTCTGTGGGAACTTCTTCATCCTAAGCAGTTTCCTGATTTGTGCAAACCTTGGCTTTGAACCCCACAAAATGGCTTGCCCAAACAACTTCTTTCCCCAACATCCCGACAATATGCCTTAGACCCCGCAGTGGATGGCCGCGGGGCCCCCTGGATGCCCCTTCGTGGTCCCTCCGGGATGGACGTACAATGCCCCCCAGAACCCCTACCCGTTCCAAGGGTATGAACAGGGCAGTGCTCCCCTGGTTCCGTATCCCTACCCAAATTACGGACAATATCAGCAAGGCCACCCCCCTCATACGTCCCCATACCCGCTCCGTGACAACCTTACTCCGAATACGTACCCGAGTACGTACCCGGGCACGGACCCAGGCAGGAAACATCGACCAATGGCTCATCAACGGAAACACCTCCCCGAGACCCCATGCAAATCTCGCGATCTCGTTCACGACTTTCAAGAATGCGAGATGCGGAGATATCCGAAACAGCGGGAAGTACGGCGCGCCCTCTGGAAAAATCGAAATCTCGCCGTCATCCCGTCGAGATCGGGTACCGTAACCCCTTCTCGACCGAGATCCAAGAGGCTCCTATGCCAAAGGGTTTCCATTGGCCGCAAATGAGTCTCTATGACGGCACGGCCGACCCCGAGGACCACGTGAAAAACTACGCCGTCCAGATGAACGTCAACTCTTATAGCAACGCCATCTTCTGCCGTATCTTCCCAACCACATTGGACAAGGCAGCAATGACCTGGTTCACTAGCATTAAGCCCGAGTCCGTGACCTCGTTCTCCCAGCTATGCGAGTTCTTCATCACGCACTTTAACAGCTCGAGGAAGCGCAAGAAGAACATGCGGGATCTCCGCGGCATCGAGCAGGGGGAAAGCGAGACGCTGGGTGCCTTCTTCACGAGGTTCACCACCGCAGTCGCGGAAATCACTCACATCGACGAGGCGTCGGTACGGGACTTCCTCATGAGTAATCTTTTCCACAAGGCCTTTAAGAATTGCATCTTTCTTAAAAACCCAACGACGTATGAAAGCCTATGCGCTCGGATCATGGCCCAAGTTTACGCCGAAGACGCCGCCAACCAGAGCTCGGGCCGAAGACCGATAAAGAAATCGTGACCGAGGCTAAGGGAAAGGCAAAAATGGATACACCGGCCGCGAAGGATGCGTACATGACGCAGGCCCACGACCAGAGCGCCGACTACAAGGGCAATAATAACAACAGAAGCAATGACAACAGGAACAACAACCGCTATAACAACCGCGGAAGTGGCGGAGGAGGTTGGAGCTGCTTCGGTGGGAAACCGCGAGGTTACAAAGGAAAGGGAGGTCCCGCGTATTACCCGAACGAACGGGGCCGCGCCAACCCTGCCTCAGGAGCCAACACCGTACAACGAGGTCCCACACACCCTCCTCCTCCTCAAGCCAACAATATTGAACAAAACGCCCCCGCAGGACAGGCGCGCCCTGGGCAGGCCTCGGCACCTGACGGGTACATCCATACCATCTCGGGAGGGCCCTCTCTGGCAGGCTAAACCCAGGCAGAAAGGAAAATATACGCGAGGGCAAGCCACCACGAGCCATCGGTGTACAGCGTGGCACAGACTTCGAGGTCCCATGCAGGTTTGACTTTCACCTCCGAAGACGCCAAAGGCCTCCACATGCCACATTTCGACCCCCTGGTGGTGCACGCCCAGCTAGGCTCGAAGATGGTAAAGCGAGTACTGATGGACACGGGTTCCTCCGTAGACATCATGTACTTCGGCGCCTTCGATCAACTAGGCATCTCTGCAACGTCTCTAAAGCCTTATGCGGGGAAACTCACCTCTTTCTCAGGAAACGAGGTCGACGTCGCCGGTCTCATAGACCTTTGGATGACACTCGGCACCGGCTCAACAAAAAGGACCGAGATGGTGGAGTTCACGGTGGTGCACCTACCCTCGGCCTACAACGCAATCATCGGGAGGGTGTCCTTGATGAAATTCCAGGCAGTGGTTTCCATCTACCACTTCAAGATGAAATTCCCCGTCGACGACGGTGTAGGCGAGGTGAAAGGCAACCAGGAAGAAGGTCGCATCTGCTACGCGACCTCGGCAAAACAGAGAAGCCTCGTCTTCATGGTGGAGTCCATCGGCGAGGCCGACCTCGAAGTCCGGGACTTCACGGTCCCCACGCCTGAGTCAAAGAGAAGGGTGATAACCCCCTTTGAAAGCGACTCCGAGAAAATCTACCTCGGGGAATGTCTCACCATCTGCAATGTCCCTAGAGGCCCTACTCGCTGGATCCCGCGACGTGTTTGCTTGGACCGCAAAAGACCTCCGTGGTGTTCCACGGACACTGGCCCAGCACTCCCTAAACGTCGATGTGGCCACCCGCCCCGTGGTACAGCGACGAAGGAAGATGAATGAAGAAAGAGCAAACGCCGCCAATCATGAGGTAGAAAAACTACTGGCCGCGGAATTCATCCGCGAGGTGCAGTATCCGAGGTGGTTGTCCAACGTTGTGTTGGTCAAAAAGGCCAGCGGCAAGTGGCGGATGTGTGTGGATTTTAAAGACCTCAAAAAGGCTTGCCCCAAGGACAGCTACCCCCTGCCCTCAATTGACGAGCTCGTTGATTCAACTGCGGGCCACGAAGTCCTAAGCTTCCGCGACTCATACTCGGGATACAACCAGATCTCGATGAACTCATGCGATGAGGAAGAATCGTCCTTCATCACCCAGCGGGGAACATATTGCTACAAGGTCATGCCTTTTGGCCTCAAGAACGCTGGTGCCACATTTCAGCGTCTCATCGACCGCGTCATCAAGAAACATCTAGGAAGGAATGTGTCGGCTTACGTGGACGACATAGTCGTGCAGAGCAAGAATCCCGAGGAACATCTGTTGGACCTCGCTGAGGTCTTCACCACCCTCAAGCGCAACCGTCTTAGCCTGAATCCCGAGAAGTGCGTCTTCGGCGTATCATCGGGGAAATTCTTGGGTTTCATGATCAGCGAGCGCGGGATCGACGTCAACCCCGCCAAAGTAGAGTCGATCGTCTCAATGAGGTCCCCAGGGTCACGAACCGAGGTGTTGCGGCTCAATGGCACTGTAAATTACTTGGGGAGGTTCTGCTCCCGTTTAGCGAACAAATCTCTCCCCTTTTTCGCCGCCCACAAGAAAAATGACAAGTTCGCCTGGGACGAGGTACTCGAGACTGCTTTCTCCGAGTTGAATACCTTCCTTACAAAGCTCCCCACCCTTTCACCTACGCTTGCAGGCGAAGACCTGCAACTGTACGTAGCGGTGAGCCTTGAGACAGTCAGCGCGGTGCTCACAGAGGAGGCCATGCACCCAGTATACTTCGTGAGTCGCGTTCTCCAACCTGCGGAGAAGCGGTACTCCCCAGCGGAAAAAATGCTGCTGGCAGTCGTGACCGCCGCGAGGCGTTTGCGCCCTTACTTCCATGCACATCCCATCCAAGTCCTATCCGACCTCCCACTTCGTCAAATCCTCCATCAGCCCGCCCTCTTCGGGCGTATGACGAAGTGGGCCGTTGAGCTCTCCGAGTTCGACATCAGTTACCTCCCGAGGACCGCGATGAAGGGACAGGTGTTAGCCGATTTCATGGTAGAGGTCACCTTCCCCGAGACCGACACGAGCTCGGAGGAATGGAAGGTATTTGTTGACGGCTCACGGTGTGACGCCGGAGGCGGGGCCGGCGTGTTCCTCGTTGGCCCCTCAATTGAGACGGAGTACGCCCTCAACTTCGCCTTCGAAGCCACCAACAACGACGCTGAGTACGAGGCAATGATCGTCGGGATCGAGATGGCACTCCTCAGCGGAGCCCGCAAGATGAGGGTCTACATGGATTCTGAGCTCGTGGCACGACAGCTCAATGGCCAATACGACACCAGAACAGGATTTCTGCCTGCTTACCGAGCAAAGGTGAGGGCACTGGTGTCATGCCTAGAGACCTTTGCGGTAGAGTCAATCCCGCGGACCTCGAACACAAAGGCGGACGCTCTCGCGAGGTTGGGGTCCGCGCTTCCCTTGGAGGTAGGGAACCGCGTGATGGTAGAGAGAAAGCTCTCATGAAGTGTAGATTGCGAGGTCATGTCCATAAGAACCGAGGACTGGAGGTTCCCTATAACGAGGTATATACAAAGCGGTGTCCTCCCCGAGGACCCCGCGCTTACCAAGAAGCTGAAAATGCATGCAGCCCGTTACTGCGTCACTAGCGACCAACTCTAGCGTCGAGGATACGCCGAGCCCAACCTGTTGTGTGTACCTCCCAAGGTCACGGAACACATCCTCTACGAGGCGCATGAGGGGGTCTGTGGCGGCCACCCTGGGTGGCGGGCCTTGGCGCATAAGGTCGTCCATTTGGGGTACTTTTGGCCAACTCTCCGACAAGATGCGAAGGCTTACGTCAAAAGGTGCGAGGAGTGCCAAAAACACAGAAACGTCCAGCACGCTCTGACCGCCCGCCTCCACTCCATCCACGCACCCTGCCCATTCGCGATGTGGGAAATGGACATCCTTGGACCTTTCCCCAAGGAAGCTGGCCAGGTACAATACATCTTGGTCATTGTCGACTACTTCACGAAGTGGATCGAGGCACAAGCCATGGCGAAAATCACGAGGGCAAAGGTCTGCGATTTCTTGTGGAAAAACCTCGTTTGTCGTTTCGGCGTCCCGATGACCATTATGACCGATCATGGCCCCCAGTTCGACTGCGAAGAGACCCGGGCTTTCTGCTTAGAGCTGGGCATAACCCTCAAATTGTCCTTTGTGGCTCATCCCCAGTCCAACGGCCAGGTAGAGAATGTCAACGCCCGCATCCTGACCGACCTAAAGAAGCGCCTGGGCGCGACACAGGGCCGCTGGGCAGAGCTGCTTCCACTCGTCCTCTAGACGTATCGCACAATCGCGCGCCGTGCAACAGGCGAAACACCCTTCTCTCTCACTTACGGGGCAGAGGCGCTAGTCCCCGTAGAAACTCTGGTCCCATCGGCGAGGGTATTCAACTTCGACGAAAAGGAAAATGAGTCAAATCTAAAGGTCGAGCTACAATTCCGGGTTGAGCTTCGCGAAGTGGCCGACCTGCGCCCCAGAGAGTACAAGCGTCGGGTGGTTGTGTATCACGACAAGAAGGTCCGACCTCGCCTCTTGACCACGGGAAACCTCGTTCTGAGACGTACCGAGGGTGGCAAACTAGACCCTAACTGGGAGGGCCCATACCTCCTCGGGGAGGAAGTCGCACCCGGGGCCTTTAAACTCAAAGATAGCGGGGGACGCACCCTAAGCAAAACATGGAACATCGCGCGGCTCAAAAAATATTACGTGTCAAATTCTCTTAACCTCTTTGTTCCTTGCAAGCTTTTACGAATAAAGGACCGCAGGCTTTTCAAAACTCTCTCAGAATTGGAGAATCTCGTTTGGTCCACCCCTCGCTTCCCTCTTGGGGTTGGAGAATCTCGTTTGGTCCACCCCTCGCTTCCCGCTTGGGGTTGGAGAATCTCGTTTGGTCCACCCCTCACTTCCCGCTTGGGGTTGGAGAATCTCGTTTGGTCCACCCCTCGCTTCCCGCTTGGGGTTGAAGAATCTTAGTTAAGCTCGCAACCTCGGTATGTTCACAATAAAAAACAAAAGCGCTCTATGTGGCCCGGGTGTCACAGCTGCGACACCCGACCCATGGGGTTGGATGGATGGATCTATATGGATAAGCGAAAAGTAAGTCGAAGCAAATAATCCAAAAACATACAAACAATCCATGAAGGCCAAGAAGGCTTATATGTGCACAAAAGCAAAGGCCACGAAGGCCGAGATGTTTAAATACAGACCCCGCGGGGCCACCAAAATAAAGGCCACAAGGGCCAAGATGTTCCGAATACAAACCCCGTAGGGCAACCAGCAAGACGAAAATAAAAAAAAAAAACACAGCATCCTTTAACTCGTCGGGGCTTCGGCGTCGGGACCGGTGAGGTCAACGGTTTCGATCTTGGAGGTTTCAGCAGCGGGGTCAACAAGCGCGTTCGAGGCCTCTATAGCCGGAGCAGGAGTAGTGGAAGGCTGGGAGGGGGGCGCATCGGTCGCGGGCTGAGGGCTCATGGAGGTCAACTCCGGGTTCCCCCGAGCGAGCTCCGCCTCGGAAGGAGCCTCGCTGGACACGGTCCCGTCCGCATTAAGAAAAATTTCACATTCCCCCTCAGGCTCCTCCCCATCCAACTCCCCCATGGTCTCGTTATAGTTGGGGTTGAAGAAGACGATGCGGGGGTCAATGTGCCCGTACTTGGCCACCGCCTGTTTGACGCCCATCCGGACGGCCTGGTGGAACATCTTCCTCACACTTTCCACCAGCTCCGCCTTGTACTCCTCCGACTCCACGTACGCAGGACCCGCGACCTCGCAAGACCCGCGGCCTCAACCTCCTCATTAAGCTCAACAACGCGCTTCGAAAGATGGGCGATCTCCTCCTCAGCCTTCATAAGCCCCGCCTCTTTCTCCTTAAAGAAGTTATGCTCGACGGAGAGCTTGCCCCGGAGTGCCTCGTTTTCGCGCCGCAGCTACTCGGCAACCTCCTTCGCCTTGTCCGCTACCTCCTTCGTCCGCCTCTCCCCCTCTTTCGCCTTCTCTTCCCCTTCCCTCGCCTTCGCAACCTCATCACGGGTTGCGGCCTCCGCTGCCTTAGCCCGTTTCTCAGCCGTCGCGAGCTCCCTCGCCTGCTTCTCGCCCTCCTCCACGCGGACTTTAAGCGCCGCCTCCAGCTTCTCCATCTGGATATGGGCGAGGTTGATGCGACTTCGGTTGTAATTATCATAAAAGGCGTGCTGCAAAAAATTCACAAAAATAGTTAGAAAAAGAAAGAAACAAGAACGAAGTTCACGAGGGGCGAGACTAACCATGGCCGAATATCGGGCGGCCTCCTCGTCAAGGGCCGCATCAGTAAGGTTGTTGGCCCATGCAACCTCCTCTTTCCATTCATCCTTGCGCCACCTCACCGAAGCGCCCCGAGCCGGTCCAGGGCAGTGGAACTTGGCAGGTGAAGGACCAGCGGGGTCGACCACTCACCCCTCGAAATTGAAGTAGGGGATGACGTCCCTCCCCGACGGACCCCGCTGCTCGTCCGCCCTGTGGTCCTTCCCCGACGGACCCCGCTGCTCGTCTGCCCTGTGTTTCTTTCCCCCCTCCTTGCGAGGGGAGACCCCACCTTTCCTTTTATGCCCTCCGTCACCGGAGGCCCGGGGGGTTTGGGAGGACGTCTTCGCGACGTCTCCCTTCGGCGGAACCTCTTTAGAGGTTCTCTCCCCAGATGTCTTTGGCGGCGGGGGAGGAGGTTTTGGGTGTGATGAGGGCGGCTTCCCCGCGGGGTTCGGATCCTTGATGACTATCCCCTTCGGAGCCCGGGGGACCTCGGCTGTGGAACTCGAAGTCGCGTGTCTCTTCCCTTTTGACTTCGAGGTAGAGGTGGAGGTGGAGGTGAGAGCGCGCAGAAGATCCACTGTCAGAACAAAAAGCATAAAAAGCAAGTTAAGAGAGAATAAAAAACAATCTAAAAGAGGTTTATAACCTCGCTACCCAACAAAGAAAAGAAGAGCAACCAGGAAAGAGTTTAAAATACCCTCTCCACCCTCGCTTGGAGGGAGACTGAGGCTTAGGCCAGCCCGCTCAAGCTGGTCTTGAGAAAGGTATACTTGGTACGGTGTCGGGCTCGCTGTGGCGTATCGATCCTTGAGCGCCTGAAGCTCGGCGACCGTGTGCGGGCACACACACCTCTCAAAGGTGCCCGGCGTCACGGGAAAATTAAGATATCTCCCATGGGGATCTCGAACCAAGAACCATTTCGGTTTCCACGTCCCGACGTTCGATTGGGCCGTGGTGATCTTGACATTTGGCGTGCTAAGATTGATAAGGCAGGATCGAGGTTCCCTCCTCGCTAAGAATAGGGACGATAATTCATCACGATTCGGCTCGTCCCCAAGTTCGCGACTTCGAATCGTGTAAGCACACAACAGCCGCCAAGCGTTCGGAAACAACTGGGCGGGACAGATCCGCATGGCCCACAGGTAGTTGACAATATGCTGGGCCAGGGGCAGCCTGAAGCCTGCTTGAGGACTGAAGAGGTGCACGAAAACGCACCTTTCGTAGGACGCCAAGGGCCGTCCCCCCTCCTCGGGGAGCGCAAGCTCAACTCCCTCGGGCCAGGGGAAGTCCTTAGCGATCTTCTCGAGGTCTTCATGCTTGGGATCGGTGGCCATTCCCTCGGACAAATAAGACTTGGGGGTGCCCGGGGTCATGGGAATATGTTCCTCAAGGACAACAGGAACGCCAGACACGGCATCAGTAATATAAGCCGCGGGGAAGCTCGGGGGCACGTAGGAGGTAGAGGCCAAGGCAATTGCCGCATCCAACCGCACCTCAACCTCGGCAACGACCTCATCGGGGGTAGAAGAGGAAGCCATTTCGACACCAGAGTAAACACGAAGACGAGGGAAGAGTGAGTTGATCGAAGTAGCGGAGTCGCTAGAAGAAGGACCGTTGAAGACCAATGAAGGAGAACTCGGGTTCTGGGAGTCGCTAGGCTCTACACTCCCTACAGACTCAGACACGTCCTGGTAAAAACCCTCTTGAAATTTGAAAACGAAGCCAGGTGGGAGGCTCGCAGAAGCTCTCCTAGGCATGAAAGAGCAACGTCCAGGCCGTGAAAGGCTAGCACATGCAAAAGAAATGAGCAATAAAACACCGGGCAAGATAACCAAAGAGAAAAGCAACACGAGGTCACAACGACGAGAAGAAGAAAATCACGAGGCCATGAACCCGAGAGAAAAGCAACACGAGATCACGACGACGAGGGGAAGAAAATCACGAGGCCATTATCCCGAGAGAAAAGCAACACGAGGTCACGACGACAAGGAGAAGAAAATCACGAGGTCATTATCCCGAGAGAAATGCAGCGCGAGGTCATAACCTCGGAAGTAAAATTACGCGAGGTCATGGGGGAGGAAGGCCACGTGGCACCCTAGAGGCTACTCTGACAAGATAGGACGGCGAAGAGGAATTTGAAGCGTCAAAAAGGAGGAAGAGAGCCAACTAACGGTGGAAGCCAGCGGTGGAAGCCCAAACGTCCCGTCAATCAAAACATCATGACGTTTGGGCTCCCAAGGGCTTCAAAATACAAAAACAGTGGGGGAGATGAGCATGCAACCACCGACGGGCAGACAAAGGGTACGAAGGCATGGCGGTCGCCACCCTTACCCCACCGCTTCACCACCGTCTTGCCCCCACCACACCGGCGAACGAAACCCAAAAACCAAACCGAAAGAAAAAAACCAAAGTGGTGAAGACACCCCACCAAGGCGAGAGCCACCACCACCACTCCCGTTTTGCCACCATAACGACGGCGGGGGGAAGACCGGAAAACTGACCACCAAAAACCCGGGCACAAAATAAAACAGTAAAAATCAAAGAGGAAAGGCGGAGACGACACGCAAGGGAACACACGCCCTCGCCACCGCCGTTTCGCCACCGCGACACCGACGCGAAACTTCGGGCGAGGCGCCACCGCCCCTCCGAAACACGAAACGAACGCGAAATGGCGAAAAACCTAGGGCAACAAACATCAAGAGACAAGGAGAAAAAGGTCGAAGACTTACTTGTTCAGAGTCGGCGTCGAAGAAACAGTGGTGCAACCGGGAAGTAGAAAAGGGTTCGTCGGAAACCGCCTCGGAAAACTCACCGATGTCGCCTCACCCAGCCAACCACACGCTGCCTCACCTATGGACCAATCAGGAGCCCACAATCTCGGGCGTCCCACATCGGACCTTGGCCAAAACTCGATCCCTCAATCCTCTATAAATAGGGAGGAACCTCATAAGAGAAAGGGGTTGAAAAACATCTTAACTCAAGAACTGTCTTGCTCATTAAGGATCGACGTGATAGAAGCATCGTTAAAAGACCTCGCTATAGATAAGAAGAGTCCACAAAAAGACTTCAAGTCAGTCAAAAATCCCGCCTGCACTGAAGACCTCGCTACACAATCTCACAAGAATCAACACCATACTCAAGTCCACCTCGCCTCAAGATCAATCTCGCAACACTTAGGTGGAAGAATCATTTAGCAAAGTAGGAGATCTCGAATGTTGTTAGCTCGAGATCTCAACAACTTGTAGGAGGTCCAAGGTGTAATTCTGAACTTCTTGTTAAGCCCCGTTGGCTTGTAACCTCGGTGTAAGAACGATATCAATAAAAAGCAAGTGTTTGCACTATCAAAAATAATAACCTCGTTCCTTGTCTTTTAGCGAGTCGTTATTTCGGGTTTCATCAAGGGTAAAGTTAATTAGTTGGTTAAGGAGATATCAAAGGTCGGGTTAGTATTATTCTTAATATTGTTTTTTTATGATGATCTTTCCTTTAATTACATAAGCCTCGGTGGTTTAAATTTACAAGTGACACCTTAATCGGGTTACCTTGGTTCGGCTCATGCTTAGTCTAATCTCTTGCCTTATAAATGCTTTAGGGAATTGTTTCCGCTCGCGTTCTTAACTTCCGTCATCCTTAAGGATCCTTCATTTCGAGATAAGTCGTTTTTCAACTTGCTCGGTTCTTCTCTATCCTGTTAGATTGTGTACCGTTATTGTAGGGCGGGTTTTGGGAACTAGTCCCGAATACCTTTTAAATTGTTTTGAACTACTTGAGTTGTTTTGTGCGTAAATGGTTTGAAGGTGTGTTATCGGAAAAATATTTTGAAACGTTTTCTCTGTGTTGGTACCGTTTCCGACACGGCCCATCGTAGCTGGCGTTGAGGAAGAGTTGGCTACGTTTGACCCGTGTGACAGGGAAATCGTGCCCCTTCAAAATGAAAATTATTATCTGTGTGTTTTTGGCAAGTGCTCCAGTGGAGGCTTAGCCGGGGTTTAGAAGGGAGATTGTGAAGTGGAGTGAGAGGGCCTGCCTCTGCACTCGGCGCGGTGATGAGCGCCTTGGACGTCGGATTGTGGAAAAAGGAGGAATTGCATTGTTATGGGATTGTGATTGTAATGCGTATGTGGCTATGTGTGACTCACTATGACTAATTTAGGTATTGGCCTTTAGAGTTATGATTGCGATTGTGGATTGTATGCTGACTCTAGAAATGATTTCAAAACCATCTGCAATTTCCGTATTCTCTCTAGCTTGGTAGATTAGAAGCTGACCCTTCGGGGAATATTTTTCAGTTCCAGGTATGAATCAGGGAGACGTGCAGGAACCGAGGCTAGATGGCGGGCCGGAGCGGTAAAGAGCGCGTGTCATAGTGGGATGGGTTTATCTTTACGTTAGTTTAATTATGTTTATTTTAGGATGTTATGTTTACTATTATGTTGGAGTTGGTATATGATTTGATTTCGGTTTCCATCAAATGATTTATTGATGGTAAAGAATTGTCGGATTCAGGATATTTATATTTAGGTTTTTCGGGAACGTCTGCATGACTATGTTTTTCTAAGTTTTATTAAACAAAAGGTTGGATGTTTTTATTATGTTTTCTGGTCGTGCCCGCGTTGCAAGATCCTAGAGTGTAGTTGTCAACCTATTTATTAGTACCTTGTAAGGTCTATTTCCTAGTAGCGCCTCGTCGGAAGTCGGGGTGTTACATGAACAACTCTTTTACTTGATCAATTATACAAGCAAATGAAACTAAAAACTAAACTACATGGTTTGAGAAACAACACCAAAACTATGTAATTTAACATAAATGTTATATTGTATATAATATATAGTATAGTATAGTTTATTCATGAACATGTAATCTAGTTTTTTATGAGTGTATAATCGAGCTTGCTCATGTGCATAAAATCGAGCTTGCTCATAAGCAAACGATCATAGTTATCTTGTGCTCAAGCTCAGTTCATTTTTCTTTCGAGCCTTAAAATTGTGCTCAAGCTTGGGTCGTTTACAAACCGAGCTGAACACGAACAAGATTTAACCGAGTCGAACACCGAATTTCTCATGAACGGCTCAGTTCATTTACAGCCCTATATATAACAATATTTAATTATCAATTTGGTATGGGATTGAATAAATTTTTATCTAAATGAAAGAATTTTCAAGTTTATAGTATGTTATTCACTCACTCACCTTATTTAATAATATTATTTAATTTTACACATTATCTAATAATAAACTTTCTCAATTTGGTATCTTGTTACCCAACTTAATTAATGAATAATATAAATTTTTATAAATTATTCTTCACCCCACTTTCTCTATTTCGAGTTCGGATTGAGTACAGGTTTAGATTGTTAAAATTTATGGGTCAATTAGGTAAGGCCATTATAGGTTTTTTTTTACATGGTTAGGTCGATCAATCGGGTCAAGAGTAATGCCTTTCTTAAGATTATTAAAATCTATATCTATATATATATTATAAAATAGAAAAATGTGGACAGTTAATACCTCATTTAATTTGACCCAGTATTCTAATTCCACTATAAGATAGTTTTATGCATACATATATAATGTAACATAATACCATTCATCAATTGCATGAAAATATATACCTAACAAATTTCATATGATGATTAACCTATACCTTACAAGTTTTAGAATGAATTATTTAGATTTAAAATTTTCACATATCTAGCAAGATATAATAAAACCTTTAAAAATATAGTACCTAACAAATACCTTATTCTTGTGATAATCCTCCATATTCTTAATCAAATTACAAATATTATGATATTTGTTTTTTTCTTTAATGATATTTTTTTACTATTATGTAATTCTCCTATTAAATTGATAGGAACTATCTATCTAGATTTTCATTGCTCTTTTCTTATCCAACTATAAGTTAACATCATAAAGAAAAGAAAAAAAAACTAAATATGCTCATTAAAAATCAACTCATTCTATAATATGAGGATTGAGGAGTCATGACTTATGGAATTCCTATACATATCTTTCTAATCTACAATTAACTATATATAAAATTTTGCAATTAAGTGCTTTTATTATCATTGACTTTAACTACCCTAGAATGTCCCTTCATATTGCTTTTTGAATGAGATGTTTCATTTCTTGAAAGGATTTGAAGAAAAATGAAAGGGTGGAAAATGAAAAAATTGAGGCATAAATGATAAATCAATTCGAGAATATAAAAAGTTATTCTCCTCAAGGTTAATTTTTTGAAATTCAACCATCCAAATTCCCTATTTCTTCAAGCTTCCTATATATATTAGCAAAGAATGGACTAAGGGTCGGAGGTCCTATTCAAAATCACAACTAAATCACAAGAAAAGCAACGAGATGATTGGAGTAAAAAGAGTTTAGAGAAAATAGAGGATGCAATCATACAAAATTATCATTGGCTTATCTTTTTCTTTATGAAATTTTTTCATATGTTAATCAAATCATGTTGCTCTTCGATTTAGCATGACATGAAGATTTCCATGAAATAGGTTTACTAATTGCAACTTTTAATTTCCATCACTATATAATAATCCGTACTTGAAAATTGTATTTGTAAATTATCTCTTTTTTCTTGCCACAACTTGAGCATTTGATTAGTTTCATGTAGTTAATATTAATTTCTATGAAGTATCTTCATCTAGCTCATAGGGACTTCAAGGATTATTTTTTCTACAATATTTTTGATATCTCGATTGAGGTAATATTTTTATTGTTTATTTTTTTATTTAATCGTTATCTTTTATTACTAATTTGCACTTACAAGTTAAAATAACCAAAATTTTAGTTTTTATAAAAAAAAACATAAAAACATCTTAAAATAAATAAATAATAAATAGAATTAATGATGGAGTCAAATCATGTTCATTAGTAAAATGTAAGTAAGATATATATATTTTAGAATTATTAATGATATATACTTTTATTTTCAAGTTTTGTGAACGATCTTGCTTCATCAATTGTGATTATTCTAAATGGAAGGGAATGTTCATAAGTTTGTCAGAATAAAATGTCTATTCGAGTCTCAATCTCTTTAAACCTTTCATGTTTACGTAATAGAATTTATTTTTAGTAAATCATATCATTTTTTAAATATTAGAAAATCACACTTTACATCCAAGAAAATCACATTAAATCATAAAATAACTTTTTTAACATTTCTGAAGTGGGTATGAATATTGCGAATTTGAGATTAATTTCATTTATATTAGAGATCATTCTTTCTTTTCTTCTTTTTTTTGTTGGAAACCAAATACCCTTTCAATTTTAGTTAAGTAGATGAAAATAGATCATAAAAAGCTCAAGCATACAAAAAACATGAGAATGAATGAAAAAACCAATTATAGTAGAATAATTTATGAAGATATTTTATAATTTCAAAAAATTTATATTAGACATTATAATTAATAAATATATAAGATATTTCATAATTTCATTGCAAACATATATTAGCCAATATCTAAAGTTCTTACCTTATTACCAGGGGCGGAGCCAGGAATGAAGTAATGGAGGGGCCAAATTCTTACATTATACACATATAGATTACTAAAAGTAATTGAATAAATTATACTATTAAGTATAAATTAGTTAAATTAACAATCTATTCAACAAATTCTTGCATATTTATTATTAATTCGCTATTTGATTATAATATTAAGAATAAATTAGTTAAACTATAAGTGATATCAAATTTATAAAATTAACATAACAAATAACAATTGAATAATATCACCAAAAAATAACAATTGAATAACCAATTAACTAATAATTTTATATTCTTATCACATATTAGATTTAGAATTTAGTATTATTCATGTAATCAGAAATCAGTACTAATTCCAATCTGAGTTTAAAAATCAAATTAATTATTCATGTAGATTAGTCTAACACTACTCTGAATTAATCGACTATTCTGATCTAAATTCAGATTTCAATCACACTTGATAAGCGATAGCTTTGAATTATTGAGAGTTTTAGATCTCATAAAAAGTTAACTAAAGCCAACTCTAACTCTAATTTAGATCTGAATCAAAAATTAACCAAGTAATTGTATATGTGTATAACAACATCAAAATAGAACCTAATTCAGTTGATCCCACACTTTTCAGTAGTGATGGTGTGATTTTGAATCCGATTCGGTTGAATTCCGAGTGCCAGCTGGTTCTGCACTTCAGCCTCTATCTCGCTGTCCGACTGGCTTTTGGCGACTGCTCGATACCGACTCCGACGGAAGCGCCGACACCGACTCACCGTCACCTACTCCGAGAAGTGAGATCACCAGAAGAGTTGGTGTAATGGTGTTGCCGAGTTCCCATTTCGGAACTCCTTTATGGTCTTTGGAATTGTGAAGAAACAAAAGAGTTAAATTGAACGAGTTATTGCAGGCGTTGTTTTTGATCGGTTTTTGAAGAAGAAGAAACGAAACTGGGAACTTGGAAGATCGGGAAGAATTAATTAATGCTACAATAAATTTTTTTGTTTGGGGAGGCCATGGCCCCCACCCGCCCTCACGTGGCTCCGCCACTGCTTATTACAATCTATCTATAAACCAATAAAGTAAGCTTTTTCACAATCAATGCTTAGACATTTTATAATTTCATTGCAAACATACATTACCCAATACATAAAGTTCTTAACTTATTTATATTTATATAATTGTACACATGAAAAATCAGAAATATATGGCCCTAAAACAATATGTAAAATCAATATTGTATTTATTTATATTATTCAATATTGTATTTAATCTCTTAAATACAAAGAATAAATAGATATTATTAATATCTTAAAAAAAAACAAATACATATATACACAATTCTTCTATTTATATAAAAAATGTAACTCGTGCATAGCACAGGTATCACCACTAGTATCTATAATACTATAAAATTAAATAACTTGACAATTATTGCTCATACAAATAATAAGATAAATTATAATTTCATTATAACCATATAATAATTCTATAGCATTATAAGATTAAATTTTATCAATAACTAATGCTCAATCAATTTATAAGATTTCTATAAATTCATTAAAATATTATAATTTTAGGAAAAATAAAAATTTGGTCAACCTATAATTAAATGACGAGATTAATGCTAGGTTTATTCCTCTTACAAGGAATCCTATGACACCATAAAATAGTATAGACAATAATTAATGTGACATTTTTATTCTAAAGTAAAATACATAAGCCAAAATCAATATTTAGGAAAAATATGCTACCCCACAATTAATTTCACAGGAAAAAAATGGTAAATTTATAATTAAATGACGAGATTAATGCTAGATTTATTCCTCCTACAAGGAATCCTATGAACATAAAATAGTATAAGAAATTTAAGACAAAACGTTTTGGTAATAAATGCCCATGAAATTAATGAGATATTTTATTTTGAATAAAATGACACTTTATAATACACATACACTCCATATATAAGACAATAATTAAGCTAATGTTTTATTCCAAAAATACATAATACAAAGTTGATAAATAAAATATATAAGAGAATATTGTATCTAAAATTGTATTCCAAACTAAATACATTAGCCAAAGTCAATGAATAAAATGAGACATTTTATTTCAAATAGAATGACACCTCATAATACGTACATATACATCATATGTAAGACAATAATTAATGTGACATTTTATTCCAAAGTAAATACATAAGCCAAAATCAATATTTAGGAAAGATATACTACCCCACAATTAAGTTCACAGGAAAATAAAATAAAAACTTAGTCAACCTATAATTAAATGACGAGATTAATTCTAGGTTTATTCCTCCTACAAGGAATCCTATGACACCATAAAATAGTATAAGAAATTTAATGATAAAGCATAAAGCCATAATTAATTGTTTAACTATTCAAATTTCTTGCAATGTAACATATAAGTGAATTTAAGATTATATTAATTAATTTAATTTTTATGACTAAATCCAAACAACTTTTTAAATTCTTGAAACCTTCGAGGACCTTATTATAAAAGTCATATCATCACTTTGACCCCCTTATAACTAGCCATATAGAATTGTTTCGCACACGTGTTGATAATTAAGAGTGAACGAATCATTGGTTGGACGAGAGCTATAAAACAGTCTACAAGAAGCCAAGTTGGAATCAATCTCTTTCAAAACAAGATCAAAGCAATGTAGGTTCTCCCTGTCTGATTTGTATCTCTTTCATTTCCTCTTTGATTTTCCTTATATCAAATCATAAATCATCTTTAAGAAAATAAAAATTTAATTATCCCTCTCTTTCTTTGTTTATTTTTGCAGGAATGATTCAACACAAATATCATGTGGAGCTTGCAAGAGTAGAAATCTTTGGAAGACGCTCAATACTTGATAATGTGTAAGAAAGTAGATTTATAGTACCCCGATTGTAGAAAATTGTAGAAATTAGTGCATCCATCTCGATCTTTAAAAAAACCTTTTGTATAGTTATTGCGGTATTTTATTTTTCTTATTCATGTAATTTCTATTAAAACAAACAATTCTTGCAATCTCCTTCATGTGCTAACCCTTGCAATAGTAGAAATAAATTGAATAGACTCAATAGTCGATAATGTGATAGAAAAGCACATATACATGTAGATTGATTATAATTCATACAATATTCCATTTCTCTTTCTCATGTGATTTATATTAAAAACATTCAATTCTCCTTTAAGTGAAACAAAAACATAAGATTCCTTCAATTTTTATTCATTACTAATCCATTTTAAAATGTTGGAACTTTTTCAAATTTATTACAAATTTAGACCATGTATATTGCACTAATTAATTATAGTCATATTTAGAGTTTAATCATTATCATTTTATAAACAAAAAATAAAAAAATATTTTATCAAAAAACTGTATAATAACTAATGGTCATTGGTTTAAAAATCGTCATTGTTCATTTCTCAAATATTATAAATTATCATTTCTCATAATTTTTAATTGTATAAAACTCAATAAAAATGTTAAAATACTTTATTAAAATATAATGCTAATTAATATTGCAGGGTTGGCGTTACTATGTAGTGAAGTATAGAAATCTCAAAAGGTATGAAGAAAGTAAATATACCATAAAATCCATTTATAATCGATCTATTAAATAATGTACGAAATAAATCCACTTTACTCCATTCATTTTAATTGTATGGCTATTAAAACTCTTACAATATAACATACAAGTGAATTTTAGATATATTAAATTAATTAAATATATGTTCAAACAACATTTTAAATTCTAGAAACCTTCAATTACTATATTATAAAAGGCAGAATACATCAATAGACCCCTGTACTTATACTTTTTTTCCTATTGGACCCTTGTACTAAAAAATGTTCAAACAGACCCCTGTACTGCCCCCAATTTTACCTATTGAACACTTTCAATCTTATTCTCCTTCCAGTGTACATCACGCGCCTTATGTCTCATGTTATTTTGCCAAATAAGCCAAAATGGTCAAATACGTACATGTTATTTTGGCAAAATACGTACATGTTACATAAGGCGCGTGAAGACTTGAAAGTGTTCAATAGGCAAAATAACATGACACATAAGGCGCGTCATCTCATCTTCATAAAGTGAATGAATCATTAATTGGAGGACAGATTTGAAAGAATCTATAAGAAGCCAAGTTGGAATATGGATAATGTAGGATAAATTAAACACTTGCACATATAAAAATACATGGAGATATTAGATCCAAGTGTTAGAAGTTTGGTGTGACATTATACATTCTTTTATTTTGCATAAAAGTATTATTATTGTTGTCGTTATGAACTTCTGTCTCATCATCATGATCATGATCATCATCATCATCATCATCATCATCATCATCATCTCGAGATATGACATGTCAAAAGGACTTTGATAACAATCATCATAAGAATACCTTTTTAAGTAAAATTATATTAAAATATTGTGTATAAAAATTACAAAAATTATACCGTGCGTAGCACAGGCATCACCAACTAGTATGCTATAAAATAGAAAAATTTTGGGTAATTAATGCCTCATTCAATTGCCTAAATATTAATACTAATTCTATTATTAAAAATCTATAAATTAAATATATGTCTATAATACTACAAGGCTAAATCCTCTTCACAAATAATGCACATAAATTTGATATCATTTTTTTGCCTCATTCAATTGCCTAAATATTAATACTAATTCTATTATTACAAACAATAACTTTTTATAATGCTATAAACTTAAATAACTTGACAATTAATGCTCATACAAATAATAAGATTTTTTATAATGTCATTGCAAACATACACATACATATTAATAAGATATTTCATGATTTCAATATAAACTTTTTATCAAAATTAGTGACACATTAGAATTGATTATATTCTAAATGGATTTTTATATTCAAAATAGTTATTAATATGTTTCATTTCAACTCTTCTTTTTCAAATAAATAAATTAAATATCCTTTCATGAAGAATTTTTTATAATAATACTTATAATAGAAAGCCAAAAGTTTAATGAATTTGTTAATGAGATCAAATTAAATATGTTTCATTTCAACTCTTCTTTTGGTTTTATAATTTTTTTTTCCAATTTTATCTTTTGTTAATGAGATCAAATTTACCAATGTTTGTCGTCTCCCTTCTATTTAAATATAAAATTTACTATCATTTTCTCTTCATATCTAAAGTAAGGATTATGTTATTATTTACCATTTCTTAAATCTGAATTTTCATAAAATAAGTGATGTTCCAAACGTTGTCATTGTGGAAAAAAAATCACCTATATTCCTAATAGATAAGCTTTTTAAGTTAAACATAATCTTAAAATTATTTTAGGACTAACTTTTTTTTTCTTTTTTTAATCAAACAAAAAAATTTGACCAATGTTGCCTTTGACAAGTCAACATAATTAAAGATTGAAACAACCACCCTTTAATATATACACCGGTTACAAACAAGACCTAATTACTGCCACAAAAAATTAATTAGCATTATAAAACATTTAGTGCTAAATATTTATTGACTTGATTCTAAACAATACGGATATACCTTATAAGGAATATGAAGAATCATGTACCATATCCATATGTAGTATAAATAGATCTTACCCAATTTTCATTTTAATCCATATATAGCATAATTGTTTATTGGTGATTTTCCCTCTATATCCAACATCTTGCTCGATCAATTCAAAGTAGGTATGTAGACGCAGTATATTACAAATAAGATAATCTTTTCTTATGAAATCTAACATTGTTAGCTATGGATTTTTTCCTTTAGTGGCTCCTTGTCCTTCCAAGTAGTACAAATAGTGGTGTTTGAGAAGGTAACTAAGTTTTCATTTGATCTCATTTTTCCCACCTTGCATATGGACAATAGATATTGTGATTTACGTATAATTTCTGTGAGTTTTGATCATATATCTTTATATTTTTATGACCAAAAAATGTATTTTTATAGTTTCCTGACAAAAAAAATTATTTTTTATGTCATTCATTTTTTCGTGATTATTTGTATATTATTATAAGTATATAACTCTTTGTACAATTTTTTTTCCTTGGATTTATCTATTCATCAACAATAATTCGAAACAATCAATATAAGCTAAATATGAAGAATTGTTCAGCTTTTTTAAAATTATCTTTAGATTATTTATTAGTATAAATAGTTATTATCACTTTCTCATTTCATATCATATATAACATAATTTCTAATATTTCACCTATATCCGATTTGTTTTGCTTAATGCATAGTATTATTGTTAGAACAATTCTTATGATATCAACGTTAGTTTAACGAGTTTGTACTTTCTTTTGTTGTTATCTATAAATTCTTTGATTCGGTGGTTCTTTCACCTCCCAAACTATACAAATTTTAGTGTTTGAGAAGGTAATCAAGATGTTCTTCGTTTCTTCTACAAAAACAAAAGATGTTCTTCGTTTCTTTTACTTTGAACATCATGAAGATAATAAAGTTTTATTTTTATATTATGTTCAAAATTTTGATCATAGATAATAATCTTTTGTTGCTGTCACTCATTTCATAAATTTTTGTTAAAAGTTATTTTCATAATTATGTACATTAATAAAATTATTTTTGATTAACTTTTATATTCATCATCAAAATGAGCTAAAAGTGAAATAATAAATTCTATTGTATAAAAGATCTAAGAATACATTGGGGTCAATAAAAATTATGGAAGATTAAATCCATAATCTTGATCAGTTATATGAAGCAAAAAAATGCCCCATTTATGAAGGTGTAATATGTGTTGATAAGTTGGTATATCATTCACATTTATATCAAATTGAAAATGTACCTCAATATCCATTTAGTTCCAACCGCACATAATTTAATCTTTCTTGAAATGTGGTCATATAGATTTATCGTTTATAAAGCTATAATTTTTTCCTCAATATTATCCCAATATTCAAAACAAGTAAAAAATGGTAGATTAAAGTTTAAAAAGAGTTTACAAGATGCCAAGTTGGCAGTGGAGAAGAGGCGAATGTGTGGATGTACACACAAAAATGCATGGATGTAAGTGTACTTTATCTCCGTATGAGGATATGAAGATAGATTAGGACAAGTCTAATGCTTAAGAGCATGTATAAGAAAATTATAGAAAAGTTATAAATTCTTGAGCAATATATATTTTTCTTTTTTTCTTTTTTTTTGTAATAATGTAATATATTTACTTATAATCAAGTTACATCTTTTAATATTTTTGTATCTATATTTATGTTTGTGTTAGTGGTTATATTTTCTCCAATATATAGAAGAGATGAATACTGCAAAAAAAGTGATTGTGATTATTTACAACAAGGTACAATATCAATGTTTTTTAATATTTGTTTTTTATGGATGCTTAAATCTATCGCTAAATACATATAATACAAAATGGAAAATTATTGCACAATCATATGGCTGAGAATTTACAATTTTATTCTTAAAATACATTAATTTTTACATTCAAATTTTTATTCCTTCTAACTTAACAATAACATACTATAGTTAACATTATATTATCTTTGTACTCAATTAATCAACTACACTTCAACAGTCTATTTAATTATTTAAATATTTTTTAATATATGCAAGGCTCGTATTAGGACGATAAATCCCACTAAAGTACAAAAAAATTATATGAAAGGAATATACAACTAATATACGAAAAAATATAACTTTGCCTAGATAATATAAACATAATAAATTGGAACCCGTGCAATAGCACGGGCCATCCATCTAGTATCGTATAATACATAAATTTACATCTTAAGAAAATTCCAAATTCATGTCCATTATAATTTAAAATTTTGTGTTTGTGTGAATAAGCCAATAAGATTAGCTCATGTATTTGTTTTTATATTACTAATAAAATTCATAAAAAATAATTTATTTACGAATCTTATAAAACATAAGAAAGTCATTGTAAAAAACTTACAATTTTCTTAATTTAATTCATTCTTTAATTTAAGGCGATTTTGCAGTAATACACCAACTAAAAATGTTTATTGCAAAAATGATCATGTTATACTTAAATAGCATTTGAATACCCACGTGGGCATCTTTGCTATAAAATGAACATTAATAAATTTTTTTTTAAATAAATAAAAATACTTTTTTTGATTTGTGAGTTTTTTTATTTATGAGTTTTTTGATTTATGAATACCCACGCTTGGATCTCGGTGGAAATTCATCCGGGTCGACTCGGGAACCCACAGGGATCTGGGCTGGATGGTCGGCTAGGGTGGCCGGAAAAAGCTTGGAATGGGAGGCCAGCGACGCTTGTGGCCGGAAACCACCAGGGAATGGCCGGGAAGGTCGGGTCCGGCCGGGGGAGCTTCGATGGATCCGGGATCAACAAGGGGATGGCCGAGCTGCGCCTAGATCTGACGGGTTAGGGTTCCGGGGCGCGCAAGGGACGATTGGGGGGAGGCGCGACTTTTCCGGGGTGTAGGGTACTGGGTGTAGAACCTCGGGATAGCAGTACCACACTTATATCTACGTTAAGTTTTGTATAGTGTTAGCTACGGTTTCGTTCGTTAGTACCTTAATTACTTTTGCAAGATGACGAAATATCTCTGTGTTGTCGTTTGGTTGCTTGTTGTGTTGTCTGAAACGATATTCTTTATTGCCTTGTTGCTCTGTTTGACTATATTCTTTTGAAAGGAGAATTAGCCGTGCTTGTTGAATTGAATAACCTTGTTTTGATGATTTAGTGTTGTTTTGGTTGTTGCTTTTATGGAATCATGTTTGGAGTTTTAAAGTTGAGAAATAACAGTCCGGGGACAAACAGACTCTTAGGAGGAAGTATTTGTAAGAACCTCAAACTAGTTGCAGCATTCCTTTATCGTTTTGTCTTTTGTAAGTTTCGGGACGAAACTTTCTTTAAGGGGGTAGTAATGTAATACCCGGATTTTCGAAAAACCCGATAATTAATTCATCCATCTCTTTTATTCCATTTTTATTCATACTACTCTTCTTGTTGATGTTTTGGGCCGAAAAGCCCAATAACACAAGCCCACCTCCTCTCCCTCTCTTTGCTCCTTTGCCCTAGCTCTCTAACGGATTCATTCATGCGCCGCTCATCTCAATGACTCAATGAGAGGAGGCAGTGAGAAGTTTGTGTCGCTCATCTCAGTAGAAGAAGGAGAAGACTATAGTCGTTCATCGTCGTCGTTGACGCTTTCGAGAGTAGTCCCTCGCCCAACATCGGAGCTGTCTAGCCTTAGTTCGGGCTGCAACAAGGCCAATTCTCAAACTCGAAGCCTCAATCGAGTTTAATCGCCAGATCTATTCGCTCGCGCAATCGTAGGTTCTTCGGTCGTCTTTAGTCGGTCTCAACTTCCGGGTTCAGGCGCCAAGACCTTGCAGATTCGCGACGTTCACCCCGTCGATCGAAGTCTCGCCACCGCTTTGTCGTCGATTTCCGGCCTTGTCGTCTGTGCTGCTCTCGTTAGAGTCCTGTGCACTGAGTCGTTTGCGATCTCGAGGCGCTGATCTCGATCCCCACCGGTCAATTCACCGCCAGTGTAGTACTCCGTTCCAGGTCAAAGCTGGGCAAGAGTTGCCATCAATTGCATCCTATCACTGCTCGAGCTTGGCCTCCGTGTTGATCACCTCTCAAAGGTAGCCTTCGGTTGTTTGTTAAACAAATAAAAAAAAATCGTGGGAGTGTAATCTTTAAATTAGGATGTTTAATCCGTGTGAATACGTAAGTTTTCATTAGAGGTGGTGTTTGATTTGTTAATAATATCAGTAAAGGTCATGGAGATTAATTAAAGGTAATTAGTAGAGATTGGTAAATTAATCGGTGTCGGTTCTGATGTTTGTGCGTGGAGTGGGGGATATTCAACAATATGTGAATCTATGAATATTTTGTGGTGAATAATGTGTTGCCTGGTTTTGTAGGTAGTTGATGGATGGAAAGTATTATAGGTAATTTTTGTTCGTAAACTCATACTTTAAAATTAGAGGATAATAAGGTTTTAGCTTAATTAGTGAATGGTGGTTAGCATGTCTCTGGTTTAGGCCAATTTCTAGTTAGGTATCTAGAAACTAATTATGTAATTATATATGATAACTAGTTGGTTCAATCTAGAGTTTGTTAGTTAAGTTAGATTTTTGTTTTTGCTTAATTAAGTTAGTATCGAATCGGTGTTATATTTTTATAGTCAATAGTTGGGTTATTAGTATTTATATACATATCATTTAGTAATCGGATTGCTTGAGAAGGTTGGGTTTTCGTTTGCGACTATAATGAAAGTAAAGTTTTGATTGTAGGTGAGTCTTTTTGGAAATACGAACTTAGTTTGAGTACGAACTATGTTTTTGATAGTAGTTTGTTGCGTTACCTTTGTTAGGACTTAGGAGTTCACGTTGCCGGTTTGCTTAAGTTGTCGAGAATCCGTCTTCCAGGTAAGTCGTTCTGCGACTTGCTCGGCTTACTTCAATTCTTGTTAGATTGAGTGCCATGTATGTGGAATTGGTTTTGGGAACTAGTCCCCTTGCATATTATTTTTTAAAAATAAAATTCTCTCTTTATGCTTGTGAACATCGTAATTGTTGTAGTCGTAATTGTGTTAGTTCCCATAATTGTAAATTGTGTGTATAACTGTATTGTATTTGCGATTGTAACTGTGTGATTTGGAAACTGTAACTGTAATCGTCCTGGAAAATGTAAATGTTATTGTTGTTGTGCTTGTAATTGCGTTGTAGTTGTAATTGTATTGGTAATTGTGAGAATAGTTGTAAATGTGATTGTATTTGTGATTGTTTTTGTGATTGTGATTGTGATTGTGAATCTGATTGTGGTTGTGAGTTTGATTGTAATTCTGAATTTGACTGTGACTATAAGTGTGCTTGTAATCGTAATTGTAATTGTGATTGTGTCTGCAAATATGATTGTGTTTGAATTGAAATTGTAATAGTGCTTGTTATTGTGATTGTGACATGTTCAGGTCTATTTTTCTTCCGCTGCGTATTTGTTTTCGTCTTTTGAGGAGCTTATGATCTGTTTTGCTTGGAATGAGTGAATTGGTTGTATAAACCTTATTTTTGAAATGATTTCATATTACGTGTTTATATATGATTTTAGAATTATGAGAAATCGTTTTAAGCATTTTTCGTTATGCGTGCAATGGGTTCCACCGGCATGACCATGGAGCACGGGATAAGCTGAAGATGAAGTGGCCCCCGAGCATGGTCATGCGGCTGGAAGGGACCCTTTCTAAAAATAAACTAAATTGTTTTGGCAAACGCTCTAGTAGAGGTTTAGCCGGGGAAAGAAGGGTGGACGAAGGAAATGGGCACGTGTTTAGTTATGCGCCCTGACCGTGCGCCATGGATGAGAGGCCGGAGGGTGCCATTTGGATTTGAGGAGGATTGTTTTGATTGCTATATTATCTGGCGGATTTTGTTTGAATGGTCTCGTGTTAATGGGTTTTGTTTAACGTAATGTATTTTGTGGTTATATATGTGGGAAGATCCTTATGAATATTACTGTTGTCCTTGTTACTATTATTGATGTTTCTGTATTAATTTTACTATTGTGATATTGTTGTATTTTTAATGTGATGTTAATTGTGATGGGGTTTGTATGTGTGTGTGTATCCGTGTGTCTGTCTGATTGTGTGTCTGTGTGTATGGGTGTCTGTGTGACTATCTAACGTTAAGTGTTGAATTGATAATTATTAATTTATGTATGAAAAATTGATTGCTAGGGTTATGTGTGGTTTTTCAAACGTTCTATATGCATCTCACGCTTTCTAGCTCGGATTAGAATTGTAGCTGACCCTTCGGGGAATATTTTTACAGTTTCAGGTACTTTTCAAACATCGTGATGGACTCTCTACAAAGGGGTAAAGCGGATGTTGGCGACGTGTCATTAGTTTAGGTCGTTGGGATCAATTTAATCATGTATTAAAAGTTGTCTGTTGAATAGTTTTGTTACTAGTTGGATAGACTGGTTTAGGATAGTTTGAGATTACAGAATGATTTAATTGTTATCTTCTATTAATGAATTCAAGAATACTATCATGTTTTTCACCCTCTGATTTAAATAAAAAGTTGGATGTTTATTTGTTTTCTCGTCGTGCCCGAGTTGCAAGATCCGAGTGAAATTGTTGTCCGACCAATATGAGTAGTACCCAGATAGGGTTTACCACCGAGTGGCGCCCCGACGAAAGTCGGGGTGTTACACTGGGCAGGGGCCGCGTTGGGTCAGTGGCGGCGGTTTGCATCGGATCTCGCGAGTTATGGTTTCGGGGCTCGCAAGGGACGGTTGGGGTGAGGCAAGACTTTTTCGGGGTGTAGGGTACGGCGCAGGGGCCGCGCTGGGTCAATGGTGGCGGTTGGTGTCGGATCCCGCGGATTAGGGTTTCGGGGCTCACGTTTGGCCGCGCGTTGGGGACGACAGGGCGAGGGGTGGGGTGCGATTGGGCTGGGGGTGGTCCATGCGAGGTGGGTTCACTGGTGGCTAAGGGAGGTCGCCGGTGGAGAAGCGACGGGCTGGTGTCGGGAGAGAAAGAGAGTCGCAGGAGAGAGAAAGAGAGTCGCAGGAGAAACGCAAACCTTTAATTTACCTTTTTTCTTTAATTCCTAAAAAATTGCATTTGGGGGATGAGTGGGTATTTTTACAATAAAAATGGGACCCACTTAATTAATTTTGGTAAAGTTGCAATTTTGAAAAAAGGTATACCTTTTTTCGCAATATTGACTTTTTTTGGTATATTTACTACTAATTTGTCTTAATTTTATATCTAATAATCTACATATATTATTTAAAATAATAGCCTAATATTTATTTTAAAAAGTCCTTACGCAAGGCACAAGTCATAAACTAGTTGTAACCCTAAACCTTATAACCATAACCCAAAATCATAACATTAACCCTACATAATAGCTTAAACCTATAACTTATAACCATAACCTTAGACCCTAACCCTAAACCCTAACTCATAATTTATAACCCTAAATCCTAAATATTAGCCTAAACTTTAAACCATAACCATAACCCTAGACCTTAAATAACAACCTAAATCCTAAACCAAACATGAACCCTAACTCCATGACCTTAACCCTAATTGCAACACTAACCCAAACTATAACCCTAAACTCTAACTAATAGACTAAACCCTAAATACTAGCACTAAATCCTAAATACTAACCCTAAACCTTAATTGTAACTATAACCCTAAATGTTTAGATGCCCTACTTAAATTGTAAAAAATACAGAAAAGAATATATAAATAGGGGAGCGCTCTGGTATTTTACTTATTAGAGTGTAATGTGTGGTTTACCTCAATCAAAGTTAATAATGAGTTAACATAATTAGAAAAATATGGAAGAGAGGAAAGAATAAAAGTTACGTTGAATTGATGAAGGAAAATAGCCGATTTTTAGGGATATTACTTTGAAAACGTTTGTTATCAAAATTAAATTTGAAGAAAATATTTTATTTTAGGATTTAAAATCACACAAACTAAAATCTTTGAGATATCAGACATTTAAAAAAACAAACTTTCTTTTTATATATGGCAGTTGGATGATATTAGAGATTAATAAGAGTGAGAAAATTTTAAAAAAATTTATTTAATTTATAAATACAAAAACTCTGCAAAATTATTGAATAACTATTATTCGATGTTTGAATAATTATAGGATTGAACATGTTTTAATGTTTGCATTATGTAGGTTGAATAATTATAGAATTGAACATGAATAACTCATTTCAATTACACATTTTTTAAGTTTTGAATATTTGTGTTGAATAATATGCGAAAGTATTAGGTTTTGAATGACAACGAGATAACGTAATTGTATAATGCATGAATGATGTTGTTTGTTAAAAAAGTATATGTTTGATCTTGAATAATTATGTTTCATATTATGAATAATATATCGGAAAAATTAGATTGTATGCTACAGATACTACTATTAATGTTTATGTAACAAGTTTTAAATAGTCTAAAAAGTGTCATTCTTAGAATGAATAATACGTCGTCAATTAAATTAATAGTGAATTATTTGAATAAGATCGACGTAACGATCGAATAAGTGATATGTATATGATGAATAATAGGTGAAAGTGCATACAATTAGTGAACATAAGAAAGCGTTAGTTGAGTAAGTATCTATTTATTTGACTGTACACTAATATCAAAAATAAATATTTGTCTTCAAAGTTCATCCAATTACACATTTTCACCATTCTTGAATAACTCCATTGCAGAAGGTGATGTCTCTTTATTTGGTGGTGTTTTTATATATGATTTCCTTTGTAAATATGTTTCTTTTTCCCCTTTTCTTGTGTGTTTTGTTCATTTTTAGCTTAGTTCCCGTATTTCTATGAGATTCGGAGACTACGCGCGTTTTATGTGTTTTGTAGGTAATTTGGCATGGATCAAGGGTCGTTTTGAAGGAGGATCGGAACATGGAGCAAGGCCCGAGCTTAAGCGGGAAAGAGAGGAGCAAGCCATGAAGGAGAACAAGAGAAAAGCCAACAAGAAGAAGGTGGAACGAGGTCCGGACCGAGTTGCAACCAACGCCGGGCCCGACTTGAGTTTTCAACCTCGGACCGACTTGCACAGTAAGTCGGGCCCGAGGTCCTCCGTGTCGGGCCGAGTCGGTCGATTAGGGCTTGGGCTCCAAGGCACGAAATGGTGAACTTCCACTTTTGCCCCTCATCTATAAAGGCTCTCTTGTCTTCTAATTTTAGGAGGTTCCCACACTTAGCAAGGAACCCAACCCTCAAGAGGATACTTGGAGAGCAAGGAGGAAGGAGAGGAGAAGGAGAAGAGAGAGAATCGGCCAAGGAGAGGAAGATTTGATAGGTTTGGTTGATAGATTAGCCTTGCTTTGTTTTGATCTTGTGGATTTGGAAACCTTTGATTGGAGTTTGTGGATTGCTTTTGATTTGTGAATGAAACTTTGCTTTTGTTTGAGATTGATGATGTTGATTGCTTTGCTTTTTGATTTGTTTGCTTTCTTTGTTTGCCATATGGAGTAGATCTCCTTGATCTTGGGTTATGGGGGAAAACACTAGCTAGGTTTGGGCTAGAAACCCCAATTCCATAGCCTTGAGTGCTTGATCTAGGAACCCACTCTACATAGAGCTACAATTCCTTGCGAAAGTAAGGAATCAAGGCATGTGATTGGCAAAGTAGCGAAAGTGAACATGTGTCAATCTCAAGACCTTGCTTCGAAGGGGATTTCCCCAAGGATCGATGTGTAGAAGTGGTTGGAACGAGGGCGAAAGCACTCGATCCTACTCCGATCATCACTTATTGCTTGAATTGGGGTGGAAAAGCCTTAATCTACTAGAGAAGGAACCCAAAAGCCCAAGATCTACTTTCAATCTTTGAAGTTCGACAAACCCAGCTACCTCGGGCCCGACTTGCCCTACGTCGGTCCCGACTTCCTATTGTCGCCAACATCGGGCCCGACGTGACACTTGTGTCGGTCCCGACTGTTCTCTTTGTTTTCCTTTGTTTTAAGTTCTCCTTTCCAGCTTTCTAGTGTCTAGGCACCTCAATCGAGTAGATTTCCCGAGTGTTCGACACCCACCACGTGCTACAACGGGGTCGGGTTATAAATTGTATCTCTAGACCCTCGCATTTGTGAGCCATCAAAAGATTGGCGCCGTTGCCGGGGAAGTCTAAGTGCATTGAGTGCCAATTTGGTGAGTTTCTTGTGTTTTGGTAGTGATTTGGGTGAGGGAATAGCCCAAACCCTTCGTTTGTTTTTGATTTGTTTTGGTTTGTGTCTTTGTTTCGTAGGTGTATGCTAGATCGTTCCTCCCGAGGAACACTTGAGCTTGAGTTTGTGAGTGATCCGGAAAGTATTCTCAAAGAAGCCCGAAGAAGGAAAAGGATGGAGAATCAAGCTCTCCATGTTGATGAGGAGTTGGCTCAACTTAGGGCCGAAATGGCTAGATTGCAACTTGAGAAGGACAATCAAGAGGCGATGGCAAGAAGAGAACGGGAGCAACGGATGAGAGCCGAGGCTCAACTCAACGCTCTACCCCGGAATGCACGCCAATACATGCATCCGGAGTTGAGGGTACCCGAACCGGCTATTGTGCTTCCCGAGGTTGCCAAGAATTTTGAGATCAAGACGCAATTCATTTCCCTCATCAAGCGTGATCAATTCGAGGGCCGTCCACATGAGTGTCCCATAGAGCACGTCAAACGCTTTGTGGACATGTGTGAGACGATCTCTACCGACGAGGAGACGTTGGAGTATGTGCTTCTAAAGGCGTTCAAATGGTCACTTGGGGGCAAGGCCACACATTGGCTCGAGAGCCAAGCCCCTAGGTCAATCACAACTTGGAAGGCACTCTATGATGCTTTCTTGATGAAGTTCTTCCCGCCCTCAAAGACAACCGAGGTAAGAAGGAAAATTGCAAGCTTTCAACAAGGTTCGAATGAGCCTCTCTTCGAAGCATGGGACCGTTTCAAGGAGATGTTGCGCCAATGTCCTACTCATGGCCAACAACCATATGTGCTCCAAGACATCTTTTTCCAAGGCATCAATCCGGCAACGAAGGACAAGCTCAATCTCCACACCGATTGTGGGTTCATAGACTTGACACCGGATCAAGCTTGAGAGCTACTTGACAAGCTATCCGATTATGAGGCCATGTATGGGGTGAGTCAAGCTAGCAAAGAGGTGAAAGTTCAAGGTGAAGGTGCAAGGAAGTTGTATGATCCAAGGGGAGAAGACATTGATAAGGATGTGAAGCTCCAATTCCTTGAAGGCGAAGTGAGCAAGCTTAAGAGGCAAGTCCACTACTACAAGCAAAATGCTAGAGCTTGTGAGGAGTGTGGATCCTTTGCACATGCTACACAAGTTTGTCCGAATGAGAGCCAAGTGCGCTTGGCCGAGCGAATTGAGGAGGCAAACTATGTTCGAGGAAATTTCGGTGGAAGAGGCAACTTCAACAATGGTGGTAATGGCCGGTGGAACAACGGTCAAGCTCAAGGCTACAACAACAACTTCAACCAAAATGAGCCAAGGGTGCCGCAACCACCACCATATAGGCCACCGGGATTCAATGAGCTACAATCATTTGCTCAAGAGATGAGGGATGGGTTCAAGGAGATGAGAACCCAATTCAATGAGTTTGGTGCATGGAGGAGGCAAGTCGACAATCAATTTGCCCAAATTGCAACTCAAGCCCCGAGAGAGAATGGGAGACTTCCGGGCCGACCCGAGGAGAACCCCCGAGCTCAAAACAATCAAAATGAAGTCCGACAATTGGATTGAGAAGTGGACGAAACCTACCCGAGCCACACATGCCTAAGAAGAATGAAGAGAGCCGGACCGAGGTTGAGAGTAAGTCGGGCCCGACGTACCCAGACGTCGATCCGACTACTCTGCCTCAGCTTTGCCCCAGGACCGAGATTCACAACATCGGGCCCGACGTGGTGCCTAAGTCGGTCCAACCAGGAAATGTTGCAAGTGAAGTGGGGAAGTCCAAGGAGGTTGATCCAAGCAAGATTCAAGGTGCAACAACTCTTCCATATCCCTCGAAGAAGCCAAAAGATGTTGTTGAGAACAAGTTCAAGAGGTTTCTCAAGCTCTTGCAAGGTTTGAATATCTCTATCCTGTTCACTTATGCATTGAGCGAGATGCCATCCTATGCCAAGTTTATAAAGGAGATTTTGAGCAAGAAGAGGTCCATAGTTGAAATGCAAGATGAGGTCAAGACCTTGGAGTTACCGCAAAAGCTAGGAGATCCCGGTCGCTTTGCTATAACCATTGGTGTGGGGTCTCAAAACTTCCAAGCCTTATGTGACCTTGGGGCAAGTGTTTCGGTGATGCCCGTTAGTATTTGGAGAAGGGAAAATTTAGGTGAAATTGAGCCGGCCGATATGTCCCTAACTATGGCCGACGGTTCCATCATCAAGGCTAAGGGAATATTAGATGACGTGCCGGTGCGAGTTGGAAAGTACTTTGTCCCCGATGATTTCGTGATCTTGGACATGCACGAGGACCCCTTGGTCCCAATAATCTTAGGAAGACCATTCTTAGCTACGGCTGGGGCAAGGTTTGATGTCAAAAACGGCAAAGTTTCCTTTGAGATTGGTGAAGAAAAGGTTGATTTTCACTTCAACAAGGCTTTGAATGAGCCGGACGCTTTGGTTATTCTCAAACTTGAAGAGAGTGCCAAGAGAAAAGGAGAAGAAGTGGAAGTTGCTAGAGAGGTCATTGTGTTGAGAAGTGATGAAGGGTTCAATAAGCAAATACAAGCAAGGGAGTTGTTGGAGCAAGTTGAGGAACAAGATGAGTCAAGGATCAATGCTAGCCCAAGGAGAAATGAATAGTATCCTTACTTATATCCTTTTGATGTTGGTGATGACCACAATTCTTCCCAAACTTTTGATTCCTACATTTGTTTAAGTGATTTGAAAGATGACTTAGGAGACTCCTACATTTGCCTTAGTGACTTGAAAGATGAATTGGTAGAATCTCCTAGGAATTCTTTGGATAGCTTTGGTGTAGGAAAAGAGGAACATGATGGAGCAAGTAAGGAGGAGAAATCTCATTCGTTGGAGTAGTATGATGAGAGAGGCCCGAGAACGGAGAACCATGCCTATATAGACCATCGTTGGTGGTTTTATGGGTATGAGGGAAATGGGAATGGGCACAACAATGGCGAGCAATTCACCGTGTTTCACCCGCCATGAGATTGAGTTTAGGAAGTCAAGCTAGTGACTCTAAACGAGCGCTTCTCGGGAGGCAACCCGAGCTAGTAGCTTTCTTTTCGTAATTTTAGTTTGATTTTTCTTAGTTTAGCCTAGCTTTTCTCTAACCAATCTCTATCTAGTGTTTTGTGGATTTTTGGTGTTGTGTATTCTTCAAGGTTGTGTAGGATTTGAGGTGAAATATATAAATGGAAATATGGGGAAGAAGTTACAAGAGGATGGAGTAAAATTGGTGACCCGAATACTCCCACATCGAGCCCAGGTAAGTCGGGCCCGACATAGGGACGTCGGTCCATGAAGTCGGTCCGACCCGATTTGACTAGGTGGAATGCCAATTTTGCCCTTGACCTAATTTGTCCCTTTCCCCCATTAAATACCACCCCCACCTACCTACCATCTTCATACTAACCACCATTCCCAAAATACAACCCACCTCCTCACACTCTCAAAATCGGCCCTCCTTTCTCTCACCATACTCGATCCACACACCTCCTTTCTTCATCTCGATCCAACCACGAAAAGGGCCTCCCTAACCCGATTCCAAGTAGAAATTTCGAGTTCAATCTCGTTCTTCATCCCCCATCTCGATCTAGATTGAGAAAGTTTGAGTTCTAAGTTGATTATTTGTTTAAAAGTTCAATACTCTTCAAATCCGGTACGTGTTACTCGATCTCTACCTATTTCCTTGGAGATTTTGTGCTTTCATTGCATAGATTGAGTAATGCCATGTTTGATTGAAAGTTTGAGCTTGAGCATCAATGGTGGATTTGCATGATTTGTGAAATTGAGCTTTAAAGTTGTTTATGCATGCTTAGATCCATTTAGAACTTCGATTAGGGATGTTTGATGGTTGAATTTGAAATTTAAGTGCATGATAGAATGATTTGGGTTGATTTGAGGTTAGAGTCGAAGCATGAACTTGGTCGAGATCGACGTGCCCAGGAAAGTCGGGCCCGAGTTGTGGAAGTCGGTCCAACAAGTCGGACCGAGGTTGAGTAAGTCGGGCCCGACATAGGTTGGAAGTCGATCCATGTTGTTTTTGCTCTCTTCTTGTGATATCATGTGGATTCATGTGTTTCATTGTTGGCTATAGCCTAATCATGATGTAGTATGATCATTTGCTTAGCCATTGTTAGAAGATATCCATGATGATTCATGTTGGATTGTGATGCATGTGTGTTTAGAAACTAAGTATGGGGTTCCTTTGTGTTGAAGTGTTGTTGTGTGTTGATGAGTGCTTTTGTTGAGTTGTATGGAGTTTATCTTGGACCCTTTTGTTTGGTTGGATGTGTGTAGGTACCATGGAGACTAGAGCTTCATCATCTCATGCGGAAAGGCCGAGGAAGAAGTCCAAGAAGTCAAGGAAAGAGCCAAAGTTGGATGATGTCTACTTGGAGGATGATGAGCAAGTTGAGAGTTATGCAAGGTATATAGCGCTTGAGCATCACACAAGGTGGCTCGATTGGGACGCCGTGAGGAAGATGGACATGGAGCAAGCTCTTCTAAGGTGCTACTCCCACATCGGTCTCAATGGAATGCTAAGGTGGGACAACACCCATTATCCCGCCCTCACCTCGGAATTCATGGCCACGTTTGAATGCACTTATGATAATGTGGAGGATGAGGAAGGGGCGATCACTTTCCAATTAGGAAATGAGGACCACAATCTCTCTCTTAGGGACTTGGCTACCTACTTCGGGTTTCCATGTCCAAGAGAAGAGACCGGCGTCGACAACGAGAAGGTGAACCAAGTGTGGCGGCATGTGGCCGGGAAGAGTGAGATGAGAAAGGGCGCCTCCACAACCGAGATTGCTAGCCCTCTTTTTCGGGTCATGGTGCGAGTTTTGGGATGTGCAATCTATGCTTGTCATGAGTTGAGCAAGCCGATGAAGGAAGAGATTATGTTGCTACATGAGATGCTCTTCCACACCGAGAAGCCCATGAACCTTGCATGGGAGTGGGTCAAGAGGTGCGAGACTTCCAAAGCTCCTCTTGGATCTACTTCGGCGGGATGATAGCAAGGCTAGCCATGCGTCTAGGAGTTGATCTTAACAAGTATTCCCCGGCTCCAAATGGTGTTGAGTACATGAACATGAAGTATTTCAAGAAGGCCAACATCATCAAGGAGAAGCTCTACATGATTTCTTTGGCCCCTCACTCGAACTATGATGGTGTGTCGATCCGGTTGGCGGCCAACCTCTATGATCTTTCTCGGTATCAAAATTGGTACCAAGTGTGGGACGGCAAGTCACACTCATTTGGTGACCCAGAAGGTGCAAGAGAGGGGCGGCGACAACAACCTCAACACATTCGGTTTACCTCCCCTCCATCTACACCGGATTCCGACCAAGACAACTTCGTGTTTGCACCTCGTGGGGAGGACATGGATGTCGATCAAGGGCAAAGTGAAGAATATGAGCGCCTCCAAGGCTTGATGGCCGACCTCCGAGCCACGCACCATGCTCCAACACTGGCGGACCGAGGAACACACCAAGTCGGGCCCGACTTCCCTCAACATCGGTCCAGTTCATTCCATGGTGGTGAGGTCCCGAGGCATTATGAACGTGGAGAACGTGGAGATGGTGGTGAGGTCCAGTTCATTCCATGTTAAGTCTTTTGGATGAGTGTGAAATTGATTGTGGAATTTTGGTGAAGTTGGTGAGAGTTTAGGTTGTTCAATCCCCATTGTAAGCACCACAAGACCAAATAATTCCCACCTTGAGAAATACCAAAAGCCCCATTACAACCCGGCCGAATGGAACCTCTTTGAGGACCTCCATTGAGCCAAGTTCGAATTCTTTGTGTACTTTGTATTAGGCATCTCCAGGTGGAGGAATTGGTGATATTAGCTTCAATAGTAAAGTCCTTACTTGCATGATTTTTGAGCTTGAGTGTTCATTGCTAAACCCAAACACATGATGAGTGATACACATTCACATATCCCTAAAGTGAGGCTTAGTTGCATTGACTCTATTCCTTGGAACACCTAATCAGGTGTGATGATGTAATCTTGCTTGAATATCAATCACTTGTGCTTAAATGTGTTTTCATACGAGGCTTTACTTGAAGATTATGTTTCGGTCTTGCTTACATTGTTATTGCTTGAGGACAAGCAAGTTTAAGTATGGGGTATTTTGATGTCTCTTTATTTGGTGGTGTTTTTATATATGATTTCCTTTGTAAATATGTTTCTTTTTCCCCTTTTCTTGTGTGTTTTGTTCCTTTTTAGCTTAGTTCCCGTATTTCTATGAGATTCGGAGACTACGCGCGTTTTATGTGTTTTGTAGGTAATTTGGCATGGATCAAGAGTCGTTTTGAAGGAGGATCGGAACATGGAGCAAGGCCCGAGCTTAAGCGGGAAAGAGAGGAGCAAGCCATGAAGGAGAACAAGAGAAAAGCCAACAAGAAGAAGGTGGAACGAGGTCCGGACCGAGTTGCAACCAACGCCGGGCCCGACTTGAGTTTTCAACCTCGGACCGACTTGCACAGTAAGTTGGGCCCGAGGTCCTCCGTGTCGGGCCGAGTCGGTCGATTGGTGCTTAGGCTCCAATGCACGAAATGATGAACTTCCACTTTTGCCCCTCATCTATAAAGGCTCTCTTGTCTTCTAATTTTAGGAGGTTCCCACACTTAGCAAGGAACCCAACCCTCAAGAGGATACTTGGAGAGCAAGGAGGAAGGAGAGGAGAAGGAGAAGAGAGAGAATCGGCCAAGGAGAGGAAGATTTGATAGGTTTGGTTGATAGATTAGCCTTGCTTTGTTTTGATCTTGTGGATTTGGAAACCTTTGATTGGAGTTTGTGGATTGCTTTTGATTTGTGAATGAAACTTTGCTTTTGTTTGAGATTGATGATGTTGATTGCTTTGCTTTTTGATTTGTTTGCTTTCTTTGTTTGCCATATGGAGTAGATCTCCTTGATCTTGGGTTATGGGGGAAAACTCTAGCTAGGTTTGGGCTAGAAACCCCAATTCCATAGCCTTGAGTGCTTGATCTAGGAACCCACTCTACATAGAGCTACAATTCCTTGCGAAAGTAAGGAATCAAGGCTTGTGATTGGCAAAGTAGCGAAAGTGAGCATGTGTCAATCTCAAGACCTTGCTTCGAAGGGGATTTCCCCAAGGATCGATGTGTAGAAGTGGTTGGAACGAGGGCGAACGCACTAGATCCTACTCCGATCATCACTTATTGCTTGAATTGGGGTGGAAAAGCCTTAATCCACTATAGAAGGAACCCAAAAGCCCAAGATCTAATTTCAATCTTTGAAGTTCGACAAACCCAACTACCTCGGGCCCGACTTGCCCTACGTCGGTCCCGACTTCCTCTTGTCGCCAACATCGGGCCCGACGTGACACTTGTGTCGGTCCCGACTGTTCTCTTTGTTTTTCTTTGTTTTAAGTTCTCCTTTCCAGCTTTCTAGTGTCTAGACACCTCAATCAAGTAGATTTCCCGAGTGTTCGACACCCACCACGTGCTACAACGGGGTCGGGTTATAAATTGTATCTCTAGACCCTCGCATTTGTGAGCCATCAGAAGGCTTCTATGTGGATAACAATTCTCACATAACAAGACACTACATTCTTGAATAACTGTAAAACATAACACACGTCTATGAATAAGAATTCACTCATATATGAATAATAAAGTACGCATATATGAATAACAAATCACTCCACATGTGGATATAATAAAAACAATATGAAAAACTAAATGAAGCTAGTTGAAAAACAACATTGTACATCCTGGATTTTTAAATATGAGCATGTATTGATATCAGTTAGTGTACTATTGAATAAAAAAAATACAATTCTTCTGAAAAACATTTGATAATATGGTGAAATATTTGTGGTCATTTGTATAAAGTCATATTATGAATAATCATTACATTATTTATGAAAAACACTAATGTCTTTGGTATCAAGAGTCTATATAAGCCAATTAGTGGTGTACTTGCAAGATACTTATTGAAAAAGCCCCAAGCATTAGGAGTCTATATAAGCCAACGAATGGTGTAATTGCAAGATACTTCTTGAAAAATCCTCAAGCAATCAGAAAAGGAGCAAGCCATGAACGAAGAAACCAGGAGAAGTCTCCAGTGAGGAGTGTGTGATTCTAGCAACGGTGAATCCAGCGTTCCCATGTGAAAGGGGACTGAGCAAAGAAACAAGCATAGAGTGTAAGTTTTGGATTTCTTGTTTTAGTTGATACGGTTTTCTAGTACTTAGGTTGAGAGAGTTCATTAGTGTTCCCAAAGTTCGATGACTGTTAAAAACAAAGACGTTTGAGCCTTACCTTGTAGTAGCTTAGGAAACTATCAATAAAACAAGGAAGTCCTTCAAAATCCTCCAATCGGAGGTAGAGGTTTTTCCATACAACTAGTTGGTTGTAGTTGTGTCCCTCTATAATGGAACTGTGTCCTATCCTGCTTCCTTATTTGCAAATTTCTATTTTACTTTTGCTGCCTTGGGAACAATCCAACGTTTGTTCCCAACTCTTTACTAAAACTTAGGATCTAACAATTGGTATCAGAGTGGGCATTGTTCTAGATTTCTATGTTAATCTCGCAAGTAAACAAGATGTGTTCGGAACTAACTCAAATCGGTCATGGGAACAACAAGCCTCCAATGCTTATTGTTGGAAGATTAAAAAAATGGCAAGTAAAGATGAAAGACTGGATGCGCACTCATGACTTCCAGGCCTGGTGCGTCATTGAGAGTGGGAACTTTGAATTTGACCAAACCATTCGAAATGATTTTTCCAAATGGGGACAAAATGATGAAAATGCATGGAGGCCAACTACAAGGGCAAGATGTATCTCAACAACTCCATGTGTGAGCAAGACCGTCATGGTTCTCTATTCATGGAGGCCAACTACAATAGCAGATTTTACTCTCTTTTTTTGCTTGCCTTCTTAAGTAGCTATCTTCTTCTCTATCTGCTTCGTTGATATAGTATTCACCATAGAATGTAGCAGATTTATGCTTTGCTTGTAAATGGTCTGCCAACCACTTATGTAAATAAAATATAATGCTATCTCACTTGTCCTATTGTCCATTTAATAACTCGTCTTTATTTATTAAATAACAAGAACTAGTGTCAAGAATCCAATTTCAAATCACACACACACAAACAAACAATTTGAAGCATACATATTTCAAAAGAAAACCAAGAAACACAATATATATTTCGGCATTGCTAGTGGAAATAGCATAAAATTATGTTGTAAATCAAGTACAGTGATGCTTTAAATGGTTTAGACCTAAAAGTGATAGAAAATTAGTGTCATTAACTCATTATTAACATACATTCATTGGTAATATGTGAGCTTAGTTAAGAAAATAAGAGAGATATAAACCAGAAATAGATCCGCACAAATCCAAATAGTATATTTTCTATTTAAAAACTATTTTCTCTCTTCTATTACTATATTTTACAACATTGTAATACAATAGTAAAAGAAAATAAAGATGCATAAATACTTCCACTTTAAAAAGTAGAATTATTTCCGATAAAAAAAGATGGAGAATTACTTAAACCACCTTTTTTTATTCAAAATAGCAATGTAGTGTCACCTATAAATCATGTAGCGACGCTGAAATGAAGGAAAAAATAAATAAAAAACTTAGAGTCCACATGAAATTTAGGAAAATATTAGTATATATGTATTATATTTGCAATTGGGTCATTGCGATTATGGGTTGGATGTCTAATTGTCCAAGCTAATCCGATTAGAAGAAAAGAAGGAACTAATATGACCACAACATTGTAACAAAGATCAAATCCTCTTAAGTTTTGATAATGACGAACATCATATGGGAACAAATGTGTTATGCTTAACTATTTCATGGAAACTTCAGGTTGAGCAGAGTATTTTAAGGGAACTCAAGAACGCACAATGACTAGACTAGATGAAAGAAACAATTCCCATCAAGGGAACTCATGAGTGACAAGTTCCCACGATATGGGAACTCACATGTGAAGAAAGACAGCTCAACGCAAAACATGAAAGCATGTTCTAGATAAAGCAAAGGTGTTGTTCCTCAGACTAAGCCGTCTAATCCAACGGCCCGATGAGCTTGAAGAATTGACAAATTCAAATAGAATCATATGTGAAGAAAGTACATACTTGGTGAGCAAGACAAGGGCATTTCAGACCAATACAAATGAAGATTGAACCCCAAGCATTAAGAGTATATATAACACAATGAATGGTGTACTTACAAGATACTTCTTGAAAAAGCCCCAAGCGTCAAGAGTCTATATAAGCCAACTAATGGTGTAATTGCAAGATACTTCTTGAAAAATCCTCAAGCAATCAGAAAAGGAGCAAGTCAAGAACGACGAAACCACGAGAAGTCTCTGACGACGAGTGTGTGATCCATGCAACGGTGAATCCAACATTCCGAGGTGAAAGGGTAATGAGCATAGACACAAGCATAGAGTGTAAGGTTTGGATTTCTTGTTTAAGTTGATACGGTTTCCTAGTACTTGTGTTGAGCGAGTTCATTAGTGCTCCCAAAGTTCGATGACTTTTGAAAACAAAGAAGTTTGAGCTTTGACTTGTAGTAGCTTAGGAAACTATCAATAAAAGATGGAAGTCATTCAAAATCTTCCAATTGGAGGTAGAGGTTTTCCCATACAACTAGTTGCTTGTAGTGGAGTTCCTCTATAATGGAACTGTGTCCTATCTTGCTTACTTACTTGCAAATTTCTCTTTTACTTTCGCAACCTTGAGAACAATCCAACGTTTGTTCCCAACTCTCTACTAACACTTACGATCCAACAGTCGTTATCAGAGCAGGTGTTTCTCAAGATTTCTATGTTAGTCTCCCAGGTAAACAAGATGTCTTCGGAACGAACTCAAATCGGTCATGGGAACAACAACCCTCCAAGACTTATTGTTGGAAGATTAAAAAACTGGCAAGTCAAGATGAAAGATTGGAGGCGTAGTCATGACATCCAAGCTTGGTGCGTCATCGTGAGAGGGAATTTCGAAGTTGACCAAACCATTCGCTATGATTTTTCCAAATGGGGACAAAATAAATGGAAATGCATGGAGATCAACTACAAGAGCAAGATGTATCTCAACAACTCCATGTGTGAGCAAGACCGTCATCGTTTGCTATTCATTGATGATGTGTTTGACAACAATAACAACAAAAAATAGCAGATCTCCTCTCTTTTTTTCTTGCCTTCTAAAGTACCTATCTTCTTCTCTATTTGCTTCGTTGATAAAGTATTCACCATAAAATGTAGCAGATTCATTCTTTGCTCGTAAATGTTCCACCAACCACTTATGCAAAAAAAAATTATGCTATTTCACTTGTCCTATTGTCCAATTAATAACTCGTCTTTATTCACCTCGTCTTTGTTCATTAAAATAACAAGTACAAGTGTCAAGAATACATTTCAAATCACACACACACAAACGAAATATTTGGAGCCTACCTATTTTAAAAAGATAACATAAAGGCACAATACATGTTTCGGCATTGCTAGGGGCAATATTATTACAATTATGTTGTAAATCAACTACACCGATGCTTAAATTGGTTTAGAACTAAAGATGATAGATAATTAGTGTCATTAACTCATTATTATCATATATTCTTTGATAATATGTGAGCTTAGTTAAGAAAATAAGAGAGATATAAACCTGAAATAGATCCACAAAAATCCAAAATGCAAATTTTCTATTTAAAAACTATTTTCTCCCTTTGATTACTACTATTTTACAACATATTAAAACAGTAGTAAAAGAAAGATACATAAATACTTCCACTTTAAAAAGTAGAATTACTTTCGATAAAAAAAGTAGAATTACTTAAACCACCTTTTTTTATTCAGAATAGCAATGTAGTGTCACCTACAAATCATGTAGCCACGCTGAAGTGAAGGCAAAAATAAATCAAAAACTTATATAAAATATAAAATTAGACTCCACATGAAATTTAGGAAAATATTATATATGTATTATATTTATGTTGCAATTGGGTCGTGTCGATTACGGGTTGGATGTCTAATTGTGCAGGCAAATCCGATTAGAAGAAAAGAAGGAACTAATACAAGCACAACATCGTAACAATGATCAAATCCTCTCAAGTTTGGATCATGACGAACACCATATGGGAACTAATGTGTTGTGCACAAGTATTTCTAGGATACTTCAGGTTGAACATATTATCAAAAGGGAATTCAAGAACGCACAATGATAAGACTGGATGAAAGATACACTTCCCATCAAGGGAACTCAAGAGAGACAAGTTCCCACGATATGAGAACTCACATGTGAAGAAAGACAGCTCAGCACAAAACATCAAAGCCTGTTCCAAACAAAGCAGGGGCGTTGTTCCTCAAACTAAGCCGTCTGATCCAATGGCCCGATGAGCTTGAAGAGTTTACAAATTCAAATAGAATCACATGTGAAGAAAGTACATACTTGGTGAGCAAGACAAGGGCATTTCAGACCAATGCAAATGAAGATTGAACCCCAAGCATCAAGAGTATATATAACACAATGAATGGTGTACATACAAGATACTTCTTAAAAAAGCCCCAAGCATCAGGAGTCTATATAAGCCAACTAATGGTGTAATTGCAAGATACTTCTTGAAAAATCCTCAAGCAATCAGAAAAGGAGCAAGTCAAGAACGAAAAAACCACGAGAAGTCTCCGGCGAAGAGTGTGTGGTCTCGACAACGGTGAATCCAACGTTCCCAGTTGAAAGGGAAATAAGCAAAGACACAAGCATAGAGTGTAAGGTTTGGATTTCTTGTTTTAGTTGATACGGTAGGTTGAGAGAGTTCATTAGTGTTCCCAAAGTTCGGTGACTGTGGGGAACAAAGAAGTTTGAGCTTTGCCTTGTAGTAGCTTAGGGAACTATCAATAAAAGAAGGAAGTCATTAATAATCCTATACGCTAAGGTAGAGGTTTTTTAATACAACTAGTTGGTTGATGTAGGGTTCCTATAAAGAAATTATGTTCTATCCGGCTTACTTACTTGCAAATTTTTGTTTTACTTCCGTTGCCTCTGGAACAATCCAATGTTTGTTCCCAACTCTATACTGACACTTACAATCCAACAGTTGGTATCAAAGCGGGTGTTGCTCTAGATTTCTGTGTTAGTTTCGCAGGTAAACAGGATGTCGTTGGAACTAACTCAAATCTGTCATGGGAACAACAAGCCTCCAAGATATGTTGTTGGAAGATTAAAAAACTGGCAAGTCAAGACGAAAGACTGGATGCGTAGTCATGACTTCGAGGCCTGATGCGTCATTGAGAAAGGGAACTTCGAAGTTGACCCAGCCATTCGCGACGATTTTTTCAAACGGGGTCAAAATGAATGGAATTGCATGGAGGCCCCAACTACAAGGTCATGATGTATCTCAACAACTCCATGTGTGAGCATGACCGTGATCGGGTGGAAAATATGTAAACTGCTAAGAAGATGTGGGAAGCCATCCAGTAGATGCATGTAGGATGTTTCGATCTCAAAGAAGACCACCAAATGAACGCCCAAAGGGAGTTCTTTAACTTCTGAATTTTCTAATACTTTAGTAATAACTTTATAAATAGTGTTGCAAAGGCTAATCGGTCGGAAATGATTAATTGTTAAAGTTGATTCTATTTTAGGAATAAGAGTTAACAAAGATTTATTAATAGACCGAGCATATGACCTGAATGGAAAAAGGCATGAACTGCTAAAATTATAGAGTTACCTACAATATGCCAATATTTTTGGAAAAAGTCTACCGGAAAGCCACCAGGGCCAGGAGTTTTATTTGGAGCAAGATCAAAAACTGAAAATTTAATTTCAAATGACGAGTTTTACATGGCATAACGTTATCGATCAGAATCAAAGACTAAATTTGGAATATTATCTAAATCAAACTCATTAATGGAACAGGAAGGATTGATCGGAAACCTATGAGCAAAGTCAAAGTGTAATGTTTTTAGAGATTGTTTTAGGGTTAAAAACCACCCTGCCATCATGAGTTTGGAAGGAAGGGATCCTTTGTTTATAGGAGTGAGTTTTAGAGATTGATTGATAATATTTTGTATTTCGATCCATATTTTGCAGGTGAGTAATCCTTACTCGTTGTTTCCAAAAAATTTGTTTAAAATCTTATAGAGTATTATGATTATTCAAATGGCAGAGAACAATAATATTTCACATACCAAATAGTTGCAACAACAAACCATCCAAGGATTACATAAATGAACATATGTTATAACAAAAGGAGGCCAAACAAAGTAGCCATAGCCCATCATAACATCAAAGTTAAACAACAACAATGCAGAATGATAAAATGCATCAAGGAAGGAGTGCACTAGATCAAATAGAAGCACAAGATCAGGCAGTATTTTACATAGAACTAAGACAACCATAAAGAAACCACTAATCATTAAACAACTTGTTTTTTGCCTCGAGTCTTTTTTGGTTTCTTAGGAGAAATTAAATGTTGCCAGAGCGCTTCGTTTTCATGGTCATCTTCCGTTACAATTTTGGGGTGATTGCATTTTAATGGCTGCATATTTGATTAATAGGAATTCAACTTCTTCATTGAACAACAAAACTCCATTTGAACTCTTGTGTGGTCGACCTCCTAGATACGATCGTTTGCACATTTTAGGGTGTTTGTGTTATGTGTCAATTATTCCTTACACTTATGATAAATTTGAACATAATGCTAGGAAATGTATTTTTATTGGTTACCCAAAGGGTAAAAAGGTTGGAAAGTCTATGATTTGGAAACCAAAGAGAGTTTTGTATATGTTGATGTTACTTTCTATGAAATGAATTTTCCTTTTTGGCCTTCTTTGACTATGGTTAATTCTAGACTTGATAAACCACACCCTTCATATATTGACACACCTTGTTACCCCGTGACTTTAATGCAAACAGATGATAGGGGGAGTGGGGTTCAATCTACTTCTATCCTCGTTAAAGAACCCGACCCTATCTTCATAAATGACCAAACACAAACGAAAGTAATGGGGAGTGTAGGATTCAATCTTCTCCCGATTCCGTTGAAGCCCTTCCTGGTCCTAGCTACTCAGAGGCTCCATAGTAGGTAGTTGACAGTGGGAGTGGGGTTCAATCTCCTCCCATTTATGCTTAAGAAACAACTTGTCGTTCTACCCGTGATAGGATTCCTTTTGTGAAGTTAAGTGACTATGTGTGTAGTATAATTCGTAGCTATGTATGTCCTCCTTCTTCTCCTTCATACCTACCATCACGGTTATTAGGTACATCCTATTCTATAGTTGATTATGTTAATTGTTCACATTTTTCTCCTAGCCATGTTGCTTGTATTGTTTTTATTCGGTCTATTCTATAGCCTACTAGTTTTTCAGCTGTTGCTTTTGTTCCACGAAGGTGTGGGGCTATTCAAGCTGAATTAGACGCGTTGAAGCGTAAAGGGATGTGGACCATATCTGATCTTCCTGACTCGGCTAAAGTCATTGTTGCCAAGATCAAAAATATATTACCCTAAACTAGAAACTAGTATAGCATGCAAGTAAGGGATCGAACCCAAGAGAATCGGTATTTTGAACAATCAGCAAAGAACAAAACAAGGGTTTGAGAGTTTAAGCAAGCAAACAATATTAGGGTTTAAATCAATTGAAGGAAAGCAGAGTTCATTCATTCAATTCCACCTTTTTAATCATTCGATCATTAATTCATCCACTTTTCTATTAATTGCCAGGTTAATTCTAATCCTTATAAAAGATTTCTTCTTGTCCACGGTCCAAGCGAAATTATGATATGAACAAGTACGCTTAATTCAAATCATGCAAGATATTAAGGATAACAGGAAATCAATTCATGCAATCAAACAACGAATCTCATGCATAAACTAACTATCAAATACTCTTCTCAATTCCAGTCCACGGTCTTGGAAAAGAGTTGTTTCAAGGATAAATAAGATTGCACAGACAACAATCAAACCTAATCCAAACAGTAGATCTAAGTAAATCAAACAAGTTGATCAGGCTTATAAAATGAAACATAGATCATATAAATAAAAATAAGAGTTTTGATATTAACCAAGGGATAGAAAAGTTACCAGCATCTCACGAATTACATAAAAAGGCTTCCTTGATCAAACAAACTCCAAGGGAAATTAATTCTCCATAATAGAAATAAAACTGAAGTAAAAGTAAAAGTCTCCAAAAGTATGCTAGATTGTAGAATTCCTCAACCGAAAACGAAACTAGCCTTAAATAGTTGAAAAACAATCCGAAAACCTAAAAATATAAATATAAATAAAAGATAAAATAAAACCAAGTCGGAGCTCGAAAACATCGCCACCAGCGAGCACGGGTCCCCACCCGCAAGCGCGGCTCTAGTAGGAATCGGCGTCCGCGGATCCAGCTCCACCCGCTGGCGCGGGTTTCAACCCGCGGTCGCGGGTCTTCTGACAACATTCTGGTGTCGACTTCGGAGGTGGTTTTGACCCACTTAGAGTTGGAATTTGAACTCGTCGTACAAACATGAATTGTAGCTATTCGAGTTAGCTTTCCAATGATATGAAATTCAGCTTCATCCGATCACCATAGCTCCCGAACTATGCGTCACAAGAAAATGGCGTCAAAACAACTCTAAATCAACACTTGTGTTCAAAACTCTTGCAATTCTTCAAATCGTGTTTCGGTCTTCATGTTACAATTATTCTCAAAAACTAACCTAAACACACTTAAATCAGACCTAAAATACAAGAGTTAACCTATACTAAAGAGAGCATATCAAATTCCCCCATACTTAAACCTTGCTCGTCCTCGAGTAAGCTCAAAATAAATCTAACAAGAAATCCTATCAAGGTTTACAGCGTAGTACAAGGGAAGACAAAAATCACTCACCTCAACAACCCGAACCCAAAATAGAGAAATAGTGAGCAAAAACATGATAGCTCAAGCACACACCTCACATAGATACATAGTCAATAAGCTCTCAAGCTCTAAAAAGTGTAGAGCAACCTAGGATCTACCCGACATCTAAAATGTAATCCCCAAACCCCAAAGTAGAATATGATCCTAAACACTCTAATTTTACCACTCATTCTACTTAAGCGCCCTTTCGGGTTTTCACCTAATGACTCATTTCATTTTTCTTTAGGTGTGCTCACATATGATTACATCTCTCATAAACCTCTTATTACTCCAGCCTAATGCTGTTCCGGGTTACCTGCTTATTACCTGAGCCGCCCTTTCGGGTTTTCAGCTCATCCTAGGATTTTCTATGCCTTTTTTCTATTTTTATGGCTTTTTTTCATTTTTTCAAAAACCTTTCTATACAAAACATGGAATAAAGATCCCATAAAAATAACGAAAAATAAACTGAAATGCAACTATTTATGATAAGCGTAGCGAGTACTTCCTCCCCCATACTTAAATCCTTCATTGTCCTCAATGAAGTAAGGAAAAAGGAATCAAGCATAGAAGAGGAAAATCAGAAGACTCACATACGAAAGAAAATATGACAAAACTCTTCAAATGCATCGATGGACAGCTCGGAAATCTTCAGACGGATCTTCGTCAGGAAAAACCATAGGCGCGATGGCCAGGCCGCGGGCGCGGGTGCTCCGATCGCGAAAAAATTGGTTGATTCTGCATACGCGGTGTGAAGCGACAACAGAAAACACGATCAACAACGAACACGAACTCACGAACAAACTCTGAATCTCGCCTTACGCAGTAATGTAGTAAGACCCTTGAAAATGAAGATTCCCCATACTTGATCGAAGATGACCATGGGCGTACATAAATCTCCCAAAAAGGATGAGAGAAAGAAGAAGATGGAAAATAGAAGGTGTGGTAACGATTTGGGCTTTTTTTCAAGGGTTTCACACGAAAACCTTTTATTTTAGGGGTTTCACCTGAAAGCCTTTTATTTTTTTATTATATATATATATATATTTCTTAAAACAAACTTCTGCCAGGGGGGACCCGCGAGCGCGGGTTCGGGCCCGCAGTCGCGGGTCCAGCCGCGGGCTCGGATTTCGCCTCGGGTTTGCTGTCATCGAGATAGAAAATTATACCTGCAAGTTAGCCCGACAAAACCAAAATGAAACTAAAACTAAAACTAAACTAAAAAGATAAAAGGAAAAGAAAAACTTACCTCGGGTAGCCTCCCGAGCAGCGCCTTTGTTTAACGTCGTTGGACATCGTCAACGCCCTGAGAAGTCTATCAAAATCTTGTGAACAACTGTCATGCAAGCAAATATAGCACAATGATAACTTGAAATCGAATAATATAACATTCAAACACTGTTTCAGTTTCTCAAACCCACTAGAAAAGTCATGGTTAGATGGTTTAGGATAGAACCAGTTGAGAGAATGAAGTTGTGTTTCAAAATATAAATCAAGAGTAATGATTTTCATGTTAACACTACCACCCTTAAAATTTGAGAAATCACTAAGTAAACTATCATGCTTAGGAACTTTTGCAGACACATCAAGCAAACAGATATCAATGGAGAGTAAGGAAGAAGAGGAAAGGATACAGGGATCATGATCGATCACAACAAAGGGCTCCACGACAAGAGACATAGACATCTCTTTAGGTGGAAGGGAAATCTCCATATCATCATCTAGCTCCTTCTTCGAGTCATCAAGCTCGTCGTCATCACTCCAGGAGCTCTCAGGCTTAAGGAAATATTCCTCTTCCGTCATCACATGACTATGATCATCCACCTCTTCATTCCATGAAGGGTCTCTGAGTGCCTCCGCAGACAAAGTATGAGGCTCAAAATTGCAATTTTCAACAATAGCAAGCGGCTGGTTGGAATCCAAGCAAACCGCGGTCGCAGTTCTGGAGCCGCGGTCGCGGTCCTCAGTCCTGCGAGCGCGATTTTCATTCCGCGAGCGCGGTTCTGACACAGAACCTCGATCTTCGAGAATTTCCTCCGTCTTTATGGCCAACACCTCCACCGGTTTTCTTTGTTCAACAATTTGGTTCCCCAATTTCTGCACCTCGATCTCTCCGGCTCGGAGCTCACAAAAGAATTTCCATCGGTCAATGGGTTTCCAAATGACATATTTTGAATCGCTCTCGCGGTACATCCTTAGTTGGGACTCAAGAGTCATCCCACTAAAGATGTGATTGCAAGCATCATCAAGCCCTACGTCTATCCCCCAAACAGAGAGATCATGCAATTGTTTCTAGCACCTCGTGAAGTACTCATGAAAGGGTTCATCCTGCAACTGACAAAACCTAAATGCAGACATTAATATATACAAGTGTAGACCATAAGATAGGTCTACACAACGATTTCTGGAAACAAATAGTGGGCGCGGGCTTCAAACCGCGGGCGTGGGTCTGGCCGCGGGTGTCAAGCTGCGAGCGCGGATATGGCCGAAACGCTGATTTATCAGAAAATTAAAACCGATACCCCGACAACGGCGCCAAAATTTGACTCGGTTAAAGTTGTTGTTGCCAAGATAAAAAATAAATTACCCTAAACTACAAACTAGTATAGCATGCAATTAAGGGATCGAACCCAAGAGAATCGATATTCTGAACAATCAACAAAGAACGAAACGGGGGTTTGAGAGTTTAAGCAAGCAAACAATATTAGGGTTTAAATCAATTGAAGGAAAGCAGAGTTTATTCAATCAATTCCACCTTTTTAATCATTCGATCATTAATTCATCCACTTTTCTATTAATTCCCAGGTTAATTCTAATCCTTATAAAAGATTTCCGCTTGTCCACGATCCAAGCAAAATTATGATATGAACAAGGACGCTTAATTCAAACCATGCAAGATATTAAGGATAACTGGAAATCAATTCATACAATCAAACAACGAATCTCATGCATAAACTAACTATCAAATACTCTTCTCAATTCCAGTCCACGGTCTTGGAAAAGAGTTGTTTCAAGGATAAATAAGATTGCAAAGACAACAATCAAACCTAATCCAAACAGTAGATCTAAGTCAATCAAACAAGTTGATCAGGCTTATAAAATCAAACATAGATCATATAAATAAAAACAAGAGTTTTGATATTAACCAAGGGATAGAAAAATTACCAGAATCTCACGAATTACATAAAAAGGCTTCCTTGATCAAACAAACTCCAAGGGAAATTAGTTCTCCATAATAGAAATAAAAACTGAAATAAAAATAAAAGTCTCCAAAAGTATGCTAGATTGTAGAACTCCTCAACTGAAAATGAAACCAGGCTTAAATAGTAGAAAAACAATCCGAAAACCTAAAGATATAAATATAAATAAAAGATAAAATAAAACCAAGTCGACGCTCGAAAACATCGCCACCCGCGAGCGCGGGTCCCCACACGCGAGTGCGGCTCCAGTAGGCTTCAGCGTCCGCGGATCCAGCTCTACCCACGGGCGCGGTTTCAACCCGTTGTCGTGGGTCTTTTGACAACATTCGGTTTTCAACTTCGGAGGTGGTTTTGACCCAGTTAGAGTTGGAATTTGAACTCGCCGTACAAACATGAATTTTAGCTCTTCAAGTTAGCTTTCCAATGATACCAAATTCAGCTTAATCCGATCACCGTATCTCCCGAATGATGCGTGACAAGAAAATGGCATCAAAACAACTCCAAATCAACACTTAATTTTTCAAATCGTGTCTTCGGTATTCATATTACAATTATGCTAAAAAAACTAACCTAAACACACTCAAATCATACCTAAAATACAAGAGTTAACCTATACTAAAGAGAGCATATCACTTCCCCTAGAAAGAAACCCATTTGCTGCAAGTGGGTCTACCGAGTTAAATACAAGTCTGATGGTTTTGTTGAGAGGTTTAAGGTGAGACTTGTGGTTCTTGGTAATAATCAGAAAATTGGGATTGAATACAAGGAGACGTTTGCTCTTGTAGCCAAAATGGTTTCGGTTCGTACTTTTCTTGCAGTTGTTGCCAAAATGGAGAAATACGTCAAATGGATGTTCATAATGCACTTCTACATGGCGATTTTTATGAGGAAGTGTACATGAAACTTCCTTCTAGTTTTTCAAGGTCTTCACTCGACAAAGTGTGTCGTTTGAACCGTTCCTTGTATGGACTCGTCAGGCTCCAAGGAATTGGTTTGCTAAACTTGCGACTGCTCTTCGCATATTTAGATTTACTCAATCTCGTGCATATTAGTCATTATTTCCATATAGTCGATGTGGTGTGTGTCTTAATGTTCTAGTTTATGTGGATGATCTAATTATTCTTGGTAATAATTTTGTTGTTAATGCCAAATTCAAGGGGCAACTAAGTTCCTTCTTTCGTATGAAGGATCTCGGTGCTTAAGTATTTTCTTGGCATTGAGATTTCTTGCTCTATTCATGGTTTGTTCTTGTCTCAAATCAAGTACACTCTAGATATTCTATCTTAAGCGGGTTTATTAGCTACTAACCCTTGTGAGTTTCCTATGGAGCAGAACCATAAGCTCGGTCTTTTTGTTGCTCCTCTCTTTGATGCTCTAGATCAGTATCATAATTTAGTTGGTCGCTTGATTTATTTAACCATTACTCGGCCTGGGATCTGTTATGTTGTCCACACTCTTGCACAATTCATGCAAGAGTCGACTATTGATCATTAGGATGATGCAATTCGAGTACTTCATTATCTTAAGGGCCATCCTAGCCAATACATTTTTCTCTTAGCTTAGAATTCACTAGAGCTCACTGCCTTTTGTGATTCTAATTACGCCGTTCTATTACAAGTTACTTTGTTCAACTTGGGTCCTCTTCAGTTTCATGGAAGACTAAGAAGCAGTAGATGATTTCCCGATCCTTTGCTAAAGCAGAATATCGTGTTATGGCAAGTGCATGTTGTGAGCTTATTTGGTTAAAAGAGTTACTCTAGTCACTTGGCATCTCTCATTTTGCAACTATGCGCTTGTTTTGTGACAATCAAGTTGCACTTCACATTGCTGCTAATCCATTTTTTCATGATCAAACTAAGCATACTAATGTTGATTGTCATTTCATATGTGATCTCATTCTCACAAGCAAGGTTCATACTGCACATATTCGCACACATTCTCAGTCGACAGATATCTTGACTAAGACTCTTAGTTCACAACAGTTTCATCTTTTATTGGGCAAGTTGGGCATTCGAGATCCCAATGCTCCAAATTAAGGGGGAGTATTAGAGTATATGTGTATTATATTTATGTATTTTATGTCCTTTTATATGTATATTTAATGGGAGAAGTTTAGTCTCCTTTAGGGTTGTATATATACTATTTCTAATCTAATGAGATAAGTAGATTTTTGAGCCATAATAATTCTTTAGAAAAGCCTCAAAAAAATTATTTTCAAATGAAATTTCATGATCCTTAGGTAATAATGTCAATTGTGTTAAGATTATGTGCTATCAAATGAGTTAAAAGTGATATCAAACTACAAGCCCACTAAATACTGATTTCATAATGCATCTAAAGAATTGTTAGATTGGAAGAGAAGTAATAGTAACAAGTATTCAATTATATTACTGTATATTCATTTACTGAAAAGGGAAGGAGTACATATACATAATATTCTCAGCAAAAATCAAGAAAAGATAGAGGGGATAATAGAGCTAATCAAGATATACTCTATCCTTATAAGGGGAGAAAATAGAGAATATTATCTTCACATAAGGAAGGTTAAGATAAAAGATATTGTGTGGGTTAATACTCCCCCATAAGTGGGGGGTATGTTGGTGAAACTCAACTTGGATAAGAGAGTAAATAATGTGGTCAAGTTAAGTAGCTTTGTAAATAAATCAACGAGTTGATCTTTCTTCCGGATCTGTGTTGTGAAGTTTTTTCCTTGATGGATCTTTTCACGTTTAAAATGGCAATCAATCTCGATGTGCTTTGTTCATTCATAAAATATGGGGTTGTAGGTAATGTGTAGGGATGCCATATTGTCAGAATATAGGTTTGATGGTTGTGGATGATGAATCAAAAGGTCAAGAAGCAATGTATGTAACCATGTTAACTCACAACATGTGCTTTCCATGGGGCGATATTCTACCTCGACACTTGAACGAGAAATAGTGTACCGCTTTCTAGTCTTCCAAGAGATGAGTGTCCCACCTAGGAAGACAATATATCCGGTGTTGGAATGACAAATATCTCGGCAGCGGACCCAATCTGCATCATAATAGGTGTTTAGTTGGAGTTGGTTGTTGTTCGGTAGGAAAATACCTTGATCGTGCATGGCTTTTAAGTATCACAAAACATGGTAAGCTGCGTGGAGATAGGGATGCGGTTGAGCGCATATGAACTGGCTGAGAATGTAGACTACATACACGCCCAATAAATCTTTAATAGATGCCCTAGAGTGACTTATAAAGTTTGTAGACTCTCGTCTACCCCTTATTATGGAATCTGGGCGGCAACTTTATGTAGACGTCGTATAAGAGATCTCTGTTAAGAAAAGATTTGTTGATGTCGAGTTAGTGCAAATGCCATCCATGAACAACTACGAGACTAATGGGACCCGAACCGTTGTTAGTTTGGCAATAGAGGCGAAGGTTTCTTGGTAGTCGATTCCTTTAATTTGGCTATACCTTTGTATCATTCGAACGTGCCGTCAGGCTCTTATTTGATTTTTACACCCATTTGCGTCATATGGGACGTTTGTTGGGTTTTAGCGAAACGAGGATCCATGTGTTGTTTTCTTCGAGTGCCTTGATTTCTTTTGTCATGGTTTCCTTCTAGTTTTGGGAATGGTTGGCCTAAGAAAAAGTTCTTGGCTCTTTCTCAAGAATAATGTAAGAACAAAATGTCTATATTTATTGGAAAACTTATCATGAGATAGTATATGTTCAAATGAAATAGGCTTACCCGAGGATGTATGTCATGGAAGATGATTGGAATGCCAACCGAGTAGGTAATGTGGCTTAGATATGAATGTCTCAAAGAGCATTGGATGGTTTAGTTGGATGTGTTGAGTGTCATGGTGGTAACTAAGGAGGTGGGGGTGGTGGTGGTATTTGGACATGCTCGTTTGGTGGACTTGTTGCAACAGGTATGTGTGGAACACTAGTTGTAGGACTGTTTTGAAGGGTATCAAAATAGGATAGATTATTTTGAGGGTTGTTGGAAATAGGAGGTGTGTCATCATAAAAAAAAAGTTTGTTGCTGTGAAATTTGAATAGGAAAAGATTTAATTGATGTTTGAAAATTAGAAAGCTAGGAATATGGAAATTTATTTTCTTGAAAAAGTATGTCTCGAGAAATAATAAATTTTTTGTGCATAAAATCATTAAGTTTGTAGCCAAGAAAAACGCATTCAACAGAAAATGGTTCAAATTTGATTGGGCGAGTAGGGTGTGTGGATGCAAAAAATGACGCCCAAAACATTCAAATGAGTTTAAAGAGGTCTCCTGCCAAAAAAGCTTTTCGAAAGCAGTCTCATTTGGAAAATTGCGACTTAGCATTCGATTGATTAAGAAAGTAGCGGTGAGGATAGCGTGGCCCCCCAAAAAAATTTTGGTAAATGAAATTGAAAAAGGAGTGCGCGAGCAATGTTCAATAGATGTCTATGCTTGCATGCTACAACACCATTTTGTTGAGGCATATTAATGCAACTAGTTTGATGTATAATGCCATTTGAGGAGTAAAAATGAAGTTATTTAAATTCCAGCCATTATTAATATGAATGAATTTATTTATTTTTGGTGAAGGGCACTACCCACGAGAGTCGAACCGATGACCTCTGGGTACTACCCTTGGAGTAATGAAATGAATAATAAAAGGCTGAACTTCGGCTTTGGTTTTCATAAGATAAATCCATGTAAACTTTGAGTAATCATCCACAATAGTAAGAAAGTAGTGTGCCCCTGTTAAACAAGGGACATGATAGCCTCCCCAAATTTCCATGTGGATGAGGTCAAAACAAGAAGAACTAATAGAAGTACGAAATAGAAAAGGATATCGGGTTTGTATTGCTAAAGGGAAAACGGGAATAAAAGAAGATACTTGTTGGGACGGATGACCAATTCATTGATGCCCTAAGGTGTCCAAGAGTGTCACAATGCAAATGTTGGGATACGGTTGGGTGTTTAGGAAATACATTCCATCTCGTTCATAGGCACTCCCAATCAACTTCCCCATGAGGAGGTCCTAAATCACACATATTCGTTTTAAAAAAAGACGCATAAAAGGAATCTAATGCTAATTTGCTAATAGAAATTAGATTGATAGAAAAATCGGGAACACAAAGAACATGAGATATGTGCAATTTAGATATATAAGTGATTTCGCCAATATGCGACTCAATAAGACTTACCATAGGGTAAATGCACAAAATGGTTTGAAGTGGGTGTAAACGAATCCAAAAAACAAGTATTGTGTGTAATGTGATCGCTTGCTCCGCTATCCAATATCCATTGAGTGTAAGATTTGGAAAGAGTTTAGTCATAAGTGTTAATTGAGAATTGAGTAGAAGGGGATGAAGGTGTACTAGCGTGATTGGTAGAAGTTTGGTGGAGTGAATTAGAGGCTCCCGAGAACTGATGTGAGGCCAAGTCAGAGAGAATCAACCTGTTAAGCAAAGCCAAGACAAGTTGATATTTAGTAGAGACAACAATTGACTTGCGAGAGGGGCGACAATTTGGTTGACACTTGAATTCGGTTCGCCACCTTCCATTGATCTTTTGCACTTGCAGAAATATACGATGATATGTCCCTTGTTGTTGCAAAAGGTGGAGATCAAGCGGGCACGACACATGTATGTATTTTGATTATTCATGTTGCACTTGTCACAATGCTTGACATCACCACCTGTTGAATTTGTACGTTGTCGCTTGACCGAGAATGTAGTGGTCTCGAGGGGCGTAGGTGGTTTGGGCATCTTGGACTGCTACTCTTGTTGAAACACCATGGAGTAGGCTTTGTTCTGTTCAAGAAGGGGATCCATGCCGATTATGCTGCTTCGAATCTGATCATACTCAAGGCCGAGTCCCATCAAAAATTTCATCGACTTTTAATTGTTGATGAAACTTTTGATATCGGTAGCAACCGATTATGTACATGGTGCAAAGATTGTGAAAGTATCTTTCTCATCCTAGAGGGATTTAAGCTTGGAAAAAAAAGTGCTAATAGAATCGGCCCCTTGCTCACTGTTGGGCTCTCCGAAATCAAGCCCAAATCCAGTAAATAATGGCATAAAGAAGCAAGGTCCACAATTGTTTGTGTAGACCTGCGTTAAGACCTGCGTGGGCGACATATCCAGCACAACGGCTACGACATTCAATGCCCAGGGCGGATCTTGCGGGATATGGAGGCCGGTAAAAATAAACGTTTATAGAGGAGATGCTAGATTATAAAAACGGCTAGGTAATGAAGGAAAGGGGCACGGAGACTGGGGGAATCACTCATTTCAATCTTATTCTACTTCCAATTATCAAAAATCTATCGTTCTAAGGTTGTCTTTGTGAACCAGAAGAGTCATTGCATAAATCTTCTAACTTCATTACATATAAATCCAATCATTTTTGCTTCCTAATTCTACTTTTTACTTGCTTTGTTATTGAATTACATCTTGCTTGTAAATCATAACGTGTTTAGGCTATTTTTTGGTTAAGTTTCCTACATTATAGTAGGTAACGCGTTTACATGTTAAATCTGCCCAAAACAATTGGCGCCCACCGTGGAGCTTAGCCAAAGAGAATCTCCAGAGATTGCAAATTCTACCTACAAGCGAGATGGAGGGCATTTATGCTACCTACAACCCGATGATCCCAAGAACAACGAATAACCAGCTAGGGAGTCGATCGTCACCAAACTAGGAATGTAACGAAAGGAGGTGAGCATAACTTGGGGAAACAGATATCCTACCACCTCTACATCTACTGCTGGACGAGGACCAATAGTAGAGTCTGATGTCATCGCTGAATTGCGCGCAACCATGCTCACCCTCCAAAAGAATTTGATAAACCAGAAAGATGCTCATGAAAAATTCATTGAGGTATACGAAAAACAAATCGAAACCTTAACTAATGAACGTAATTTGCTTCAATATCAAGTACAATCAACAACAAATCGACAACGAGTTACTAGAGCAGTGGATGGCGTTGCTCGTCGATTGGACATGGATGATCCCAATCTCGTAAACCCAGATGACGGGAGATGGGTAACTGGATATCAGGTAAACGATAATTCTCTAAGGGTTGTCAGGGAGGATGTCAAGGTCATCCAACTACGGGAATGCCTCAAGGCCTTGGAGGACCAAATTGCTCAGGTCCTAGATGCCCCATAACCGATATCAGTAGAGAGGCGCGACAGATATACCGATTCCCCCTTTTTACCTACTCGCAAGGGTAGACATCTCTCGAAAGTATCACGTTCTTGACGTACCTAAGTACGAAGGGGTTACGGATCCAGATCAGCACATAGCTGCGTTTAAGCATGCTATGAATATTAGCACAGTTCCCTTTGACATGAAGGAAATCGTTATGTGTTGATGGTTCGGTAACAAGTTATCTAGACCAGCACTCAACAGGAATTCTAATTTACCACTTGGTAGTATCTCATCCTTTCCTGAGTCGGTTGAAAATTTTAGGGTCAAGTTTGCAAGTAGCCGACATGCTAAGAAACGATCTATTGACCTGTATCGCCTAGTACAAAAGACTGGCGAATCTTTGAAAAAGCTTTCCTAAACAGGTACAATGAGGAGTTTGTGACGATAGAAAGATGTGACACGGCCATAGTTGTTGAAGCATTTCGAAGAGGCATCTCTTCTGTTAATCCTGATCTCTACCGTGAATTAACCATGTACCCTTGCTCGAATTTCAATGAATTACAGGTAAAGGCTTTAGCACATGTACGGTTGGAGGAAGACAACCACTTCTCCTATAAAACTGTTAGCCCTCATCGACCTGAACACTGACATGGGTGACGAGAAACTAGATTTGTTCCATACCCAAATTCTTCTCCCGCCAAACCTACTGTGAACATGATGTCCTCTAAGGCGTACGAGTGGTATGAAGATCTGAAGTTACCTCCAAGGTTGTCTTACTACAACTTTCGGGTGGATGGGACAGAGGTGGTCCGAACTCTTAGCAACATGGGTGATATTGTCAAGTGGCCGAGGAAGAGTAACAAGCCCTCATACTAGAAGGATAAGTCCAAATGGTGTGACTTCCATTTTGACCACGACCATAGAATGGATGAATGTATTGAGTTACGAAAAGAAGTAAGTGAATTGTTATGCAAGGGATATCTGAAAGATCTGATATCAGAAAGAACGAGGGAGCATATGGAATGCAACAAGGGAAAAGCCAGTCTGCTGGCACAGCCAAAGGACACGGGAGTAATTAATGTGATCACAGGGGGATCCAAAGTCTGTGGTGTATCCTATTCTGCCGCCAAGAGAATTGCGAGGAGTACCTGAAGGGAGGAGCCCATAATTTCTGTCCTAAAAGGCCACGACATGATGCCCATCACCTTTGATGACATTGAGGAAGAACAAATACATCATGATTGTTTGATTATTTCATTGGCAATTGAGAACTTCCTTGTTAAACGTGTTTTGATTGATAATGGGAATCCCACTAACTTACTCATGTTGGATGCTTTATACAGTTTAGGTTTGGGGCTAGATCACATCACTAAAAAATCTACCACATTAGTATGCTTTAGCGGTAAAACGTGCAACACACTGGGAGAAATCTCGCTGCCTACCATTGAGTGTGGAGTAAACTATCAGGTCAAATTTCAAGTACTTGATTTTCCATCAACATTTAATGTTATTTTAGGTAGGTCCTGGATCCATGGGATGAAGGCTATTTCTTTGACCTATCATCAATGCGTGAAGTTCCCATCGCCGTGGGGAATACAAGAATTCAAGGGGGAGCAAAAAATAGCGAGAGAATGCTACTCAGTGCAATGAAAGAGACAACTTCCAACACTCAACGAGTCGACACAGAGAAGAAGTTGTCAGCATAAAAAATTAAGGACTGCAAGACTCCAACTTATTACATGAAGCCTGAAATGCCCGAGCTAGATGAAGTCGTTCTTGATCCACTCGATCCATCAAGAAAGATCCAAATTGGAGCAGACCTAAAGCCAAATTTACGAGAAATATTAGTTGGATTTTTACGGTCCTATGGCGATTGCTTCGCTTGGTCAAACGAAGACATGGTAGGAATTAGCCCTGATGTGATCACACATACACTCAATGTCGACCAGAAAGTCCCATCGGTCAAACAGAAAAGGCGTAAGTTTGCACTAGATCGCAATTAGTTAATCATTGACAACGTAAAATCTTTACTTGAATTTGGTAAAATTAGAGAAGTAAAATATCCCGAATGATTAGCAAATGTGGTGGTTGTGAATAAAAAGAACGGGAAGTGGCACGTTTGTGTCGACTTCGCCGATTTAAACAAAGCATGTCCCAAAGACTCGTTCCCGTTGCCTCATATCGAAGCAATGGTGGATTCAACAGCGGGACACTAGTTATTGACTTTCATGAACGCTTTCAATGGGTATCATCAAATAATGATGCACCCTGACGACAAAGAAAAGACCGCGTTTGTAACAAACCAAGGGACTTATTGTTATAAAGTTATGGCTTTTGAATTGAAAAACACAGGTGCTATTTATCAGAGATTGATGAATAAGATGTTTCAAGAAAAACTGGGGGATACCATGGAGGTATACATCGACGACATATTGGTCAAGTCGTTAAGATCGGAGAATCACATGCAACACTAGGAGGATGTGTTTTAGATTTTACGGAATTACCAGATGAAACTGAAACCAACCAAGTGTTCCTTCAGGGTTACATCTAGTAAATTCCTTGGATACATAGTCACGCAAAGAGGAATTGAAGCAAGTCGAGACCAAATCAGAGCAATCATGGAGCTGCAATCACCGCGATGCGTCAAGGACGTCTAGAAGTTGACAGGACGAGTAGATGCACTAAACACGTTTATATCCAGGTCTTCGGATAGGAACACGCTATTTTACGACATTCTGAAGAAGAACAAGTCGTTCGAATGGAAAGGAGATCATGAGGAAGCATTCAATGAGTTAAGAGGTACTTATCTCATCCACATATATTTTCAAAGCCTAAACCAGGAGAAATGCTATACGTCTACTTAGCAGTAACGGATGTTGTTGTAAGCGATGTTTTGATTCGAGAAGAGGATGGAAACCAGGTGCCCATCTACTATGTAAGTAAGACTCTACTCAATGCAGAAACAAGGTATTCACCTGTAGAAAAACTCATATTATCTTTGGTAATGGCGCCCATTAAATTACGTTCTTATTTTGAAAGACATTCTATTACTGTGATGACTAATTTTCCGATGAAGAGTGATATGTCAAAGCCAGAGTTATCAGGTCGCTTGGCAAGGTGGTTGATTCACCTTAACGGGTATAATGTCACATACGAGCCACGAACAGCAATGAAGTCTCAAGCCTTGGCAGATTTTGTGGCGGACTTCACTCCTACCTTACCAGAAAATGAAAACCATGAGGTTTTACAAGTCGAAAAATCTCTGAGTACCTGCACGTGGTTAATGCACACCGAGGGAGCGTGAAATCAAGTAGGAGATGGGTTGGGGGTAGTCCTGAAGTCGCCACAGGGGGATAGGATTTGCCAAGCTATTCGTTGCAAATTCAATGTCATAAACAACGAAGAAGAATATGAGGCACTCATTGCAGGATTAATCATCGCTCAAAAGCTGAATGCTCAGGAAATCGAGGTAATATGTGATTCCTTGCTCATTGTCAATCAAGACACGAATTCATATGTTGCTAAGGATTCGAAAATGAAAGCATATCTGGAGAAAGTGCAAGGGACCATCAAAGGCTTCAAACATTTTGAAATAAAACAAGTACCTTGGGACGCCAATGTGCAAGCAGACGCTTTAGCAAATCTCGGCTCGGCAATTGATCCAAAGGAGTATGCTAGGATACCATTTGTGCACCTAGACACGCCCTCTATAGTAAAGGAGACGGAAGTACTCGAAGTTCGAGATACTGATGTAGCTACCTCATGGGTAACACCTTACCTAAAATGGCTACAAGATGGGATTCTACTTGATGACAAAGAGGAAGCTTGACGACTTAAGGTAAAAGCCTCTACTTTTACCATTAAAAGTAACATCTTGTTCAAGTGGATGTCCTTGGGATTATACGCGAGATGCGTAAGAGAAGATGAGGTGAAAAAGGTGTTGCAAGACATTCACGATGGCAAGTGCAGAAACCACATTGGAGGTCGCAACTTGGCGAAGAACGCAAGCATGATGAGCTATTATTGGCCGACATTGAACAAAGACGCATCCGATTTTGCTCGAAGGTGTGACATGTGCCAGCGTCATGGACCAATTCCACATCAACCACCATAATTGCTCCATATGATAACATCCCCTTGGCTATTCATGAAATTGGAGATGGAAATTGTTGGAAACTTCCTCCGGCTTAGGGATAACCTGTTTACATCTTGGCCATGACCGATACTTCTCCAAATGGATAGAAGTCGAGAGCCTTCAAAGAAGTAAAAGACGTACATGTCATCTCCTTTATCAAGAGAAATATCCTCAGCAGATTCGGTGTGCCATTAACCATTGTTTGTGACAACGAATCTCAGTTCATCAGCGAGAAAACAAGATCCTTTTGCCAGCAATACAACATCCAAATAGTGATGTCCACTCCGCCATATCCTCAGGCGAACGATCAAGAAGAAGCGAGTAACAAGGTGATCATGAACAACTTAAAGAAACGTCTCAAAGAAGCTAAGGGAAAGTGGGCTGATGAGTTATGTAATACCCTGTCTTGAGGTCGGGGCGTTACTTGGTAGTTTGACCCTAACGAGCACTACCTAAGCTAGCCTAACACCAGAATACATGGACCTTGCAACTTGGGCACGACAAGAAAAACATGCCACATTTCTTGCATTTCCTCTTCCCCTTTTTGGATGCTTTTTGTTGTTCTTCCATAGCTATCTCTTTTCCACCTCGCAGTCTCTTTGCGGTTCCACTCCCTTTGTTTTTCGCCATTGCAGGTGGCCTAACATGAATCTCTTCAGGAATGGGAATTCCTGCAAATTCTTCAGCTTCGGCTCTAATCGACCTTGTCTTTCCTGTTTGTACGTCATCCTGTTCAAAATCAGATCTAATTTTGTTCAAATTTGACATCAAAACATCTAACCTATCCTCATTGCCATCTGCAAGACCTATACATGCATGTATGGCTGACCACACTGAACCGAGCTTGGATTGATTGTTCTCAATTTGAGCACTTTGAGTCAACACATCACTCATTGCATCAGAATGTATGTCCCTAGATGCGTCTTTCGTCCTACGCTTGAGAATCATTGTATCAGGAATCTTGGTACAACCATGTGCTTTCCAAGCTGTGAATGTATGGCTGCATGGGATACCAATTCTATTGTACATCATACAAGTGCATGTTGTGAATCAACCTGTTATCATGTATTGTACTTTATATTCGTCCATGCCCTCCTTTATTGTGAAATCCACGACCCAGTCACCTATTTTTTGAATTCATTACATAATACACAGGTTATTTTACATATGAATAAATACATATATTTTATGAACATACAACTGCAGTTATTGAACATTAAAATTTTTGAATAAAGTAACCGAATAAGAACATATTCAAACATATATATTGCATATTCAATTTGGAATAGTACTATGTTCAAATTATATATAATCAAATTCAAATATAAAAAAAATTATGCATACCTTTTGTTTGATTGATCACAGAACAGTAGAAGCATGCATCACTTATTGCTTCTTTAACTTGAGCAAACATATTGAGTGTGTAAATATATGAAGCATGTTTCTCCATCAATACGGGGGTCTTTAGATCACGTGATTTTGTGGCCAAATCCATATCATTTTGTTGCTGGTCATACCTCTGTTTTTCAAGTGCATTCTCAAAATGCGTGAATAACTCTACAAGATTGAAACCTTTATCTGAATACTTCCCAAAGAAACTGTTTTGAGGCTCAGAAATAGATGTCGTCCTAACTAAACCGCCGAGCACTATATCTCTAAAATAAGTTGTGATCTAATACAACCGCAAATCATACATATCCTTGAACCATGGATTTCCACGCTCATCATATTTGTCAAGGAAATTAGACCAACCATCTTCAAATTGCGTACTGATTTCATCACTCCATACAACATGGCCTAATGTTTTCCTATAACCAGGTTCATTGAGTTTTGCAGCAGTAACCTTTTTCGACACCTTTTCCGTTATATGCCACATGCAGAATCTGTGTCTTGTATTTCTGAATACATTCTCAATTGCGCCCTTCATAGCTGGATCTTGATCAGTAACTATAATGGTTGGTTCAGATTTCATTGCGTGCTTGAATTGTTCAAAAAGCCAAGTGAATGATTCTACATCCTCCTTCATCAGCAAACCACACCCAAATGTAACACACCTCTTATGATTGTCCAAACCTGTAAAAGGCGCGAATACCATATTGTACCTACACGATTTAAACATAAAAAGATGATATTATACTAATATTCGAAAATATTCATATTATATTCAAAATTGCATATTCTATATTCGAATGTAAAATATTACCCATTGGTTCCATACGTCGAGTCAAATGATACAACTTGTCCAAATGCAGCGTAGTTCCGTATTGCAAGTGGGTCACTCCAAAACAGTTTGGTCAACTGTTGAGACTCATTCACTGTATAATCAAAGTAGAACGCACTATTCATCTCCTTCTTCATAATAAACTTATTTATAATCATCTGAGCATCGGCCTCTTTGATATTCGTAATAAGATTCCGCTTATAATTTTTGAAATCTCTAGCTGTGGCACGCATGTTGAGATATCCACCAACAATCTCTTTCAACAATTTATGTGACCTTACAGGACCCAAATTCGCTCTTGCACAGCTCATCATGAATTTCTTATGGCCTAACTCCATCTTCCTGTTACTCTTCATCAAATGCCTTGCATAATTTGGAACCATATCATGGGTGTGTTCCTCCACAAAAGTACTAACGACATAAGTACTTTGAACTCCATATTTTAGTATCAACCGTGCATTGCATCCCACCCTATCTGAATTAGTTATTCTTTTTCGAGTGCCTTGTCCCACATTTTTATAGCCATCCCGGTTGCATCGGTAGTACTTGTCTGAAATAACATCAGATCGTTTGAATGTATGACTGGTGCTCTTCTTCACAACGAAGCCAACAATGGATGCATATTCTTTGTAAAATTCTTCACCACTTTCAAGTGACCCGAATATCTGTCCAACAAAGGGCTTTTTTGTGGTTGGGCAACGTGGTACTCGTAATTGTACATTATCATCATCTGGGTCATCAATGAAATCAGTACCAAATTCAAATTCTAATAAGTCTTCTTCCACATTCTGAGTACAATTTTGGTCATTGTCATTATCTGATTCGTCTGAGACATCATCGAATACATACTCACTCCAGCTTTTTCGCACATCTGTGGACAATCAAAATCATATTCGAGTTTAACTATTTTATATTCAGATTAATAAGTTCATATATTCCATCATTGTTGTTAAATATTCAGATTACATAAGCATAACAAATCATTGAAATTTTACATTGTACATTGCAATACTCTATAATTATATTTAAATGTTCAAAATCTTAAATAACATATTCAAATGATAGTAACTGATGATGTCCAAAACAGTAAAAGCAAAAAGTGGGCCTAGAAGGACCCCCATGGGCAATTTAAGGACCCACGTCCATGCCCGGTTATTTAAAAACAAAACTCCCGATGATGCGAGGTCTCTCAAACATCCCGGGACGAGGTCTCGACCTCGTCACCGACTCTACTAATACGCCCGCCCGCTCGAACCAATCACAAGCGACCTCACCCCCGAACCAATCACCAGCAACCTCACTCCCAAACCAATCACAAGTGACCTCACTCATGGACCAATCAAAAACCCTTTATTTCGAGCATCCCACATCGAACATTGGCCTAAACTCGGCCCCCCAATTCTCTATAAATAGAGAAGAACCTCGTAGGAAGAAGGGGTCGAAAAACCACTTGAACTCAAGAACCCTCTTGCTTGTTAAAGATCGACGTGATAGGAACATCGTCAAAAGACCTCACTACAGATAGGAGAAACCCACAAAAAGACCCCAAAGTCGCGCAGGGACCTCGCTCACGCCTAAAACCTCTCTACAGAAACTCACAAAACTCCCTACATCATATCCTCAAATCTACCTCGCCCTAGAATCGACCTCGCAACATTAGGTGCGATCTCAGAACCTTGTAGGAGGTCTAGGTGTGATTCTCAAAGTTGTACATCAACCTCGTAGGTTTGTAACCTCGCTACCACGGAAAAATCATAAATAAAGGAGCAAGTGTTTGCACTCAAATATAATAATCTTGTTTCTTGTCTCGTAGCGTAGCGGTTATTTCGGGTTTCATCACTGGCGCCGTCTGTGGGAACCTCTTCATCCTAAGCAGCTTCCCATTTTAGTGCAAACCTTGATTCCTAAAACCCCCTCAGAATGGCTTGTCCAAACAATTTCTTCCCCCAACATCCCGACAATATGGCTGAGACCCCTCCATGGACAACGGCAGGTCCGTCAGGATACCCTTTTGTGGTCCCGCCAGGCTGGACATACAACATCCCACAAAACCCATACCCGTTCCAGGGGTATGAACAGGGTGGCGCTCCTTTCAACCAGTATCCCTATCCGGGGTACGGGCAGTACCAACAGGGCCAAGCTCCCCCATACGTCCCGATCCCCTCCCAGGGGCAACCTCACTCCGAGTACGTGCCCGCATATGTCCCGGGCTATATGCCGGGGCAGGAGGCGCCCACGAACGGATCTACCACGGAGAGACCCTCCCGAGATCCGATGCAGATCTCGCGATCCCGTTCGCGACGTGCAGAGAGGCGTGACATGGAGCTGTCCGAAACGGCGGCAATCGCGCCACGCCCTCTGGCAAGGTCAAAGTCGAAGTCTGTTCGCCCATCCGTCGAGAGTGGGTACAGGAATCCCTTCATACCCGAGATCCAAGAGGCACACATGCCTAAAGGTTTCCATTGGCCACAAATGGGACTTTACGACGGCACGGCCGACCCCGAGGACCACATAAAACACTACGCCGTCCAGATGAACGTCAACTCTTACAATGACGCCATTTTCTGTCGGATCTTACCGACCACTCTGGACAAGGCGGCAATGACGTGGTTCACCAGCCTTAAGGGCGAGTCGATAGCCTCGTTTTTCCAGCTATGCGAGTCCTTCGTCGGGCACTTCAACGGCTCGAGAAAGCGCAAGAAGAACATGCGCGATCTCCGTGGCATCGAGCAGGGGGAAAACAAGAAGTTGGGTACCTTTTTTACGTGGTTCACCACCGCGGTCGCTGAGATCGCGCAAATCGACGAGGCCTCGGTACGCGACATCGTCATGGGCAACCTTCGCCAGGGGGATTTCAAATGTCGCATTTTTCTCAAACATCCGGCCACATATGAGAGCATGTGTGCTCGGATCACGACACAGGTCTACGCCGAGGACGCTGCCAGCCAGAGCTCGCGATCGAGGACCGACAAGGAAATCGTGACCGAGGCTAAGGGAAAAGCTAAAGTGGCTGCGCCGGCCGCGAGGGACGCGTACATGACGCAAACTCACGACTGGCGTGCCGATTACAAAAGCAACAAAAACAACAACAATAACAGAGGCAACAACGACAATAGAAGCAACAACCGCTACGACAACCGTGGCGGTGGAGGTTGGAGCTGCTTCGGCGGGAAGCCACGAGGTTACAGAGGCAAAGGTGGCCCCGCCTACAACCCAAACGAGAAAAAGCGCGCCAACCCCGCGTCGGGGGCCAACCTCGTGCAGCAGGAACCAACCCGGTCCCGACCAAGCAACACAGAGCAACAAGCTCCGGCGAGGCAGTCGCGCTCCGGACAAGCCGCGACGCCCGATGGGTACATCAACACCATCTCGGGCGGACCCTCACTGGCGGGCTCGAGCCAGGCGGAAAGAAAAAGATACGCGAGGGCAAGTCACCATGAGCCCTCGGTATACAGCGTGACACAAACCTCACGGTCCCACGTGGGTATGGCCTTCACGACAGAAGACGCCGAAGGGCTCCATATGCCCCACTCCAACCCCCTGGTGATACACGCTCAGTTGGGCTCGAAAATAGTGAAGCGAATACTGGTGGACACGGGTTCCTCCATGGACATCATGTATTTTGGCGCTTTCGAGCAGCTAGGGATCTCCGCGACATCCTTGAGGCCCTACGCTGAGAAGCTCACCTCCTTCTCGGGAAACGAGGTCGATGTCGCTGGTCTCATAGACCTGTGGATGACCCTCGGTACTGGCTCGACAACGAGAACCGAGGTAATAGAGTTTACGGTGGTGCACCTGCCCTCGGCCTACAATGCGATCATCGGGAGAGTCTCCTTGATGAAATTCCAGGCGGTGGTCTCCATCTACCACCTGAAAATGAAGTTCCCCACCAGTGTGGGTGTCGGAGAAGTGAAGGGCAACCAAGAAGAGGGCCGCGTCTGCTACATGACCTCGGCTAAGCAAAAATGCTCTGTGTTCATGGTAGAGACTTCGGGTGAAGCATACCTCGAGGTCCGGGATTTCACAATACCCACTCCCGAGATAGAAAGAAGGGTGATTACCCCCTTCGAAAACAAATCAGAAAAGATCTACCTCGGGGGTTGCCTCACTGGGGATGCAGCAGCGTCACTAGAGGCCCTGCTAACTGGGTCCCGCGACGTGTTCGCCTGGACTGCAAAAGATCTCCGAGGTGTGCCTCGGACCCTGGCCCTGCACTCCCTGAACATCGACGTCGCCATTCGTCCTGTGGTGCAACGTCGAAGAAAAATGAACGAAGAAAGGGCAACCGCCGCAAATGAAGAGGTGGCCAAGCTGCTGGCCGCAGATTTCATACGCGAAGTCCAGTATCCGAAATGGCTGTCCAATGTCGTGTTGGTCAAAAAGGCCAGCGACAAGTGACGGATGTGTGTAGACTTCAAGGACATCAACAAGGCATGCCCCAAAGACAGCTACCCCCTACCCTCGATCGATGCACTTGTAGATTCGACTGCTGGGCACGAGGTCTTGAGTTTCCTCGACGCCTACTCGGGGTACAACCAGATCTCGATGAATCCCCGTGACGAGGAGGAGACATCCTTTATCACTCAGCGGGGGACATACTGTTATAAGGTCATGCCGTTTGGCCTCAAGAACGCCGAGGCCACATTCCAACGCCTCATCGATCGGGTTTTTAAAGACCACCTAGACAGGAACGTATCCGTCTACGTCGACGACATCGTGGTACGGAGCAAGGGCCCCGAGGAGCACCTGGCTGACCTCGCCGAGGTTTTCACCACCCTCGGACACCACCAGCTCAGCCTGAACCCCGAGAAGTGCGTTTTTGGCGTGTCCTCGGGGAAGTTTTTGGGATTCATGATCAGCGAACGCGGGATCGACGTCAACCCCGCCAAAATAGAATCTATCCTCGCAATGAGGTCTCCCCGATCTCGTACCGAGGTACAAAGACTCAACGGCGCTGTAAATTACTTGGTGAGGTTTTGCTCCCGCCTAGCAGACAAGTGCCTCCCATTCTTTGCCGCCCTCAAAAAGAATGACAAGTTCGTCTGGGACAAGAGACTCGAGACATTCTTCTCCGAGTTAAAGACCTTCCTCACCAAGCTCCCCACCTTGTCACCTCCACATGCGGGCGAAGACTTGCAACTATATGTGGCGGTGAGTCCCGAGACCGTCAGCGCGGTGCTCACAAGAGAGGCCATGCACCCGGTATACTTTGTGAGTCGCGTGCTCCAGCCTGCGGAGCAGAGATACTCCCCGGCAGAGAAGATGGCGCTGGCTGTAGTGACCTCCCACTTCGTCAGATTCTGCATCAGCCCGCTCTCTCCGGACGTATGACCAAGTGGGCCGTCGAGCTGTCCGAGTTCGATATCAATTATCTTCCGAGAACCGCGATGAAGGGACAAGCCCTCGCCGACTTTATGGTGGAGGTCACCTTCCCCGAGACAGACACAAGCTCGGACGAATGGAAAGTGTTCGTTGATGGCTCACGATGTGACGCTGGTGGCGGGGCCGGGGTGTTCCTCGCTGGCCCCTCAATCGAGACGGAGTATGCTCTCAACTTCGTCTTTGATGCCACCAACAACGACGCCGAGTATGAGGCCATCGCCGGGATCGAGATGGCGCTACTCAACGGAGCCCGCAAAATCAGGGTATACACAGATTCCGAATTGGTGGCACGACAACTCAACGGCCAATACGACACCAGGACAGGTTTTCTGCCCGCTTACCGAGCAAAAGTCAAGGCCTTGGTTTCATGCCTAGAGACCTTCGTGGTGGAGTCAATCCCGCGGACCTCAAACACAAAGGCGGATGCCCTCGCCAGGTTAGGCTCCGCACTTCCCTTGGATGTGGGAAACCGCGTAATGGTGGAGAGAAAGCTCTCACGAAGCGTCGATAGGGAGGTCATGTCCATAAGGACCGAGGACTGGAGGTTCCCGGTGACGAGGTACATACAAAGCGGCATCCTCCCAAAGAACCCCGCGCTGGCCAGAAAACTAAAAATGCAAGCTGCCCGCTACTGCATCGTCGGCGACCAGCTTTATCGTCGGGGCTACGTTGAACCCAACCTGCTGTGCATACCGCCCGAGGCCACGGACCACGTCCTCTACGAGGCCCACGAGGGAGTTTGTGGGGGACACCCGGGGTGGAGGTCTTTGGCACACAAAATCGTCCATTTGGGGTACTTCTGGCCCACTCTCCAACAAGACGCAAGAGCTTACGTCCAAAAATGCGTCGGATGCCAGAAACACAGGAACGTCCAGCACACCCCGACGGCTCCCCTCCGCAGCATTCACGCGCCATGCCCATTCGCAATGTGGGGAATGGACATTTTAGGCCCTTTTCCTAAAGCTGCTGGCCAAGTGCAATACATTTTGGTCATCGTGGACTACTTCACGAAGTGGATCGAAGCACAGGCAATGGCAAAAATCACCGGGGCAAAGGTCTGCGAATTCCTGTGGAAGAACCTCGTCTGCCGTTTCGGTGTCCCCATGACAATCATGACCGACCATGGCCCCCAATTCGACTGCGAAGAGACTCGTACTTTCTGCTCTAAGTTGGGCATCGACCTCAAATTTTCCTTCGTGGCTCATCCCCAGTCCAATGGCCAGGTAGAAAACGTTAATGCTCGCATCTTGACAGACCTCAAAAAGCGCCTGGGCATAGCACAGGGCCGCTGGGCCGAATTACTCCCACTCGTCCTCTGGACGTATCGCACGACCTCGCGCCGCGCAACGGGCGAGACCCCCTTCGCTCTTACCTATGGGGCGGAAGCCCTCGTTCCCGTAGAAACCCTAATTCCATCAGCAAGGGTGTACAACTTCGACGAAAAAGAAAACGAGGCCAACCTCAAGGTCGAACTGCAGTTCCGAGATGAAATCCGCGAGGTAGCGGACCTGCGCTCTAGAGAATACAAGCGACGTGTCGCCGTATATCACGACAAGAAGGTCAGACCTTGCCTCTTGGCCACGGGAAACCTCGTGCTAAGACGCACCGAAGGAGGAAAATTGGAACCTAACTGGGAAGGACCCTACATCCTCGGAGAAGAAGTCGCGCCCGGGGCTTTCAAACTCAGGGACGACGAGGGGCGCACACTGAGCAAAACGTGGAACGTCGCGCGACTCAAAAAATATTACATGTAGAAACTCGAAACCCCGTTGTTCCTCACAGTTGGTAAATAAAGGATTGCAGGCTTTTCTAAAAACGCTCCCTCCCTGAAAAGTCCCACCCCTCGCTTCCCGCTTGGGGTTGGAGAATCTCGTTTGAAAAAAAATTCCACCCCTCGCTTCCCGCTTGGGGTTGGAGAATCTCGTTTGGAAGAAGTTCCACCCCTCGCTTCCCGCTTGGGGTTGGAGAATCTCGTAAAAAAAATTCCACCCCTCGTTTCCCGCTTGGGGTTGGAGAATCTCGTTGAAAAGTTTCACCCCTCGCTTCCCGCTTGGGGTTGGAGAATCTTGTTGAAAAGTTCCACCCCTCGCTTCCCACTTGGGGTTGGAGAATCTCGTTTGAAAAAAAATAAATTCCACCCCTCGCTTCACGCTTGGGGTTGGAGAATCTCGTTTGGAAGAATTTCCACCCCTCGCTTCCCGCTTGGGGTTGGAAAATCTCGTTGAAAAGGTCCACCCCTCGCTTCCCGCTTGGGGTTGAAGAATCTCGTTGAAAAGTTTCACCCTTCGCTTCCCGCTTGGGATTGGAGAATCTCGTTTGAAAAAAAAAATTCCACCCCTCGCTTCCCGCTTGGGGTTGGAGAATCTCGTAAAAAAAAAAATTCGACCCCTCGTTTCTCGCTTGGGGTTGGAGAATCTCGTTGAAAAGTTCCACCCCTCGCTTCCCGCTTGGGGTTGGAGAATCTCGTTGAAAAGTTCCACCCCTCACTTCCCGCTTGGGGTTGGAGAATCTCGTTTGAAAAAAAAAAAAACTCCACCCCTCGCTTCACGCTTGGGGTTGGAGAATCTCGTTTGGAAGAATTCCCACCCCTCGCTTCCCGTTTGGGATACGAACGAGGTTCGTGAACCCCCTAAGACGCCAGGATTCGCGGACGGCTATTTTTAGGTTGGAACGAACTTCCAGAACAACGAGGTCCGAACAGAGGCTCACGACCTCGTCACAGGACTACAACGCCCGGTGTGGTCCGAGCCCCACAAAAGATGTGACACTCGAACCATGGGGTTGGACGGATAAGGACTGACGTATGCAAGAAAGTCTAAAGCAAACAAGCATAGGAAAAGAAAGTGACGAAGGGCATAAATATAAAAGCAGGTGTTTCGATTGCAGACCTCGTAGGGTCACCCAAACAAAAAAAAGAGAAAGAGATGTTTTGATTACAAACCCCGTAGGGCCACCAAAGGAAAATTATCATCATTTTTTCGAGGTTTCAGCCTCGGGACCGGTAAGATCGATGGTTTTAGGAGTTTCGGCAGAGGCAGCCGAGGCTTCAGCAGGAGCAGGGGCAGCGGAGGCAGGAGGCGCGGGAGCATCGGCCGCGGGCTGAGGTCCCGTGGAGGTTAACTCCGGGTTCCCTCCAATAAGCTCTACCTCGGGGGGCGCGGTGCTGGACACAGTCCCGTCCTCGTTGAGGAAGAACTCGCATTCCCCCTCGGGATCCTCCGACCCCAGCTCCCCCATGGTTTCATTGTAGTTAGGGTTGAAGAAGACGATCTGGGGGTCGAGGTGCCCATACTTGGCCACCGCCTGCTTAACGCCCATGCGGACTGCCTGGTGGTACATTTTCCTCACGCTCTCCACCAGCTCCGCCTTGTACTCTTCCGAGTCCACATACTTGGGACCCGCGGCCACGACCTCCTCGTTAAGCTCAACAATGCGCCCTTCAAGGCGCCTGATCTCCTCCTCGGCCCTCAGGAACTCCGCCTCCTTCGCCTTGAAGAACTCGTGTTCGGCGGAGAGCTTACCCCGAAGCCCTTCAACCTCGCCCCGCAGGACCTCGACCTCATCCCTCGCCCTCTTCTCTCCCTCCCTCGCCGCCTTTACCTCCTCCCTCGCCGCGGCCTCCGCGGCCTCAACCCGCTTCTTGGTCGCAGCCTCCGCGGCTTTGGACGATTCCGCGACCTCGACAGCTCCTTAGCCTGTCGCTCGCACACCTCGCTGCGGGCCCGAAGCGCCGCCTCCATCTTGTCCATCCTCGAATGAGCTAGGGCGATGCGACTTCGGTTGTAATTATCAAAAAAGGTGTGCTGCAAGTTCACAGGAGGGTGAGAAAAGAAACAAGAAAGAGACAGGAATTAAACACACAAAAACAAAAAAGCTTACCATGGCCGAGTACCGAGCGGCCTCGTCGTCGAGCGCCGCCTCGGTGAGGTTGTTGGCCCACGCGAACTCCTCCTTGTAATCCCCCCGGGCCCACTCCAACGGGGCCCCTCTGATAGGTCCAGGGCATTGAAACCTGGTGGGATGGGGGCCTGTATCCCCGCGACTTCGCCCCTCGAAGTTAAAAGCAGGGATGAGTTCCAGATCCCGCGAGCCTCGTTGATGGTCGCCCGACCGGGGTTTCTTCTTCTTCTCCACAAGGGAAGACCCCGCTTCCTTCCTTTTCCCCCGCGAGCCTCGTTGATGGTCGCCCGACCGGGGTTTCTTCTTCTTCTCCACAAGGGAAGACCCCGCTTCCTTCCTTTTCCGCCCCGCCTTGTCGTCAGACGCCCGGGGTGGATGGGTGGTGGCCCCTTTCGACGGAACCACCTCAGGCCTTTTCTCCCCTTGGGGCGGCCCCGCGACGTCCCACTGCGACGCCCTCGTGACGTTCCCATTGGTCAGGGCTCCCCCTGTCGCGGCCGTTGGCGGAACAGGTCCCGGTTGCATTGTACCTGTCCTCGCCTGCGAGCTCGGGTCGTTGATTGAAATCCCCTTGGGGACCCGGGGAACAGGGGTCTTGGAAGTAGACGTCAAAGGTTGTTTCCCCTTCGACGTCGTGGTAAGAGCGTGCAGAAGATCCATTGTCAAGAAAGGAGTAAAAAGAAAAAGCAGGTTAGGACGAGGTCAGAAACAAATGTAACGAGGTGTATAACCCCGCAACCCTACAAGGAAAAAGAAAACAATCAGAGAAATAGTGATAATAAAATACCCTCTCCACCCTCGCGAGGAGGGAAACTGAGGCTCAGCCCGGCCCGCTCAAGCCGGTCCTGAGAAAGGTAGCGCTCGTATGGTGCCTGGTACGCGGGGCAGACGCCCATGGCCCACAAGAAATCAACGATCTGCTGGGCCAAGGGCAGCCTAAAGCCCGCTTGGAGACTGACGAGGTGCAGGACCGCACACCCTTCGTAGGACGCCAAGGGTCGCCCCTCCTCCTCTGGCAGTGCCAGCTCGACTCCCTCGGGCCAGGGGAAGTCTTTAGCTATGTCCGTGAGGTCGTCCAGATTCAAATCGGTGGCCACCCCCTCGGACAGGTAGGCCTCGGGAGTGCTCGGACTCATAGGAATCCGTTCTTTGAGGACGACAGGACTACCGGACACAGCGTCGGTAATATAGGCCTCGGGGAAGCTCGATGGCACACGCGGCCGAGGCTGAGGCAATTGCCGCGTCCAACCTCGCCTCGACCTCGGCGGCGATCACATCAGGAGAAGAAGAGGAAGCCATTTCAACACCAGAATATATGCGCAGACGGGGGAAGTATGAATTGATCGAAACAGCGAAGTCGCTGGATGAGGGCTCGCTGAAGACCAACGAAGGGGAACTTGGGTTCTGAGAATCACTAGGCTCTACACTTCCTACGGACTCGGAGACCTCCTGATAGAAATTCTCTTGAAAATTAAAGACAAAGCCGGGCGGTGGGCTCGCAGAGGCTCTCCTAGGCATGAAAAAGACAACGTCCAGGCCGCGAAAAGCTAGCACCTGGAAAAGAAAAGGTCAGTAAGACACTAAAGGCAAGGCAACCAAAGAGAAAAACACGAGATCATGACCCCATGAAAGAAGGAAGAACGAGGTCAAGCCCGAGATCGAAGAACGAGATCACGACCCCGGGAAAGAAGGAAGGACGAGGTCGAGCCCGAGATCAAAGGACAAAGATCATAACCTCGAAAAGAAAAGAGCACGAGGTCATAACCTCGAAAAGAAAAAAGCAAGAGATCATAACCTCGGGAGAAAATGAGCACGAGGTCACAACCTCGGGGGACAAAGCAACGCGAGGTCGTAAAACAAAAGGCCACGTGGCATCCTACGGGCTACTCTGACAGGATAGGACGGCAAAGAAGAATTTGAAGCGCCAAAAGAAAGGAAAGAGAAAGAAGTACAAACCAACGGTGGAAGCCAGCGGTGGAAGCCCAAACGTCCCGTCAATCAGACATCATGACGTTTGGGCTCCCGAGGGTTTTCGAAATTCGAAAAGTGGTGGGCGGAGAAGCGGAAGCTTAACCGCCACCCCAAGCAAAAAAGAAGAGAGAGAAAAGCAATAAACCCAAAAGCCCAGCGGTACCCTCACGGCGGCAACCGCCCCCCACCACCGTCTCACCACCGCAACACCGCCCCCCGAAGCGTAACGCAAAGAAAAAAAAGGGAGAAAAGCAGAACGAAAAGAAAGGAGAGGAGACGAAAAACCAAGGGGAGACAAGGGCACTACGGAACAAGAACCACCCCCAACGCCGTCGCACAACCAACAAAGGAACACCCAGAAATCACCAACACCCACCCAGATGCAAAACGGAACGAAGAAAGAACAAAGAAAAAATGACAAAGGCAAACGCCAAAAAACACACAACCCTGCCACTGCCACTTCGCCACCGTGACACCGGCGCGAAACACCGGGCGACACATCGTCGTCCTTACAAAACACGGGGCAAAAAGCGAACAAAGGAAGAATCAAAGGCAAAAAATACCAAAAGACAGGAGGAAGAAGATCAAGAACCTACTTGTTTAAAGGTCAGCGAACGAGAGGCGGTGGCGCAACCGGCGAACGGCAAAAAGCTCGTCGGAAACCGTCTGGAGAAACCGCTCAGAAGAAACCGAAGAGATAAAGAGAGAGAAGGAGCGAAAATGTTGGAGAGAGAAGATGAGGGGGAGGCGTGTGAGATACGCCCTTATATAGAGCAGATTTGAGCCTCCCCCACTCCCGAAAGGCTTCTTAAGCCTGTCTCACCTGGACGGCCCACTAAGCATAGTATGACGAAAAGGCCCAAGAATCTTCATCCGCGCAGAACAAGAAGAACACCTAAGTACAGAGCCTCACACCTCGCAAAGCACCCTCCCAAACTCGAGAACTTCATAACCTCTAAAAAACACCCCGTATCTCGCGGATCCAGGGAACTTATGCCCTGCGGCCCTCAGGGCGAGGCCCCCAGGCCATGGGGTTGTGATGATGTCCAAAACAGTAAAAGCAAAAAGTGGGCCCAGAAGGACCCCCATGGGCAATTTAAGGACCCACGTCCATGCCCGGTTATTTAAAAACAAAACTCCCGATGATGCGAGGTCTCTCAAACATCCCAGGACGAGGTCTCGACCTCGTCACCGACTCTACTAATACGCCCGCCCGCTCGAACCAATCACAAGCGACCACACCCCCGAACCAATCACCAACAACCTCACTCCCAAACCAATCACAAGTGACCTCACTCATGGACCAATCAAAAACCCTTTATTTCGAGCATCCCACATCGAACATTGGCCTAAACTCGACCCCCCAATTCTCTATAAATAGAGAAGAACCTCGTAGGAAGAAGGGGTCGAAAAACCACTTGAACTCAAGAACCCTCTTGCTTGTTAAAGATCGATGTGATAGGAACATCGTCAAAAGACCTTGCTACAGATAGGAGAAACCCACAAAAAGACCCCAAAGTCGCGCAGGGACCTCGCTCACGCCTAAAACCTCACTACAGAAACTCACAAAACTCCCTACATCATATCCTCAAATCTACCTCGCCCTAGAATCGACCTCGCAACATTAGGTGCGATCTCGGAACCTTGTAGGAGGTCTAGGTGTGATTCTCAAAGTTGTACATCAACCTCGTAGGTTTGTAACCTCGCTACCACGGAAAAATCATAAATAAAGGAGCAAGTGTTTGCACTCAAATATAATAATCTTGTTTCTTGTCTCGTAGCGTAGCGGTTATTTCGGGTTTCATCAGTAACAAGTTCGAGATACAGTAACATGAAGCATATTCGATTAGATGCAGTAACATGTTCGAGATACAAACATTTATATTCATCGAATTCGGATAGATACATATTCAAAATCACCTGTTTTTATGTTCCAATATTTATATTACATATTCGGAAGTTATATAATTACAATTCAACATTCAAAATCATACATTGAATATTCAAGAACACATAGTTACATGTTCAGTATGTTATATAATATATTCATGTAAAATTTACATTTGAACTAACACATTAAACATGATAGTATATATATTCGGATAGGTATACTATTATGTTCAATGTGTACAATATATATATTCAAGTGAAAGCATTATTTTCAAACGTTACGTACATGTATTCGATTAAAATAATTTCAAGTTCTCAATACCAAATTCAACTTGTTCACACACAAATTCAGCTTTTTTATCTAATTATTAATGTTGTGAATGCATTAATATGTTATTCATTTCTGTATAATTCACATGCATTTATACAATAGGTTTTTCATAGTTCAAGTATGCTTTACTACGAACACAATTAAAAAATTGATAGATTTTAATCTATGCAAAATACAACAAGACAGCAACAACAACTAACCTTTACTCATAGTGATGGTGGAAAATACACCGAAAAAACGATTAGAAATATCGAATAAAATTGACGAATTTGCAGACCACCGTCGTCGTGTTCAGAAAAAGATACTGAATATGCCGAAGTTGAATATTGATTGTAGGAGGTTGAGGACGGAGTGCAGTTTAAAAAAAATTAATGGATGAACAATATCTGAGTAGTTGCTATACACGTTATCAGAATCCCCTATAATTTCGCATCACATTATTTTTCTTTTTTTTTCATCCGAAAATTCCTTTTTTAACGCTATCCTATATATTCCTTCCCATATTTCTTATATTGCTCCTACCAATCACAACCCTTAAATTGGATGAATCTAACGATCCTCCTTCCACCACTAGTTTCTCTATAACAGTTATTTCTCTGGAGCCCTCCCCTATATATATATATATATTGGACGACTGAATTGAAAGTGGTGATATTTTGATACTAATCGATCGATACCCATGTCATATTTAATATTCACATCTAAATTATATTGATGCTTATGTACAAGAAAGCGACTAATTTTTGTTCTATTTTATTTTATTTTCCCCCAAATTCCAATTTTTTGATTTTTCTTCGCATTATTAATTTTGGGTTGCAATTAAGCACCGACTACCAAAGACGCAAGAGAATAATCCCACAATAGTCCTAGTTTCAATATTCTATTCTAAAAATATACCCCCACTCTATTCTATTTCCAAAACTATACTTTTTATTAACAAATACCAAACTACCCCTAATTATTAATCCTAATAAATCTCTAATTAATAGCTTTTTCTCATATTAACCACTTTCAATCCACGATTACCTCTCAATCCTACTAATTGTCTGCCCTATCTTGAAAAATCTACTCAGCCCTTGTCTCTTAGATCTGCGCTATCTTCTCTTCGTCCTCGATCAACCGCGCCGTCAACCTGCAACCCGCATGCATCAACTACATTGGTTGTCCCTAAGTTGTCTATTCGCACTCCCGGCGCCAATTCCATGGATGCCGCCGCTTCTACCCCCGATATTTGGATGGATGGAGAGAGATGTGGACGGGTGGCGATGGTGGCGTGGTGGTGTTGAGATCTAGGTGGGTGGCGACAAACCAACCATGGCGGATTCCTTGATGGTAACTGAGTTGTTCTTTGACGATGAAGCATGAGCAGGAGTAGAGCACCACATAAGAGAAGGGCGGCGGCCGGTGGATTTCGGCGGTTAGCCGGAGCCTGGAAGCGATTAAAGGAGAGAGGGAAAGTCGAGTGAGAGAATCGTGAAAGGCGGTTTTTTTGGTCGAAATCTTACGGTTTTGCTACATAAATTTTACCTTAGTTTTTTTTGTGTAGTTACGCATTACACTAATTCAATTTACACAAAATTTATGTAAAAATTAGCCTAATCTACACAAAGATTTGTGTAATTAGTTAGTATGATTAAAGATTTGTTTATCATATTTGTATTTTTAAATCTACACAAAAAAATATGTAAAAAAGTTCACGTAACAAAAACAATTTACACAAAATTTATGTATTAAAATTAACCTACACTAATTAACTTATACAAATTTATGTAACAAAAAAAACCTATTTAAAATTTATGTAAAAAAATTATCTACACTAATTTATGTAACAAATTTAATTACATAAAATTACCTTACATAAAATTAATGTAATAAAATTAAACTATACAAAATTTATCTACCAAAATTTATGTAACAAATCTAGTTTACACAAAATTACCTTAGGTAAAATTTATGTAACAAAATTAATGTAATAAAATTAATCTATATAAAATGTATGGTACAAAATCTATTGACAAAATTGAAGTAAAAATATCACCTACACAAGTTTTTTATGTAGCAAAATTACTTTACAATAAATTTTACTTGAAAATAAATTTTGTTACATAAAATTTATGCAATAAAATTATCTTTCACAAAAGGTATGCACCAATCATTTATTTAACCTATTTTATGTAACAAAATTTATGTAATAAAATTACTCTAAAAATGTTATGTAACAACAATAACCTATAAAAAATTTACGAACAAATTACTTAAAAAAACAAGCTAACAAGATTCTATTTTATCGTAATATAACAACATTAATGTACAAGATTATATAATATTGGGTAAAATAGTAAGTAGAGAGATAAGCTTTCCAACTAAAGATACTCCGTAATATTCTCAAACAAAATATATAAAAGATATTTAGATAAATGAATTACAAAGATATTGTGTAGATTGTGAAAACTACCTAGATTTTATCTTATCAATAAAACATTTAGTGAATAAAAATTGTTCTACACAAAATTTATGTATCAAATTATCACATAATTTTATGTAACAAAATTACTATACACTAATTACATGAATTACCCTACAAAAAATATTTTGTAAACTAAATTATTGAAACTAATCATAATTTGATTAACAGAATATTTACACCAATTTAAGTTAATGTAATAGGTTAAATATTTAATATAATAGGCTAATTAATGTAACAAAATTACCATGCACGAATTATCCTATACAAAATTACTATATACAAAATTTATGTAATAAAGTTACACTACACAAATTTATGTAAAGGTTGTAGGGGTAATTTTGTCTAATTTTTTATAAAGGATTATTATTGGCCAAATTATAGGAGGAGGGTATATTGTTGGAAATAATTAATGAAATGTGGTTAGTTATGTCTTTAACCCAAGATGCAAAGATATATATGTCCTATTACCGGTCTTTTTCAATGTCTCTTTCCATAAAAAAACAGACGTAAATTTGACCATCGATCGATTTGTGGATTTTTTTTCCCATTTTTTCTTTTTTTGATGCCGTGAAAGTGCAATCCATACATTTCGATCATGCTCAAGTATGTATACTTTTTCACTTTTTGCATGCATTGACTAATTTATTAGCTTGTCCACTAATTAATTGTTTCCTCATCCACAAATGCTGATCGAACTCGTTCTATTTGTTTTTTCAATGAAGACTTTGGATATTTTGGGATAAATGTCTTGTCGCAAGGGCTCTACGAAAAAAAAGATATGCATGCTGTGAATTGCTAGCCAATTGTGTCATACATCCAAATATTTGAACTCTTTAATCATTTGCTCATGTAACCCATTTAATCTTTTTTTTGGTGGAATAACCCATTTAACCTTTACGGTTATCAAATGTGAAATGTGTCTAGAAATAATTAAAAGTTAGGGCTTTAGCTTTCTATACTCTCGATCGATCACATTCAAGTATTCAACTAGGCAAAATCGAGGATATATTCTAGTCAAATACACGTTTGAGTATTAGTTTCTCTACCTACACTACATTATATATATATATATATATATATATATATATAATAGTTGCCCTAGGTATATGATGATTTTGTGTATAATGGGTTGAAGTTTGCTTGGAATAATGGCTACCGTTAGGTTGCTCCCGAGTCTGACTATCGATCAATCAATTATCCGTCTCTTGAGTTCTATGGTTAAGAGGAGCCATCCTCTCTTTAGCTTGGCATCGTGATGCAACGACTCAATTAGTAGCTAGGAATTGGACTATCCAGTTCTGACATATGTATCGTGAGGCGAATTCTATTGCATATCGCCTCATATCTTATGTTTTTTATATAATCGCCTTTAACTTATTATTATTTGATGATGTAGGGGGTCTGGCTATCCCCCGTTTGCTAACTACTTAGCCTTTTTCGCTTATCAATAAAATTCCCCTAGAGAGACCGGAGAATACCACCTCTCCTTCTACCAAAACAAGAGGCTATATGATGATTCTAGTTAGTAGTATACCTCTCAATCTCTCATACTCTTTAGCCTTCAGTAAAACTTAAATTCTTGGATCCAAAGGCCGACTTTATATAATCGCCTTGCATTCCTTTTGTTTTATCTTTTCATAATCCTTTATCATGTTATTGAATTTTTATTCCGTTTTGTGAAAGTGCTTATGTTGAGAGTTGGGTGATTGTTGGAATGGTATTAGAAACGATTAGTTTTGAATACTAGAGCAACATGTCTCTATATGAGTTTTGAAGATAACAAACACCATTAAGAGTTGGGTTTTGGAGCCTGATTCGAAATTAGGTGAAGGAAGACGAAGAACCGCGACCACGACCTGAGAATTGCGACCGCGTCTTCGGCAATATTGCCCGCATCTTCGGGACAAAATGTTTTGGGGTGAGACGCGGGCTGGATCAAGCATGACGCGACCGCGTGTCCAGGCGGTAGGCGATTGTGTTTTGGCACGCAAAAAAAGGAAAAGATCTTGAGATTTATGAAAGAAAGATATCTAGTGGGTTTAGATTTTTATATTTAAGTCTCTTGTTCTCAATTTAAACCCACATTGATTACTGCACTTGATATCCAGATACTCTTGACCTAGTTCAAGAGAGAAAATAAGAGAGAGTTCTTCCAATTCATTGAGAGGGTTAGGGAGATTGAGAGAGTAACCGCCCACATTTTTATTTCTTGAAAATCATTTTTTGGATAGCATGATAGATCGTGAGGTGTATATTTTCATAGACGGTATCTTACCTTGATCTAATTCGCGGACGAAACTCTTTTTAAGGGGGTACTATTGTAATATCCCTCATTTTATAAAGGGTCAAAATGTAATTTACATTTCCCTTGAACATAATAAAATATTTACATATTTTATTTCTTAAAGTTATAATGTTATAACATTTTATATATTATAAGGTTGGTTTATAAGGTTAAAACCCCATATTAAAAGTTACAAAAAAACATATTTTCTCATATTCTAAATATTAATTATGAACCATAAGAATTATGGTTTTATGATTATTATAAGGTGATAAAATTTAACCACGAATAATAGAGTCTTATTTTATTATTTAAAATTATAAGAGAACAATTATAAGCAACAAAATTTAAGAGGAAATGTTATAATAACCTTTCTAAAATTTAAATAAGTATTTTAAAGCTAAAGTTTAATAGCATAAATTGTTTAATGTTCAAATGATAACTATTTATTTTATTTTGAGTGCAAAAGTCAAGGTGGAAGGACATTTTTTTTTATCACTTTTGCAAAACAAGAGGGTTTTTTGTGCAATTTCTAAGAAATAGATTGGGATTGTCTTCACCCTTGAGCCCGAATTTTCAAATGGTCATATATCACTTGGTTCTCAACGGATTTTCGATCCGAAAGATGTTTTGGAAATCTCATAAAGTGTTCTATAAAACTACTTAATCAATCGTTCGAATTAATACAAATTGTGGGGGGGGACGAATTTCTATGCATTTAACGTGACCTAGAATGGACTGAATGCTCGAATTGACCATGGGAAGCTCGAATTGGATGGATATAATGACGTGGAAGGATAAGGAGTAATGGGGAGTAATTTGGTGGCCGAATCAATCAAGCTACCTATTAAAATCTGGATAAAACCCGAATTAAAGCCTATGGATGTTTGCTTTCGGAGTATTGATTTGAGAAATCCGTTTTGGGCATTCTAGGGGTCATTTTGAGTTCTATAAAAGGCCATTACGAAGTTCAATCCATCACACACATTTTCTATTCAGAAAGTTTCTCTAAAAAGGCTCTCCAATTTGCCCAAATCATCTCGGGAATAAGTTAGCTTTGTTCAGTAAAAAAAAACAGAGTAGGGCTCGGTTTTTGGGTCTGTTTTCCTTCCACACACAACCAAAAGTTTTACATTTTATATCAATGGAAAGCTCTCTCTCTCTCTCTCTCTCTCTCTCTCTCTCTCTCTCTCTCTTAAGGTTCCAACGCCTACTCACACGCCCCGAACCAATGTCGGACGAGGAAGAAAGAAGGCGCCGAAGTCGAGCCTCTGTTTCAGCCTTGTTATGTGCGTGTGCAGGCTGCTGGTGAGCCCGTGAGCAGGTCGGGCTCGACCCGGCCCGACCATGCTGCACACTTACGGTATTTCTTTCGGTTTTTATTTAAATTAAAAAAACTCTTTGTTAAATTAAAATGGATAAAAGCATTTAAATGGACAAATATTAAAAAAAATTCATTTTATAAGTATTTAAATAAAATTATGAGTTTTAAATGGGTAATGTTAGTGTATTTATAATTAAATTGGTATTTTAAAAATGGATTTTTAATAAGAATAGAATTTCTTATTTCATTATAAGACTAAAATGATTGTTGAGAGGGATTGACTTGATAACAAATAAATTTATAGTCAAGACCCCGCTGAGTATAGCAGAGTCAGGTTCGTCCATGGGAAGTGAAGTCTAAGTTTAGTTTCCAATCTAAAATGCAAAAGAAACAAACAAATAGAAGCAAAACAAGAAGTAAATAAAACAAAAACTTAACAAGGCAAGCTCGGTACCGACCTTGTCAGGGTCGGTATCGAGGTGTAATCTGAGGCGAAAATCAAAGTAAATCAACTAACATGCAGGCTCGGTACCGACCATGTCAAGGGCGGTATCGAGGTATCTGGGTTTTAAAAACTTTCACAAGCGGGAGATAAATCTAGGATTAAGGGTCTCCCACAACATAGTCGAGCAATTAGAATGATATGAATCATAAAATCATGCCTTTAAACACAAGTAATCAACTTTCATTGAACAAACAAGAAAAATAATCAACTTTAATAAATCACTCACTTTTTCTACTTATTTTGATCTAAAGTTCTCAACTTTTGTTTTAAACTTTATCTTTATTCAAGTTCACAACTTTATCTTTCAATCAAGTTATAAACATGAATTACTCCGACTTTCGTCTAAGCATATGCACAAACAAGAAAGAAAATAGATAAACAGCAATCAATTCATTCAATCACATCATCATTCATGCACAACTATGTTGGGTTTCTAACCCCAACCCTAAAACAAGAAGACTACTCACTCATGGTGGAGAAAGAACAAGGAAAAAGATTGACAGAAAACATACTTGAATTAAAATAAAAGCTTACTTAAATTCAAACACAAACTCGTCCTCAATACAAACATAGAACACAAGAAAACTCCAACAATTTTCTTCCTTGTGCTCTAAGCAACAACCGTGTGTTTAAATCTTCTAAAACTTGCGTGAAAATAAAACTAGGGAGACAAAGCTCCTCAACTTGTCTAAACAAGGGTATTTATACTAAAACATCTATCTAAAAAGTTTCCTTAAAGAAAAGAACTTCTAAACATAAAAGATCTCGAAATATAATCATTAATTGCACTAAGTCGGTTATATCCTACTGACATGGGGACCTCGGTATCGACCCCGTCAAGGTCAGTAGGACTCTGAAATTTCCTCTTGAGAACCTCGGTACCGACCCATGGAGCTGAGGGTCTATATCGAACCTGGTCTTGGCTTGACTTCTGGTTTATTCTTCATTCTTCATTTGGACTTTCTTGGGATTTTCTTCTAATATCTTCTCCTCTTCTTCTCCTCTCCTTCAAGATGCTCAAATGCTTCCAGTCCGCTTCAAAACCTACACAAAAACACAAAACTAGCGTAGTTTCCATACTTTTCTTAAAATAAGCAAACTATACTACAAAGTCACAAAAACACAACAAAAACACAACTAAACAAGACCTAAAAACCTAGAAAAACATACTAAAATAAAGCTAAAAACACAGACATTAAAATACTCCATACTTAAACTTGCTTGTCCGCAAGCAATCACATAACATAAATCAAAACCATCAACATATCTATCAAGTAATAGCCCTTATCAAAAATCAATTTCAGCACAAGTGAAAATTAGACAAATGACTTAAACGTCATCACACATATATGAGCAACTAATAAGCACCAGCAATCACAATCCAACCTCACAAGGGAATATGTGTTTCACTCAACTCTCATGTGTTTAGGCTTTTAGTAACAAGTCTCAACTCAATCTTAGATGCAAAAACTCATAGATATTGTTACTTATATTACCAATCTTTCTACCAAAGATGTCAAAACAAGCGGAATCATTAAGAGAACTTAGGCTCAATGAAAAACTTCATAAAAGCTTCCATTCGGCCGGGTTGTAATGGGGTTTGGTAATAACAATAAGGCGTGCGAATATTTTGGTTTTTGGTGCTAAAAATTCGGGAATCGAGACTTTTAAACTCTCCAACACAACTCACCAAAACTCTGAAAACATCATACCAAACTAACTAAAACATTCTGCACACTCATCTCTTTTTCGTTAAGCCAAAAATATCCCATATAAGTCTCATGGAACATATAAAGGAATTTTTTGCTTTTCTTTCATTACTTTTCTTGCACTTATTCATCTTTCTCCCTTTTTCTGAATTTCTACTGATTTTCTGAGGTTTTTTTTCTTTTGGGAGAGGATCGGTATCGACCCTACTAGGGTCGATATAAACGTCTGCATTTTCTTTCATTGTTAACTCATACATTCTTTTGAAAGCCAAAAATCCTTTTTACAACTTTGAACCATCAATGAGACTCCTATAACAACCATCTCCCTTTTCGAACCAATACATTACGATCATCAAAACAAATTCCAACCGAACTAAGTCCTAATCCCCGGATAGGGTCAAGCTTTCATTGGCTAGGAATAATTTTGTGGAGTTTCAAAAGCAAACTTTAAGGCTCAAAACATTGGCTACAAAAGAAAGGATAATGCAAAGGTGGATAGGGAATAACAAGGCTAATGAAAATAAGTTCTCGATCATCTAATTCCACAAGTAGTGAACTAATATCTCATATAGGCTTCATGAAATAAATAACCATATCAATATCAAGAGATAATATGCAAATAGGAGAGTAAAATCACACAAGAAAAGATGAGGGATTCTTGATATTTACCTTACCGGGCCAAAAATAACTCACAAGGTAGAAATTTTTGTTTGATTGGACTAACTCATACCCAAAAGTCACATGTGCTCAATTTCATCACAAGCTAGAAATTCACACAAAAACATATTTTCAAGGAAGACTCGGGCTAAACTATCAAAAACATGTCAAAGGAATTACATGATCATGCAAGGAATTACTATCATAGAACTCTTAAGATAAGGGTATCATTTGTCCTAAAAATCTTTTTGTGATTTTTTTCAATTTTTCCATTTTTTTCCATTTTTAGAAAGCAATAAAGCAACTAATCAACTTTGAACCAACTAGAAAGACATCAAAGCAAGACATGAAAAACACAAACAAGTTAAGAGTTTTCTTTTCTTTCCCTACCCCATACTTAAACCTAACAGTGTACCCACTACATGAACAAGCAAGGTAAGAAGAAAGAAACAGGGAAAAGAGAATAAACTCACAAGATAATCTTTGAAGCGGTTGGAAAACATTCTTGGACTTCCTTGAAAGAGAGAAAACAACTGATGGTCTAATGGTGGAAAGCGTTGCTCCAGGTTATGCATTAACTCAACTATAGTTTTCCAACGCTCGTTAGTAGTCTCCCAACGGTCCTCGGCTATCCTCCAACAAGACTTGGCCACCTGATGGCGCTGCTCATCAACCTGCCTCTAAGCCTCAAAAGATTCTTGAAACTGGGTCATCCGCTCATGCAGCTGATACTGATCCATGTGCAGCCTGTCCATCCTCTAGACCATGTCATTTACCCATGGAGAAGGCACAGATCTAGAGCTAGAGCCGTCGCTAGGGTGGTGAACATTATAGCCCGGGTATTGCTTGGTGGATGCCCAAAAACTAAACCCGTGGCCCTCGATACCGTGGTGTGAATGGTGAAACTGGGGGTCGGTACAGGGTCGGTAACGGGGTCATAAAGAACGATACCGAGCTGGTGTGGGTCTATAACGTGGCCTTCAGCACGTGCCACCCCCTCGATACCGAACCCATAAGGCTCATTATCGAGCTCCTGTGCAACTGCATCATGTATCTCCTCGTCCCTCTGATAGCGTGATGCTTTTCTCCTTAATGATAGCTTAGCCCTCGGGACCCGGAGAGAAAGGAAAGGGCCTATAAGTCCATGTCGTGTACCAGTTGGGAAGGTACAAGAGCTCTAGCTTCTCTGGGGTCACTACCACTTGCTGCCCCTCAACCGTCGTCTCGAGCACCTCACCATTTCTCTTGAGAATCCCTAAAGACGACCAATAAGTGGTGTCCAACATCTGAGGGGGCTGCCCTTCGTTGTAACGACAGAGGTCAATCTCGCATGCCCGAGCAAGCTGTGTGACCATACCGCCGACATAAATCTCCTCTGACCTTGTCCCGATGACCACCACATGCTTGATCCATTCGTATCCCAAGTTCATAGATGGGGGATCCTTGAGCAAAATGGTGTGAAGGCACCCCACCTCTTTTCTTGTTGGCCTTGAGAGCTCCGCCTTGGCCCAATTTGTACATCCTAAAATCCGTAAGATGATACGGAAGATAGGGTTAACAATATTTTTCACTTGAAGTGCATGGACAAGTCCAATGGCTTTTCTCGTGATTTACTCCTAAGTGTCCTCTACTCTGAAATCATCAGAAGCCTTGTAACCATGATACGAGCTAGGGAAATGAAGGAGGCAGCTGAACTCTGACAAAGTGACAGAATAGGGATCGTTGGCAAGCCAAAATTCAACCTTTCCCGGTCTCTCTTGGTTGTCAAACTGGAGCTTGAGGGTGGCTATGAACTCAACCGTGAGGACTGGGTAGTGCGGCTCGCCATCGGTGAGAAGGTGGGAGGTGCCAATATGGGTAAAAGTTTCCGCCTTTCGGGTGGATCGCACGGGTGCCCGATCTAGGCTTGGAAGGGCCTCGGATCTTCTCCAACGGGTAGTAATCGGGATAAGCACGAACCAAAGGGTGGCTCGTGAGGGAAGTAACCAAGAAAGGACCGAATTGAGTCCGAATCCTAAGGTCGACAAGGGGGCTCGACCGAGAAAGGGAAATTAGGGTTAGAAAGGTGTGACGCATAGGCCTTAAGGAAGAGAAACTCAATTCACAAAAGGTAATCAGTATATAGCAAGGCGTAAATAAAACTGAATACAACGAAGGGTTTATATAGAAAATGCAAAACCTAACTAGGTCTAGCTAATGGGTCTAATCCAGCTATTGGTCTAGTCTCTTAAGTATAAGTAGACACAGGTCCAAAGATAGTAATAGCGGAAACATAAATAGAAACTAGCTATAAATAGAAACATGCCAAAATAGAAAATATAATAAATAAAATAATAACGAGCTAGGTCGGAATCCAAGGCAGACGCCAAGGTCTCGGTAGACTCGAGCTCGTCATGATCGTTCTTGGTCTAGGACCGGAACGCATCAAAAAGCTTGCCTCACATCCCTATAGATGCCAAGTTGTTGTGCATGGGACTTGGAAAACCACCTCGTCTTGTGAGGTTTGCCTATCACAATGTTGAATAGGTTCTCCCTCTATCATCATATAGCTCAACCTCAACCACCGGTGGTGGAATAGGCTTCCCATGCCTCTCACTTAATTTTTTGTTGGCTCTGCTTTAACTGGCCATTGAGTCCGGATCCGAGATGTAGAAAGAAAAAAAGAGAAATTGGGATTAGTAACGAGGGTGTTTGGTTCGGTATCGAACAAGGAAATTTTGCTCAGTACCAAGACTTGTTTTGGGATCTCGACTGGTGTGTAGTGGGAGTTTAGTGCAACGACATTAGCAACAACGGTGGTTCGAGCGGTGGTGCAAGGGGGTTGGTGCGCCGGCGAGGGAGAGAGGATGGCTAGGGGAAGGCTCGGTCGAAGGGGAGAGAGGAGTGTTGTGAAGAACGAGTGAAAAGAAAGAAAAAAAAGGGTGTTTAAGGGAACGTACCTTAGGTCGGTTTCGGGTTCTTCCGAAAAAATTATGCAAGGGTCGGTACCAACCTTGTGGGGGTCGATATCGACCCACCTGCATTTTCTCCAAATACTCGTTTTTTTCTCAATTTTCACCCTTTTTCCTGAATCACTTATCAACGTATTCTATTTTGAAAAATCTAAAACCTAATCTAGAAATAAGTAAAAAGAAAGCTAGCAAAAATATCTAACAACCAAAACAAAAAGCGGGTTGCCTCTCGTAAGCGCTATTTTTAACGTTGTTAGCCCGACGAACTTACCTTTGCTTACCTAGGGCAGTTTTCGTCCGTCTTTTTTGGGAACATGAGAAACCCCATACTTAGCCGGAAAAGTGTCAAAGCTCCCCTCCCTACCTTGTGGTCCGTTATCGTAAATATGTATGCCTGGAAGTCCTACACAAGGGTTAGTAAAATCTACCGACTAAGGAGGCTTCGACCCTCTTATAGCATGAATGTAAGGAGATAATGTAGAAGAAGGATGTAAGCAGGGATCTTTACTGGATTTTATCAAGTTGGAGCAAGAAGACTCACTATGGATTTTTAGAAAGGGCATCGTAACTAAGGCAGGGTGGGTCGTTAACGACCCTTCGGGGTCAAAGAATGCCTCGTTAATGTGCATGTCTAGCCCGGTTGTAGCATCTTAATCTCTATAGTCGTGGTCTCATCAATTGAGGAGTTGAAGTGGAATTCAACCACCTCCTCCCTGATATCAAAGGTTAGGAGTCCCTTCCTAACATCAATTCGTGCTCCAGCTGTGGCGAGGAATGGTCTACCCAATATGATAGGTACCACTGGATCCTCAGGCATCTCCATTACGATGAAGTCGTTGGCGACAAAGAATTTGCCAACTTGAACAGGGATATCCTCAACGACTCTAGTTGTCTTGACGCAGGATCCATTTACCATGTAGAGATTCATATTGACATGTTCCAGTGGTCCCATATTGGTCTTGGACCAAAAAGAGAGCAGTAGCAGACTCGCGCTGGCACCTAGATCACATAAAGCATTAAAGCGATAAGCTCCAATCCCTATTGTAATGGCAAACTTACATGGATCACCTAGATTTTCTGGAAGCTGTAAGGATCAGAATTGATTTGTCAACTCTAATACAGATCGTTTCCTGCTTAAGATCCCTTTTAAAAATTTAGTGTACGCAGGCTTTTCATTAAGGTCCTCAGTGAATGGGATAGAAATATAAGCCCGGAAGAACCTTAACAAAGTGTCTAAACTTTCCTTTCGTAGAGTCTTTAGACTTCTTAGAAGGGAAAGCAAGAGTCTTACATGGGTTGGAAGGGTCATTACCGACCCTGGAGGGGTCGGGAATGATGTCAACTGGGGCTTCGTCTTCACCGTTGTTCTCGTTTTCCTTGGTCTCAGCACGATCCGGAAACTTCTTTCCGCTCCTCAGGTGGCCTCGGTGAATGGGATAGAAATATTTAAGCCCTGAAGAACCTTAACAAAGCGTCTAAACTTTCCTTCCGTAGAGTCTTTAGACTTCTTAGAAGGGAAAGGAAGAGTCTTACCTGGGTTGGAGGGGTCGGGAACGATGTCAACTGGGGTTTCGTCTTCACCGTTGTGCTCGTTTTCCTTGGTCTCAGCACAATCCAGAAACTTCTTTCCGCTCCTCAGGAGTCAGGCTACAATTTGGACTCTAGGGTTTTTCTCTAGATGGCCCAAAAGTTGCCCTTGAGGTTGGGGAATCTGTGCAGCAAGTTGGCCTAATTGGGAATTAACAATCTTCTTCCATGTCTCTAGCTCTCCCAACTGTGCATGTACACCTTTCATCTGATTATTGAGGTCGGCACGCACTCCATTTATTCCATCATGGATGCCTTGCACCTAAGATGGAGGCTCTTGATAACCCGGAGGCCTATAAGGGCCAGGCTTCCTTTCTGGTGGTGGAGGTGCATGGCCTTGACCTTGATTGTAACTTCCCCAAGCAGGATAGTTGTTGTTCTTGTCATAGTTGTTAGGCGGATTTCTGTATTGACCTCTCATATAATTAGCATCAGCATAGGTCTCAGCGGCTCTAACCTGCTCAATGTTAGTGCAAGAAGATGTATTGTGGGCATGAGAGCCACACTCTAGACAATGTTGAGAAGTTTTCAGAAAACTTACTTATTTCTTCAGTCAGTTGATTTCGTATTGCATAAACTAGGCTTTGACATCTGGAACGACATCAGTGTTTGGATTGTAGAGCCTCTTTTGAGGCTGGAATGTCTGTTGTGTCCCATACATGGCATCATAATTGGTGAGTTTGTCCAGCAGCTCCCATGCCTCATCGGGATCCATCTCAAAGAAACCGCAAGCAGTATGTAGATTGATGCGGTTTTTCGTTTCAGCATTAATCCCTTGGAAGAAAATCTCTTGGAGCACATATTGTGGTTTCCCATGAGTAGGGCATTGTCGAAGCATCTCCTTGAATCTCTCCCAAGTCTCCACAAAGGTTTCATTAGGCAGCTGGTGGTAAGAGGTGATGCGTTTCCCTAGCTCCATAGTTTTGGCAGGTGGAAAGAATAAGTCATGCAAAGCCCTCCACGACCTAACTGACCTAGGAGGTAGTCTCTCTAACTAGCTCAAGGCCTTTCTTTTAAGGGACCAATTGAAAGCTTTCAATTGAACATATTCTAAAGAGACACCCTCAACAACAATAGTGTCACATACATCAGTAAAATTTCTAATATGCTTCATTGGGCACTCAGTGGTTTTCCCTTCAAAATAAGCCCTTTTAATCAAGTATATAAATTGAGATTTGATCTCAAAGGCTTTCTCTATTTCTGGGAGAACAATTGCTGATATTGGCACCCTCAGTTCCGGGTGCATGTACTGCTTGTAGTTCTTTGGAATGGCATTCAGTTGTTCTTGTAATTGAGTACATCGTTCCCGTTCATGATCTCTATCAGCTTGGAGCCGCTACAACAGAGCTCGGAGATTGGCCATCTATTGGGCTATTTCTTCAGGAGTTGCAGCCATGGCACGGTTTTCTCGTCTTCTGGGATGAAGAGTACGCTCAGGTTCAGAATAGTATGAAGGAATTTCAAAATCAAGTCTGCGCCTTCCTGGTTGCATAAAACTGAAAACACAAACAAAAAGTAAATGGATTAAAAACAAAGACATGGCCAAGCTATTCCCAAACCCACAAAGCAACTAATCAAAGTGCTATCGCTTCCCCGACAACGACGCCAATTTTTTGAGAGGGATTTACTTGACAACATACAAATTTATAGTCAAGACCCTGCTGAGTATAGCAGAGTCAGATTCGTCCACGGGAAGTTAAGTCTAAGTTTAGTTTCCAATCTAAAACGCAAAAGAAACAAACAAATAGAAGCAAAACACAAAGTCAATAAAGCAAACAACTTAACAAGGCAAGCTCGGTACCGACCTTGTCAAGGTCGATATCGAGGTGTAATTTGAGGCGAAAATCAAAGTAAATCAAATAACAGGCATGCTCGGTATCGACGTTGTCAGGGTCGGTATCGAGGTATCTGGGTCTTAAAAACATTCACAAGTGGGAGAAAAATCTAGGATTAAGGGTCTACCACAACATAGTCATGCCATATTGCCATTAGAATGATATGAATAATAAAAATCATGCCTTTAAACTCAAGTAATCAACTTTCGTTGAACAAACAAGCAAATTAATCAACTTTCATAAATCAACTCACTTTTTCTACTTATTTTGATCTAAAGTTCTCAACTTTCATTTCAAACTTTATATATATTCAAGTTCACAACTTTATCTTTCAATCAAGTCATAAACATGAATTACTTCGACTTTTGTCTAAGCATATGCACAAACAAGCAAGAAAATAGATAAAAGGCAATCAATTCATTCAATCACATCATCATTCATGCACAACTATGTTGGGTTTCTAACCCCAACCCTAGAACAAGAAGACTACTCACTAATGGTGGAGAAAGAACAAGAAAAAAGATTGACAGAAAACATACTTGAATTAAAATAAAAGCTTACTTGAATTCAAACACAAACTCGTCCTCAAAACAAACTTAGAACACAAGAAAACTCCAACAATTCTCTTCATTATGCTCCAAGCAACAACCGTGTGTTTCGATCTTCTAAAACTTGCATGGAAATAAAACTAGGCAGAGATAGCTACTCAACTTGTCTAAACAAGGGTATTTATACTAAAACATCTATTTAAAAAGTTTCCTTAAAGATAAGAACTTCTGAACATAAAAGATCTCGGAATAATATCATTAATTGGACTAAGTCGGTCAAGTCCTACCGACACGGGGACCTCGATATCGACCCCGTTAGGGTCGGTAGGACTCTGAAATTTCCTCTTGAGAACCTCGGTACTGACCCATGGATGGTCGATATCTAGCCTGGTCTTGGCTTGACTTCTTGTTTATTCTTCATTCTTCACTTAGAGTTTCTTGGGATTTTCTTCTAATATATCCTCCTCTTCTTCTCCTCTCCTTCAAGATCCTCAAATGCTTCCAATTCGCTTCAAAAACTAGCGTAGTTTCCATACTTTTCTCAAAATATGCAAACTATACTAAAAAGACACAAAATACACACAAAAACACAACTAAACAAGACCTAAAAACCTAGAAAAACATACTAAAATAAAGCTAAAAACACGGACATCAAAATACTCCATACTTAAACTTGCTTGTCCTCAAGCAATCACAGAACATAAATCAAAACCATCAACATATCTATCAACTAATAGCCCTTATCAAAAAGCAATTTCACCACAAGTGAAAATTAGACAAATGACTTAAATGTCATCACACATATATGAGCAACTAATAAGCAACAACAATCACAATCCAACCTCACAAGGGAATATGTGTTTCACTCAACTCTCATGTGTTTAGGCTTTTAGTAACAAGTCTCAACTCATCCTAGATGCAAAAACTCGTAGATATTGTTACTTATATTACCAATCTCTCTACCAAAGACACAAAACACACACAAAAGCACAATTAAACAAGACCTAAAAACCTAGAAAAACATACTAAAACACAGCTAAAAAACAAGGACATCAATGATTTGATTAGATAAAGTTAACAAAAAGGTTTTTGAATATGTATAAATAAAAAGGTTTTAATTTAGATTAATATTAAAAATAAGGTTAGGTTAATATGTTATAGTGAAAAGACGAGGTTAAATGACATTATATTAATAAGAAGGAAATTATTAATATAATGTATAAGTTTATAGTTTTTATAAACTTAAATCCATTATGATTCCTTGAAAATCACCGTTATCGAATGAACAAAATAAATTGACGAAAATTTATTTTGTGGTTGATTGAAACAAGAACAAGTTCTTAATCGCGGGTGATCGTTTCATAACCCATCTACGTCAATTTCGAGGCAAGTGGTTTGGGTTTGATTTCCATATAAAGTTTTTTTATATATGCATCACTCGTTCTATCAAGCATGTTACATATCTCGCTATATGTTTTCATGTGCCTTAAATTATTTTATGACTTTGTTGGGAACTCTTATATGAAGTAAAATGAATCTAGGATTTATATTGTTCTAGATTTAATTACATGTTATTCCTAGTCGTACTTAGGTTACGCTAGATGTATTGCAGGGTCGTTTACTTATGATATGTGTGCCTTGAGCCGATGCTCTACCTTTAAGACCATGGTCAATACCCGCTCGCTCGATGAGGGGTGATGGCACGTAGCTCGTGTCAGTCTGGGTTGCAACCCAACCATTGTGAATTTTGTGGGGTCGTAGCCCACACTCTTCTTACTTAAAAAGTATGCTTAATTCCAAGTGGCCCCGTTATTGTGATCCTTAAAATTGGTAGAGATTAAATAGGTTTCCAATGGCAACAATTAAAATGATAGGACGGCTAGTACAAAATGGAATCCATACTCTCGGATTTCGTAATTCTTTGGCTCTAATTTGAATTCGCACAGCACGTATGTGGTGAGGTTGGTAGAGGGAAAAGTTATCAACGAGGGGTTTAATCACCCACCTGACTAAATGTGTGAAATCCAAGTTCCCAACATAAGTGAACCCTTTCCTTCGAAACCGAGACTCGCCCTTGGGTGACGTTCTCACTCTTTTCTTCAAATCGTAGTTTTCCTAGGAGGCCCGAGGTCCGAGGATGGGACCAGCTTTCATTTGGTACCCGACATCCCAACTAGTCCCTTCGTAAAATCCGAACCACCTTCTAAAACCCCATTTGCTTAGTGTGTCACAAGACTAACCGACCGTTTATTTTCCTTGCATGGTCGGCTGGTGTCCGTCACATTTCTCGTCGTGACACATCAGGAGTGGAGTTCTAAATCGAGAACCACGAGGAGCAAGCTTGAGGAGAAACTAGAGTGAAGGTGGTTAGCTTGGAATAAGTTAGAATAATTTTAAGGGTCGAGGTTCCGACTTGTGGGACCTTTCCATTTCAACTTTGTATCTGTTCAGGTTTATTCAACTATTGTATTCGACTTTCGCATCTTTTATATAATATATATATATATATATATATATATATATATATATATATATATATATCTTCCCATTTTTGGTTAAGTTTCGTAATTATTGTACGTGTTGGGTGACTTCGAGAGTTTAATCTCGGGGTCACTGGAGGTGATATCCCTGTATAAAAAGGGGGTGTTACAGAGAGATTATGTTAGATTGATCTGATTAGTGTAGATCGGAAGGTCAAGTCCATGTAAACCTTGAGTCCCCAAATATAGTGAAGAATAGCCTTGGCTTGGTAGTGCCCTCAGACGTAGTAAGTTTGACGAATTGTGTGAACAAATTTTTCCTTGTCTTTGTTCTTTCAAGTTCTTTTCTTTATTCTCATTGTGCTATTAAATCCCCAACAACTGGTATTAGAGCAAGGTTTAGCAGAAGTGATGGAAATAGAAAAGATTCATGTTGAGAAGTTCGATGGATCAGACTTTGAATTTTGAAAGATGCAAATATTGAAGATTACTTGTATGATAAAGATATGCACTTGCCATTGGGAAAGAATCCTAAAGACATGGATGATGAGGAGTGGAAGTTGTTGGATAAGAAGGTGATGAGTGTGGTTCGTTTCTCGTTGTCAAGGAATGTCGCGCATCATACAATCAAGGCATAGACCACTTGAGGGATGTTGGATTTATTGTTCGATCTATATATGCAACACCCCTGATTTTGTCCTAAGGGATATTACCACCAGTGATCCCGGATTACCCACCCATGACCACCCAAGGCTTTAAAATACATATTTAAAAGAAAGTGAGTTAAATGCATAAATTTTATTCATTAAAAGTGATCGTAGTTCATTACAATTAACATTTTTTTCACATAGGGTGTAGCATCGAAAAGTAAAGCTCATATTATAAACGAGTTGCTGAACATACAAGAATACTTCAAACATAACTCATATGATGACGAGCTCCATAGTTTAAGGTGGGAGAGCTGGTGCACCACCTTTCGGATGCTTTTCTCTTGGAGAAAATTCTTCCTTCCTTCAACTCCATCTTGCCCTGATCTTCAATCTTTGACAACTACTCCTCCAATCGCGTACCACCTCTTGATTACTTCACTTAGTAGTTGAATCCTTCCTCGATATGTCCTTCATCTTCAATTACTAAGTGACACTCCTTTACTACTTGATATTTCCGCAAAAGGTAGTAAACACTAGGCAAAATGCATAAGGAAACAGAAATGAGGACGGGTTAGTCTAAGGAGACTTTGTAAGTGGGGAATGGACGGTCTCCATGGTCGTAATTAACACATTGGCATCGAACTCCTGATCATAGTTGGTCTCTAGTCTAACGGTTAATACTTCCATAAAAGAAATACAATAGACCGAGGTAGGTGGGGGTCACACGATAATATAATTCCGTCAAGGTGACGAGAATTTCCAACTTTCAAGGTAGGTGGAATCTCACAAGAGCGTGAACCTATCGGAAAGAAAGAAATATGATATTTCATTTGAGGTATTCTGAAAGGGAGAGGATATTATATTAATAAGGTTCAACGGGAATGAAATAATATTTTACTTGAAGAGGAAAGAATATAAGATTCTTAAAATGGTGAAGGACAACACGAAAGTGTGGTTCCTTCGAAAATGCAATTTTCATTAGGACTAATATATTAGAAAGGTCAATTTTCATTGTTCCAAGAACGGCATTGTTCCAAGAACAATGCCGTTCTTGGAACAACATGAAAATGGATTAATATATTAGAAAGGTAAAATCTCTATTCATTTGTTTAAGTTTTTGGGTTAAAAGGTATATATGAACTTATATTAAAAATAAGGAAAAAGTAATCATAAAATACCAACTTTTACCTATTGACTAAAAATAATACGAACTTTAAAATTAATTAAATTTAATATCAACTTTTTTTGTATTTACAGATATAATTCATACTGCCTCGATTAACTAATGTCTATCGAAATTTAAGAGCTTGTTTTACAATCTTTGTTTCACTATCTCATTTTGTACATTTTTTGTGTTCGAATTTCCAAAGATCGAGTGCGTCTCTATTTCCTACACCGAATAAATCGGGGTCTCCACCATACAAAATATCTAAGTTGAATTATATAGATAATAGCACGGAGTGTGAAATTTTTTGATATATTATTTTCCCTAAAAAGAAAATAATACCCTATAAAAATTGTAAATAACTTTAAATTGATAAGATCACATATACTTTTTAAAAATAAAAATTAATTCAATATTGAAAATATCCGAATACGAGTATATTATTTTCTCTTTTCAAGAATATAGTGGCCCAATGATAGGAGGCATGTTGGAGATCCCCGCCCAATTTGACCATTTCTTTCACTGCTTCACTTGGCCCTTGTTTGGTTCAACGAGGGAAGTTAAGTCTCTCTAAAACTTGGTTACTTTCTAGGAGTTAAAATATTATGGGACGCTTGAAATCATGTTTGGTTCAAATTTTTGCTATTTTCTATTGATATGAAAAATAAGAATTTTTTATTTAAAAATGCAGGTAATCGATCTTACCTATCTTTGAAAAGTAAGTGCAGTTTCTTTGATTAGGAAAAATTGCAACTTTAAGATAAATAAATTCTCAGAACTTTAGTTTAATTTTTTTTAAAAAAAATTATACATTTTGAGAAGTGAAACATGAATTAAACTAGGGCTTGGTAGAAAAATCAAGTCTTTCCATTTTTTATTTTATTGAATTGAGCTAGTCGGCATGAATTGATTTATTTGATGTGTGCATTTTGCTAATTAGGTTAAAATTTTGATTTAACACCACCAAAAGTGAGTCATTCATTAAAAGCCCTACATGGGGTGACCTACTGGTAGACCTGGCAAAATATGACCCGAACCGAAAAACCGACCCGACCCGTCCGAAAATTTTTGGGTCATAACTCGAAAAAATTAACCCGAAACCCGATTTTAACTGAACCCGATGACCCGAGAAATTTCTGGGTCAAACCCGACCGGGTTTGGTTCAACCCGTTGGGTCAAACTAAAAAGCGAGAATGGTGAAATTTTTTTACACCAAGTCAAGTTTGGTTGCAGTCTCGTTCCTTCCTCTAATCAATAGTTGGACTTGACTCCAATCGATTGCTTGAAAAACTAATTTTCTAGATTATTAACATTAAACAAACCAATTAGTTGAAGATGTTATAAGTTAATATCTCCGAAAAAGATGTATATATACTTCTCAAGGTTTGGGCAAACGATTAATAGTAACTAATTAAAATTATTAATAGCCAATCGATTAAAGATGCTCTAGGTTACATAAATGATTATGACTTTATCAAATCTGAAATATATACAAAATGGGGAAATACCATACTTTTTAATAATACGTGGATTGTAAGTTTTCCTATTCTGAATTGATATATGTTTCCTAGTATATGCATACAAGAACTCTATGAGGTCATGTGTTATTTTTTCTTCATAATCAATTTTGAATCTCTTACGATTTGAACCTTGAGGTCAATCATTTCTTGTTGAAATTCTTCTGCCACCAAGCACCATGAATGTGAAATTGGGACTTGTCATTGTGCTTATTCACCCCCTTAGTCTAACACATGATTGTTTACAAAAATGTTCCTTTTTTTGAGCTAATACAAAAATGTTCCTAAAATAGTGAGATACTACTTTATGATTAAATATTAATATTAATGAATACAAAATTTGAGCGTCTTGTATCCAAAATCCAAATCCTTATATTTAGGCTCGAGTTAGATTATACTATAACTTTTTAGGTAAATAAGCAAGAATGAAAAAAAAATTAACTAAAAAATAACAAATAAACTGTTAAAATAAATAGGAAAACCTAGGTTATTTAACCCGTTGACCGACCCGAACCCGCAACAAACCCGTAGTGACCCGACCTGTTTGAACCCGATAAATTTGTGACCCGAAATGACCCGACCTGAAATTGACCCGAACCCGACATACCGAAACCCGAACCCGACCCGCCCGACCCGATTGACAAGTCTACCTACTGGTAAGAGGTATGGGGGGATGTTGGGAGGTCCTAAGTTCGATCCTTTCCTTCGCCTTTACACTTGGGTGAAAAACAAAGTCTCACGATTCTTCCTACCACTAGGTCAAGCCGGTCGATGCAAGTCGGTTTTACCTGGTTCGTGCTCTTTGTCGACTAGTTTATAGATTCGAGGTTTACCATCAAAGGTGGGTCCCTCGTTAAAAAAATGAGTCATTCATTAAAAAAAAAAGAATTCTACCTCTGTTTCGCGAAGTTAGTCGTTTTTTGATTTTGCATAATAATTAAGACAAGCTTAAAATGGAAAAGATGATAAGAATCGGGTCTGATATGACTAACCTCAAGGGATTGGCCTAGTGGAGCAAGATATGAATCGGGTCTGATAGGTTGCAGGTTTGATTCCCCACTAGCTAGTCTCCTTGAGGTGAGACAAATGTAAATTCCCTTGTAAGAGATCTTTGAGCCATTGGATCTTTTCTGTCCTTGGACTAAGGCACCATCCCATCACACTAAATTTTTTATTATGAAAAAAAAGCTAAAAACGACTTACATTGTGAAATAGAGGTAGTAGTAATGAGACAGGGGAGTAACCTTAAATGTCAATGCCTGCAATCTTTTTGAGTGCCGTGAAAAATGTGATGACCAAACACCCAAGTACGGTCCACACCTGATATTCCTGTTTCATTTTACTACGAAAACACTCCAATTCCCAAACAATGAAAAAAAAATATGGAGACTGGACTAATAAATAAAATAGAAAAAGAAGCGGGAAGCCGGCTAAGCTAGCCGAGGTTGGTGGCAAATGAAGCCGATAGTAAATCGCGCCCAACTGCATGTGGGTCCCTTGAGGAAACACGTCAGTGACCACCCCTTACTTATGTCTCTCCCCCAATCACACCCTCCACTTCTAAATTTACCCAATTTGCGGAGTACTATTCTCTATATCTTCTTCTTTTATGGCATGGGGTTAACTATAAATCAAAGTGTTAGTAGCATTACAAAAAGTCAATGTCATGAACAGATAAACAATTAAATACTCCCTCTGTTTTTTTAGACATAAAATCTTGTTCAAAAAAAACTTATCCTTTTATTTACTTTGGACCTAACTTTCCACTTCAACTCTTATATATAATGAAAAAGTAAAATAAATTTTCTTCATTTTCAATGTATAAAGTAAACATTTAATTAACGGTATTTTTGTCTAATTTAAAATTTTCTTAATATATGTGTCCAACTCTAAAATGACAAGTAGACTTATACGGAGAGAGTATACCACATTACTTACTTCTTCTTCTCTTTTTTTATAGTAGTCATGCGGTAAATTTTGGATTTAACTTTAAATCATAGTCGCAGAATTTTTCTCAAGAAAAAAAACTATGTGTCCCATATAATATGTTTTAAAATTTGTTTGTACATTTAATGAGAAAACTTCAATTCGTTCATAAATTTTTTGTTTTTTGGATATAGGTAACAATTAGTAAGGCCCTAGGGAAGCTTTCCTAGAGGATCCTTGCGGATGAGAGCTCGAAGTTCTGCATTATCCATCAAAAGGTTGTTAGGGATGATGTGGCCTAGCTTAGCGATTTTATCGGTCACAACATTGCAATCCCTAACAACATGACACATTGAAATGTTGTTGAATTGTTTGAGTGATACCATGATATCCGAGATCAGCATCTCTATTTCCCATGAACATTTATTTGTTCCTTTGATAGCATTTATTACTATTAAGTTGTCCCCTTCAATTTCAAGATTAGTTATTCCCTTTCTCCTTGCTTCTCTAATGTCGTCCCGAAGTGCTAACGTTTTCACTTGTAAGACAGAAATGGGTCCGTACTTCTTTGTTCCTATACTAACAATTTGTGCATTATGATCCCTAATTGCATATCTTGTTACATCGAAAGTTGGGTTATATTTTGATCCAGCAAAGTTAAGTTTAGAGTAACTTATGGCCGGCTTTTACCATGTCTTGTTTCTATTCATTTTTCTATGAGGATTTCTTTTTGTTGTTACCGAGGCATGTTCCTCCTCCTCAATCCAGGTTTTGGTTCGTTCTCATTAATTTTTCTGGTTTTTAGTATATTGCTCTAGATTTTGAATGAAACCATTAGGTGTTTATTGAAATACCAATATATTCCGCTGGTGCCAAACACACCACAAAGAGTTGCTAATTCTGTGAATTCCGCTTTGCCTAAGATTTGGTAAATTTCATTAAGCATTCCGTTCATAATTTATGTTCGCTCTTTTACTCCACGACTATTAATCTTTTGCACGCCTTTATATATATTGAGCATAGATTTGAAGCTAACAATCTAATTAAAGTTTATGATTAGTTATTCAATACTCCGTCCTTCCCATATTGTATGGGGTTTTAGTCCAAATCTTTTGTCCCATAATCTATGGGGTTTTAGTTTTTCCATACTCCATATTCAATACATTGTCACTCTTGGTTTTTGGATGTCATTCAATTCCTCCTCTCCAATTGGACATGAAAAGTTACTTTTCACATAAATTAGGAGTGATTAATTGACTTTTCACATAAACAAAGGATAAATTATTTTATTCAAAGGCAAAATTAACTATTTTCTTAATAAGTGTGCATTTAACTAAAATCCATATCATATGGGACAGAGAGAGTATTGTATTTCCTTTTAATATTTTAATGTTTAATAGGAGGATTTAGTTGTAATCTTTTACCTGCATTTATAATCTAAAGTTACTTTTGAAATTTTAGAATTGTGTGTAGATATTTTTGGTTGTTAAATATTGTATGCTATCTATATTTATTACGGAGTATTAATATTTTGCATGAAAATTAATATATTACACGTGATATTAATATTCTAGGATATTTATTATCCTAAGATAGGTTGAATTGTTTATATTATTATTATGCTCCTTTAATTATTAAAATATGATAATTTAATGGATTGGAAGCAAGAACTCTATTTAAAAAAGAAAATAGAACTAATTAAATTTATCATGACATGCATATTTACAATTCAAATTTGAAAAAATTAATTTTTTATTATAAAGAGGATATTTATGAATATGTTATTTTATCATGTCATAGGGCACTCATTAGGTTTCCCTTCAAACTGAGCCCTTTTTATTAAGGATGTGAATTGAGACTTAATCTCAAATGCCTTCTCTATCTCTGGAAGCACGATTGCAGATTCCGGCACCCTCAATTCTAGATGCATATATTGCTTAGCATTCCTCGGATAAGCATTCAGCTCCTCTTGTAAACGAGCATTGTTTACTCGTTCACGTTCAGCAGCGGCAATGGCAGCGTCTCAATCAGCTTGTAATGCCTCCATCTGCATCTGGAGAGCGGCCATCTGTTGAGCCATCTCTTCAGGTGTAGCCATGGCTTGGTTTTCTCTCCGTCTGGGGTGCAAGGGGTGTTCAGGTTAAGAATAATAACCGGTGTTGTCAAATTTGAGCTTGCGACGTCCTACTGGCATACGGTGAGAAAACAAACAAAGAAAACAAAATTAAAAACAAAAACGAGGTCGGGCTATTCCCAGACCCACAAGTAAACAAACAAACACTGTTGCTTCCCTGGCATCGTCGCCAATTAGTTGTATGGAAGATTTAACTCGACAACAAATAAAATTTGTAGTCAAGACTCCGCTGAGTACAGGGGAGTCAGGATTGTCCACGGGAAGCAAGGTTGTCTGTTTACCAACTATAAAAACAAATAATCAAAGCAAAACAAAGCAAAAACAGCTATGACAGACTTCGTTAACCACCTTGTCAGGGTCGTTAACGATCCTGGAGTTCTACTAAAATAGAGCAAATAACAATGCAAGTGCAAGCTCGGTACCGATCCAAAGTGCCTCGGTAACGAGTGAAAAAGATTGCTAAACTTAGGTAAATCAAAGATAAAAAGCTCTAGGACAAGGGGTTACCACGACATAGTTATGCATATAAACTCATGTGAACATAAAGATCATACCTTTGAAGATAGAAAATTATATAGAATAAAATAATTTTATAAATATTTCGTAGTAAATTTTATTTTATAAAAATATTTTTTACATAAATAGATAAAGAGGAATTTAATAGAAAATAATTTAAATAATATGGATGAAAAATAAACAAAATAGATAAAAAGGAAAAATATAATAAAATAATTTTAAAACTCTGTAATAGTAAATTCGATTTTATAAAACTATTTTTACATAAATAGATCGATACGAATTTAATAGAATATAAATTAAAAAATGTGTATTACAATTAATTATTTTTAACATGAGGTTGGTCTAGAATTAATGTGGTGGCTCGAAAACAGTCATCTTTTATATTATATATTGATTTCAAATTGCTTGCCATGCAAGCATAGAGTCACCCAAGGCTTGCTCATTCTCTCCTTTAAATATGGTAAGTTAGTTCTCCAGAAAGGTACACTCTTTATTGCTTGCATGTATTCTCTTCTCTTGACACACATTTGACAATTTCGACCCTTTTTGACTTATGCATTAAAGGCGGATTAAGGGGCCTATCCCACTTGTTCCATTACTTTGCAGACCTTGAAGGATGATTGAAATTGAAGGTTGTACAATGAGAGGAGTAAATAAGAACTTAATTAGTGCACCCTGATGAATTTATGAACTAACAATTGTGTCATCTATGAAAACAAATATAGATACTCGAATTTCCCAATTGAGTTGAGAAGAAGGTTATGGAATCAATTCTTCAAGAAGAATTAACGTTTCTTGACTGGGAAGAAACCCCAAATGACAAAACCGTAGCCCTACTCAAGGGCCCGATCAGAACGAAATAGAACAACCAACCATCCACTAGTGCATAAGAGGACACTGGAAACGTGTTGTAGGGCAGATTTAACTTGACAACAAATAAAATTTGTAGTCAAGACCCCGCTGAGTACAGAGGAGTCAGGATCGTCCACAGGAAGCAAGGCTGTCTATTTACCAACTATAAAAACAAAGAATCAAAGCAAAACAAAGCAAAAACAGCTACGACAGACATGGATAACGACCTTGTCATGGTCGTTAGCGATCTTGAAGTTCTACTGAAAATAGAGCAAATAACGATGCAAGTGCAGGCTCGGTACCGATCCAAAGTGCCTCGGTAACGAGTGAAAACGATTGCTAAACTTTGGAAAATCAAAGATAAAAGCTCTAGGACAAGGGGTTACCACGACATAGCTATGCATATAAACTCATGTGAAGATAAAGATCATGCCTTTGAAGATAAATCTATCAACTTTCGCTGACTAAACAAGCAAATCAATCAACTTTCATAAATCAATTCACTTTATTACTTGTTTTGAATCCAAAGCTCGAAACTTTCGTTATCGAACAATATCAATATTCAAGTTCATAACATTCTCTTTCGATCAAGCCAAAACTCAAATTACTTCGACTCTCATCTAAGCATAAGCACAACAAGCAATTCAAAAGAGAGAAGGCAATCAAACACTCAACACATTCATTCAAACATGCACAACTATGTCGGGTTTCAACCCCGACCCTAGAAAAGTAAACTACTCACTATTCATTGAATCAAAGCAAATGACTTTAATCAAATAGAACATTGAAAAACAAAACATACTTGAAATTGAAAGAAGATCGTCTTACAAACTAGTAGAATTCGAAAACAACTAAGAACACTAAACAAGAGTTTGATCACCGAATCACTCCTCTCTCTCGATCGAAATCAGCCCGATTCTCTCTCTCTCTCTCTCGACTTTTCTTCCAACTAATCGAAATCCCCCCATCTAGGCTTAGAACAAGGGTATTTATACTAAGAAAGCTTTCTAATAAAAGATCTGAAAGATAAAAACTTCCTAAACTAAAAAAATAACAAGATAAAAGATATAAATCCCGAAAGTCGACTGCGCTCTACCAACACAGATCACTTCGTTAATGACCTGCACATGGTCGGTAGACACCTGCTGAATCATTTAACAAAAACTCCAATGCACAGCTCGGTAACGACCTGTGAAGGTCGTTAACGAGCCTCTGTTTTGGCTTATTACGAACTCTTTCTTGGCTTTAACTTGCACTCTATCTTGATCTTTCCATGCAATCTTCTTCCTCTTCTACTATGCATTCCACCTTCCACCACTTCACTTCAACTTCACTTGAAAATTGCTCCTTTCTGCTCAAAGACCTACAAAAAGACACAAAACGGAGTAGCTTCCATACTTTTCACAAAATATGCAAACCTATCCAAAAATACACAAAACTAACTCTAAAACTTACTAAAACTAAACTAAACAACCTAAGAAAGACACCTAAAACTAGACCAAAAACACGAACATCAAAATACCTCATACTTAAGCTTGCTTGTCCTCAAGCAATCACTAAACAATAACCAAAACAAAACAATCATGCTTATCAAGTAATAGCCATCATCTAAAAGCAACATCAAACATAGCAGAAAATAGCAAATGACTATTAACGTCATCACACATATATAAGCACTAATAGACATAAGCATATACAATCCAACCTCACCAAGGATATGTGTTTCACTCAACTCTCGAGTGTTTGGGCTTATAAATTCAATCTCTCAACTCAATCTTATATGCAAAAACTCATAGAAATTGGAACTTATATCACCAAACTCTCCACCTAAGATTTTTCAAAAGAAGCAAAAATCATCAAGAGAACTTAGGCTACATGAAAAACTTCATAGAAGCTTCCATTCGGTCGGGTTGTAATGGGGTTTGGTAAAGACAATAAGGTGTGGAAATATTTTGGTCATGTGGTGCTAATAATATCCGTGAATCACAGACTCCTAAAATCTCACACAAAACTCTCATAAAACATATACGAAACTCACTCAAACATTATGCTCAAACTCACTCACCTTTCATCCTAGAAAGCCTCATTTAAACATAAAGAATCTCTGGTTTAACTTCAAACACAATGCACATCTGCTTCTCTTTCTTTTTTCTTTCTCATTCTTCTTTTGTTTTCATTTCAGCTCCCTTTTTTAACTAGCCTCGAACAGCCTTGTTAACGACCTAAAAGGGTCGTTACCGAACTACACTTTCTCCTCGATTTTCTCTTTATATAACATCGTTACCAAACCTACACAGGTCGATATCGATCCAAAGATTCTACTCTTTTTCTCTTTTTTTGTGCATCTTTTCTACCAAGAGATCTTTTTACAAAATAAAACAAGAGACTTCCAATCTACCCTTCCCAAAAACCCTTATTTTGAACCAAACATAACATTTTTTCACTCTACAAAACATACCTCTCCAACCTAAGTCCTGATCCCCAGATAGGGTCAAGCTTATCACGGCTAGGGAAATAATTTTGTGGAGCTGAAAAATAAAAGGCTAAAGCTCAAATTGGCTGTGAAAAGAAGGATCACATAAAGGGTGGATAGGGATAAATAAGGCTCATAAAAATAAGTTCTCTGTCATATGATTTCCACAAGTAATGAACTAAAAATCCTATATAGGTCTCAAGAAATAGATAACCATCACAATTCCAAGAGAGAATGTACATAAAGAGAATAAATCACACAAGAAAAGAAGAGGGATTTATGATGTTCTTCCTATAAGGCCAAAAATAACTCACAAGGTAGAAATTTTTGTTGGATTGCACCACTCATGCTAAAAGTTATACATGCTCAATTTCATCAAGATGTTATTCCTCTATAAAAACAATTTTATACCAAGAATCAGGCTATACCATAAAAAATATGCTTGAAAGGAAATTACATGATCATTGTAGCAATTAACTATCATAGAACCAAAAGACATTGCATCTATTTTTTACAATTTTTTTTCAATTTTTCATTTTTTTGTGATTTTTCTCATCATTTTTTTCATAAACAAAGACAACTAAAGCAACTTTAACAAAGCAAAACAAACAAACAAAACAAAACAAAACAAAACACACAAACAAGACACTCTAAACAAGTAAGTTTTCTTCCCTTCCCTACCCCATACTTAAAATTACAATGTCCCCACTGTAATAAAACTAAGAAGTAGAAAAGAATAAGGAAAAAGAAAGAATACTCACAAGATAAACTGGAGCGGAAAAGAACATCCTCTGAAAGTGAATCATCATCGTGATGGTGGTGGAAATCGACGCTCAAAGTTGTCCATGAACTGATACATGGTCCTCTAGTGCTCCTCATCAACCGTCACCCTTTGCTCCATCGTCCTCTGATGTTCGCATTTTTAGTATAGTTTTTAGTAGGTTTTCTTTGCTTATTAGGTTTAGTTTTGTTTAGTTTAGGTTTAGTTTTGAGTGTTTTTAGATAGTTTTGCATATTTCTATGAAAAGAGTGGAATCTACGCTATTTTGTGAATTTTGTAGGTTTTAGCGAGGAAATGAGCTAAATGGAGTTGAATTTGGAGCATTATAGCGAGAGACGGAGGAGTGCAAGATTTAAGAAGTCAGAGCTCGAGATCACAAGAGGAAGTGTGGAAGCAAACAAAGCCCAGGCTCGTTAACGAGGCTGTGAGGGCTCGTTAACGAGGCCACGAAGGAGAAGATTTGGAGTATTTATTTTATAATTCACCGATCCTGAGCGAGAATTTATTTCCGTGTCGGTTGAGTATCTTTTTAGAATCTTTTGGGGTTGTTAGAATATGTATTTTAGGTCTTAATATCTTATAGATTTTATTTCTATCTTTTAGGGATTGTTTCTATCTTTTTAGGAAAGTTTATATCTTTTAGCCTTTTTAGTTTTTAGCTTTTTAGTATAAATACCCTTCTATCTAGCATAGAAAGGGGAAGTTTTTTTAGAGAGAATTTTTAGGAGGAGATTTTCGAAGGGCCGAGAGAGAGAAAGTTGGATCGGAAGAGGACCGCCGAGGCTCGGTAGACGACAGTCACCGGGGTCGTTGGTTGTGATTGTGGTTCGGTATTTTTATGTTTTTCGGTTTCTTCTGAATCTCTGTAAGACAATATTTTCTTATTAATTCGAGTTTAAGTTTTGTTTCGATGTTTCTTTTGATTGAAGTTTTTAGTTTCTTAGTTATGATTAGTGAGTAGTTTCCTTTTCTAGGGTCGGGGTTAAGCCCGGCATAGTTGAGCATGTTTGATGAGTAAGATTGAGTTGTGAATGCCTTTTATCTTTAATTGAGAATTGTTTGTTGTGCTTATACCGAAGCGAAAGTGGAGGTAATTTGAGTTTTTAACTGAATTGAAAGAGGAAGTTAGTAACTTGAAGCTTGATATTGTTTGAAAACGAAAGTTTCAAGCTTTAGATCCAAAACAAGCAATTAAGTGAATTAGGATGCGAAAGTTTATTAATTTACTTGCTAAGTCAACGAAAGTTGATGACTCTATCTATTTAAAGGCATGATATTTTCTTCTTACGAGTTTTTATGCTTGGCTATGTTGTGGTGTCCCTAGTCCTAGATCTTTGTTTTATTTGAATTATTTCTGGTGAATTTTCGTTGTTGAGTGCTTGCCTCGGTACCGAATTTAATTAGATTTTAATTAGGTCGTTAGTTGAAGTGTTTTTGTGTTCGGTGGATCGTTAACGACCCTGACAACGTCGTTAACGAGGCTGCTCGTGAGTGTTTTTATTTGTTTTTGTTTGCTTTTCGGTAGATTGATAGACGAACAACCTTGCTTCCTGTGGAACGATCCTGACTCCCCTGTACTCAACGGGGTCTTGACTTACAAATTTATTTGTTGGCCGAGAAACCCTATCAACAAATTGGCGCCGTTGCCGGGGAAGCAACGACTTGTTAGTTTATCTTTGGGATCGGGAATAGCCCGACCCCATTTTTGTTTTTAATTTTTGTTTTCTTTGTCTGTTTTCTCAATGTATGCCGGTAGGACGAAGAAGGCTTCAATTTGATAACACAGGTTATTACTCAGAACCCGAACATTCCCTGCACCGTCGACTTCGAGAAAACCGAGCCATGGCCACAGCAGAAGAGATGGCTCGAGAGTTAGAGATCCTCCTGACCCAGATGGAGGCACTGAAAGCCGAGAAGGACGGCGCAGACGCAGAAGCTGAGCGTCAACGAGCTGACAAGGCTCGACTACAAGAAGAGCTAGATGCCTATCCATGGAATGCCAAGCAATACATGCATCCGGAACTGAGGATGCCAGAATCTCCTATTGTGCTTCCAGCGATAGAGAAACCTTTTGAGATCAAGTCTCAATTTATATCCTTAATTAAAAGGGTTCAGTTTGAAGGGAAACCTGCTGAGTGCCCTATGGAGCATATTAGAAATTTTCTTGATTTATGTGACACCATAGCTGCTGAAGGTGTCTCATTAGAATATGTTCTATTAAAAGCTTTTAGATGGTCTCTTACTAGAAAGGCCCTGAACTGGTTGGAGAGCCTACCTTCTAAGTCTATCAGGACTTGAAAAAAGCTTTGTATGATCAATTTCTTACAAAGTTTTTCCCTCCTGCTAAGACAACAGAATTGAGGAAACGCATCACCTCTTATCACCAGTTGCCTAATGAAATATTTGTTGAAACATGGGAAAGATTCAAAGAGATGCTTAGACAGTGCCCTACTCATGGACAACCTTTATATGTTTTCCAAGAAATCTTTTTCCAGGGTATCAACGCAGAGACCAAGAACCGCATCAACACGCATACTGCGTGCGGTTTTATAGAGATGAACCCGACAGAGGCGTGGGAACTGTTGGATAAGCTGGCGATTACGATGCTATTTACGGAACCCAGCAGACTCCACAAACTCAAAAACGCCTCTATGTACCCAACCGAGATGAAGTTGACCCCGATGTTAAAAATCAATTCTTACAAGATGAGGTCAATCGTCTGAGGAAACAGATAAGTTTTCTGAAATCCTCTCAATCATGTCAAGGATGTGGTTCTTCTGCACATAGTACTTCTGCTTGCACTAACATTGAGCAGGTTAGAACCGCTGAGACAATAGCTGAGATGAATTACATGAGAGGACCATACAGGAACTAGCCTAATTATAATGACAGGTCGAACAACTATCACCCATGGGGCAATGAGAATACAAGTCAAAACTATGGGCCCCCACCAGATAGACGACCTGCACCATATCGACCTCCAGACCATCAAGAGACGCCATCATGGGTTCAGGAGATAAAGGAGAGCATCAACGGAGTGAACAACAAAGTTGATGACGTTCAAGCCAAATTGAACCGACAAGATAAAAGATGGGGAGAGTTCGATATTTGGAAGAGGAGTGTTGATTCCCAACTAGGGGACCTAGCCGCACGGATTCCAAGACCACAAGGGCAACTCCCGAGCCGCCCCGAGGAGAACCCTAGGGGCCAAATAGCAGCGGTACACCTCAGAAGTGGGAAGACACTACCGGAGAGAATTCAAGCTGAAGAGAAGGAGGAACAAGATCTCACCAACCAGCTCGTTAACGAGCCAGCGAGAGCACATACCGAGCCCACAAACAAGGATGACGAGGCTCCGAGGGTCCCTAACGACCCTAACCCAGGTAAGTCTACTGAACCGAGCCTCCCTCTCAATCCCAGGGTAGTTAACGACCCCACCAGGGTCGGTAACGACCCGCCGAGGACATCAATCGACCCTAGTGTCGACCCGGTACTCTCACCTCTCGAGCCTAACTTGGTTCCGAGAATGGTGAAATCTCTTCCATTTCCAACTAAGAAATCTATGGACTCTACTGAGAGTAAGTTCAAGCGTTTCGTTAAGATTCTTCAGGGCATTAATATTTCCATCCCATTCGCTGAGGCCCTAAGTGAAATGCCGGCTTATACAAAATTTTTGAAAGATATTCTTAGCAGGAAAAGGTCTATTACAGAGCTGCAGGATGAAGTCAGATCGATAGCTTTACCAGAAAAGCTAGGAGATCCAGGAAGGTTTGCAATCACAATCGGAATAGGCAACCACAATTTCAAAGCTTTATGCGATCTTGGTGCCAGTGCTAGTCTTGTTCCGCTCTCAATCTGGTCTAAAGCTAATATGGGACCACTAGAGCCAGTAGACATGAATCTGTACATGGCAGACGGGTCAAGTGTCAAAGCCACAGGAGTGTTGGACGACTATCCTATTCAAGTCGGGAAATTCTTTATACCGAATGATTTTATCGTCCTAGATATGCCTGAAGACCCTCATGTACCCATAATTCTCGGGCGACCATTCTTAGCCACAGCATGAGCAAGAGTTGATGTGCGGAAAGGACTCCTCACTTTTGATATAGGAGAAGAACGGGTGGAATTCAACTTGGATCAAAAAGCCAACGACCCAGTTGGAGTCTCACAAATAGAGTTGAATCAACCCGAACTCGACACAACAGTCCCTACCGAGCCACATCTGCCGATCACTGAGTCCCACGTGCAAGAGTTCAACCAAGGCCCTACCATATGTATTACAGAAAAGTCCAAACCACCTTGGCTTTCGGACTACACCGACAATCCAGGGATATCAAGCGTACTAATAGAAGAAAAGGGTCCTAATTTAGCAACTCAAGCAAACACAGAGGCTGCAAGGCGACGAGCGAGGTACCTCAAGACCCCGACATGGCTATACATGAACCACCATGAGACTAGCAAAGGGAGCTCGTCGGGCTAACGACGTTAAACATAGCGCTTACGGGAGACAACCCGCTTTTTAGAATAGGTTTAGCTTTGCTTTTCTTTTTCTTTTCTTTTTCTTTTTAGATTATTTCTTAGCTTTCTTTTATTTTTCTTTTTAGTTTTAATTAGGATAGAAATTAGAATTTTTGAGCTAACAAGATTTCAGGAGAAAGGGATCGAAAAATCACTCAAAGAGGCCACGGTGGCTCGTTAACGACCCACCCAGGGTCGTTAACGACCCGGTCCGAAGACCCGACTCGTCAAGATACGGGGCAGGTAAGAATTCTAACCTAATCTATTTTTTTAACCCTAGCCTCCGCCCCCCCTTCTACCCTTTCCCCTCCTATATAAACCCCTTTTACCCCTTCCCCAAATCTACCACTACCCTCTCAAATTCACACTCCCCCAAAACTCAAAAACACTCTCAATCCCCCTCCCTTCTCTCCCACCGATTCGGAATCCCCTACTCCACCGACCACCGAAGAGGACGTCGTTACCGGAGCTCGGAAACCGTTCACCGACGAGACCAAGATCGTTAACCACCCCGATTCCGACCCTTGTTCTTCAATTTCTCGATTCTCCGGTATGATTTCTAAACCCTTGGCATGATTGATTTTTTTATAGGGTCGAAATTTCGTATCTTGAATCGTGTTCTTAGAAAGGTCGATTTGCATGCTTGATTTTGTCCATAAAAATTCTTGATTGTGCTTAGTTGTTCACGTCTTAGGAAAGATTATTCATGTTAGATTATCTATTGCAATCCTCTAGTTAGGAAAGCATGAATTTTTCTTTTTCTAGATCTAAAGTTCAATCTTTGCATGTCAAAAATTTCGGGTAATTTTAGCATGATCGGGATGGGTAATTAAGTAAGTATGGGGTGCTTACACCCGATGACGGATATGTGGAAAAATATAGAAGATTGCATGCTTGATTTGTGTTGAATTTAAGGTAGATTAAAATTCGGAAAATTCTGGTTTTGCTCTCGGCGGCTCGTTAACGACCCACCCAGGCTCGTTAACGACCCTGCAATTCTTCATCGACCAATCCGAGCCCAGAATCGTGAACAACCCAATTGGGTAGTTTACGAATAATTCCGAGGTTAATTTTGAGACCAAGTATCGGGTCTCGTACCTATCTATTTTTGAGTGGATCTTATCTTGGAAAATTCTTGATTATTTTGTAGGATCCATGGCTAGTTCAAGCAGACCCGCTACCCGAGCTCAGAAGAAGAGGAGGAACCATAGGTCTCCATCTCCACCTCGAGTGGATGATGTGATTTTGAGCAGCCAGAGCCAAGTACGGCGCTACCGAGAGTTTCTGGAGAAGGACCATTACACCCGATGGTTCTCGAAGTCTAGCGTTGTCACCACGGAAATCTACACGAATGTCAAGGACGCTTTCATCATCCTTGGGGCCGCCCACCTTTTGAAGCAAGAGAGCTTGCCACACTATCCGGCCCTTACATCCGAGTTCTTGGCCACTTTGGAGACCAACTTCTCGTCAAAGACTTCGGCGGGACGAATTCGGTTCCGGCTCGGTAACGAGGACCATGACTTCACAATGGAGGAGTTCAATGCAATCTTGGAGCTCCCAAACCCGTCTAGAGATTATAGCTTGAAGGACTACAGAGTGACCCGCACATGGAGCTACATCACCGGGGAGGTTCAATCCTCTACCGCGGCGCTATCCGGGGCAAACATCGTCAACCCCATCTTCCGGATTATTCTGAGAGTCCTCGCCGCAACATTTTGGCCGAAGAAAGAGTTGAACCGGCCTACAAGGACGGAGGTTGCTTGCTTCCGCACCATCCTCTTTGAGGAGCCCGACCCCTTGAACTTGGGGTACGAATGGCTCTACTACGTCGAAAAATCTACCAAGTCCAAGGAGGTTTGGTGTGGCAATTTGGTTAGCCTCTTGGCTAAGAATCTTGGAGTCGATCTCACCCGCTACACACCGGCTCACGCCCAACTCCTCAACAAAAACTATTGGTATAGTTCCGGTATCTTCGTTCAAGCCGAGGGAGGATACAAGGTGAAGGTTCAAGATCGCGTAGTTACACCCACCCTCGACATGTACGAGCTTCTCTACGTACCGAATTGGTACGAGGCGTGGACGGGACATCCCTACCCATTGGAACCAAAACCGGAGGACGATCTTTCGCTTAGGCCATGTGAAACCCGGTTTGAGCGGGATGACATGGATGAGGATGAAGAAGAAGATGAAGAAGAGGACACCGAGGTAGTAGGCAACGACACCGAAGAAGCCGACACCGAGGGCAACACTGAGGAGCTCAATTTCAAGGAAGAAGACATCGACACGGAGGTTTTAGGAGGCAACATCTTCGTTGACGAACCCACCAGGCTCGTTAACGACCACTTCCAGCCCCATCCCAACCCTGTTAACGAGGCACCTAGCTTCGTTAACGAGGTGCCGAGAGCTCCTGTCGACCCACCACCAGCTCCTGTCGACCCTCCTGCTTATGGACTCATGCCTTACAACCCGTTGATGTATCAAGACCATTTCCAGCCTCACTACCCACCACCTCCTCAGCCCGAGTACGCAGGATCAAGTATACCACCACCATGGGCCGAGGATCTTTCTGCACGGATGCAGCAGCTTCACCTCCACCAGGATCACATTCATAGTAGGATGGATAGATGGGAAACTGTCTATTCCGCTCGCATGTCGATGGAGGATGAGAGGCAGCGTCAGAGAGAGGCGGAGGATGTTGAGCGTTGGAGGACGATGTACGACTTCATGGGGAACTTTGAGCACTACTTTCCTCCACCGAACCGTTGATTCAGCTCGAAGATGAAGTTTTTCCTTGTTTCCACTTTTGTAAGTTTTTATGTCTTTCTTTTTCTTTTTAATTTTTTGTTTTCTTTTCTATTTCTTTTCCTTCTTCTTATTTTTCTTACAGTGGGGACACTGTAATTTTAAGTATGGGGTGGGAGAAAGTAGAAAACTTATGTCTTAGATGCCCTAGGTGTTTATGTGTTGGTGTTTATGTGTTTTTTATTCCTTTATGTCGAAAATTTTGAAAAAAATAAAAATAAAATTTTGAAAAATCCAAAAAGAGTTTTAGAATTGATAGATATCCCTTCTTAAGTTCTATGATAGCAATCACTAGCTTAATCATATAATTCCTTGCAAGCATGTCTTTAAAAGTATAGCCGGATTCTCAACTTGAAATTATTGTTTTTAGAAGAAAATAGCATTTGATGAAATTGAGCACATATACTTTATAGCATAGATGATGCAATCCAACAAAATTTACCTTGTGAGATATTTTTGGCCTTATAGGGAGAACATTCATAAATCCCTCTTTTTTTCTAGTGTGATTTACTCTCTTTATGCATATTATCTCTTGGAATTGTGATGGTTATCTATTTCTTGAGACCCTTATAAGATTTTTAGTTCATTACTTGTGAAGATCATATGATGGAGAATTTATTTTCATAAGCCCTATTATTCCTTATCTACCTTTTCATTATGCCTTCTTTTTGATAACCAGTTCTAGCCTGAAACCTTTTGTTTTTAGCTCCACAAAAATTATTCCCTAGCCGAGATAAGCTTGACCCTATCCGGGAATTAGGACTTAGATTGGAGAGGTAAGTTTTGTGTTTTGTTAAAAAGAGAAGAGTTGCTTATATTTGCTTGAATTGAAGGGTATTTTGGGAAGGGTAGATTGGAAGTCTCTTGTTATTACATGTAAAAAAGGTCTCTTGATAAGAAAAAAATGCACACAATAAAGTTTTTGATGGATGTAGTGAAAAGAGGAAGAAGAAGTGTACGGTGGATCGTTAACGACCCTGATGTGGGCTCGTTAACGAGGCAACGAGAGAAAAAAAAAAGAAGTAAAAAAAGAGAAAGAGAAGGAGAATAATAAAAGAAGTGAAGAGTTGAAGTGCATTTGAGTTTAAAGATAATATCAGAGATTCTTTTATTTTGTTATGAGACTTTTTAGGATGATATTGGGTGAGTGAAAATGAGTGTGCATAAAGAAGAGTGAGTTTGGTATGTTATCTTATATGAAAGTTTTGGTGAGATGTGAGTTTTTAGGAGTCCTTGATTCCCGAATATTATTAGCACCACATAGCCAAAATATTTCCACTCCCTATTGTCTTTTACCAAGCCCCATTACAACCCGGCCGAATGGAAGCTTCTATGAAGTTTTTCATTGAGCCCCCTAAGTTCTCTTGATAATTCTTTGCTTGTTTTGACAAATCTTGGGTGGAGAGTATTGGTGATATAAGTTCCAATTTCTATGAGTTTTTGTATATAAGATGAGTTGAGAGATTGAATTTATAAGCCTAAACACATGAGAGTTGAGTGAAACACATTATATCCCTTGAGAGGTTGGATTGTATTATTTTACGTCTATTTAAGTGCATATATGTGTGAGGATGTTAATAGTCTTTTGCTATAATTTTCTTATATGTAGATGTTGCTTTTTAGAAGATGGCTATGTCTTGATGAGCATGATTTGTTTTGGTTTTGGTTAGTGTCTTGTTTATTGCTTAAGGACAAGCAAGTCTAAGTATGGGGTATTTTGATGTTCGCATTTTTAGTATAGTTTTTAGTAGGTTTTCTTTGCTTATTAGGTTTAGTTTTGTTTAGTTTAGGTTTAGTTTTGAGTGTTTTTAGATAGTTTTGCATATTTCTGTGAAAAGAGTGGAATCTACGCTATTTTGTGAATTTTGTAGGTTTTAGCGAGGAAAGGAGCTAAATGGAGTTGAATTTGGAGCATTACAGTGAGAGACGGAGGAGTGCAAGATTTAAGAAGTCAGAGCTCGAGATCACAAGAGGAAGTGTGGAAGAAAACAAAGCCTAGGCTCGTTAACGAGGCTGTGAAGGCTCATTAACGAGGCCACGAAGGAGAAGATTTGGAGTATTTATTTTATAATTCACTGATCCTGAGCGAGAATTTATTTCCGTGTCGGTTGAGTATCTTTTTAGAATCTTTTGGGGTTGTTAGAATATGTATTTTAGGTCTTAATATCTTTTAGATTTTATTTCTATCTTTTAGGGATTGTTTCTATCTTTTTAGGAAAGTTTATATCTTTTAGCCTTTTTAGTTTTTAGCTTTTTTAGTATAAATACCCTTCTATCTAGCATAGAAAGGGGAAGTTTTTTTAGAGAGAATTTTTAGGAGGAGATTTTCGAAGGGCTGAGAGAGAGAAAGTCGGATCGGAAGAGGACCGCCGAGGCTCGTTAGACGACAGTCACCGAGGTCGTTGGTCGTGATTGTGGTTCGGTATTTTTATGTTTTTCGGTTTCTTCTTAATCTCTGTAAGACAATATTTTCTTATTAATTCGAGTTTAAGTTTTGTTTCGATGTTTCTTTTGATTGAAGTTTTTAGTTTCTTAGTTATGATTAGTGAGTAGTTTCCTTTTCTAGGGTCGGGGTTAAGCCCGGCATAGTTGAGCATGTTTGATGAGTAAGATTGAGTTGTGAAGGCCTTTTATCTTTAATTGAGAATTGTTTGTTGTGCTTATACCGAAGCGAAAGTGGAGGTAATTTGAGTTTTTAACTGAATTGAAAGAGGAAGTTAGTAACTTGAAGGTTGATATTGTTTGAAAACGAAAGTTTCAAGCTTTAGATCCAAAACAAGCAATTAAGTGAATTAGGATGCGAAAGTTTATTAATTTACTTGCTAAGTCAACGAAAGTTGATGACTCTATCTGTTTAAAGGCATGATCTTTTCTTCTTACGAGTTTTTATGCTTGGCTATGTTGTGGTGTCCCTAGTCCTAGATCTTTGTTTTATTTGAATTATTTCTGGTGAATTTTCGTTGCTGAGTGCTTGCCTCGGTACCGAATTTAATTAGATTTTAATTAGGTCGTTAGTTGAAGTGTTTTTGTGTTCGGTGGTTCGTTAACGACCCTTACAACGTCGTTAACGAGGCTGCTCGTGAGTGTTTTTATTTGTTTTTGTTTGCTTTTCGGTAGATTGATAGACGAACAACCTTGCTTCCTGTGGAACGATCCTGACTCCCCTGTACTCAGCGGGGTCTTGACTTACAAATTTATTTGTTGGCCGAGAAACCCTATCAACATCCTCCAACGAGCATCCGCCTGTTGATGACTCGCATCATCTAAAGCCATGCGAGCCGCATAGACACCCTCCCGACGCTCTATCCTATGAGTAAGTTGTGTCTGCTGCAGGTTGAGCTGTTGCATCTGAAAAGATAATTAAATCATCGACCCATGGAGGTGGAACACTCGATCCAATATAGGTGGGTTGAGGAGGCGGTGTGTAGTGATCTTGGGGCCGGAAGTGGTCTTGGTAGATCACCGAGTTATAGGGCATCATTGTATACGATGGAGGCACGGTAGGCGGTGGCGGTGGCTCGGTACCTTACTAGCCTCGAAGTAGTCGTTAATGATCCCCGGCGGGTCGTTACCGAGGTTGTCATCATCACCGAGGACCTTGGGACCGAGGTCATCCTCCTCGTTATCGAGCACCTACGTGGCTGTGTCATCTTCATCCATGTCTTCGCCGTCTCTGTCGAACCTTGACTCACACTCCCTCAATGACAGCTCATCCCGTGGCTTTTTCTCCAACGGGAAAGCATGGCCCGTCCAAGACTCATACCAATTCGGAACATAAAGCAACTTAAACTTGTCTCGAGAAAGCACAACATCTTGGCCAAGACCTTGGTGGTGTACCCTCTCTCGGTCCTCACAAAAATGTTGGAGTTGAACCAATACGCCTTGTCGAGCTTTTGGGCACGGTTTGGCGTGAAAAGCGCAAGATCGACACCAAGCTTTGCTACTAGAAGACTCACCAAATTCCCGCACCATACTTATTTGGACTTGATCCCGTGCTTCTCGATGTATTGCAACCATTCATATCCCAAGTTCAAGGGGGCGGGATCCTCAAAAAGAATGGTACGGAGGCATGCAACCTCCAACCGTGTTGGTCTTGAAAGCTCTTTCTTGGGCCAAAAAGTGGCGCCCAAGACTCGGAGTATGATCCGGAAGATGGGGTTGATGATGCTTGCCCCTGGTAGCACTGCGGGGAAGGTTCAACCTCCCCGGAAATGTAACCCCAAGTGTCGGTGACCTTGAAGTTCTTGATCTTGTAATCCCGAGAGTGGTGACGAAGCTCAAGAAGTGCATTAAATTTCGTCATTGTACACTCATGGTTAACATTGCCTAGCCGGAACCTGATCCTTCCGACCGAAGTCTTGGACTTAAAGCTTGTTTGGAGAGTGGCTAAGAACTCGGCGGTAAGGGCCGGGTAATGTGGTATCTCCTCCTTCTTCAACAGTTGAGGTACTCCAAGAATGGCAAAGGCGTGCTTGACGTCCGCATAGATACCCAACGGCTTAGTGCTTTTCCTCGAGAACCACCTAGTGAAGTGGTCCTTTTCAAGGATGGAGTCAAAGATCCTAGCTTGTTGCTGAGTAGCCAATATGAAATTATCCATACGTGGAGGAAACGGGGACCTTTGAGTCTTCTTCTTCTTTTCGGCTCTAGTGTTAGCTCGGCTAGTGCTTGCCATTTGTGCCTGCAAAGACCACGAATTTCCAAGATAAAATCCACACAAAACCAACCAAAAGAAGACCCCATACTTGCTCTCGGAAGTGCTCTCGACATGCCTCGGTAATGAGCCAATTGGGTCGTTAACGAGGTATCTGGGTTTGGTTTCGACTAAGCATTTCATAGGTCGTTAACGAGCCTCTCAAGTCGTTAACGAACCTGGGCGAGAACAACTTGTAGTCTATTCTGAGTACCAAACCACAAAATTTTCCAACAATTCTAGCACAAGTCAACCACGATTCTACATAAAACACACAATCTAACACATGCAACCCCATACTTGCTCGAAATCCTATCTAAACATGCCAATAATTGACAAAATTCATGGTGAAGATCAATTAATTCAAGAACAAGTTACTTCATGCTTTTCTTATCAAAATATCAATGCAAAATAAGCAAGAATAACTAAGTATAGATCAAGATCGATCACCAATAATAGAAGCAATAGAAGCACAATACAACATAGACATGCAAACCAATAACTCAATCTAGATCTAGATATGAATTTTAACCCCAAATATCCATGAAGCTTGCGAGAAGAGAGTTAGGGTTTAGAAATCATACCGTAGATTTGAAGAATTGAAGAGCAAAAAATGAATTAGAAAGGGGTAACGAGGGCGTTGGTGCACCGGTAATGAACTCAAGAGAGTGGGGCTCGTTATCGTGGGATGCGATTGGGGTTAGGGCGCGGTAGTGTTCCGATCGGTGGAGGGTAGAAATTTCGGTGGGATTTGATTGAAGATTTGAGTATTTGGCTTGAGATTTGGGTGTGGGAGTTGAAGGATTGAGAGGGTTTTAATAGGAAGAGGCAAGAGGAGAGGCGGTCTGGAGGAGTAAAAAAATAGAAGATAGATTAGGTTTACAGAACTTACCTCACCCGCGTCGCCGTTTACGTGTGCCATCGCAGGACATTAACGAGCTTCTCAAGTCGTTAACGAGCCTAGGCGACTCGTATTTCAGTGCTTTTCCGAGCCCAACTTCCTATGCCATGTTAGTTTCGAACAATTCTATCTTTCTAACTTCTAGACTACTAAAAACTCAAAAGAAAGCTATGAAAAAGATCTAAAAAGATAAGAAAAGTAAACTAAAACTAAAAATCGGGTTGCCTCCCGTAAGCGCTATTTTTAACGTCGCCAGCCTGACGAACTTACCTTGCTAATCAAGGGGGTTCGTTCTCAGCTATGTTGGGGTTTTGAGAGACCCCATACTTAGCTTTGAAGGCATTCTTAGCTCGTCTCACTAAATTTGGTCCTTCATCTTCTAGCAATATGTCCGGTATTCCTACACAAGGGTTAGTGAAAACCGAAAACCAAGTCGGTTTCGATTCCACTATAGCGAAGATAGCGGGGTACAGTGTAGGAATAGAATATAAAGAAGGATCATTATCAGTAATAGTGAATTCGTGGTTAGAATACTTACCTTGATATAGTGGTGAGGATGTCAGCACCGAGGTATTTGAGGTTGTTAACGACCCATCAAAAGCAAATTCCCTCTCAGTGTCGAGCCAAAACAAGCCACCTCCGTCATATTGTTGCATGAAAGGCTCGGTACCGGCCCAGGGAGGGTCGGTAGTGGTTTCGTTCGCACTCTTGTAATCCGCATTTATTGAGGGAGAACCTTCAGACCTAGCAATATCGAGCTCTAGCTGGGACATCGCAATTTGTGCGGCAGCAGTGGTGTCGTTAGCATCTAAATTTAGGTTGAACTCTACCCGCTCCTCTCCTATATCAAAGGTCAGGAGTCCTTTTGGAACGCCGACTCTAGCGCCTGTTGTAGCAAGGAATGGCATGTCTAGAATGATGGGGACTAGAGGATCTTCAGGCATGTCGAGGACAATGAAATCTTTTGGAATGAAGAATTTCCCTACTTGAATGGGATAATCATCAACGACTCTTGTAGCTTTCACACTTGAAGAATTTCCCTTCAAATTGAGCCCTTTTTTTATTAAGGATATGAATTGAGACTTAATCTCAAATGTCTTCTCTATCTCTGGATGCACGATTGCAGATTCCGGCACCCTCAGTTTTGGATGCATATATTGCTTAGCATTCCTCGGATAGACATTCATCTCCTCTTGTAAACGAGCATTGTTTACTCGTTCACGTTTAGCGGCGGCAATGGCAGCATCTCGATCAGCTTGTAATGCCTCCAACTGCCTCTGGAGAGCAGCCATCTGTTGAGCCATCTCTTCATGTGTAGCCATGGCTTGGTTTTCTCTCCGTCTGCGGTGCAAGGTGTGTTCAGGTTTAGAATAATAACTGGTGTTGTCAAATTTGAGTCTGCGACGTCCTACTGGCATACGGTGAGAAAACAAAATTAAAAACAAAAACGGGATCGGGCTATTCCCAGACCCACAAGTAAACAAACAAACACTATTGCTTCCCCGGAAACGTCGCCAATTTGTTGTAAGGCAGATTTAACTCGACAAGAAATAAAATTTGTAGTCAAGACCCCTCCCGTAAGCACTATTTTTAACGTCGTCAGCCCAACATACTTACCTTGGCTCAAGGTGGTTCTCTCGCAGCTATGTCAGGGTTTTGAGGGACCCTATGCTTAGATTTGTAGGTATTATTGGCTCTTGTCACTAATTTTGGTCATTTATCTTCTAGCAATATGCCCGGTATTCCTACACAGGGGTTAGTAAAATCCGAAAACCAAAGGGGTTTGGACTCCACTATGGCATAGATGGTAGGGTACGGTGTAGGAACAACATATGGAGAAGAATCATAACCAGTAATAGTGAATTCATGGTTGGAGTACTCACCTTGTTCTGTTGGAAACGATGTTGACACCGAGGTTATCGGGGTTGTTAACGAACCTGCCCTGGCAAGTATTATGTCATCATATTGTATGAGAGACTCGTTTCCAGACTAGGGGGTCGGTGGAAATCTGTGTGAAATTCTCGTCGTCTTTGTTAATTGGAGGAGAGTCGTTAGAAACAGCTATGTCGAGTTTTGGCTAGGTCAACTTGATCTGAGCGGCCGCAGTTGGGTCGTTGGCATTTTGGTCAAGCCTGAATTCTACGAGTTCCTCTCCAATATCAAAAGTGAGGAGTCCTTTCCGCACGTCTACCTTGGCACCTGCTGTAGCTAGGAATGGCCTGCCTAAGATAATGGGGACTTGAGGGTCTTCAGGCATGTCGAGGACGATAAAATCTTTTGGAATAAAGAATTTCCCAACTTGAATGGGATAATCGTCTAAGAATCCTGTAGCTTTTACGCTTGATCCGTCTGCCATGTAGAGATTCATGTCTACAGGATCCAATGGTCCCATGTTGGCTTTTGACCAAATTGAAAGAGGGAGTAAACTGGCATCGGCTCCCAGACCACATAAAGCCTTGAATTTATGGTCGCCTATGCCAATTGTTATGGCAAATCTCCCTGGGTCGCCTAATTTCTCTGGTAGAGCGATGGATCGAACTTCATCTTGCAGCTCTGTAATGGATCGTTTCCTGCTAAGAATATCTTTCAAGAATTTTGTGTAAGCCGACATTTCTCTTAGGGCCTCAGCGAATGGGATAGAAATATTTATGCCCTGGAGAATCTTTACGAAACGCTTGAACTTACTCTCAGTAGAGTCCTTAGATTTCTAAGTAGGAAAAGGAAGAGACTCCACCATTCTCGGAACCAAATCAGGCTCGAGGGGTGATGCTACCGGGTCGACATTAGGGTCGATTGGTGTGCTCGGAGGATCGTTACCGACCCTAGAAGGGTCGTTAACGAGCCTGTGATTGAGAGAGGAGCTCAGAATATGAAACTTACTTGGATTGGGGTCGTTAACGACCCTGGGAGCATTGTCACCAACATTTTCAGGTTCGGTAACGACTCTCATTGGCTCGTTACCAAGCTGATCCGTGGCTTCCTCATCAGTTGTGGGGCTCGTCTCTTTAGATTGTACACGCTCCGGTAGTGTCTTTCCGCTCCTAAGGTGCACTGTTGCTATTTGTCCTCTAGGGTTCTCCTCGGGATGGCCCGGGAGTTGCCCTTGGGTCCTTGGAATCTGTGCAGCGAGGTTCCCTAGTTGGGAGTCGACATTCTTCTTCCATACATCGAACTCTCCCCATCTTTTTAATTGGCTATTAAGGTTGGCTTGCACTCCGTTAATGCCTTCCTGTAGCCCTTGTACCCATGATGGTGGCTCTTGATAGCCTGGAGGTCGATATGGCGCATGTCTTCTATCCGGTGGAGGTGTTGCGTAGTTGGAATTCGGATTTTGGTTCCCCTACGTTGGATAATTCTTTGACCTGTCCAATTACTAGGTTGGTTCCTGTATGGGCCTCTCATATAATTCACTCCAGCATATGTCTCAACGGCTCTTACCTGCTCTATGTTAGTGCAAGCAAAAGTACTATGGGCAGAAGAGCCACTGTTGAAACCCGATATAATCTGCGCTATAAACGGGATTATAAAATAAAAATACTAACTCTCGGGATTCGTACAACCGAACGGTTTTCGTACGTGGATTATTCCTCCTCCCCACCCCTCAGCCGATTGTTTTTGTGCTCTTTACGAATAAAGCCTTTAGACTCTATACCGTTTATAGCGCGATCTCACTCGGAGATCAAACACGTCGAGCTTTGGCAAACGAGATAGTTCTCGAGCCAGAGAGGATTTTTTGACCCTTTTACCGTTACACACTCCCTTTCTATATATAGTATCGGAGAGTTGCTAGCTTAGACATATTTTTCCGATGTGGGATGGCAATGGAAATCCCTCATGCTAAGTAAAGCTCTTGCAGCCTTTATACACAAGATTTTTTATTGGACCAAATCAAGTGTGATTATGTGGGATACCACTTGCACCATAAATCAGCCACCTTTGTTGACCTATATGGAGATACATACGTATATATATATATATATATATCTTCACACATGATTTTTGGCTTTTGATATTTAGCCTTTTAGGCTAACATTTGTCTATTGGGCCGAATTTTGTTCAACTTGTACCATGGGCTAAGCCCATTTAGGTTTGCTCCTCTCCAACGAATGCATGCATATCTTTTATCTTAGCCATGCAACGTGACCAAACGTACTATATATCGTGTTTTGACGCGTATGCGCCACGCGATGCATAAGCTTCTCGCTTTTATGTTTATGACTTTGTTTAATTAGTTAACGATTATTTCGCGCACCATCACAACCCCTTGGCTCGGCGTTCTCGTTCCACGAGGGCAACGAGACAATAAACAGGTGTGCGTGCTTATCGATTTGCAACATGTGCAACGCGATCTAAACTCGAGATTTGGTGGAGTTCGCGCACTTTTCGAGAGTTGTGACCCCGTCACCTTAGAGAGTTTAGCAGACCTCGCCCTTTAAAGGGTTAGCGAACCTCGTTCTCTTAGAAAGTTAGGACCTCGTCCATAGAGAGTTCGAACCTTTTCTATAAGAGAATTTGGACCTCGTCCATGAGAGAGTTTGGACCTCGTCCATAAGAGAGTTTGGACCTCGTCCATAAGAGAATTTGGACCTCGTCCATAAGAGAGTTTAGACCTCGTCCATAAGAGAGTTTCCAACCCCAAGCGGGAAGCAAGGGGTGGACCTTTAAACGAGATTCTCCAACCCCAAGCGGGAAGCGAGGGGTGGACCTTAAACGAGATTCTCCAACCGCAAGCGGGAAGTGAGGGGTGGACCTTGAAACGAGATTCTCCAACCCCAAGCGGGAAGCGTGGGGTGGACCTTTAAATGAGATTCTCCAACCCCAAGCGGGAAGCGAGGGGTGGACCTTAAACGAGATTCTCCAACCCCAAGCGAGAAGCGAGGGGGGTCCTTTAAACGAGATTCTCCAACCCCAAGCGGGAAGCGAGGGGTGGACCTTAAACTAGATTCTCCAACCCCAAGCGGGAAGCGAGGGGCGGACTTCGAAACCACAAAACCGAGAATCTCCAACCCCAAGCAGGAAGTGAGGGGCGGACTTCGAAACCATAAACCCGAGAATCTCCAACCCCAAGCGGGAAGCGAGGGGCGGACTTCGAAACCATAAAACCGAGAATCTCCAACCCCAAGCGGGAAGCGAGGGGTGGACTTCGAAACCATAAAACCGAGAATCTCCAACCCCAAGCGGGAAGCGAGGGGTGGACTTCGAAACCATAAAACCGAGAATCTCCAACCCCAAGCGGGAAGCGAGGGGTGGACTTCGAAACCATAAAACCGAGAATCTCCAACCCCAAGCGGGAAGCGAGGGGTGGACTTCGAAACCATAAAACCGAGAATCTCCAACCCCAAGCGGGAAGCGAGGGGTGGACTTCGAAACCCTAAAACCGAGAATCTCCAACCCCAAGCGGGAAACGAGGGGTGGACTTCGAAACCCTAAAACCGAGAATTTCCAACCCCAAGCGGGAAGCGAGGGGTGGACTTCGAAACCATAAAACTGAGAATCTCCGACCCCAAGCGGGAAGCGAGGGGTGGACTTTGAAACCATAAAACCGAGAATCTCCAACCCCAAGCGGGAAGCGAGGGGTGGATTCGCGCACTTTCCGAGAATCTCCAACCCCAAGCGGGAAGCGAGGGGTGGACTTCGAAACCATAAAACCGAGAATCTCCAACCCCAAGCGGGAAGCGAGGGGTGGATTTAATTATAATAGAGAATTAGGAACTTGGTTCCAACATGCGAGTATATAACGAGTATAATTAATTTAGAGAGTCAAGTTTTCAAGGTTTACCCCAATCCACGACCGCGGAACGCGGGATTTTCTAAACGGAGGCCCCGGTTACCATCGCGTTGTCACGTTTGACATCCCAAAAATTCTCGTCAATGGCCCCCGAATATTTAAAGTCAATGAATTTTTATGCAAATTAGGCATGCCCATCCCATGGCCTATGCATTGCCAAGCATCATGAGGTGCCATGGAACCTTAAATTGCCACGACGCCTTAGGCCTAGGCATGGAGATGCACATGCAAACCCACATATATAGGGGATTCATGCCACAAACCCTCATGCATACTTACGGGTTATTTATATCATTCATGCATAATCAACTAAAAATCCATTCAACCTAATATAATTAATTGTTAAGAGTTAAGTGAAGTTCACCTTCCTCGAACGCCATGCGATGTTTGTCCCCCCTTGAAGACCGTGGACATCGGACGAGCATGAGATTGTTGTGGTTGGTGTTCGAATGTCACCCCGCGGTATGGCCTTGCATGGAGACCCCCCATGCCTGCCCCGGCCCGAAGACCGCGGAGATTGTCCGTGGTGGCATGGCACCCAACGAGATCAACACGTCGAAAATGGCGACGTGAAGACCACGGAGAGTGGCCGCGAAGATCGCGACGACGCCGAGGAGCGGAGTTGGCGAGATACCATTTAAGGGAAGTGTACCCGATGGCAGGGCCGTGGGTGTAACGCCGCGCAAGCTCGCCATTAGCACCGGCAAACGAGTGTATCACGCACCTCGTCCCGGCCCCGTGGCGCCTCATGCAACCTCGCTTCTTTGGCCATGCAAAGAGATCCCGCAGTTCACCGCGGTGACGGCCTCAAAGAAGACTTCGCGGACTGGCCTCGCTAGCTAGCCCTTCAACCTCGCTAATGTCGAAACATCGCCCGCCTCGGCCTCGGAGTGAACTCCGCGAACCCTTGATGGAGTGGTGCACAAAGATGGCGCGGGGATTGGGCTATGCGCGAAGATGACCGCGGAGACCTGCCTCGGTGTAGATTGTGGAGGTTTGCCTCACGTGAAGATGACCGCCAAGATCAACCTAAAAGGCTAACACCATGACCTCGCTTCTTGCTTGCTTCCGACCTCGTTTGTTGACCCGTCATGACCTCGCTTCTTGCCTTGTTTCCAACCCCACCACGCACGCCTTTCTTTGATATGGACTCCCCTCTTGCTAGCTAATTAATCCTCCATGACATCGCACATTTGGACCTCGCACCTTGCTTCTTTGGCGAACCTCGCCGCGAACCCCGCCTGCTATCCATGGATAAACATGCTTGCCCCGCTTGGGGACGAACTCGATTATTAGACCTCGCTTGTTAGTCAACCTCGCCACCACACCTCGCACACCGCCATGAAGTTTGGCCTTGCTTTTTTCCAAGCCTCGCCAACACACCTCGCACACCGCCATGAAGTTTGGCATCCACAATCTCGCTTGTTGGCTTCCACAACCTCGTTGCTCATATATATAAAAATATACGCTATGATGGAACGGAGGGGAGAGGACCCGCCTACTTGATTGTGACCCGAGAGTAGGTCGGATAGGGAGAGCTAGTTCCCACAGACGGCGCCAGTGTTGAAACCCGATATAATCTGCGCTATAAACGGGATTATAAAATAAAAATACTAACTCTCGGGATTCGTACAACCGAACGGTTTTCGTACGTGGATTATTCCTCCTCCCCACCCCTCAGCCGATTATTTTTGTGCTCTTTACGAATAAAGCCTTTATACTCTATACCATTTATAGTGCGATCTCACTCGGAGATCAAACACGTCGAGCTTTGGCAAACGAGATAGTTCTCGAGCCAGAGAGGATTTTTCGACCCTTTTACCGTTACACACTCCCTTTCTATATATAGTATCGGAGAGTTGCTAGCTTAGACATATTCTTCCGATGTGGGATGGCAATGGAAATCCCTCATGCTAAGTAAAGCTCTTGCAGCCTTTATACACAAGGTTTTTGATTGGACCAAATCAAGTGTGATTATGTGGGATACCACTTGCACCATAAATCAGCCACCTTTGTTGACCTATATGGAGATACATGCGTGTGTATATATATATATATATATATATATATATATATATATATATATATATATATATATATCTTCACACAGGATTTTTGGCTTTTGATATTTAGCCTTTTAGGCTAACATTTGTCTGTTGGGCCGAATTTTGTTCAACTTGTACCATGGGCTAAGCCCATTTAGGTTTGCTCCTCTCCAACGAATGCATGCATATCTTTTATCTTAGCCATGCAACGTGACCAAACGTACTATATATCTTGTTTTGACGCGTATGCACCACACGATGCATAAGCTCCTCGCTTTTATGTTTATGACTTTGTTTAATTAGTTAACGATTATTTCGCGCACCATCAGCCACATTCTTGACAAGATTGAGAGGATTTCAGAAAACTTAACTGTTTCTTCAAACGGTTGACCTTGTCTTGCAGAAATTGACTTTTGACATCTGGGTCAACATCTTCCTTATTAGGCATGTAAAGACGTCTCTGGGGCGGGGGTGATTGCTGGGTACCATACATGGCATCATAGTTAGACACCTTGTCCAGCAACTCCCATGCAGCTGTGGGATCCATCTCTATGAAACCACACGATGTATGCATGTTGATGCGGTTCTTCGTCTCTACATTAATACCATGGAAAAAGATTTCTTGGAGAACATATAAAGGTTTCCCATGAGCAAGCCACTGTCTAAGCATTTCCTTAAATATTTCCCATGTCTCTACAAAGGTCTCGTTAGGCAGCTAGTGATAGGAGGTGATGCGTTTTCTCAACTCCGTTTTCTTGGCAGGAGGGAAAAACTTTGTAAGAAATTGATCATACAAAGCCTTCCAAGTATTGATAGACTTAGGAGGTAAGCTCTCCAACCAACTCAAGGCCTTTCCAGTAAGAGACCACCTAAAAGCTTTTAACAGAACATATTCAAGTGAGACACCTTCAACAGCTATGGTGTCACATAAATCAAGAAAATTTCTAATATGTTCCATAAGGCACTCAGTAGGTTTCCCTTCAAACTGAGCCCTTTTTATTAAGGATATAAATTGAGACTTAATCTCAAAAGTCTTCTCTATCTCCGGAAGCACAATTGTAGACTCCGACACCCTCAGTTCTGGATGCATATATTGCTTGGCATTCCTCGGATAGGCGTTCAGCTCTTCTTGTAAACGAGCATTGTTGACTCATTGACATTCAGCTTCATCAGCAGCGACATCTCTATCAGCTTGTAGCTCCTCCATCCGCTTCTGGAGGACTTCCATTTGTCGAGCCAATTCTTCAGGTGCAGCCATGGCTCGATTTTCTCTGAGTCTACGGTGCAGGGAACGTTCAGGCTCTGAATAGTAACTGGTGTTGTCAAGTTCGAGCCTACGACGTCCATCTGGCATACACTTAGAAAACAAACAAAGAAAACAAAATTAAAACAAAAAACGGGGTTGGGCTATTCCCGGACCCACAGATAAACAAACAAACACTGTTGCTTCCCCGACAACGGCGCCAATTTGTTGAGAGGGATATTTAACTTGACAACAAATAAATTTATAGTCAAGATCCCGTTGAGTATAGCGAAGTCAGGATTGTTCCACGGGAAGCACGGTTGTTTGTCTATCAACTACTAAAAACAGGAAAAACAAGCAAAGACACACACGACCAACTTCGGAACGACCTTGTCAGGGTCTTTAACGAACCTAGGTAAAATACGAACACACACTAACGAACAATCTAAAACGCAAGTTCGGTGCCGAGGCAAATGAACTCGATAACGAATGTCACGAATGATAAACCTTATAAAATAAAAGACCTAGGACAAGATTTACCTCAACATAGCTATGCATATAAACTCATAAGAAGATAAAGATCATGCCTTTAAAAAGATAAATTCATCAACTTTCGCTGATTAGCAAGCAAATCAATCAATTCTCATAAATCAATTCACTCAATCACTTGTTTTGGATCCAAAACTCGAAACTTTCGTAATCGAACAATATCAACCTTCAAGTTAACAACTTTCTCTTTCGATCAAATTGAGAACTCAAATTACCTCGACTATCGTCTAGTATAAGCACAACAAGCAATTAAAACAAATAAAAGGCATTCAAAACATTCACTCACTTATCAAATCATGCATAACTATGCTGGGTTTCAACCCCGACCCTAGATAGGAAAACTACTCACTACTCATAATAACAAAGCAAACAACTTCAATAAGAGAAAACATTGAAAACAAAACAAACTTGCTTGAAATTAATAAGAGAAATATCGTCTTACAAACTCCTGAAGAAACCGAAAATACATAACGAAACCCGACGAATTCCGACTAACGACCCTTGCCCTTCTCTCGAACGAACCAGCTCGTTATCTTCTCTCTTCTCTTTGAATGATTAATTGATCGATCCCCCCAAACCAAAGAGGGAACAAGTGTATTTATAGAGAAAACTAATCTATCTAAAAATCTGTCTTATTAAAAAAACCTAAAAGATAAAAACTAACCTTAAAAAGATAACAAGATATAAGATATAAGATAGAACTACACAAAAGTCGGTTAAAACCCTACCGACACGGAGTCATCGTTAACAACCTCTGCACAGAGTCGGTAGGAATCACAAAATCCATTCGAAAATCCTATATTTAAGCCTCGTTAACGACCCTTCACAGGTTCGTTAACGAGCCTGGAATTTGGCTTTCTTCGACTTTCTTGACTTAAAACTTTGGACTTCACTTCATTCTTCCATGCCATCTTCCTCTTTCACTTCAAGTCTTCCATCCTCCACCCCAATACTCCAGTCCAGCTCAAAAAGCGCTCTTTTCTGCTCAAAACCTACAAAAAGACACAAAATGGAGTAGCTTCCATATTTTTCACAAAATATGCAAACTTATCCAAAAACGCACAAAACTAACTCTAAAAACTACTAAAACTAAATTAAACAAACAAAGAAACACACTAAAAACTAGACCAAAACATGAATATCAGTGGCCCGAATACTTGCTAAAGCATGGGATTTCTCTTCTTGTGAATGGGTGTTTACACGTCAGGGGGCTAATGGTGTTGCTCATTGGCTTGCAACTAATTTATTTTCTGTTCTTGAGTGTTTTAACTCTTCTACTAGTTTTCCTGCTGGTTTTTATTCTGTCTTGTTGGATTTTTTTATAAGGAAAGAGATTAGGGTGATCACTAACAAGCTAGTGGTCGCCCTAAAGCATCCTGTCGGATGAGGGTAAAGATAACCCGAGTCAACTACAAGCGGGATAGAGGAAACATGTCTGAAAGATCTAGCAATGAAGTCCGACACAGAATTAAACTCACGAAAGACATGAGAAATAATCCAATCTTGAAAGCGGGTAAGTAAACAATAGATGTCTGAACGCAACAACTTATTCTCCCACGATCAACACCAGTCACAGTTACGACATTGACCAGCTGCAAAATCTGTTTTGTTTGATGATTTGTGAGTTGGAATGATATTTTCTTTATAAAAAAAAAATGGATATGAGGTAGCAGAAAACCAGAATAAAACTCATACAATAAATGACACCAGTACAATTATGATAAAAAAAGCATTAAAAGCCACCGAAATTCGACCTGTAAAAAACGAAGACTAACCGTAGCACTGTAACAGATCAAACATTATTATCTTGCGGTGTTATTCCGGTAAAAACGTACACAGCGTACCCTGAAAATACGGCAATCTTGATTTAATAATTATAAGAGCCAGCCAGCCCGGATTATTTTGTTTTTTCCCTCCCCTCCCGGCTCCCCCACACGGACCCCTTGGCAAAAAATAAACCAGTAAGTTTTACCCAAAGTCCCAAACCTACTCTGCGTATAATATATAACCCCCACTAGTCCTTCCGCCCCTTCCTCTCCACATTCCTTCATTTCTTCTCTCCCGCATTCAATTCGATTTAATTAAATTCCGACTCTCGATTTCCTCTGCCGACACTCCATCGATTGATCCGTCAATGGAGCTCAGCAAAGTGACCCTCGAAATCTTCACCAAGCTAGAGCAGCAATGGCTCTGCAACAACCTCGATTCACCCGCCAAGGCCCGGATCCTCTCCATTGACGGCGGCGGGACCTCCACCACCGTCTCCGGCGCCGCCCTCGTCGCCCTCGAGGACCAGATCCAGTCCAAAACCGGCGACCCCCACTCCCGCATCGCCGACTTCTTCGACATTGTAGTCGGCACAGGCGTCGGCGCCTTCTACGCCGCCATGATCCTCGCCGACGATTCCTCCGGCCGCCCCCTCTACTCCGCCCGCGACGCCGTCTCCTTCCTCCGCCGCCACCGCCCGGAGATGTTCAAGCCCCGGAACTCCCCCCTCGCCGGGATCTTCCGCCGCCACCGCCTTCACTCCGGCAGGAGCCTCGAGCGGGTGCTCAAGGCCGCGCTCCGCCGAGAGAGCGACGGGAAGCTGCTGACCCTCAGGGACACGTGCAAGCCCCTCCTGGTCCCCTGCTTTGACCTCCGGACCTCCGCCCCGTTCGTGTTCTCACGCGCCGGCGCGTCCGAGTCAAGCAGCTTTGACTTCGAGCTCTGGAAAGTGTGCCGTGCCACGTCGGCCACGCCCTCCGTGTTCAAGCCGTTCGATTTGACGTCCGTCGACGGCAAGACGGCCTGCCTCGCCGTTGACGGCGGGCTGGTCATGAATAACCCCACCGCCGCCGCTGTCACTCACGTCCTCCACAACAAGGTCGATTTTCCGTCAGTCAACGGCGTCGAGGATCTCCTCGTTCTGTCGTTGGGTAACGGAGCGTGTAGCGCCCCGGCCCCGCCCAGGAGGAGCGGCGGCGAGTGCTCCACTGCCGCCGTCATCGACATTGTGCTCGACGGCGTCTCGGAAACAGTCGACCAGTTGGTGGGCAACGCATTTTGCTGGAATCGTGCTGATTACGTGCGGATTCAGGTAAAAACAAATCACCCAAATTTTTACTTTAGTTTTTAACCAAGAAATTAATGAAAATTGGTTGGACGACGTCGTCTAAGTCTTTACTTCCTCGTGGTTTTTTTTACAGGCGAACGGAACAGAGGGTGCAGCAGAGGACGAGGTGTTGAGGGAGAAGGGCGTCGAAACGTTGCCGTTTGGCGGAAAGCGGTTATTGACGGAGACTAACGGACAGAGAATCGAGAGTTTCGTGCAACGGCTTGTTGCCACGGGAAAGAGTAGCCTGCCGACGAGTCCATGCAAGGCGAACGTCAGTCCGTTAGTTGACGGCCGTTAATTATTTACTGTTTTTTTTTCCTTTCTAATTCGTTAAAAACTTTGGCTGCTTTTGTAAGTTTGTTATGGTATACTTTTTATCTAAAAACAGAATGGGGTGTGTCGAGGTTAAAAGAAATGAAGCTACCTCATCGATCAGATTAAATTTGCAGTGTGCATGTTGAGTTAATTAGGTGCTACAAAAAAAAATATCTTCAGATCTTTTGCGCCAGGTAGCTGAGAGAGTACATGTTTTATGATGTTCGATCGACTCGTTTGCTCGAAAATGTAAGCGAGGATGGATACAAATGGAACATAAATCTTGTGTGAATTCAGTCCGTTCTTCGACCTATATTCATGTTTATTCTTTGCTTGTATAGTTAATTGGAGTATTATGCAATTAGTCTAAACCCGAATTTAATCTATTTCTTCCATCTCTCTAGCTAAAAGTATATTCCAACAAAGGAGCGAATTGAATGCAATAAACATATACGAATCCAATTCAAAGTTAATTTAATTCCTCTAATTAAGGATGATGAAGTCTCTGTTATTAACGAATACGTACAATTACATGTCTCTGCTATATGTCTATTCTTTTATTTTTTTGAGAGACAATTACATGTCGTCTATTCAACATCAACGAAAAAATTACTTTGAATAGGTGTGATGTGATCAAGGGTCCATTTGGCCTAGCCAAAAAAAGATCATTCGAGATTCGCTTGAAAGGGTCACTGCAAAAAGATTTTATTTCCGACTTGTAGGAACAAAATATTTTGTATCTTATAGACACTACAAGTAAAAAATATATTTGATTTTTTTTCAGTTTTTCTAATGTGTGTCTCATGAGCACACATTAATAAGTTAAATTTCAAAATAATTTCTAAACTATTTGAATTGGTAAATTTTATTAAAAAATATTAACTTAATAAACAATTTCCATACATTCCCTACTAATGTTAATGTGTACACATAGACACACATTAGAAAAATCCTTACCCATGGACACACTTTAAAAAAATCCTTTCATTTTTTACTTTATTAATTTTACGTCTATATATCAGTACTTGTCAATTGTCATAAACAACATGGCGAAAAATGTTCTACAGAGTTTGGATTACTACATTTCGTTGGGTACGTTGTGGCTTTATAATGAAATTAATATCAATAGGCTTAGAACATTCAACGTATTGTATAAAGCTAAAGCATAGACTATCAATAATTACAAATCGTATTATAATAAGAATGGAATATTGCCCCCTTTAACTTATTATTCAATACTCTCTATTTCATATTGTATGGGTTTTTAGTCCAAATTCTTTGTCCCACAATATATGAGGTTTTGAGTTTATTTATGCTTGTCTTTGTTGATAATTACTCTCTCCATTCTATTCTACTTGTCCATAAAGGTCTAATACACATATATTAAGGCATGGTATACTCTTACCAAATTACCCTTATTAATTACCCTTATTAATTATACATTCCCCTTTTTTTTAGAGACTTTTCCCAAGTATATTAATTACATACAAAGGGTACAAATGGAAAATCTTGTGCAAATATAGCTTCAAGGACAAATAGAACAAAAAAAATTTAAGACTTCATGGACAAGTAGAATAGAACGGAGGGAATATAATTCTAAACTTCCAATGAAAATGAAGATGACACTATTTTCAAGTAATTAAGATTCACTTTTTAAGTTAAAAGAGAAATAATTATTGTTTTAAAGTAAAAGTAAATATTTCTTAATACGTGTGCACATAGCTAAAATCCCATATATATTGGGACGGAGGGAGTATTCAAATACAAATAATTTAATTAAATTCAATCATCTTTTTTTGGTAGAAAAATTCAATTATCTTTTAAGTAAACTTATACTATAGTACTACAAAAGGAATACTCTTCTTAAGAAGGAAAAAGAAGAAAGAGATGCTAGAAGAAGTTGATGGCCATGCATAATGGAAAGGAAAAAGAAAGGTATATAATAGACGCAAGTTTTTTATGTATATAAAAAAGCTAGAGTATAAATTAACTATAATTTGATGGATAACATAAAATATTATCATAATCAATTAGGTGTATTAATTAAATTGGATGAAGCTTACAAAAATAAATTAAGTCAGAAAAATAAGTGTTTTTCTTCTTTATAGGGTCCATTCGCGACATATGGACAGTTCATTATAAAACTTAAGAGTTAGGTTAGTTATTTGATTATTTTAGGACATATATGTAATTATTGAGTCGAATTATTTCACTAAACAAATCCTTTCCCCATGTCTTGAAGGCACAATAAAGAAAGAAATGATATTGCAAGCAATTATGTCAGCTATTCTCACTAGTCACTAGCCAAGATTAGGCATGGCATGCAAATTAAGAATTTCCGTTCCCTCCTTATTATAATCCTTAATGGAATAGTAATCCATGAACTTCTTGTCTTTATTTGAAAGGATCTTATCGCTAGGCGGCTCTTTATATTATGTATAAATTATTTTTTGGTGTACTATCTCTGTTCATAATGTAAGTTATTTTTTGATTTTGTATAAGGATTACGACAAACGTAATATGGAAAAGATGATATTTAATGTTTGTTTTTATCAATGTATTATTAACTCTTCAACCACTAAAATTGTTTGAGTTAATGAATGTTGTTGGAATGTTAAGTAAATTAAATAAAGTAATAATCTATTTTAGAAAGTTTTACATTAAATAAGGGAAGGAATGACTTATATTATGAACACCTTTTAGAGCTATAAATGACTTACATTGTGAAATGGAGAAAGTATAAATAAACTGTTCGAATTCTTAATTTCACACAAAAATAGGGTAAGGTTAATAAGAATACGTCTAAATTTGTATTTTTAAAAATTTTGTCTTATGATCCTCCCAAATTGATCGACCCTACGTTTAAATTAGGTTCTTAAAACATTTGAGAACAGGGAAGATTAGAGGTCAAAAGCCCTTGCTTAGTTCATTAACAAAGGTTCCAATATATACACAAAGTATACCCCACAGTTTCTTAACTGATCACACAGAAACATAAATGCAACAAGACTAGGAAACGAGAGGATAAAATACAAAACATCGTAAAACCCTCCTCAAGTCAGAGTGTGAAGATCCTGAATGCCCAACTTGAAAAGAAACGCCCTAAAATGTTATTTGCCCAATATGCTTTAGTGAAAATATTGACCAATTGAGCAGTTATCAAGACGAAAGTAGGAAGCAAAGCCCCATTTGAAATCTCATCACGAACAAAATGACAATCGACCTCGATGTGTTTGGTCTGTTCATGAAAGATCGGATGCTTGGCAATATGGATAACAGATTGGTTGTCACAAAAGAGACGAATTAGGGAGGTATGACGGACTTGTATGTCACGCAACAACCCTTTGATCCATTTAAGCTCACACGTGATCATGACCATATATGAATGATATTCCGCCAGCTACCAACGACTTAGGACGACTTGTTGCTTTTTCATCTTCCAGGGCGAGTCACCTAATAAAATCAACCATCTAGAAAGAGAACGTCGAGTAATCGGGCAGCTAGCCCAGTTAGAGTTACACCAGCCAGTCAAAATAAAAGAGCCGCCAGCTTAGAGAAGCATCCCTTGTCCGGGATGACATTTGAAGTAACGAACAACCCGTAGTGTAGCGTCCCAATGATCTTTTGTAAGGTTATGCAAGAACTGGGAATGAATGTGTATAGAATAGCCAAAATCAGGCTTAGAAAAACAAAGATAAATCAACCTTTCGACGAGACATCGATACTTCTGTGGATTAGCAGGGGTGATGCGGTGGATAGAGCTAATTTGTGGTGGAAGTCCATGGGATATTCAGCTGGCTGAGTACCAAGATGACCCACATCAGAAATAATGTCAAGGTCGTACTTTCTTTGGCTCAAATAAATCCCGAAAGGAGAACGAGCAACTTCGACACCGAGAAAGTATTTCAAGGGCCCCAAGTGTTTCATACGAAAACAGCTACTCAAGAACATTTTCACACAAGTAATGGATTTCGTGTTGTTCCCGAGATTATCATGTCATTTACATAGATCAGCTCGTAAATGCACAACACCGAAATTCATCATGAAAAGGGAATAATCGTGATAAGATTGATGGAATCCAAACCTGCGAAGCTCAGCTGAGAGCTTGGCAAACCAACATCTCGGTGCCTGATGCAGACCATATAATGACTTTTGTAACTTGCAAACGAGCATTGGATTGGAAGCGTGAAACCCTGATAGCGGTTTCATGTACAATTCCTCATTCAATTCTCCATGAAAGAACACATTGTGAACGTCCATTTGATGCACCTCCTAGTTGCGAACAACTACAACCGCAAGGAAAGTCCGCATAGTGACCATTTTAGCAACGAGAGCGAACGTCTCCAAATTGAATAGTCAATTCCAGCAATCTGATGATTTCCAAGTATGACAAGCCTTTGTTTGAATCTTTCAATCGTCTCGTCCAACTTGTATTTGATTCGATAGACCCACTTGCATCCAAGAGCCCTTTTGTTAGTAGGAAAGGAAGTAAGGGTCCAGGATTGATTATCCTCCAAGGCTTTCGTTTCAATCCTCATGGCGTCATACCATCTGAGATCTTTCATTGCCTCGTGAAAGGATCTTGGTTCTCTGTTCTTAGAAATGGCTGCCAGAAAAACACGATGTTTAGATTTGTCAAAAGTCAGATATTTGTGCAATGGATAAGAAGTGCTTGAATGATGTTGTAGTGCAGCAACGCATGTTGGGATCATTAGGTGAGAAGAGTATGTGACATAGTCACAAAGTCGAATCGAGGGCAGACGGTTGCGATGTCCTCAACCTTTTGCATGTGTCTCAACACTTGGCCCATCATATTCAATAGGAGAGGTGACACACCTGATTCAACAACAAGATTATTGAGATCAGAAGCTTCAATTGTACCCTCCATGATGTCTAAACTTTCTATGGCAAGCATCAAATCCACAATGGGACATCAACTTCATCATTATTATCACATACTGGAATCTAAATAGAGGCACATAAATGACCCTCTCATTTGTTTAAGGAGCAAAAGGAAAAACAGTTTCATAGAAAGTCATGTCTCTAGAAACAAGAAATTCCTTGGTGACGGGATTGTACAATCGCCAAGCCTTTTTGCACGAGGGATAGCCAACAAACACATACTTCCGCCCTCGGCTAGCGAATTTGCCCCTCCTCTATGCAAAATATGGGCATAACAAAGACATCCCAAAACATGAATGTGATCTAGGTTTGGAGGAGACCCATAAAGCATTTCATAATGACTCTTTCCTCCAAGCACGAGAGAGGCAATCGATTTATGATATAACTTGTAGTAAGAACGTACTCTCCCCATAGATCAATTGGAAAACAACCATGGAATCTCAAGGCCCGAGCGACATTCAAAATATGTCAATGTTTGTGTTCCACCTGTCCATTCTGTTGGGGATTACTAACACAAGATGTTTGAAATAAAATTCCTTGTTCTCGAAAATAGTTTCGCAAACACATGAATTTATTCAGTTGTCACTACGGATGCGTTTAATTTTAGCGCCAAATGACGTTCATCAATGAGAAAAAATTCATCAGTTGACGAGAGACTTCCTTTTTTTATCAATAAGAAGATATAACCAAATATCACATGTATAATCATCCATGATGGTCAAAAAATAACATGCTCCATAAGAACAGACCTCTCGATAAGGTCCTTATAAGTCACAATTTATGAGATCAAAAGCAGCAAAAGCATTATCATTGCTCAATGGAAACATGTTACGTGTTTGCTTTGCACGATGGCAAACATCACAAACTTTTTTTCAAAAGAGAACTACTATCACAAGCACCAACTAGTTTGATTACTCCAGTTGATAAATGCCCCATTCTTGCATGCCATAATCCAGGTTGAATAACTGCACATACTTTCATATCCAATTCAAGAGACACCGTCAGGTAGTAGTAGAGCCCCACCCTGACGTTTACCCGCACCAATCGACATCTTCGTAGTGCGGTCCTGAACAATACATAAGTTTTTAGTGATGTAACAAGGCAATTCGATTCGTCTATCAATTGAGAAACAAAAATAAGCTCACAAGTCAAATGTGGTACATAAAGAACATTTTTGAGCATCAGTCTGCCGCTGAGATTCACCATTCCTTCCATAGTAGCCCTGGCATAACTTCCATTGGGCAAACTAACACGACAACTCGAAATATCAACAAGATTCTCAAATCTGTCATTGTGTCCTATCATATGGTTAGTTGCCCATGAATCAATAATACAACAATTAAATCGATTTTTCTTACCCGTCATTCTCTTTGTTCCATTGGAGTAGTTGTTCAACAAAATAATCAAAAGTCTGAATCTAATTGTTTCCAAGCCCCACAACTCCTCTAGCCTCGCCCTCCAAGTTTCTTGTTGAAGACGATTCATGAACTAGACTAGCTACTGCATTTGCACGAGCACTTCTACCCTTTCCACAACCCATTCCGCTGAGGTTTTGCCCAGATTTACAATGACGGCCCTTTACACTAATCTGACCCTCACCACGAGGACGATCACTCCACCAATCCAGGTAACTAATGAAAAGAAATCAACCAGCGACTTCATGTCCGTGTTGCTTGTAGTGAGAGAAAATCACATTCCGATCGCGATTATGTCGTTGCTCGCCCCTTCCTCTGTTGCGAGAACTAGTTTGAGCAGCAAGTGCGATAGATTCTTCATTATCTATTTTTTCCTCTTGCACCTGGTTCATCATACGAACCCTTTCTTCTTGAACAAGAGTCGATTAAACTTTATTCAAGGTGGGGATGGGATTCATGCCCAATAAGGTAGAGCCCATAGTCCCATACATTGTGTCATAAAGGCCCATCAACAAGAGATGAAGTTTATCCTCTTCTCGTCCTTTGATACTCTTCCACCCGACATCACATGTGCAATGTCCACAAACACATGTCGGGGTAAGATCTTAGTGCACCAATTATTCACACACCTTCTTCATCCTTCCGTAATACGTTACAATTGTTATTCGCTTGATCTCGACCAATTGATGACGTAACTGTTGGATTCTGGGTCTATTGACAACAAAAAATCTCTAGATCATCCCATAGATCTTTTGCGATTTCCATATAGGTTATGGTTGTTCACTAATTCGGATTGATCATATTCAAGATCTAGGCCACGATCATGGAGTTGATAGTCCACCACTTGTCCAGGTCACCGACCCTTCTTCCAATTTTGGAATTGTGCCATCAATGAACCCTTCCTTTCGGAGGGCTCGCAAAGAGGTATGCATCGCGCATGTCCATTTATCAAAGTTTTCGTCCTTCAATAGAACTTGAGTGATGACATTGTCGGGGTTGTCACTGGAATTTAAGTGGTAGGACGACATTTTTTCTTCGATGAGTTTACCACATCAACCACTATTACTGCTATTGTTTCTTCAGGGGTTGAATTCATCATGTTCGGTCGTGTTTTAGGGTAAAGAAGAGATATGACTCTGATACCATAAAAACATTTGAGAACAGGTAAGATTAGAGGCCAAAAGCCCTTGCTTAGTTCATTAATAGAGGATCCAATATATAAACAAAGTACAACCCCATAGTTTCTTAATTGATCACACAAAAACATAATACAACAAGAGCAGGAAACGATAGGATAGTATATAACACATCGTAATACTTATTAAGGGTGTCCAAACTTGGTTAACCGAGATTTCGGTTTATCGAAGGTCGGTTAACCATGATTTCGGTTAGTTAAAATCATGATCCGTAACCGAACCGTAAATTTTGGTTAACCGTAGTTCGGTTAACCAATTTTTCGGTTCGATTTTCTCGGTTAATCGATAACCATTTATATAATTTTACTTCAAATAATTAAAACTAAAATAATGAAATTTGAATAAAAAAAGTGATCAAGCTTGACTTTTATTTTAAACATGTACTTATACCATATTGTTTCGATTGTTGTAAACAAATATCGAGAGTATATACTATAGTGTATGAAATCAAATATTGTGTTTATTATTTTTCATCCCATCAAATTTAATAAACGAATCTTATATCATTAAGAAGTGGAAAAATAGTGTGAAAATTGTTAAAATTAGAGACGCAAAGACTTAAACTAGAACAATACCTTGAAGATCATAGAGTTTAACCACTAAATAAAGTAGAGATAACTTGTATTTGAATAAAATATTACTATATTTTCAGTTTTTCAGTTAACCGTTATATGTAAAGTCGTGAACCGAAACCGAACCAATAAACCAACAATATTTTCGATTCGGTTAACCAAACCGAAATTTCAAAAAAAAAAAATCGATTTGGTTAGCCTAAAAAATAATCGGTTTGTCAGTTTCGGTTTTTTATGGACACCCCTAATACTTATGGCTCTATTTTGAAGAAGACCTTCTTAATAAGGACAATGTCAATCCCTCCATATTGGTCCATATTTGCATAAATTAATAATCCAATTTTAATAACATTTTTCAATGCAAGTAATAAATAGTATGTTTCTAAAATTGATCAAATCCAATCAAGAATATAATTTTAACTAGGAGGATGACCCGTGTTGCGCACGGGTTATTTTTGTTTATGTCTTGTATTATCTAAGTAAAGTGAAATGTGAAAATACATTATGTTTAATTTAATAAAACTCATTTTAATACAATGTAGTTGTACATGCAAACATAAAATTGATTGTACTTACTTTAAGAAAAAAACTTTTACATTTTCTATCATCCGATGAGTATGATTATGAGTTGATTAATGGTTATGAAGTGACAAATGAATTAGTTCTCATTTACGGTTCTCAAATTAATTCATATCTCAACCATTTGATCTTTTACCTCTCATCTTTTAAAAAAAGAGAGATTTATTAGAAAGAGATAAAAATAACTCTTTGCTAAGCTAATAACATAAAGCATAGCACGGATCACCCCTAGTAGGTGTAATTGTGGCTTATTTATAGATTGTAAAATTAATAATAAATGAGTTTTTTTTAGGTCATAAATTTTCAAAACCAAGAATCTAGTTTTAATTAGAAATGAATATTTTTTTGGTTATAAATGAAAATGAAGAGTCTATTTTTTGGTCAATGAAAATCAAGAGTCTATTTTATTTATTGTAAAATTAATAATAAATGAATATTTTTTATGCTCTTTAATATTAATTATAGATTGCTCATATCATAAATGATCAATTTTTTCTTCTTTATACGGGTCTATCTTTTTAAGGTATAATAATGTAGCTTTTTTTTGTTAGAAGGTATAATAATGTAGCTAGGTTTAATATTTTATATTTTTTTATAATTATATGGATATTGAATTATTGATTGATATTATTTATATGGGTATTATGAAAGCTTTATTTTATAAAATTCTTAAAAGAATATTTAGGTCAAGTTATTAGGTTGTATATGCTAAAATCAACAATGACATTAATATTAGGGGTTTTATCTATATTGGGGGCCAAGATGGACCCAATATTTAACATTTGGATGGGCTAATTTTCACCAAAAATTTCTAGGTGAGTTAAACTATCTAAAATTAACTAATTTAGTACCAAATTTACTTTAATTTTTATTTTATTTTGGGCATAATTTTATTTTATTTTTATTTTTTAGGGTGGACTTGAGCGGACCCCCTTGTGTCCGTCTCTGAATGGGGTTTACAAAGAAATGAATTAAACGTGCAAGTTTCAGCTATTGAATATTAGAATACAATGTAGCTCAACGTACGCTTGAAATCTTTCGAGTCTCTAACCATCAAACTCCAAGCATGAGTTCAACTTTCTCTAATCAATAAGAAAAATTAGAGCATAAATTTTTGCTAAACATATGCCATCTAGAACAGATAATGAAGATGAAAACAATTTAATATTATGTATTATTGGCATGAAATCGAAGGAATTATTTTTCCATTACCATTACATCTTTGCTTTTTATGTGAATCATGCACAAAGTGCAAATATATATTGAATCTTTAGTTATGCACCTTTCTTCTATTGGATATTAGTGCTATTTATTATTTACGCAATGTAACTTTAACACTTGAAATTCCTTCGAGTCTCTAACTATTAAACTCCAAACTTGAGCTCAACTTTCTCTTAGATCAATAAAATAAGTAGATAATAAGTCATCACTAAGTCATATGACCAAATAGAAGTCTTATTTTATGGTAGTTTTTTTTATTCCATCTCTTTTCAAAACCCTCGATAAGGAAAACATATAATCAAAATAATTGCATGTCATATAATAAGAAATTTACTCATAATATTAAGCAAGAGCTTACCTTTCAAATTATTTAGTTCCAACTTGAATTTTAGAAATTTGATCTAGTGCTATCTACATAAAAGTAAACAAAATATAATTGGATATATAATAGTTGAAAATAGAAAATATAAATATATTGCCAAAAAATGCCTACTTACATGATAACAATTTTAACAGTGCTAGTCCAAGGTCAACACTCAAGGCTCAAATCGATCCCTTCACAATGCCACCTCAAACGTGTCTATTTATAGGAGTATGAATTATGGCTACAATAAACAATTTAGAATATGTTACAAATGAGTTGATAAGGTTGGCGGTTACGCGTATGAGCTATGAGCTAATGAGAAAATTATTCCATATATAGTAATTAATATGTAGTAATAAATTAAAGGTAGGCATTTACTATTTAATTTATTTATGTATTTATGTATTTATAGAATTTCAACGGACTTTTCCGTATTCAAAATTGTAGCCGTTTTCACTTTTGACTTTTTCCATGAAATGTATTTGTTTTTTTTATCTTTTAAATTTATTGAATACTTATCCTAAATCTGTTAAAAGTAGACTAAATGTCAATTGTAAGAGGGGATAAATGATTTACGTTTAAAATTGTAAATATGGGTTTATCTTTATCTTTTCCTTAATTATGGATCTCATCATAAATGATTAAATGTTATTTTTTATTTATCTTTTTAGTTTCATTGGATACTTATCCTAGATCGGTTAAAGTAGACCAAAGGGCAATTGAAAGAGGGGTTAAATGATATACGTTTAAAATTGTGTAACAATGAGATTTATCTTTTTTATTTCCTTTTCTTAATTATGGAACTCATCATTAATTGTCAAATTTTTCCATTTTATAAGATATATAAATATCCTGAAAAATAAAAATAGATTGAATACGGTTACCATATGTAGATTATAAATGATAAAGTTCTACTTGATTTTAGAATGTGGAAACATCTTATTCCCTCAACTTATTTGCTTCTACAGCAATAATATGAATTTATAATTTTGATCATAGAAGTAGTTTTGATAAGGTAAATATGGAAGAGTTAGAATGATCATTACATCAATCATTGAACAACTGCGATTGAAAATTGAAAATGTGAAAAGATCACATAACACTACATCATTTTGTTGATTTAGTGTTCAGGATTTAGCAATCACAGAATATGGTTCCTAAATAGCGACCATAGAATATGATCGCTAAATATCCAAGAACAAAAAAACTTAGCGAATACGTAGTCGCGAAACTAGCGACCACATAAGAAATGGTCACTAAAACTTCGCGAGAAATATTGGCACGAGTATTTAGTGCCCACATGGTCGCTAATATTAGCGACCACGTGATCGCGCAATACTAGAGTGGTATTTAGCGACCACGTGGTCGCCAAATCCGGCCTAGTAGTTAGCGGTCGCATGGTTGTTAAATACTCGCAGCAAAGACTAAATTTTGGCGCGCATTATACCGCGCATTTAGCGACCACATGGTCGCTATTTACCATCATTGTAGGAAAATTACCGCCAATTTAGCGTTCATATGGTCACTACTCATTTCCTATATATATACCGCACATCCTCATTCATTTGTAAACATAAATATCCACAAAAATAAGGTCGAAGACATACTCGTTTGTGCATCGCAATTGTAGGAGGAGAGGAATTTCGTCACAATTTGTCCAATAAAACTTACAAGCATGTAACTATTGTTTTTTCATGTTATATAATAAATTTCTATTTAATTAAACCAATAATGTTCCCATCTTAATTGTTATTTTAAATAATTTTAGGAGAATGTGAGATATATGTTGTAACACCTCGACTTAACGTCGGGGCATTACCAGGTAGTATGACCCTAACGAGTCCTACCTGAACTGGTTGACAACTAGAATACCTGGACCTTGCAACTCGGGCACAACAAGAAAACTATTTTAAAACATCCAACTGTCGTTCAACAAACCACATTTGCAACAATGTCATGCAAAAGATCACAAACATCTAGTCAAATCCCAACCAATACAATAAATCTGCTAAATTCAACAACATAGTGAAATATCCAAAACAACTAACAAGACTAAACCGAACTCCCAACCCACTCAGTGACCTAGTGACACGCGTCAACGATCCACTGCAACATCTGGCCTAGGCTCCAACACGGGACCTATGTGAGTACCTGGAACTGAAAAATAAGTCCCCGAGGGGTCAACTACTACCCTAGGCAAGCTAGATAACACACGGAAATAGAAAGACGTTTGAAAAACAACAATTAGCCAACAACATAACCTTTAACAATTAAATTGAACAGAACAGAATAGGTCAACACACATTTCCACAACTTAGAAAAATATGTGAAAGGAAAGGCAATGAGACATACCATAATCAAACTAAAAAGCACAAAAGTAAAGCGTTTGTAATAGTAACCAACACTTCGACATTCAACAAATAAAGGGGGATACAACGAAACAAACAATTTGTCAAGCGTAGCAAGAATTCACAAGGTCGAAAACCAACTAAGTAATCACACACACGCACACAACAAGACCATTCACAATCCTATTGGGAAATGCCATTCTCCCTTCCACCACCACATTCCCATCTACGACGCTAACTTCATGCGCCCGAGTGCAGAGGCAGGCCCTCCCACTTTCCATATACGTCATCCTTCCAACCCCTGGTCAAGCCTCCACCGGAGCACTTGTCAAAAACAAGCAATCAATTTTTATTTTTAAAGGGGCCCGGCCGACACACGACCATGGCTAGACGCCTCTTCGCCACCGACAATCGTTGCACATGATCGTGCCAGTTACACTACCAGCACAGAGGAAGCGATACTATTTCTTTTACGAGAAAACGTTTGAAAGGGAAAGCGCATCACATCATGCATGAAAACATTTCACATGGAAAAACACACGTTCGGGAATAACTCCCAAAACCAATCTCACAATCACGGCATGAAATCTAAAAAGACTAGAATAAAGCCGAGCAAGTCGAGAACGACTTACCGGAAGACGATCCTCGAATGAAGTAAGAAATGCATCGATACACCTACGAATCATAACGTTCACAGTTAATCGACTAACCGCGAGGAGTAACTTTCGGCTCTAGGCAAGCACAACCATAGTAGATTCGATGTAAGATCCACCATACTTTCATGGTATTTAAACATATGCGATACATATGCGATGTTGTGTAGGTTCTACTTAAAAGCACCAACTAGAGTCAACATCAAACTACTTTCATTAACAAACTAAGATTTCCTAACTTAGAGTTAAACGACACTAAACTTATAAGCTTGAGGGTAACAAATTTTAAGGTCCACATTCGAAGGTGGGAACGTCAATTCCCAATCTCAAAGCACACACAAACATACACTTTTAAGTATCCAAAATATATCGTGGATTCCGCATTTAAGATGCCCAAAGTAAAACCTTCCCAAACAAAAAGGGGTTACAACCAAAGCCAAACAATTACTACCACCACACAACAATAAGCCGAGGTTGACGTGCAAATTCATAATCGTAAGCCTAACTACTACTTGCTCCAATAAAGATCAAGCCCAACGAGAACAGATTCCTCTCAAAAACAGACTACACAACAACCATTCTATTTCAATTAAAAGAACAATATATTTTTACACCAATCGAGACAACAAAGATTGAACAATCCAGCTTGTTTGCTTAATTGAAAACCAATTAAAATAAACGAACAAGCAATCAAATATTTATCAACTACATCACATTCAATCCAATAATCTAATTAACGTCAACACACAACAGTTTGAGATTTAGAGGCCGATCAAAAGGGTCGTCCTTCAAACCGAGGGTCTGCAACCCATTTAATCCAACATGACTACTTGACAAGGCATCAATCACAACAATAATTCAACTATACCAACAAATGGATTACAAGGTAGATCAAACTAAGCGTAACCATATTCCGACCTTTCGAGAGTCAAGGTCGACGAGCTCGCGAACGGACCGATTTGTGGTGCATTGGTTCTCGAATTCCTGGTTCGGTCTTCAGGTTGGGCGAGTCTGCCGGTGGCTTGTGGGATGAGGCGCACATGTGGACCCGAATCCACCTCGGATCAACGGCGAGCGGGGCGAGTCTAAGAAAGACCTAGATCCAATGGCGACTTGAGAGTTCCTGGCAAGCCCCGATTGAAAAGGGTCAGATCTAGCAACCAGTGAGGCGACCCAAACTAGGGCTCGATGACTCCGACGTTGGGCGTGGACGCAAGGGAGAAGTGCTTCTCCTAGGTACGGCGGCGAAGATGAAGGAACGAGCTCAGCTGCCTCCTCCTTTGTCCATGACGACCAGCGTAAGAGGTGGTCGGTTGCCTCCTTGACTGGATCGAGAAGCGTGGATGGTTCAGCGAAATTAGGGTATAGTAACGGACTCACGACAAGCTTGGGAAAGCCTCACGACGAGGTGTTTGTGCACAGCGGCGCCAAGGAGTTGCTAGGGTTGTGGCGTGAGGAGTGAATGGCTAGCGTAGAAGAAAATAGATAGGAAATGTGTTAAAAGGGAGAGGGTGAAGGTTTGGGCTAGAGTTTGGGGCTTTTTGGCCCAAATCCAAGAATAGAAGGATGGTAGGTTTTGTTGTGTTGTAGGCCCAAAACAAAAAGAAAGAATGGATTTAGAATATAAGGTAGCAAGGTTGGAACAAAATTTAGTTATCGGGTTTTTGAAAAACCCGAGTGTTACATTATAACCCCCTTAAGGAAGTTTCGTCCCGAAACTTTTGTACCTAATGTGAAACTAACCATGGTTCCTGAGATCTTACAACCTTTCCTTCTCCAAGGCGTTTGTTCTTCGAATCCCAAACTATTGACAACAACTTAAACGTAACACTTGACAAGAAAAATGCATACCAAATTACTGTAACCACCAAGATAGACAACTAATCCAAACATATGTCAAAACACAAACAAGCAAACAACAAACACGCTCAAAAACACCAAGTCATAATAAACATAAAACCTACTCTCGAGCAACCCTAAACTCTACTCTCAAAGGCCTCTACCAAACCCGAGTATAAAATTGGGTAGTTCTCTCTCATCCTATCCTTAGTCTCCCAAGTGGACTCCTTGACTCCTCGCCGAGACCACTGAATCAACATCAACTGGATCTCTGTGTTTCGCTGCTTCTTTATTCGCTTGTCCAGTATCGCTATCGACTGTTCTTTAAAGGTACGATCAGGCTCAACCTCCAACTCTTCCTAGTTGAGCTTATGAATGGGACCCGAAATGTATTGTCTCAACTATGGCACTCGAAAGGCAAGGTGAGATCTATCTAAGGCAGGTGGTAGCGCCAGTCTAAAGGCTACCTCACATACTCTCCCCAAAACTCAAATGGTCGTAAGTAGTAAAGACTCAACTTCCTCCCTTTCACTTCGAATCTCCTTACCCCACAAGTAGGGGACACTCTCAACTAGACATGTGGCCCTATCTCAAACTCTAATGGTCGACGTCACTTGTCTGCGTAGGATTTCTAGTGACTCTACGCAGTCAGCATATGTTCCCGTTTCAAGGCCACCATTCCAAACGTCTCCTCGATCATATGTGGCCTCTTTCCTCCAATTATCCAATGGTCGTCCCAACACAATAGTCTCCTACACCTCCGGCCATACAAAACCTCATATAGACCCATCTGAATCGAGGAGTGACAACTGTTATTGTTAGCGACTCCACCAATGCTAAGTGATCTGACCAAGTCTCCCCATTAGATAAGAAGTGAATAGTCTTTGTCAGCATATCCACTACAACCCAAATAGCGCCATGACCTTCGTTGATCCCTAACTTCGTGACAAAATCTATAAAAGCATCCTTCCCGGCCTCTAGTGCTCAAACTTCACCTGTTGACAAACCTGACATTTAGCCACAATCTTGCAACATTTGGCTTCATGCCATCCTACAAGTAATACTGTCGAAAAATTTTGTACATCTTACTTGCTCTGGGGTGAATCAAGTAAGATGTAGTGTGGGTCTCTCGCAAAATCTTATGTCTCAACTCTGCATCCTGAGGCACATAAATTCGGTCGCGTAAACTAAAGATACCGTCAACTCTCTCTACAGAATCAGGTGCTTCTCCACGGCTCAACTTCTGCCTCAAATCTTGAATCATTGGACACATTTCTGGTTTCAGTCTCACTTCTAATTCTGTACTTTATCAGCACTCTCTACAACTCTTCCTGAGCAATCAAATGAGTCAACATACGTTCGTGAGATGTCTTCCTACTAAGGCATCATCGACTACATTCACCTTCCTTGGGTGACAAAGGATCTCCAAGTTCTAGTTCTTCAGCAACTCAAGTCATCTCCGATGTCCCATGTTCAGTTCCCTCTAAGTGAAGATATACTTGAAACTTTTATGAGTTGTCATTACTTTGCATGTATTCCCCCATGAATATTGATGCCAATCTTCAAGGCATGCAACACTACTGCCAATTCCAAACATGGGTGGGGTAATTCTGCTCATTCGGCTTCAACTGCCTCGAGGCGTAAGCAATCACCTCTTTCCTCTACATTAACTCACATCCCAAGCCTACATTGGAGGCGTCAGTGGATGACAACGTCCTCATTACCGGAGGAACAGCTAGTATAGGGGTCGAAGTCAACCTCCTCTTCAGCTCATTGAAGCTTTTCTGGCAGGCCACATTCCACTTGAAACGAGTGGTCTTCTTTAACAGATTCGTAAGTGGTTGGGCTACACGGGAGAACCCTTCCATGAACCTCCGATAGTACCTTGCTAAACCTAGGAAGCTCTAGACCTCATTCACATTCATTGGGGTTTCCCAAGCCTTCACGGCCTCCATCTTCACAAGGTCCCTCATAACTCCCTTAGCGGACACCAAATGTCCTAGAAAAAAAATGACTTATGTAAGCTCGAACTAGCTCTTGCTAACTTAGCAAACAATCGGGGTTACATTAATACTCCTATCAACAGCTTGAGATGCTTGGCATGCTCCTCCTCATTCCTGGAGTAAAATAGGATGCCATCGAAGTATACCACCATAAATCTGTCCAAGGTAACTATAAATATCCGGTTTCCCAAGTCCATGAACACTTCGAGTGTATTGTTCTATCTGAACAACATCACAACACACTCATAATGCTCATATCTTACTCGGAAGCCGTCATGGGATATCTCCTTCCCGAATCCTCAACTGATGATAACCTATCATCAAATCCAACTTCAAATACACCATACCCCCCTTTAAGTTTATCCAACAAATCATCAATACGAGGTTGTGAGTTCTTGATGGTGACTCAGTTCAACTTCCAATAATCGATACACTAGCGAATGGGTCCATCTTTCTTCTTTACAAACAAAACTGGGGTTCTCCAAGGTGAGACGTTCGGACGTACATGCCCCCTTCTCTAACACTTCTTCAATTGAGCCTTCAGCTCTTGCAGTCACATTGGAGTCATGCGATACAAGGCCTTGAGATCGGTCTCTTCCTTAGCTCTAGGTCAAAACCGAAGTCAAACTCTATCTATATCCCACACACCCTCACTAAGCAACTTTGTGGCCTTCATAATCCTAGGCACTAGTTCCGACTACAACTTCTGACTCACCGGTACAGTCCCGTCTCTCGTGGTCACTGTAGCTATACCCCTTTCTGTATCTAGTACCACTCTGAAGTGTCTTATCCAATCCATTCCCAAAATCACATCGTCGTCCAAGGACACAAAATCTGTATATCAAACTCTACCCCTTATTCAGATAGTGCACTGTAGTACTCTGTACTTCAACTCACCTTATTGTCATCGGGTAATCCCACCACAAAAGATACCCCTTATGTACAAGTCAAGCCTAGTCTAAGCACACAGGCAGAGGACACGAAAGAGGGTGTGGCACCCTTGTCAAAAGAATATGGACAAGTTTAGACCGAATCCAAAACGTACCTATAGTTGTCAGCGTATGTAAGACATCAGCCCTCCTCATCTCGAACACTCGAGACTGGTTAGTCCTTAGGTGGTTGGCTCTTGTACCCCGTCATTTGTTCTGGCTTGATGCCTACTGAGTTCGCTATGGTGAATGACGAGCTCCATGGTTCACCTTCCTTGGTGAATGAACTTGAGAGGGTACATAAACCCCACAATACTATCGTACAAGTTCGGCTTCCTGCAGATGACGTAGTTTCGAACTAGCTTCGAACATTGTCTTTTAATGTGATCATTGCCTCCACCCTTGAAGCACTCTATCGAACCTGTAACAGAATGGCCCTGCTGAGTCTAATCTTGATGACCTTGTGATTAAGAACACGACCGGTTCTGCTGAAACGAGCCTAGTCGATTGTCCCTCCTCGAAGGTAACATTTTTCTGACAGTCCTGGCTTAAATTCCACCAATCGGAAGCACCCTCTTGTAGAACACTTTGCACCATAGACATCTTCTTCTTCTTTAGCGCCTGGTTAGAATTCCAACGTCGACACCATAATACTCGGCCACTGCTCTACTCTAGTACCTGGGGCCCTTGTGAATCTTGGCACCCCGTCCTTCTGAACTCCGCGAGTCACTTGTCCGGCTAGGCTCATCTCTTAGTGGCTCTACCACACGGTTAACTACTTCTAGTCTCTATACTTCTATTAGCTCTCCTAGCTGAGCAGTTCGAACAGTACTCTGTTCTGGTGCCTTCATCTTAGTCCTTTGAAGCTCAGCATTAGTATTCTGATCATGTAAAACACTAGTGATACCCCAACTGGCGGTGCATTGGCTCTAAACTAGGCCACATTAGCTAGAGGTCCTCCTCCAACACCAGACACACTAGTATCTTGATAGTCATCAACAGTTAGACCTCTATTCTCAGAAACTTCGTTCTATGGGTAAACATTCTGATACTCCCCTGGCTAAACGACAAAGGAAGTCTCTCCTCTACACGTACCACAGCTTCTACTACTAGCAACAACAATTCTGACTCTGGTTTGTGGGGTCATCTAAAACAGAAAGTCTCACAGTCAAATCTTTTAACTTGACTAAAAGTTAAGGATTTACTTACTAATCTACGTGAGGTCCTTCGGCGGATGGCAGCGGAGTCGCACGTGTCTTCTACCCCTATAGGCAACATGACTACCCCATTTAAAAACATTTTTGAAAACACCGGCCGGTTTTTTATTTCTAGTTGGACCTCGTGTACGCTTGTTGTTCGGTTCCATGTGCCCTTGTTGCCAACCTGGCTCTGATACCAATTTGTAACACCCCGACTTAACGTCGAGGCATTACCATGTAGTATGACCCTAACGGGTCCTACCTGAACTGGTTGACAACTAGAATACCTGGACCTTGCAACTCGGGCACAAGAAAACTATTTTAAAACATCCAACTATCGTTCAACAAACCACATTTGCAACAATGTCATGCATAAGATCCCAAACATCTAGTCAAATCCCAACCAATAAAAGAAATCTGCTAAAGTCAACAACATAGTGAAATATCCAAAACAGCTAACAAGACTAAACCAAACTCCCAACCCACTCAGTGACCTAGTGACACGCGTCAACGATCCGCTGCAGCATCTAGCCTAGGCTCCAACACGGGACCTGTGTGAGTACCTGGAACCGAAAAATAATTCTCCGAGGGGTCAGCTACTACCCTAGGCAAGCTAGATAACACACGGCAATAGTAAGACGTTTGAAAAACAACAATCAGCCAACAACATAACCTTTAACAATTGAATTGAACAGAACAGAATAGGTCAACACACATTTCCACAACTTAGAAAAATATGTGAAAGGAAAGGCAATGAGACATACCATAATCAAACTAACAAGCACAAAAGTAAAGCATTTGTAATAGTAACCAACACTTCGACATTCAACAAATAAAGGGGGATACAACGAAACAAACAATTTGTCAAGCGTAGCAAGAATTCACAAGGTCGAAAACCAACTAAGTAATCACACACACACACACACAACAAGACCATTCACAATCCTATTGGGAAATGCCATTCTCCCTTCCACCACCGCATTCCCATCTACGACGCTAACTCCCTGCGCCCGAGTGCAGAGGCAGGCCCTCCCACTTTCCATATACGTCATCCTTCCAACCCCTAGTCAAGCCTCCACCGGAGCACTTGCCAAAAAAAAGCAATCAATTTTTATTTTTAAAGGGGACCGCCCGACACACGACCATGGCTAGACGCCTCTTCGCCACCGACAATCATTGAACATGATCGTGCTGGTTACGCTGCCAGCACAGAGAAAGCGATACTATTTCTTTTACGAGAAAACGTTTGAAAGGGAAAGCGCATCACATCATGCATGAAAACATTTCACATGGAAAAACACACGTTCGGGACTAACTCCCAAAACCAATCTCACAATCACGGCATGAAATCTAACAAGATTAGAAAAAAGCCGAGCAAGTCGAGAACGACTTACCTAAAAGACGATCCTCGAATGAAGTAAGAAATGTGTCGATACTAAAGACCTACGAATCATAACGTTCACGGTTAATCGACTAACCGCGAGGAGTAACTTTCGACTCTAGGCAAGCACAACCATAGTAGATTCGAAGTAAGTGCCACCATACTTTCATGGTATTTAAACATATGCGATACATATGCGATGTTAAGGTTCTACTTAAAAGCACCAACTAGAGTCAACATCAAACTACTTTCATTAACAAACTATGATTTCCTAACTTAGAGTTAAACGACACTAAACTTATAAGCTCGTGGGTAACAAATTTTAAGGTCCACATTCCAAGGTGGGAACGTCAATTCCCAATCTCAAAGAACACACAAACATACACTTTTAAGTATCCAAAATATATCGTGGATTCCGCATTTAAGATGCCCAAAGTAAAACCTTCCCAAACCAAAAGGGGTTACAACCAAAGCCAAACAATTACTTCCACCACACAACAATAAGCCGAGGTTGACGTGCAAATTCATAATAGTAAGCTTAACTACTACTTGTTCCAATAAAGATCAAGCCCAACGAGAACGGATTCCTCTCAAAAATAGACTACACAACAACCATTCTATTTCAATTAAAAGAACAATATATTTTTACACCAATCGAGACAACAAAGATTGAAAAATCCAGTTTGTTTGCTTAATTGAAAACCAATTAAAATAAACGAACAAGCAATCAAATATTTATCAACTACATCACATTCAATCCAATAATCTAATTAACGTCAACACACAACAGTTTAAGATTTAGAGGCCGATCAAAAGGGTCGTCCTTCAAACTGAGGGTTTGCAACCCATTTAAACCAACATGACTACTTGAAAAAGCATCAATCACAACAACAATTCAACTATACCAACAAATGGATTACTAGGTAGATCAAACTAAGCGTAACCATATTCCGACCTTTCGAGAGTCAAGGACGACGAGCTCACGAACGGACCGATTTGTGGTGCATTGGTTCTCGAATTCCTGGTTCGGTCTTCAGGTTGGGAGAGTTTGCCGGCGGCTTGTGGGATGAGGCACAGGTTTGGACCCCAATCCACCTCGAATCAACAGCGAGCGGGGCGAGTCTAAGCAAGACCGAGATCCAATGGCGACTTGAGAGTTCCTGCCAAGCCCTGATTGAAAAGGGTCAGATCTAGCAACGAGTGAGGCGACCCAAACTAGGGCTCGACGACTCCGACGTTGAGCGTGGACGCAAGGGCGAAGTGCTTCTCCTAGGTACGCCGGCGACGATGAAGGAACGAGCTCAACTGCCTCCTCCTTTGTCCATGACAACCGGCGTAAGAGGTGGTCGGTTGCCTCCTTGACTGGATCTAGAAGCGTGGACAGTTCAGCGAAACGAGGGTAGAGTAACGGACTCACGACGAGCTTGGGAAAGCCTCACGAGGGTAGGTTTTGTTGTGTTGTAGGCCCAAAACAAAAAGAAAGAATGGATTTAGAATATAAGGTAGCAGGGTTGGAACAAAATTTAGTTATCGGGTTTCTGAAAAACCCGAGTGTTACATATGTTTGGATTAATTTTATTTTCATATTGCTCAAAATTTATTTTGGATCGTAATTTGACATTTAGCGACCAAATGGATGCTAAATAACTTCCATGTGGTCGCTAAATGCTTAAAAAAGTTTCTCGATTTTTTTTGAACGACCAGTTTGTTGGCCTTGATCAATTTATTGAGTTCTATAAGTCTATGTCGATATTTAACACGTAAGAATTACGGTTTCGTTCTCACTATTACTAGTAAAGTTCTCACAAGGAGACAAATAGAATGTTTGTTGTAGTGCTTCTTGAGTCTAGACAAAATGAAGGTTGTACTAGTATTGATCCGACGCTATCACTTCTTGAGTATGAGAATCAAATGGAGCATATGGTCTATGATTGTTTTAGTTGCCAACCTCATTACATTGATCCCTGGCAAAATGAGGAGGCAAGGACATATAGAGAGCAGTATTATCCGAAAGCACCCAATCCCAACACATAATGTATGTACGGCATATTGGTGGTCATGAATAGGCAGTTGTCACCTGGATGTGATGTCACCTAGTTGGGTGCAGATGCAAAATACACATCATGCAAGATATGTCCTAGTCCTACATGGAGGTAAAGAAAGACGAAGCTCATTCCCAACTCTCGTATGCATCGGTGCTAATTGTTGAACACATGCGACGGCATGCAGAGCATGTACAAGGTGATGGGTTGATGCGACACCCTTCAAATGTAGACACATGAAATCATTTCAAGGTAATGTGGCCAGATTTCACGTCAAAATCGTTAAATGTCAGATTAGGGTTGTGTGCAGATGGTTTCAATCCATTCGGTTCGTCGGGGCGGCAGTACTCTTTGTGTCCAATGATTTTGACACCCTATAACCTTCTATCGTCAATGTGTATGCAAGATGAAGTTATGTTTCTGATAGTTATCATGCTTGGACCAAAAAGTTTGAATAAAAAATTGGATGTCTACTTGTAGTCGTTACTAGCTAAGCGTCGTACACATACGACGCTTGAAGGAAGCAAAAATTTATCATGAGTGGGGCTATATTGTGGACTATTAGCGATTTTCTGGCATTTTCGATGTTGTCAAGTATGCTCTAGTGCGATATGTTTTAAATTTGCTAATTATTCATAATCATGCATATGTTGATTACTTTATTGTATATATTGTATTTACCCGATGTTTATGCAGAATGTAGCACTTTTGGGAAATACGCTTGCCCTTATTGCACGGAAGACACATATGCGTTTTATCTAACCCATGGGCCCAAAATGTGTTGCTTCCATTGTCACAAGAGGTTTACAAAAGAAGAACATCGCTTCCAAAACAACATGACTGATTTAAAAAAGGTAAAAGGGTTAGGAGTAGTCCCCTTGTACTTTGTGATGGATACGACATATGAGACAAGATTGATAGTATGGGTCTGGTTAAGATAACTAAAGTGAGAGTGGAGGAGCATAATGCCGCATTGCGTAGAGGTTCGGGTTGGAAGAAGAAAAACATTTTCGGGGACCTACATTTTTGGGCAAGTCTGTCGGTAAGACATAATCTGGATGTCATGCACATTAAAAAATTGCCTTGGATAATGTATTTTTTTACCATTCTCGACGTTCTGGAAAAGTCGAAAAACAATTTGAAGACAAGAAAAGATATAAAGGATTCATTCAAGTGACCGGAGTTGAAACATAATGAGGAGGAGAATAGGTACCCAAAGGCTTGCTATACGCTAGATCGTCATGAAAAACAAGTGCTTCTTGAGTGGTTGAAAAACTGTGAAATTCTCAGATGGTTATGTTTCCAACTTGAGCTGTTGTTGCATTGAATTGCATAAGCTTAGACTTTTTGGGATGAAGAGCCATGATTGTCACGTTTTCATGCAATGGTTGTTTCCTGTTGCTTTTCGAGTATTTACTAAGGACAAAGTTTGGAAGTCCATTGCTCAACTAAGTGCGTTCTTTAGGGATCTCTTGTATTACGAGCTTAAGTCTGAAATAGTTATGAATTTTCACAAGGAAATACTCATAATATTGTGCAAGCTAGAGCAAATTTATCCTCAGGGGTTCTTTGATTCAATGGAGCACTTGCCTATTCATCTGTCATGGGAAGCTTCAACATGTGGCCTTGTCCAATACAGATAGCTGTATCTATTTGAAAGGTATGTTAAATTGAACTTGAATATTTTTAGTCACATATATTGATCTCACTTTTATAAAACAAGTATTTATGAATTTGCAGGTTCCTAAAAAGGTTGAAGAACATAGTTGGTAACAAAGCTCACGCTAAGGGCTCAATATGCAGTTCCTATCTCTTTCAAAAGATTTCCACCTTTTGCTCATATTTTTTTAATTTGCACGCCCCGAGTAATCAAGTGGATGTCACCGGCAACGTAAGTTGCACACTTCCTATTGGGGTTGATGCAGGCAATTTGTCTATTTTTGTATGTCCTAGTCGAACATTGGGTAGAGCAAATGAGTGTCTGCTTATAGATCATGAACACCATTTGATCCAAACTTACATACTCATGAATGAAGAAGTGGAGCCCTTTATTGAGTAAGTGTGCGCAAATATATATTCTCGATATGTTTGAATTGCCCAAATTAGTATATGTTATTCAATTATTTGATAGATATTTTTTGACAAACTTTGTGCGCCTGTCAAATCTAACAATAAGTGAAGCTGAATAGCAAGTCATATGGGAAACACACTTTCGCCAATGGTTCTACTCCCATCTAAGGATAAATTACTTTATATAATGACGAGATTCGTATCAATTTCAACATATAATGAAGTAATTACTTTTAATGTCTCAATATGTGGACTGACAGCCCAACCATTTCAGATCCTAACATTGCAACACTGGCTCGTGGGCCCTCTAATAAAGTCAAGACATATCCTGATTATTTTGTGAACGCTTATTGATTCCACCCGAAGACACATACATCAATGCGGGCAACTGACAATAGTGAAGTTTGTGTTCTTGGACAAAGCTTCGACATTTACGAGGAGGGATACAACGGTGTGCTAGACGAAATAATCAAGCTTAATTACATATTGTCAACTATCAAGCGCTCTATTATCTTCAACTGCTCGTGATTTAACACTAGAATCCATGGAGGGACTTGAATTCGTCATCAACTAAAGCTTGTTGATGTGAACAAACATAAAATTTTGAGAACGAAGGACAATTACATCTTACCACATCAAGCCACTCAAGTTTATTTACTCGAATACCCAAAGATTAGGCAAACAAATGTTGATTGGATAGTGGTATGTAAAGTGAAGTCATGATAGTGGCTTGTTCAAGGTATCAGTGTTGACCCCAATGAGAGCAGTTCATGTCGTGTTTCCATTGAAGAGGCATTTGATGTGATGGTTTCCCACACACTCGCAAGAATACGAGATCTATTGTAGTAGTAGATTAGGATCGAATCATGGGGATTATGTTTGCTTTAACTAAGCCAAAATATGGTGTAGATTGATCTAATTCTAACAAATTAATATAAGCTCCAAGGTTAGGAATCCTAACAACTTTGATCCACGAAATTTGAATCTCATTTCTACCTAAACCGAGTAGGATTTTTTGTTATGGAGGTTTTTGTCTAGTGTCATAAATTAACTTCTCTTAGAGTTTAACTTAATGTAGTTCTACCAATTAAGAACTCACTCCCGTGATGAAACAAAACCAATAGAAACCCTTTAAGAACTTAGAAATATAGAAGGTAAGCGAAACTTTTCCCACTCTCGTGATGCATCAAGTTTAACTCAAACACCTAGAATTTCTATGACAATTAACCACATGAGAAATTGATCTCAAGTTCAATTCTAGTTTTTCCAAATAGAAACAACCACCTTTCGATGTATTCTCTCTATTTTGATTACTCACTTAAACCACCACCTCTTAGTCGCAATATAAGCATGACTCTAACAAAATAAAACCAATTAAATTAAGCCCTTAGAATCAAATTATACTCAGTTCCAACTCAATTCAAGCAAACTATATTGATTTTGATCCGTTTCACATCGTTAGGATCACCCAAAGCCTAGAGTTAGAGACTTTAGCCTAGGATATTAAAATTGATGATCAAAACAATAAAATTAAACATGAAAGTAGAAATAAGAACAATATTTAAAAGATAAAACTTACTAGAACTTGAATTGAAAGAACAAGGATGATCCAAAGTGTCAAATTCTCCAAATTGAAAAGCAAACAGAATTAAACCATATAAATTCTCTTTCTTTCTCTAAACATGAAAATAAGAATAATAATACATAATAATTCTTCAACTTCTGCTCCAAGTAGTCTTATAAAAGTCCTAAAACTTGTGTAAAAGTTTATCTCGCAAATAAATAAAACTCTGGCCCAAATACAAAAGAAAGCCCAATTTCTTGGCGCACGCAACAATGTTGTCAGGACCCGTGACATACGTCACGATCCCCGACAGGGCATCTGAGAGAAATACATTGCTTGTTTTGGCTTCGTTTGGATCGTGATGGTCTCCACGGCTCATGACATGGCTTCTAACCTCTTCCTTTGCTCCCTAACTTGCTCCTCGACTTGTAATAGTTCATCCACAACTCTTGAAAGATCTTAGAATCCTTAAATCATCATTCTTTAGTGTTATTTGTGGTCCTTAAGCTCCACCAAGATCTAGTCCTTAAGCTCCACCAATATCTTGCCCTTATGTCTTCTTCTCTATTAGACACCAAAACAATATCAAAAGACCAAAAAAAGCAAGAGACCTATAAAGGCAAGTTGTTGATTTTAGGATTGTTGATGTTGTTATTGTGTTGTTGAATTAGGTAAGAATTTAGGAAGGGAATTTGGTTAATTTTAGGAAAGTTATTTGTTGATGTTGTTGAGATGATTTTTGAATTAAATTAATTTAAATTTAGAGAAATTTTTAGGGTTAATTAATTGATTACTCAATTGTTGTTAAATTTATAATTTAGGATTGAGTTGTTGTTGTTGTTGATGATGATGATGTTGTTGTTGTTGTGTTGTTTATTTTTTTTGTTAATTAATTAAGTTAATTAATTATTATTAAATTTATATTTTAGAGTTGAATGCTGAATTTTTAGTTTGTAGTTGAATTGAAGACTTTCATTAAATTTTTGTTGGATTGATTTAATTTATGATTTTGATTGTTGGATTGATGAATTTTTAGGGGAAATTAATAAAATAGCTGATTTTGATTGAAAGAGTTGATTTTTGTATTACTTTGTTGTTGAATAGTTGTTGTTCTTGTTGTTGGGATCGAATTGAAAAAATTAGTGGTTGACTTAGGGAATTGATTTTTGCATTAAAATATTTGTATGGCCCGAGGCAGAGGTAGAGGGTTACATCCGCCTCGTCTGTAAGATGTGGATCTGTTGTCTGAGGCGATACACAAGTCATCCCCCGATCGAGGAGGATGACATGCTCGATTGCCCGACTAGAGACGAGAGTATTGACATCCCTTCGGAGGTTTTGGATGATACTCTAACTTGCGGGTTCTTGCTTACCCCTGCCCCGTCGATGATTTTGTGGAATGGACCCGAACAAGATTGAGGAGCTCACCGTGGTGGACGGGTGGTACGAAAACAATCCGTTTTACAAATTTGGTAAATTAGCTAGACTTCTCATTTATTAAATATTCTATAACACGTTTTTCTAGATTTGCATGTTGGATCTGTCTAAGGCGTGTCGCGGTTGTTGGCATTCGTGACCACCAACCAGCTGGATCTTCGAGTTTCAAAGTTCCGCCGAGCAAGCAAGGAAACCCGGGCTCGTTGGTTTCAAAATTGTTGGGTAAGGTTTCGCATAATATGGACGCTGCAAACGTTCGCGCGCTGTGGGAAGCATGCTCAACGATGGTGCAATGATGTGGTCAGAAAGTACTGTTAGAATAAAAAGAAACCTCTATGACTCGAGATGGAAACTTGGGACATTTATTTAGCATCCTAGAACACGTCAGTATTCAAGGCGAAGTCCAATTAGCACAGGACGAACCGGAATGCAAATCCTGCCCTCCACACCAAGGGTTCGAGGTCCCATCGTGATACCCGAATTCTGATGGTAAGAAAATATATATTTTTTAGTTTAAGTACTTAAATTTTGCGGTTACTATAGTTGGTAACAAGTTAATTTATCTCGTAGAACCAACAATCCGGCCGGAAAATAAGCCTCTCGAGTTCTACATCGAGACATATACGCAGGTCCCATATTGATATTTTATAGACCGACGACCAGTTGATATCGTTGTAAATCATTTATTTTAAAAATAAATTAATTTGATTTTTTATGTCAATTTGAATAAAATTTACGCATTATTTTAATGTAAGATCCAATATTTTTTCCTTTACTAAAAGAGAATGAATTATTTTAGCAAATTTTAAATTTGTACACATATGTTTAAATTTAAAATTTATACATATAATATCAAAAAAATGTATAACTAATCAAAAAGTAAAATGAAATAAGAATGAATCTAAGATTTAGTTATTAGTTTATAACAAACCTGTATAAAAATAAAACAAAATAATTATAAATATATATTTTTAAAATTAGTATTGATTTTTTTAGAGTGTTGATGATGTAGCGCCATATAGGCGAATTGAATATGGAGCCGACACATAGGCGTAATGAATGTGAGGCCGACATGTGTAAAAAAGTGATTTTTTTAGTACATATATATGTTGTGCATAAATTAGACTAAATAGAAGTTATTTTTTCCTAAATATAGAGAGCTATTTTATAACTTACCTTTACATTTTAGAAGCTATGTGGAGGCATTTTTAGGCATCAACTTGCATTTCTGGTGGATTAATGTTTTTTGAGGGAAGTGGTGGATTAAATGGATACTCTTGAGTCTTGAGTTTCATTCATAATCTACTTTATTAATGGGTTACAAAATTATATTATCTAGTACCATATCTCGATCGAAATAAAATTGATTAATCCAACAGAACCTAGTGGCCGGGCTAGATTAGCTTCTCCAAGGTAAATCAAACTATAGAGAAATTAGGGACATTGGATTCCTATGAAAATGAGATGGAGCTGGAAACGTGAGACCTATAAGATTACAAATGAGGGTGACAGTGAAAATGATATATGATATAGAATCATATGATACATCATATGGTCATGCTATAATATTCAAGACATTTTGTCACTCAATAGATTTTGTTTGCTTTCTTCTCCGGGGCAAAAGACATAACATCGATCTCACAGGAAATGGAAATATTTTATATAATCCGTTCTCTGTTTATATGCATTCGCATCTGCAAGGTGAGCTGTAATGTAATTATGTATATGCTCTTTATAATTGGCAAAATATATTAATAGACCCCTCAACTTGTACACTTTTGTCAACTAACACCTCAAACTTTTAGATTTTCAAATAAACACCTAAACTCAATCAAATTTATTCAATTGAACACTTGCAACAAGAGACTCTTTTGTGTGAAACTCACTCGCGATGACGTGTATAAAAAATACGCCATGTGGAAAAAATTAGCTGCCACATAAGCTGTTTTGATTATAATTTTATAAAAAATAAAAATAATGTTCAAATTACAACTTAACCCTTATTGTTTTGTCAAATTACAATATAAAAATTAACCCAATTTCAGATCCAGCCTCCCTTCCCCTCCCTCTCTTAACCTAGATCCATCCCCTTCCCCTTCTTCCCGAGTAGATCCAGCCCCTTCCCCTTCTAGACCCATGATTGTTGCCTCCAACCCCCGCTGAGAAATATGCCGGCGGTGAAGAATTCGGATCCTCCTCTCGTCCTCCCCGACCCTATGACTACTACCTCCAACCCCAACCCCTCCTAATCTGGAAGGGAAGAATTTTTGCTTGGATAGGAATTGGGATTTCAGTGGACCAACGACGGTTTGATGAAGGTTGCGGAGGTGGAGAAGTTTGCAATTGCCGACAATGAAGTATTTGAATTCTTTGTCTCGAGTCCGTCGTTCCGTCCTGAATCCCGATTTGTTCTCTGGTTCTTGTTCCGGTTCCTTCCTAGGGCTGATTCTCTGATTCGTGGTTCTCTTGTTTATCTCTGGTTTTGGCTCTTTCCTATGGCTATTCAACCTATTCATAATGCTGGAGGTAAAGACAGTGAAGAGAGAGTTCATGTTCTATGTGAAGATTGATTTGAAGATTGAAAAATCCAGATCTGGTCTGGATATGAGAAAAAAGAAAAGAAAAAAGATATAAAAAAAAAAAGAAAAAAGGGAAAAGTGTACAAGGAATTCGACAGTAGAAGCGTTTTAGCTGAATTCGATTTTTTTTATGTTTTTATATTATTACAAAAATAAATGAGAAAAGAAGAAAAAAGGAAAATTTATAAAAAATATTCCATGTTAGCAAATCAAATTAACTTAACGCGCTAAAGTGTCTGTGTGGTGTTCACGCGAAATACCACATCAACGTGAAGGGTTTGGTTGAACAAATTTGAATAGGTTTAAGTGTTTATTTGAACATTTCATAGTACAGGGTGCTAGTTGAAAAAAAGTTACAAGTTCGAGTGTCTGTTGATGTATTTTGCCCTTTATAATTTGCCTACATTGGAGCAGCAAATCCCAAACGATCAACTTATATAGCCGGAAATTAAAATTAGGGAAATTTCTTGGACCTGTTATAAATTTGAGAAAAAGCAGAGAGAATAGGGAGAAAAAGAGAAATTCAGCTTAGTAGGTCGGTCTTTTATAAAAAGAGTACAAGATTTAGGATAAGATCAAATCTAGGATTTCCATATATACATCCATAATAATAATATTATAACACTCCTCATTGGATATAAATCCCTAACTGCCTCGTTAAAAACCTTGTTTGGAAAACTCAATGGGACAAAACTAAGATTAAAGGAAAAAGAGTGCAGTTATGATTCTTCCTCTCACCTTAAAATATATCCTCCTTACTTGATTGAATAGAGCATACATCCCGCCTTTGAGTTGACTCTTGTAGTTTGAGAACACTTGATGATATGTACTTTAGTTGATCAGTTCATGCCGAATTCTATTCATATATCACTGTTGACTCCTTTCAACTTTCTTTGTTGGTTGGATAAAAATTCCATTCCTTCACATATCTCAAACTTCAGGTCAAGATTGTCTCGATAGAAACCTTATGTGACGAACTGCCTCATTAAAAACTTTGCTTGGAAAAACCCAATGAGATAAAGAGTACAGTTGTGGAATAATGATCCCCTCAGTTAAACATACAATCTTTATACAATAGATTTATGCCATCATGGACTTTTCTAGAACATATAATCTTTATGCAATAGATTTATGTCATAGAAGAATTGGAACTTCTGGACCAATAATTTTTATTTTATGTTTATAGAGACAATAACTCATTGTCACATCAAATGACGTTACTGAGATAATGAAACAAGGTACAGTAATGCACCTACTCTACCCATATATGGTACTTCAAGACCTAATATCTCTTTCATTTACTGATCAGGGGCAAAAGGTGATCCTTTTCCATATTTAGTGATCTTATCTCCAAAGTCAATGAGTCTTTTATCCTATTCTTTATACAATGTTTAATAAATATAAGAGAATTTAAAAAAGAAAAATGACAAAGAAGAAGAGTATTATGACCATTGGGAAAAAAAAAAAAAAAAAAAAAAAGGAGGACAAAATTTGAAAGGTGAAAAGACGGAGGAGGCACTAAATAGGATGGAAAAAAAAACACTAAACATAGGAGCTCTGAGAATTTAATCTGGGTAATTTGCATGCAAGTTTGTGTACTTTCATCATCAAGGCGAGCTAATTCTAACCTTAAAAGGGCCACTGCCCCCTTGTCCACCTCTGGTCCATCCCTGAACATTTGTAACTCTAGAAACCAAACCAAGACTTGTTATCTTTCTTAAAGAGGTCGTTTGTTTCAACTTTTAGTTTAGAATTTTTAGTTGTGAAATATTGTTATTTTCTTATGTACAGTTAAATGATTGTCGTCTTAAAATTGAAAACTATAAGGGATCACTGTTTTCAAAAATCTATTCTAGTTTTGAAAAACACTAAGCTCATGTACCTGATCAAACAAGCCCTTAAGCGGTGAAATGTTTGCAGTTTTACAATATTAACAAGCTGCTCCAAAATATAGCTGAATTTTGAAATTTCACTAATAACAAATATAGTTATATACCATACATAATACATTGTTGTAATGGTCCTCTACAAGCATTTCACATCTTATCATACACACGGCCTCGAAACTCTGTGAAGCCGTAAACAATCTATCATGTTCCAAGAACTATTCAAATAAAAACCATGTAAATGCAGTACAGAACAAGTGTAGGCAGCTAGCAACTAGCTGCCTATATATATATATATATATATATATATATATATATACATGATCTCCTGACTCGTATATACATGTGTTACTTATTAGAAACCAAGAGAAAAACACTCAACACAAACGTTTTAACGCAACAAATGATCTCATGTGAGACTTACTTGTGGAGTTGTGTAGGCTTTGTTTGGGAGGAGGCAGCCATTGAGCGCAAGCGTCTTGCAATTTCAGTGAAGCATGGACGAACAGAAGGGTCCGGGGACCAGCACTGCTCCATGAGAAGTCTCCATTCTTGGTCACAGGAGCTTGGTATTGACGGTCTCAGTGTGTTATTCACAATGCCGCCTGAAAAACAAAGAGCCAAGGTAAATGGGATTGGATTGCAGAAGAATACAAGCAAAGACGAAAGATTATAATATTTACTATGTACGTAATGAAGCACGAAATTAGCTTACCAATGATTGCTCCGTAGTGCATATTAGAGTATGGTTCTTCACCGGTGAGGATCTCCCATAAGACGATACCAAAGGAGAAAACGTCAACCTAAAATTGACATGGCCAAAGTAAAACTGTTTTATTTTTTGCACGTATTGTTCAAAATATGACTACCACGTACTTATTAAGCCGTTTTTCTACCAATATGTGAGCTTCCTGGCTTTTTCCATTTAATTTGGATTTTTAATTTTCTTGAATTGAACTAATAAATTTATTAGAGACATCATACAAACTTCTATTATTTAATTTTTCCGTTCGATGGCCAAATTTTTGTTTCATTTTTGACAGTTCTTCTCTAGGACCTAGGTTCTTTTACATCGTGTGGGTTGATTTTAAGACAGGCAGTATATATCTTTTGAGCGCATGTACAATTACATGTTCTGGTCATTTCTGGAACGATTTTTATTTTTTTGGCCATGTAAAAGCATTGAAGGAACTGTTTTTTATGAATAATTAAAGGCCTAATAATTACTTTGTCATGCAGTATAAAGAGGTTGGATTATCAGACATTGAATATAAACTAAAGTATTTAATTTAAGATGTATTATTCAAAAGCTAAAGTGCTTTATCTTCTGAGGCATCCAAACACTCATTTTCTACAGTATGAATAATAATGCAATCTTAGACCTCATGTTTTTTCATCAAAACAGGAGCTAGAATCGTCATTGTCAATTGAAATGATAGAATGGAAGTGTTGACATTCTGAACTAGATTGATGGATATGGATGAATAGTTTGAAACCATTGATAGTTTGATTAGTGTCTAATCAACAGAAATTAAGATATGTATAGCACATATGAATTGTGATTTGTGAAGAAATGATATATATGTTACTGAGCCAAAGCATACCTTTTCAGAGACTTTGCTACTACTCCCATTTAATAGCTCTGGAGCCATCCAAGGAAGGGTTCCTCGCACCCCACCAGTGACCAAAGTATTCCTCTTTATTTTGGACAAACCAAAATCACCAACCTAAAAAAAAGATAAAGGAAAAAAGGCTTAATAAACACTTGTTGTGTTGCTCTAAACTTAGTTATTCAATGCATTTATTCTCAGGTACCGTACATCACCTTGCATATGGGTTGGACCGGATCTCTTAGATTGACGAGCAAGTTGTCACATTTCAAATCAAAATGTACTATGTTCTTTGAATGCAAATACTCCATGCCAAAAGCAGCATCCATTGCAATGATGAGCCGCTTGCGCCGATCAAGTTGCCTGATCAGTTGTGTGCATTTTAACTTATTCGTAGACGGGATGAAGAAGTCCTCCATAAAAGGTGAATAGAGTTGTTTGGATTAACAGATTACCTTTCCTTTGATAGTAAAACATGTCTAAGTGACCCATTAACCATGTACTCTGTAACAGTGGCTAAAGTGCCTCCTGGTCCATCCTGAACTACACCGTAAAATGCCACCACATTTGGATGATGAAGTTTCGAAAGAATTCCAGCTTCACGCCAGAATTCACCCGTCTGTAAAGTGCAAACCAGAACAGTGACTTGAATTAGTATCCCGTTTCTGAAATGTCTTTAAGAAGATTCCAGCGAAATTGCTAGAAGTCCAATTTTGTTTTTTCATCCATATAGCTCTAGATGTGATCAAATATATATTTTGGCAAATAAGATTAAAAACAAGCATACCAGTCGTTGCTGATCAGGTGAGCGACCAATGAAACAGCTCTTCTTTAAACGCTTAATTGCGACATCAGTCCCCCTCCATTTTCCATGATACACAGTTCCATATGTGCCAGAACCTAGTTCTTTAAGCTCTTCAAGATCTTCATTTTTTATAATCTATGGCAGCATGCACTAAGATAGTCAACCAGAGTTCCTAATTTTTTTTAAAAAAAAAAACTCTAAAGTCCAATGCAACAGACATTAGTTCAAGTGAATAACAGGGTATCCAAGCATGATGACCATCACAGAAACAACAACAACAAAAAAAAAAAAAAAAAAAAAAAAAAAACTCATAAGTGAAACAGAACTCGATTTTTTATAAGCCAAGGTTCACTGCTGCATCAGAGATCAAAAAACACTGTTACAAGCAGCAAGTCAGACCTCGTTTTATTGTAGAGGTCCACTAAAAAGTTTATTATGGAAAGCATTTACAAATTATATTGCGAAAATCCCATTTGAGCAAAAAATTATATTGTTGGTATTTTCAAATGCATCAGCAGTGCATTGTTTCATCTAGATCAAACAAAGCCACAACTAGCCCTTATTAAGGAAAACAAGACCAAAACAAGCAAACTTCTATGAAAGATTAATCAGAACTGCAATTGAAGCAGATTTATAATCTGTTGTCCTGGAAGCAGTCTCTAGTAAGATAGTGAAGTTAAAGTAGAAGTTCCATTAAACAGAAAAACGAGAAACACAGGAGCACTAATACCTGCAAGCTGCTGAAACTGGAGGGTCTGAGTGAAAGATCAATAGAAGTACTAGAATTGTAATGTCCGCTTATCACAGTTTTATCCTGGAATCGATAGGGAAAAAAATTACAGAACGAAAAGGGAAATATAATTTTATCAAAGTACAAGTGAATACCTGATGATTGGATTCTGCCATATGCTTGCTGACCATGCCGCCAAAATGAGATTCATTACCATCAGTTCTTGAGGATTGGCAATCTGACTGCAAATTCAGATTCTTACTTCCAGGAATATAAGTTATGACATCTTGGTTAACTGTGTCGCAGATGAGACTGGAATCATGTGGAAATTGATAATCCTTAGAGACTTGTTCTTCATTATTTTCAGGGGGAGGTGAGAATCGAAGATGAGTGTTACTGTTGTCAATAAGAGGCCCATCTTTCCTAACAAAATCATCATGGGCCAAATTACGAAAAAAGGACCAGTGAGTGGGCTCACGGTTTCCCATGTTTAAGCTCAAACCTGTTCCATCACTACCCAGAGGGCTAAATCCATTCAAATCCTGAGAGATGCTAGCAACCGAAAAAATATCTGCCAGGAAATCACGAGGAAAGCGGTCGCCAATGTCAATTATGATGTCACCTTTCCCAGAAGCTTCAGCTTCAGCAGAGGAAGTCATTTGTCCATCCTTATCTTTGACCTTTTCCATTTCATGGCTAGAAGTAGGCATCACATCCTTGGAACTTTGAGCCTCAGCATTGTTAATATTAGCCCTGAAAAGGTCAAAGGGTAGCATTCCATCATCAACATTTTGATTTTGAGGCTGTGTCACAGGCAATGATTCAGCAGATGAGACAGGGTGATCATCTTTGGAATTCTCATCACAGAGATCATCAACTTCTGCAATGGGATTATTAAGATCAGGCCGCAAGTGAGCCATCAAAAACTGGGTACCGAACGAATCATCAGACTTTGATAATCTACTTGATTCTGCTATCTCCCTTGGTATCCATTCAGAATGATAAACCCTCTGAGGAAGCGCTGCTGGTTCAACAAGGCTAAATGCAGTTGGATCAGTTAAATCCTGAGATTTATCCTGTTCATGAGATATATGCCTTTTCTCTTCTGTCAAGACTTCAGATGACCCTGATACTTGGGAAATATTATTGTTTATGGGATATATTGAAGCTACTCCTGAACCTACAGGACTATGATAACTCTCAGTCTCACTTATTTTTGAGTTGGAGTAATCTCTTGTCAATTTCGCTTGAATTCCTGACGCTTCCCTTCCAATGGATTGAACTTGTTCAGCTTCATTTACCCTATCCATAGAGTAATCTCTCTTTAGTGTTACTGCCTTCATAGAGGACTCTGAATTGTGAAAATCAGAGTCAATATTTAAGGGGGATTCAGATGAGTGAAGCTGATCAGTAGACTTTGCAAGGCCTGAAATCTTAATTTTATCTCCTTGTGCTGCATAGTTAGGAGTATATGCTAGAGAGACAAAATTATCTTTCTTATCAACTTGAACAAAGCTCTCTGCAGAACTTATGCCATTTAGCTGTTCATGCCTATTTAACCTAAGCTCATGGGAGCTGGAGGAACTAGGTAGTACAGGCTGAAATCTAGCTTTTTCTGATACATGCTCTTTGTTTTTTCTTTCAACAGCTGATTCCGAGGCAGCTTTATCAAAATGTCTGTCAACTTTTAGGCTAAATAACTCATCTAGATAATTCATCGACGAGCTCTTCGATTCAACCGATTTAATTTGAGGTGCTAAATCCAGACCATTAATAGCAATTAAGTAGTGAACCTCAGAATTACCCTCCATGTTTACAAGACCAAACTGAGCATAATCCAAATCATGCACAGAAAACAAAAACATCCGGGGTTTGTTGGAATTGAGATCTTCAACAGATCTACATTCTTCCATCATATTTTGAAGATCCTCATCACATGATACAGAAACCAATGCATCAAGATCCTCCCCTGGGAGCTGATATTTGACCGTATGTGTTTCCTTGTATATCAAACATGCCCTCTGCATAAGTTCGCTCCACGAAATCTTCATGCTTATCTTGATAATATGATTCTCTCCTCCAACATAACGAAGTTTTCCATCGCTCGGACGAGGTAAGATTTTACCACCATAACTACAGAGGAATTTTACCTTCGGAGAACTGTCCGGAATTTCAGAAGAAGCAAACCTGCAGACTCTTCGGTAAATATCAGCCTTTGATGAATTTACAGGTAGTGACTGAGTGGAAGTATAGACACCTCTCTCCTCATCAACAAATGGTTGTTTCTTGTCCAGTTCTTTAACCGCAGAGATATCCAAATCACTTTCAGATCTAGTATGGGAAGTTTCTAGGCCAACTACAATGCCCGGATCACTAGAAGAATTTGGGATTAAATGCTGCCAAGAATGAACCCTCTCTCTCATGAATTCAAGAGAAAACTCTTCACCTGTCTGAATGGAATAGTTAAGCACAGGTTTCATACCAGCTGGTATATTATTGGCTTCAGGGGGTCTTGTGTCTTGAAAAATCATCTGGTTTCCTGATCCATTGACAAGGTTTCTAGGGGCCGCTGAGTTATATTGGTTTTGTTCATAGTCTCTTGTTTGATCAATTATCATACCCAACCCAGAGACTCTTTCCATTGAAACAGTGTGTGGGATAAATCCGGGTGTACATGAATGATGCAGCTAATCATCTAACATCACTGGACATTAATGTTTCATAATATCTAGGATGTATCCAGATGAAATGAACCTAGAAATACAAGTTATACACCTGAATCAGTCAATATAGCCTCCCAAATATAAAAAGACTAACAATCATTAAATCTGGCTACGCCTTTGTGATAATATGGCATGCAAGTGCTAGAACCTAAGAATTTTGTTCTGAAATATGCTTATTGGCCAATTCAAGAATCATAGGCTACAAAATGATAGTCCCACACAGTTGACTTAAACAATGCTGTGCTTTTACAATTTTATGAAAAGACAAGGGAAATTAGAGTGGATCAACTTGTAGATGACCAAGCACAATCATAATCAGATTATACATGAACCCAAATGTAATCTGAAACAAAATATAACATAGAATTCCCCAAGAACTCTATCTAGAATTCAAACTCACCATCTTAGAAAGATTAGAATCAATCATAAATTGTGATCTCTCTTGCCTTTATCAAATAATCTCAAATTTTAAAGTATATTAGTTGGATCTCATTCAGGAACTTCAGGTGACTGAAAATAAAGGTGTCAGCCCCACCTTCATAAAGTAACACAAAGGTTAATATATAGTGTTTCGATGACCAGCAGACCAGGAACCAGCAAATCACATACCTTGGGAGTCGGGAATCAAAACTAAACTAAAAAGAAACTAAGGAAATAATATTAATTTAAGCTGTAAGCAACTTCTGGTCTTAACTAATAGTCATAGAATGTGGAATATTAAAACAAGATCAACGTAGCTCATGCTATGAGAAATTGTTGCTTCAACCAAACACATAAAAAAACAGACTCGGAAGAAGATTAAAAGCTTTCACGTTCTGAAATAAATTGACATACAATTTTCAAAAGCTGTACATGTCCTGTTCAAGTATAACAAACAGTGTGCAGCTTGCACACCATTGAAAGTCAAATCTTGAGAGTATCAAAGCTCTTTCATCTATATTCAGTGTTGCAAAATGACCTGATGATCATACTATCTGATTAACTTCATACCACAGAAAGCATTTTCCAGCACAATTCACAAGCAATCACAACCTCTTAGCATTCTGGTCCAATGATACCTTTGAAACTAAAAAACTTCATTTTGCAGCCCCCAATCCATCCAAACCTCACCAAAATCAAAACTCAGTGCCCGGAGATTAGTATTCATCCGGAACAGATACAAAGAGATCGGATAAGACGATCAACAGCTACAATCAAAGCAAACCCAGAATCTTCCAACTAGCCAATTTAACACCCACAAAAAACCGACACAAAGAAAGAGCCCCAAAACCCAATCCGATCAAAAATTCCTCAACCCTAAGAACTTCGTACCCACTTGAAAAACAACCTACCGAAACGACAACAACGAAATTCAAGAGAAGCAAAAGTCACAAGAGTAATAATTGTGCTTCGTGAACCCGATTAATGAATCGAATTATTGAATTTGGGGATTTACCTGGCTGGGTGGAAACTGAAAAATGAAGGCAGATGAAAGTGATACTGATCCAAGTAACACGAGCAACCCAGTTTTACGAGTCAACTCAGAGTCCGACTCGAAGGCGGGCTTAGCGATGTATCTCGCTCTTAACTGTCTCCGGAACACTGCCAATTCTACGCAGGTGGCTGCTGCTGCAGTTGCAAGAAAGTTCATATTAATTTTTTTATTTATTTAAAAAATAATTTCCCCCATTTTTTAACGAGAGGTGGGTGGGGAGGACACCTCAGCTGACAGGATGCTTTCCAAACTTACTTGACTCAAAACAATGGCAGCAACCCAAGTGGTTTGCAACGGGACGGATGAAAAAATCTTAAATTTGCCGCGATAAAATAAACTAGACGACAGTGTTCGACAAAGAAAAAGGAAACAAAAACCCTGTACAAAAACCCTGTAGTGTGGTAAGAATGTGATTTGAACTCGCACTTTTTGTTAAAACATAAACGTGGTTTTAAATCATTTCTTATCACCGGTCTGCTCTACACTTATGAGGTTTGGGGTTTAACTCCAGCGAATGTAAAAAAATTCCTTTAGAAAACTCACCTGTTAAAGCCAGGTGTATGATCTGAATCGAACTCTACGTAACCAAGACGAAGCTCTGGTGAACCAGTAGGCAACCGAAAAAAATCATTTCTTATTACAGCATCATTTGTGTGATAAAATTGAAGAATGTAACGGAGATAGGGATGGACTCGTGAATTAAATGTTGGGTAGACTAATTTTCACTAAAATTTTCTAAGTAGGCTAAATTATTTTAATTTAGCTAATTTATCACTTAATTTACCTTAACTTTCACTAAAATTTTGTAACGGTTGTAATTATGACGCCACAATTTCCACCTTTCGCTCCTATTCATAACTATGATTTACAAGGCAATGATGAGGACAGTGAGAAGGGGCATCTATGGCCAACCAAAGATCAAAGGATTTAAAATCGAACATTTTCACAAAGCACTTCACCAAAGGCAATGTATTGGATGCACTTGACCAATATGTTGTCAAGTGCAACTATTATTCCTCGAAGTACAATTGGAGGCGCAATGGAGGTTATGACACCTTGAACAAGCATTTGAAGGGAAAACACAAGGACAAGTTGGACATGATGCGAGTACAAACACAAATATCGCATTCGGGGTTAGCAAGTTCTTCTTCTCAACCTCCTCATTTGTTTATTATAATCATTATCATAGTGTTTATGTTTTGGTCGAAGTTATTTGTGTTTATCATTTTCCATTTCAATTTTTGAAAAGTGTGGGTCTAAATGATTGGATCACTAACCATTTGCAACCCGTTTATAAACGAACTTATAGAAAAACAATTAGGAAAAATATGCTTAAAGCATATAAGATTCGTAAAAACGATTTGTCTCAGTTTTATGTTCAAAATAATATTTGTGTTTCTATTTGTAGTGATATTTAGAGTGATAGTATTCAAATTCATTCGTACATGGACATTACATTTCATTATGTTGATGATCATTTTCACATGCAAAAAAAAAAAGTTTTGACTTTTTGGGAATTTGATGGGGCGCATACTGCTTTAAATACTTATAACATTATACACAATATTTTTAGAAGAGTACAGACTACTTCATAGAGTTTTCATTATACGCACTATTATGTGTTCAAGATGGTTTGAAAGTTTTAATGTCATATCTTACACCTATTAATTTGTTATTAACTATATTTGGCTAAAAAAGAAGACCACAATGGAGTGGAAGAACTTTTGTTATGACAATGGTGTTAAGGCAATACTTTTCTAAAAGAGGTCGGTCATCGTTGGAACTCCACTTATAAATTGCTTCCTCAATATTTACGTTGCAAGGAATTTTTAGCTTCCTTTGCCGCTCAATGTGTTCCGGGTTCACACGCAATTGAACCTTTTTGGGACCAATTCTACGAGATCGTGGAAATTTTAAAGGTTTTTAACGATGGAACTTATACTTTTAGTCATACCTATACACTAAGTGCTCATATGTTTGTTTTTGAAACTTTGAATGTGGCGTGTGCTTTAAGGAAGGGCTTTCCCGGCCTGACCCTGTTGATTCCATTATGTTAGTGGTTGATCTATTACAAATATATTTCCGATATTTATCTTGTTTCTTGTGTTTTTGATCCTAGATGTAAGATACCAGGTTTGCAAGATTTTTTAAATGTATACTATGACTTATTAAATTTAGAAGAAGAACATTATGATAGAAATTGTAATGTTGATGTCTTTATGAAATGTGTTACATCTCTTCTTTATGATTTGTATAAGGTTTATAGCACGGGTGGTGAGGCGCCTTCTACGCCTTAATTACCCCATCGCCCTCCTCATCTCTCCGTTTTTTTCCATCGTCGGGTCTCGTTTATTGCAAAATCTTACAAAAAACCGAGATACACAAGCTCACATACGAAGTTCGATACTTATCTAACCACTGCCTTTGAGTTTGTAGAAGATTTTGATATTTTAGATTGGTGGAAGCAACACAAGAAGGCGTATCCAACACTATCAAAGATCGCCGCTCAAGTACTAGTTGTTCCCGTCTCAACGGTAGTGGTGGAGCAAAAGTTTAGCCAAGGTGGCCTCATCCTAGACGATAGGAGATCAAGATTGGCACCCGATGCATTGGAAGCTCAAGTTTGTGTCGATGATTGGAAGAGGACGGATCTTAGATCACAAACGATGAACTATACGGAGTCATCGGATGATGTACTGGACGATGACCACACAAGTCGGGCTTCTTCCGCCTGGTCATCTCAGGTAAGTAGCAAAACGGGGTTCCGTATTGAAGGTAAGAGAACTACGTGAGCTTTGATTCCTCTATGAACCCGAGAGGATACAAAAGTCTATTGAATTTAAAAAGGGGGAAACGAAGAAAATGACGGTTGTACCCTTGTGCGAAAATCCCTTATATTCCGGCTTTTTCCCTAATAAGAACCTTTCTTCAACCTCTGCCTCCTCGTTTCACTTTGCCCCAAATCTCCTAAACTTCCAATTCTAGAAAAACTCCAAACTCTCTGATGGCTCCCAAACGTTCCTCCTCCTCCAAATATTACAAATTCAAGGCTACTCCTGAAGCAATTCAAGCTTACAACTTGATAACTCGACCCTTGGAACCTGGACTATAGCTTTGGCTAAAGAGAAATCCTGCCACTCTTTGGCAATCTCTAACCAAAGGTGAACTTGAACCCCAGATCTTGTAGAGCGAGCCGCCGTCAGATCAATGATCGACAAACATGTCCGTCCCCACATCTATAACGGAATCAACTATGTCGTGCCTATCTCTCAGTTAGATATAACCTTCCTTGCGGGCAATCCTCCTCATACACTTCCACCGCTACCTCCAAGAAAACGCTACCCTGCGTACACAACAAAATCCTCTCCCAATGCTAAATCTTCATCCTCCGAAGCTACAATCGTAGACCACTTTCCAAACGCCGCTCTCATTGCCAAACAAAAATCAAAGCGCTTAACCCCTCAAAACCCTAAATCTTTACTTCGTCCACCCACTCCACAAACTCCAACGATTCCCCCTTCACCTTCCGCTCCTAAGTCAAATCCCTCCACTACCATGGAAATTGATCCCCTATCCACCTCCAAAACACCACTCCAAACCCCCTCTCCTCAAAAATCCACAACCCCAACTACACCCACAATAAAAATCCTTCCTTCCCTCTCACCAACTGTTACATCCCTGACCAAACTGCATACGTCATTCTGCATTCATATAAGATTAGAAGCATATGGATAACATAGTCACATGATATATAGTGGATTTTTAAAAAGTAATATTTATTTTCTAATTAAGTTTATTTTATTTTAAAAAGTTTTTAACTAAAAGTTAATTAATAATTACTTCAGGGTAAAGTTTGTAGTAAAGGAGATTTGAGGATGAAAACTGCAGTTTTTGAAAAGTTTTGCCGACTTATCCATGGTTTGTCGACTTCCTTTAATATATATATATATATATATATATATATATACATGTTGTTCGTTCTACATGTAATTCATGGAAAGGATCAAACAAAAAATAATGCAGAGAAAGATTTAGAGAAAAGAAAGAGAAAGATTTTGATGGTTTTATAGTTTTGTTGTTCGATCTGGTACAAGATTTCTTCTATCAGGTTTTAATCTCGAAGTATAAGCATAGTTTGGTAAGTTTTAATTAGTTAATGGTTTATTTGGATTTCATTGATTTTTTCAGATCTAGATCTACAGTTGCTTTTGTTTAAGAAATCGGTTGATCTATAGTTCTCAAAGGGTGTTTTCGATATTGAATTCATATTCGGTAAAAGATTTTAGAGTAATTTTAGGGTTTCTCTTTGTAATGAAATTAGGGAGCCCTTTGATCAAGTTTTTCAGAAAGGTTTGAAATAGAAAAATATTCTTCTATATATATACAGTTTATCGATCTCAAGTTTTAAAGGATTTGGAATTATGCACAAGAAGTTATAATGCATTCTGGCATTTCATTGGATTTGGGGTTAGAGTTTATAAGAGTAAATAGCCTAATTTGCATTGGGTTATATATAGGAGCATAAGTCATAGATCGTGGTCAAAGAGAAAGGGAAGAGATATAGTATCTGTCTTGAACATGTGAGTATATAAGGAGATTCAACCCTATGTGCTATATGCGCTATATGAATATATGTGATATATGGATACATGTGAGTATAGACCGGAGATTCAACCCTATGTGCTATATGGATATATATGTTTTATGTGCTATATAGATATGTTTGATATATGGGCTATATGGATATATGTGCTATATGAGTTATATGGATATATGTGATAGCTCTGAAATTTCCAGAGTCGTTTGCACAGAAAGTATGTTAACAAATGGCATATGATATATGGTTATATGATGCACTTGATTTCATAGCATCTTGCAATGAGATTAAAAGGACCTGTGACTGTCTTGCCCTGAACTGTAATTCAGGAAATCTTCGTATTTCTTTGTGAAAGCGACCTACGGGTCATACAGGATCTAAGGATCATATAGGACCTACGGGTCAATGAGATCTTCGGATTTCTTTCTTAAAGCGACCATAAGAGTCAATATTCAGGAGATCTTCAGATATCTTTGCTAAAGGGACCATAAGAGTCCATATATAGTAAACCCGGGGCAAATTCAGGGTTGAACAGTTCACAGAATAATGAATCGGATACATCGGCATTTGCATTTGCATAGTAAATTGCTATATGACATATGTATATTATGTATGTATATGTACATGGACTAAATGTTTGACTTTGTGTGAAATAATTGATGATGGTTTATATTCACTGATTTGCGACTCACGTAAATCGCAAAATAATTTTTCAGGTTCAGCTAGAATTTTCTGACGTGTCTCTTTTAGAGGTCACGTTCATACAGGTTGGTCGGCTGAAGCTCAATGCAACCTTCTCCTCCTCGTTTTGCATCATAGACATATGAGTTGTAATATAATTTAGAGTGATTGATGTTTTAATATGAGAAGGAACGACATAGATGTGTGTGCGCAACCTTTTATGGTTGTTAATGTCTGCTATATGCTTACATGGATAATTGTTATATGTGCATTATTTGTTTATATAAGAAATAAGTTTTACATAGTATACGTCATAGGGTATAAGGGTGTCATAGCAAAGTGGATTGTTATACCAAAGAGGTAATGATAGATGATATGCTCTATTTAGTATGGGTTAACTCTTGTATTTTAGGTATGATTTGAGTGTGTTTAGGTTAGTTTTGAGCATAACTGTCATATGAAGACCGAAGACACGATTTGAAGAATTGCAAGAGTTTTGAAGACAAGTGTTGATTTGGAGTTGTTGATTCCATTTTCTTCTGACGCATCGTTCGGGAGCTACGATGATCAGATGAATCTGAATTTGGTATCATTGGAAAGATAACTCGAAGAGCTACAATTCATGTTTGTACAGCGAGTTCAAATTCCAACCCTAAGTAGGTCAAAACCACCTCCGAATTTGACACCAGAATGCTGACGCAGGATCCGCGCCCGCGGATGGGAACCGCGCTCGCGGATCGAGGAGTTTCAGCGGCCGAGGGAGAAGACTGATCCGCGCCCGCGGATTATTTCCGCGCTCGCGGATTTCGGGGTTTCAACGCCGACTCTGTTTCGCTTATTTTATCTTTTATTATTATTATATCTTTAGGGTTTCGGATTTATTTTCTACTATTTAAGCTTAGTTTCGTTTTCAGTTTTAGAGAGACATTCTAGCACTTTCAAAGATTATTCCAGTTTTTTAGTTTTATTATGGAGAACTAATTTCCTTTGGAGTTTGTTTGATCAAGAAAGCTTTTTTATGTAATTCGTGAGATTCTGGTAACTTTTCTATCCCTTGGTTAATATCAAAACTCTTGGTTTTATTTATATGATCTATGTTTGATTTGATGAGCCTGATCAACTTGTTTGATTGACTTAGATCTACTGTTTGGAATAGGTTTGATTTTTGTCTGTGTAATCTTATTTATCCTTGAAACAACTCTTTTCTAGGACCATGGACTAGAATTGAGAAAGAGTGTTTGATTATTATTTTATGCATGAGACTCGTAGCTTGCTTTCATGATTTGATATCCTTATATCCTTAATACTTTGCATGATTTGAATTAAGTGTTCTTGTTCATATCATAATTTTGCTTGGACCGTGGACAAGCGAAAATCTTTTATAAGGATTGGAATTAACCTGGGAATTAATAGAAAAGTGGATGAATTGATGATCGAATGATTAAAAAGGTGGAATTGATTGAATGAACTCTGCTTTCCTTCCATTGATTTAATCCCAAATAATATTTGCTTGTTTATTTGTTTGCCTAAACTTCCAAAAACCCTTGTCTTGTTTCGTGCTGATTATTCAGAATCCCGATTCTCTTGGGTTCGACCCCTTGCTTGCTTACTATACTAGTTAGTAGAATATGGTTATTTATTTTTGATCTTGGCACGACGACTTCAGCCGAGTCAATAGACTCGCTTGTGAAATCTCGAGTGATTTTCTACGGTGATAGACTAATGGTTCACACTTGCTTAATATCTGCAACAACGGCTTTTCTCATGATCAAAGAGGGTTGTGAAGCATATCTGGCCCATGTTATAGACCGTACAGTTGAATGTGATGAGGTTGAAGATAGTCCAGTGGATAAAGATTATCATGATGTGTTTCCAAACAATCTTCTAGGATTCCCACTTGATAGAGAGATAGAGTTTATTGTGGAATTAATGCCAGAAAGTTGACTCAGGTGATAGTGAAGAACAAATATACATTGCCAAGAATAGATGATGTATTTGATCAACTTCAGGGAGCAAAGGTATTTTCGAAGATAGACATTCGATCAGGATATCATCAGTTAAAGATAGCTAAAGATGACATACCAAGACAACATTCAAGAGTCGATATGAACATTATGAGTTTCTGATAATTCCATTTGGTTTGACTAATGCAACAACGACATTTATGACATTGATGAACAAGGTGTTTCAACCTTTTCTAGACAGATTTGTGATCGTCTTTATTGATGATATATTGGTGTATTCACGAAGTATAGAGGAACATGCTAATCATTTGTGTATCGTGCTACAAGTCTTGAGGGAAACATATTTGTTTGCTAAATTGAGAAAGTGTGAATTCTGGTTGGATCATATGGTATTTTTAGGACATATAGTATCTGGAAGAGGTATAGAGGATTGATTCTAAAAAGTTTGAAGCAGTGGTAAACTGGAAAGCATCAACTACAGTTACAAAAGTTCGTATCTTTCTTAGTATGGCTGGATACTACAGACTATTAGTGGAAGGATTCTCTATTATAGTTGCACCACTTACTAAATTGCTATGAAACAATGCTTCATTCCATTGGTATTCTGCGTTCCAACAGGGCGTTAATGAGTTAAAGCACCAACAGACTACAACAGCAATGCTGACAATTCTTACAGGTACAAGCGGTTTTGTTGTTTACACTGATGTTTCATATCAGGGTCTTATCTTAATGTTGGATGGAAAGTAACTGCCTATGCATCATGATAGTATCGACCAAATGAAATTTCTTATCTTGTACATGATTTAGAGCTGACCGCAGTAGTATTTGCCCTAAAGATTTAACAACATTATCTATATAGAGAAACATTCTAAATCCTTACAAATCATAAGAGTTTGAGGTATCTGATGACCCAAAAGGAGTTCAACATGAGACAACGGCGCTGGATGGAACTACTGAAAGATTATGATTGTACAATTGAGTATCGTACATGAAAGGCAAATGTTGTAGCAGATGCTTTGAGTCAAAATTCTAATGGTATGATGGCAGATATGCACATGACTTCAGTGTTATATTTTATTGCTTTGCGAGGGTAAATGCTAGACTATAGTTAGACACAGATGAGTATTGATTGCTACTTTTGAGATTCTGGCAGAAATTATTGAACTGGTTCAACAAGGTAAGGATACGCTATTTGACAATCAGGATGACACATTGATGTTTGGTCTATATTCATAATGTTTTACATGTTAGTATGTTGCTACAATATTGATCTGATCTGTCACATGTGGTAAAAGATTCAAAAGTACAGCTTGTAAAAAAAATCTAAGCTACATAGATGTTGGGACGTTGTTGGGACCTCTAGTTCTAAACAACGGATCAACGATGTCATTCTCTGAATTTTGATAATGACAAACACCATAGGGAACTAATGTGGTTTGTTCAAGTATTTCTAAGGAACACAGGTACATCCAAGAACTCCTATGAATGACCAGAAGCCATTGTAGGCCACAATGCAAAGTTTCCATTAAGGGAACTCTGAAGAGGAAAGTTCCCATGAAGTGGGAACTCCTAGAAATGATCAAGATAACACAAGCTTACAACGATGAAGAGTTTCCATCAAGGGAACTCTGAAGAAGATAGTTCCCATGACATGGGAATTCACATGTGAGGACAACGACCGTTCAGCGCAGATCGCGGGATTCTGTCTCGGACAGCCCGAAGGAACAATCTGAGGATCAGACTGTCACGCTTCATCCAACGGTCCGATTGATCCAAGAAGTTGACCTAGTTCAAACCAAAGTCACATGTGAAGAAAGTACAACTTGGGCATCAAGCAAAGGGCATTTTGGACACAAACGAAAGATGCGACCGCCCAAGCTCACCTGGACTATAAAGCCAAATGAATAGTACTCGAATTGAGTACTTCTCCCAGAACTCTCAAACACCCACATCTGAGAAAAAGAAAGAAAAGTAAGAGAAGTCCCCGCCGGCGAGTGTGTGATCTCAACGACGGTGAAGCCGAAGTTCCCAAAGACAAGGGAACTGAGAAGTCGGTGTAAGGTCTGAGTTATTTGTATTTTGCTATTGTGAGCTTAGGAACTCAGTTGAGAGGATTTGCTAGTGTTGCTAAAGTTAGGAAGAACTCGTAGGAACAGAGAAGTGTGAATTCGGCTGTGTAACTAAGGAACAAAGCAATTAATATAAGTAAGTCATTCAAAATCCTCCAAGCGGAGGTAGAGGTTTACCCATACAACTAGTTGGTTGTAGTGGGGTTCCTCTATAAAGGAACTGCGTTCTTTGCTGTCTTTATTACTTGCGAATTGTTTACTTCCGCTGCCTTGGGAACAACTTAATTGCCAGTTCCCAATCTCTTTGCTAACGTTTACGATTCAACAATTGGTATCAGAGCTTGCGCTCTAGATTTGTGTTAGCACCGCAGGTATCAAATGGCTCAGGAACTTACTCAAGTGGGGAACAACACTAGTAAGCCACCAAGGGTTATTACAGGAAGATTTGAAAGCTGGCAACGCGACATGAAGGATTGGATGCGTGGCCAAGACTACCAAGCCTGGTGTGTTATCGAGAGAGGCAACTTCGAAATCGATCCAGCTATAGTCAACGACCTCTCAAAGTGGGGACCCAACGAATACAAGTGTATGGAGGCAAACTACAAAGCTAAACAATACCTGAAGAGGTCCATGTGCGTACAAGACTGTGACAGGGTAGCAAACCTTGACACAGCTAAGGAAATGTGGGAAGCCATCCAACAAATGCACGTTGGGAACTCAGATCTCCGAAAAGATCTTCAGATGAATGGAAAAAGGGAGTTCTACAACTTCCAAATGGAGATGGGAGAGTCTGTCGATAGCTACCAGTCCCGATTTGAAGGACTTTGCACCAAAATGGAAGGCTTGGGGATCACCAAAGAAGAAATCACCCATAAGATGAAGGTCCAACAGCTCTTCAACGGATTGACTGGAGAATGGGCAAACGAGAGATCAATGTTCAAGGAAAATCCGGAAAATAGAACACTCATGCTCCATCAAGTGTTTGGAAAGCTAGTGGGACACGAGAAGAGAAAGATCGATGATAAGGAACAGACTCGAGCTCATCGAGGGATCGCACTCAAGATAGAGAAGATGCTCAAATCAACCCAAGAACAACACGAAGACTCCGAAGAAGAAGAGGATGAGGAGCTAGTTCTCGTAACAAAGGCTCTTCGAAACTTCTACAAAGGAAAGTCCCAAAGGAACAGTGGAAACTGGGGAAAAGGGCAGAGTTCCCAAAGAAAACCCGCAAAGAAGGATCTCTCGGATGTCACATGCTATAAGTGCAACAAGAAAGGACACTTCGCGAAGGAATGCCCACAGGGAACTGATGGCCGGAAGCAAGGAAAAAAGGCCTACATCGCTACCTGGAGCGATGATGAAGACGAAGATCCCGAGTCATGGGCACTCCCAGATATGTGTGGCATGGCCATAGGAGAAACCACTGGGGAACAACCCAGTGAGGTAACCACTAAAACTGTTCTTGATTCTTTAAATAACTATGAAAAACCTGAGTTGTTGAAAATTCTTTCAAGTCTTGTCAAAGATAACATAAAACTGCAAAATAAGTTGGAAAAACAGGAAAACATAAATGTTCAATTAGTTGGTCTTGGACCTTGTCCCAACTGCATATCCCTTCTTGAAAAACTCAAGTCTCATGTGTCTCACATCGTAGATCTAGAAAATGAAATCAAAACTCTAGAGAAAGATGAAAACACCCTCTTGCAAAACCTGAGTAAGACTCCTGACCATCTTGAAGCCTCGAGTTCCCAAATTAAGTTTGTCCCAGCCAAACACGGCATAGGATACAAAGGTGAATGCTCAAAGAATGGAAAGTCACCCCTGAGTGAACATGAAATCCATGAGTGTAGGGCCTTAGAACTTCAATGTGAGAAACAGAAAAATGCTCATCTTGAAGAAAAAATCAGGGTCCTAGAAAGTGGGAACGGTGGTGAGAGAGATTATTACACTGGGAACACTGGACATAGACTTTATGTCCAAATTGCTAAGGGAAACGGGTCACGGGTGTACAATAAGGAAACCATGGATAGGAACAGAATCCAGAGACCACACCCAAAGTATTACCTGGGAGAATACTACAAGACGTGCTGGAACTGTGGTGCTCATGGGCACTACAAGGAAGCATGTCCCAAGAAGAAAGCCCAAACCCTTAGAAACCGTGAGTTCCTAAACAAACAAAAACATCATGCCAATCATCAAAGGAACTCCAACTCTCATGATATCAACATCGTTGACTACGTTTTAAATGAGAATATTTTCCCTTGCAAGGGACCGGGCAAGAGTCATCTTGCCTGGGTCTCAAAACACTAACTTTACCTTGTAGGTGGCAGTGAGAGGGAACAATGCATGGTTCATAGACAGTGGATGCTCGAACCATATGACCGGAAACAAGGATATCCTCATCTCACTCCACACTCATGCTGAAGGAGGCCATGTCTCATTTGGCAATAAAAACAAGGGAGAAGTAATTGGAAAGGGAGAAGTGTTGCTAAATAGATCAATCAAAATCAGCAATGTCAACTTGGTGAAAGATTTGGGATACAATCTCTTAAGTGTTGCCCAGATATGTGATCAAGGGAACAACGTTGTCACCTTCGACTCAGACGAATGCCTAGTCATCAACAAAAAGACCAACAAAGTGATTCTGAGAGGAAGAAGGCACAACAACGTTTATGTAGTAGATACAGAATTTGAACCACCAATGAAGTTGTGTCTTGCAAGTTCCCAAGATGACACGGAACTCTGGCATAGACGACTGGGACATGCAGGTATAAATCAAATCCTGAAGCATTATCTACAGGATTTGGTCATTGGTCTTCCACGGATCAATCTCGAAGGAGTCAAAATGTGTGAAGCATGTGTTCGAGGGAAACAAATCAGGAACTCCTTCAAACCCAAAAAAGGTGGTGAGCACAACCAGGCCTTTAGAGCTAATTCACATGGATCTCTGTGGTCCCACGAGAACGGCTAGCTACGGTGGAAAAAGGTACATGTATGTTTTAATTGATGACTTTTCAAGATTCACCTGGGTTATTTTTTTGAAGGCAAAATCACAAGCATTTGAAGAATTCGAACCCTTCATCAAAAGAACAAAAGTAAGCTTGGGACTCAAACTGAAAGCAATCAGATCTGATCACGGAACTGAGTTTCAAAACTCAGAGTTCCTAAACTTCTGTGAGAAAAATGGGATCTCTCACAATTTCAAAGCTCCTCACACTCCTCAGCAAAATGGAGTGGTCGAGAGAAAGAACAGAACTCTGGAGGACATGGCCAGAACCATGATGATTGAAAGTGAAGTTCCTGAGTACTTCTGGACCGAAGCCATCTCGACAGCTACGTACATCTTGAACCGAGCCATGACAAGGCCCTGATCAACAAAACGTCCTATGAGCTCATCAAAGGGAGAAAACCAAACATCTCACACTTGAGAACATTTGGTTGCACATGCTTTGTTCACAATAATGGCAAAGACAACCTTGGCAAATTCGACCCCAGAAGCGATGAGGAGATCTTCCTGGGATACTCAGCACAAAGCAAGGCTTACAGGGTCTACAATAAGAGGACCAAGAAGTTAGAAGAAAGCATCCATGTCGTCTTCAACGAGAAATCCGTAAAGATGGGAACAAAGACCCAAGGCAAGGGAACTCTGTTCTAGCGGGTAAGACAAGAAGACGATGATGATGATGATGATGAGCCAAGGAAGAGGGATGAAGACTATCCAAGTGCAAGCAACATCCCACAATCAGGGAACAACGACGGAGATACAACCCTCACTGATCAAATTTCCCTCGAAGTTCCCTCCTCAGATGAATTACAAGACACATCCAACTCTCTTGTTCCCCAAGACAATACCCTGCCAGAATCAAGTATTCAGGGGGAACAAAGAGGGAACTTGCCAGAAATCTCTGAAGAAACCTCAAATGAAGAAGCTGAAGATGAGTGTTCCCATGACAAAGAAACAGCTACTGAAGATGACGCACATGAAAGGGAACCCGCTCATACAAGAAACTTTCAACAAAGGAAGGACCACCCCATTGAGAACATCATCTCCCCTTATGATAAAGGTGTACAAACTCGTTCCTCTCTCAATAATTTTTGTGCATTTAACGCGTTTGTTTCAATGGTGGAACCCAAAAATATCAAAGAAGCTTTGAAGGACCCAGATTGGATTCAAGTTATGCAAGAGGAATTCCACCAATTCGAGAGGAACAAAGTTTGGAAGCTAGTTCCTAGGCCCAAGAACAAGAACATCATAGGAACTCGATGGGTCTTTAGGAACAAGCTCGATGATACTGGGGCTGTAGCAAGGAACAAGGCTAGGCTAGTGGCACAAGGCTACAGGCAAGAGGAAGGAATCGACTACGATGAGACCTTCGCACCGGTTGCTAGGATCGAGGCCATCAGACTCTTAATTGCCTATGCTGCTCACAAGGGATTCAAGCTTTATCAAATGAATGTGAAAACAGCCTTCCTCAATGGACATCTCAAGGAAGAAGTGTATGTGGCCCAACCTCCAGGATTCGAAGATGAAAAGCTACCCAACCATGTCTACTTTCTGGAGAGGGCCCTCTACGGACTCAAACAAGCTCCCCGAGCTTGGTATGACAGGTTTGTTCAATTCCTCTTGTCCCATGGATACCTTCGCGGTTCCATAGACAAGACTTTGTTTTTAAAGAAAGAGTCTAAAGACACTTTGATTGTGCAAGTATATGTTGATGACATTGTGTTTGGAGCAACTAACGAAACTCTTGTAGAGAAATTTAAGGACCTCATGAGCAGTGAGTTTGAGATGAGTCTCATTGGGGAACTCACGTTCTTCCTAGGACTTCAAATATCCCAAACCAATGAGGGAACAAAGATTCATCAACAGAAATACATCAAGGAAATGCTCGTGAAGTATGGGATGGAACACTCAAAGCCCATTGACACTCCCATCTCACCAAATTCAAGGCTCAATGCGGATGAAACAGGTATTAGTGTGGACCAACGGAACTATCGAGGTATGATCGGGTCCCTTCTCTACTTAACAGCTAGTAGACCTGATATCATGTTCTCCGTATGTCTTTGTGCTCGTTTTCAAGCTAACCCTATGGAATCACACCTAAAAGAGGTGAAGAGAATTTTCAGGTATCTCAAAGGAAACGATAACTTGTGCCTCTGGTATCCAAGGAACAGTTCCCTTGAGCTCATTGCATACACAGATGCGGACTTTGCAGGGCACCTGGTTGATAGAAAGAGCACATCTGGAATGGCCCAGTTCCTAGGATCATGCTTAGTTTCATGGGGGTCTAAAAAGCAAAACTCAGTGGCACTCTCCACAACTGAAGCAGAATATGTGGCTTCCGCATCTTGTTGTTCCCAAGTTCTATGGCTTAAGTCACAACTCCAGGATTACGGTATGTCTTTTGGCCCAGTTCCCATACTTTGTGATAACACTAGTGCCATAAAAATTTCCAAAAATCATGTGCATCATTCTAGAACTAAGCATATAGATATAAGGCATCACTTTCTACGTGACAATGTTGAAAGTGGGAACATCTCGATGGAACACTGTAGAACTGAAAAGCAAATTGCGGACATTCTCACCAAAGTTTTAGACAGACGTCCCTACCAGCGTTTTCGAATGCTTCTAGGGATGATAACTCTAAACTAAACAAGTCCCTGTTTATTTCTCCCTCAATGCCTGACTAGTTTATACAAGATTGCATGATAGGGAACTCGGACTTATTGCTTTCACTATGCCATGATTACTAGTCTAAAGATAAATGTGTACAAAGGAACTCTATTTCTTTTGGCCCAAAATGATCAACCAGAGTTCCCTTTCTCCCTCTTTACAAGCCACCATGACGGTTGATCATATGACCCACCCTAAGCTAGGGACCAAACAAACGCTTCTCATGAGCCAAAACATTCATTCCTTTATCGAGTCGCAAATTGTCTGGTTCCCCTTTGAGCTCCCTAGCTCCACAAAAGGATGAGTGTGAAGTTCCCTTAACCACTTCACTCTCCCAGCCCTTGATATGATCATGGGAACGGATAAAAACTCGCAAGGGAACGCTGACTCATCTACAAAGACGAACCGTCACTTGGGAAACGGACTTTTGTGTCAGAGGCTCTGAAGCGTTAGAGGCCAAGTATTCCAATTTTGAAAAGGACTTCCCGAGAGATCGTGACGCGTGTCCAGAAGCATGCTATGGAAGTTGAAATAATGCCCCACGTTCATTGGGTGACGGTTATCGAGGTTTTCCACTTCCCTTTCTACCCTTCGCCCCTTCTCTCCTTAAAACCCTCATTTGCCATTTTTGGGATCTTATTCCATCTTCCATCTCTGCCATTCTTCTTCTCCACATCCCTTTCACTCCCTTTTTCAAGAAACCTCCAAAACCTTCAAAATCTTACAAAAATGGTTCCTCAACACACCTTTGCCCAGATCAAAGCGTGGGTACATGCCAATCCTCGCATCCTCTTCATCTCTCAATTAAAAGAGATTGAGCAAGAACAAGACCCAACCATTAAGGATGTTCTTATCCAAGGGCTCTACAACCAAGTAAGCCCTTTCTTGCCCCCTCCTCCCCCTCCGGCCGACGACACTGTCGCCTGGACTTCCTCCTCTTCTGAATCCCTTCCTCCTCCTTCAACCACCAACACCTCCTCCGGCGTTGTCATCGTTGACAATTTCGAATACGCTCGTCCTTCCATCAATGAAAAACCCCGAAAATCCAAACACCACCATTCATCCAAACGACGTCACTCCTCAAAAGACCCCTCAAAACCCAAAAAATCCAAACATTCCCACGATCCCTCCAAATCCAAAAAACGCAAACATTCTGAGGTCTCTGAATTTTCGGAGCCCAAAAAGAAAGCCTTCTTCAAGTTTGAGGACTACTTGAACTGCTCCAAGGAGAGTTCATGTGCGCCCAAACCTCCTTATGCTTTCCCCTCCGACGATGGGACCTCCCAATCCCAGAGTCTACTCCCTTCCTCTTCCTCTCTCCCTCCCATCACTGAGGGACCTCCCAAACCTCCTCCTACGAAACAAAAGACTCCTCCACCACCACCTCCTCTTGTTCCCACTCCAAAAGGAACTCCACCTTCTTCACTTCCTTCCGTTCCCATATCAACGGGAACTCCAACTCCACCTCCACCTCACAAAACTCCCTCTCCTCCTTCCTCACCAAAACACACCTCCACCTCTCCCATTCCTACCTTGGGGATCTCTACTCCCCAGGTTACCAAAACCATTCCTCCTCCTCCTACCCAACCCTCTACTCCCATTTCTTCTTCTCTCCCTTCTTCCACCACATCCCCCACCACCACCAAACTTCCCTCTCCCTCACCATCCAAAAGTGTCGTCGCCCTTACCTCGGACGACGATGATCTCCCTCTCTCCGTGGTCATCGGCAAAATGACCAATGACCCTCCTCGGAGGCCCAGCTCAAGGCAATAGAAGAAGAGCTCAACAGGGACCCCTCTGAGCACACAGCCAACCAAGGGACAAAATCCCCAAAGAAGGTGGCTCCTGAAGAGCCCACGGAGCCAAAGGACCCCGCACCAGCTGGTGGTGTTGGGGCAACAACAAGTCAACCTGAAGATGACGCGGAGGGCTCAAGCTCGAGCTCCTCCGAAGAAGAAGGGACCTCCCAGGATGAGGTCGAAGAAGAAGAAGAAACTCCAACTGCTAAGGAGCAAGCACAGATCCCTACACCTGGACACCAAATGGTGGTGTCCACGAGTTCCCAACTGCCAAGGGACCGCGTGCTCATGATTGAAGCGGTTGCACCTCCTCAGCTGAAAGGACCTCGAACGGTCTCTAGGGGGAACACGTCCAAGAGCACCACCACGAAGAGGAAGGGGACCTCTTCCACAAAGCACCATGTGGATGAGCGCAGGAAGCTCCTTCCTCCACTTATCGTTTCCGAAGACGTGCTCAACGAAAATGGCCTAGGGGAAGTGTGGGACCTGATCAAGACCCAGGGCTGGGAGAACCTCTGCAAAGAGACTGTGAGCGTAGATCCCTCACAAGTGCGTCAATTTTACAACAACTTCACTATCACCAACGACTGCACTCAGGGAACTCTCTCCCACGAAGGCGACGAGTTCATTTTTACAACGTCAACAATCCGCCTTCAACTCCAGGTCCCTGGTCAAGGGCTCAACGAGTTGCCCAGCAAGCTCTGGGGCGACTTCAATAGCGCCGAGGTGTGCAACACAATCTTTGAGGGACGGGTTCCCTCTAAAGTGCTCTCGACGCACCATCTGTCCTTGGTCGCCAAGCTCGCTCACCAATTCATCATCAATGTGGTGATCCCGCGCCAAGAGAAGCGTCTGGTCGTCAACATCCCTGATGCCATCATCCTCTATCACTTCCTCCTCAAGAAGCCCATCAACCTTCCCAGAATCATCCTTGGGCACATGGAGAAGTGCATGGCTTCCAAGTCCCACTCCCTTCCCTACTCTGGGCTGATAATGAAGCTCCTACAAAAAGAGGGTCTCTACGACGCCTCTAAGGACGAAATCGAGCTTGGAAGGAAACAGGACATTTCAGTTGTCCAGAAAATGAGGCACTCTGAGCCTGTAGAGGAAGCGGCTCAAGTGGAGTCTGGTGAACAAGAGAGGAACTCTCAAGTGTTGCTCCGAATCGCCAACACCCTCGACCAGATTGCCAAGGACCAAGCAGCGTTGGCCAGAGGACAAGAAAAGCTTACACAAGTCCTTACGCGCCTCTGTGACGCCCTGTTCCCTCAAGCCTCATGATCTCTCCTTTCTTTTTCCCTTACTCCAAAAATGACCACAAATTGTACTTGAGTTCCCATTGTATATATTTTCTTAAGTAATGAATTGGTCTTTATTTTGATTGCGTGTTCCCTTCTTCCCTATTATTGCTTTGCTTGTTTTCGATGATGTCAAAAGGGGGAAAGACAAAAAATGCGAGATGAGTTAAAAATTTAAGTTATCACAGACCACGCATAAGCTAAGGGGGAACAACTGCATAAAAAGCTAAGTAAGAACTAAGTGTCTCACCAGAAGTGGTTCCCTAAATCTAAGTGTTTCACTAAAAGTGACTTAGGAACTCATCAGCATATCATTCATTAAAATACTTGCATATTTTGTGATGGGTTTGTCATCATCAAAAAGGGGGAAATTGTTGGGACGCTGTTGGGACCTCTGGTTCTAAACAACGGATCAACGATGTCATTCTCTGAGTTTTGATAATGACAAACACCATAGGGAACTAATGTGGTTTGTTCAAGTATTTCTAAGGAACACAGGTACATCCAAGAACTCCTATGAATGACCAGAAGCCATTGTAGGCCACAATGCAAAGTTTCCATTAAGGGAACTCTGAAGAGGAAAGTTCCCATGAAGTGGGAACTCCTAGAAATGATCAAGATAACACAAGCTTACAACGATGAAGAGTTTCCATCAAGGGAACTCTGAAGAAGATAGTTCCCATGACATGGGAATTCATATGTGAGGACAACGACCGTTCAGCGCAGATCGCGGGATTCTGTCTCGGACAGCCCGAAGGAACAGTCTGAGGATCAGACTGTCACGCTTCATCCAACGGTCCGATTGATCCAAGAAGTTGACCTAGTTCAAACCAAAGTCACATGTGAAGAAAGTACAACTTGGGCATCAAGCAAAGGGCATTTTGGACACAAACGAAAGATGCGACCGCCCAAGCTCACCTGGACTATAAAGCCAAATGAATAGTACTCGAATTGAGTACTTCTCCCAGAACTCTCAAACACCCACATCTGAGAAAAAGAAAGAAAAGGAAGAGAAGTCCCCTCCAGCGAGTGTGTGATCTCAACGACGGTGAAGCCGAAGTTCCCAAAGACAAGGGAACTGAGAAGTCGGTGTAAGGTCTGAGTTATTTGTATTTTGCTGTTGTGAGCTTAGGAACTCAGTTGAGAGGATTTGCTAGTGTTGCTAGAGTTAGGAAGAACTCGTAGGAACAGAGAAGTGTGAATTCGGCTGTGTAACTAAGGAACAAAGCAATTAATATAAGTAAGTCATTCAAAATCCTCCAAGCGGAGGTAGAGGTTTACCCATACAACTAGTTGGTTGTAGTGGGGTTCCTCTATAAAGGAATTGCGTTCTTTACTGTCTTTATTACTTGCGAATTGTTTACTTCCGCTGCCTTGGGAACAGCTTAATTGCCAGTTCCCAAGCTCTTTGCTAACGTTTACGATCCAACAATAGAGATGATAGCAGACTACAGAACCACAAAGTCATAGAGATAGATTCTAAAAGTGATTTGGAAGAATTATGGTATAGAGGAAACAACATATGAAACCGAAGATAAGATGAGAAAGTCATATGCAGGGATAGCGAATTTTGCGGACAAAATTCTTATAGAGGGGGAGAAATGTAACATCCCCGACCAAAGTGCATACGTCATTCTGCATTCATATAAGATTAGAAGCATATGGATAGCATAGTGACATGATATATAGTGGATTTTTAAAAAGTAATATTTATTTTCTAATTAATTTTATTTTATGTTAAAAAAATTTTAACTAAAAGTTAATTAATAATTACTTCAAGTTAAAGTTTGTGGTAAAGGAGATTTGAGGGTGAAAACTGCAGTTTTTGAAAAGTTTTGCCGACTTTTCCATGGTTTGCCGACTTCCTTTAATATATATATATATATATATATATATACATGTTGTTCGTTCTCCATATAATTCATGGAAAGAATCAAACAAAAAAAATGCAAAGAAAGATTTAGAGAAAAGAAAGAGAAAGTGTTTGATGGTTTTATAGTTTGGTTGTTGGATCTGGTACAAGATTTCTTCTATCGGGTTTTAATCTCGAAGTATAAACGTGGCTTGGTAAGTTTTAATTAGTTAATGGTTTATTTGGATTTCATTGATTTTTCCAAATCTAGATCTACAATTGCTTTTGTTTGAGAAATCGGTTGATCTATAGTTCTCAAAGGGTGTTTTCGATATTGGATTTATATTCGGTAAAAGATTTCAGAGTAATTTTAGGGTTTCTCTTTGTAATGATATTAGGGAGCCCTTTGATCAAGTTTTTCAAAAAGGTCTGAACTAGAAAAATGTTCTTCTATATATAAAGTTTATCGATGTCAAGTTTTAAAGGAGTTGGAATTATGCACCAGAAGTTATAATGCATTATGGCATTTCATTGGATTTGGGGTTAGAGTTTATAAGAGTAAATAGCCTAATTTGCATTGGGTTATATATAGAGCATAAGTCATAGATCGTGGTCAAAGAGAAAGGGAAGAGATATAGTATCTGTCTTTAACAGGTGAGTATGTACCGGAGATTCAACCCTATGTGCAATATGCGCTATATGAATATATGTGATATATGGATACATGTGAGTATATACCGGAGATTCAACCCTATGTGCTATATGCGCTATATGAATATATGTGATATATAGATACATGTGAGTATAGACCGGAGATTCAACCATATGTGTTATATGGATATATATGTTTTATGTGCTATATGGATACATGTGATATATGGGCTATATGGATATATATGCTATATGAGTTATATGGATATATGTGATAGCTCTGAAATTTCCAGAGTTGTTTGCACAGAAAGTATATTAACAGATGGCATATGATATATGGTTACATGATGCCCTTGATTGCATAGCTTATTGCAATGAGATTAAAATGACATGTGACTGTCTTGCCCTAAATTGTAATTCAGGAAATCTTTGGATTTCTTTCTTAAGGCGACCTACGGGTCATACAAGATTTACGGGGCATACAGGACCTACGGGTCAATGAGGAGATCTTCAGATTTCTTTCTTAAAGCGACCATAAGAGTCAATATTCAGGAGATCTTCAGATTTATTTGCTAAAGGGACCATAAGAGTCCATATATAGTAAACCCGGGGCAAATTCAGGGTTGAACAGTTCACAGAATAATGAATCGGATACATCGGCATTTGCATTTGCATAGTAAATTGCTATATGACATATGTATACTATGTGTATATTTACATGGACTAAATGTTTGACTTTGTGTGAAATAATTGATGATGGTTTATATTCACTGATTTGCGACTCACGTAAATCGCAAAATAATTTTTCAGGTTCAGCTAGAATTTTCTGACGTGTCTCTTTTAGAGGTCACGTTCATACAGGTTGGCCGGCTGAAGCTCAATGCAACCTTCTCCTCCTCGTTTTGCATCATAGAAATATGAGTTGTAATATAATTTAGAGTGATAGATGTTTTAATATGAGAAGTAACGACATAGATGTATGTGCGCAACCTTTTATGGTTGTTAATGTCTGCTATATGCTTACATGGATAATTGTTATATGTGCATTATCTGTTTATATAAGAAATAAGTTTTACATAGTATACGTCATTGGGTATAAGGGTGTCACACCAACCAAACCCATTGTAATTGAGGAGAGCGAAGAAGAAGAAGAACACATTGAGGCCCTAGTATGAAAACGTCCTAACTCACCCCTTCGGAACCTTCAAGAACTCGGAAGCCGAGCAGACAAAGACTCCATGGCTGAAGTAGAGCAAGAACTCAATCAGGATGCCTCCTTGAAGGTCTCAGCGAACAGAGTAGAGTCATCATCTGGGGGAAAAGACTCAAGTCTTAGAGCCGACGGATCAAGAAGCTGATCCAACAGATGTTGGGAACCTCAACACTAAAGAGGGGAACCCAGACAAGCAATCCTCATGTCAAAACAAAGAAGATGACCGAGAAGAAGAAGAAGAAGAAGAAGAAGAAGAAGAAGAAGAAGAAGAAGAAGGAACCGCTGCTAATGTTGAACAAGATGACGCTGCGGACAACAGGACTGTAGAACTTGTCAAGTAAGGCTCTCAAAGAATTGTGTCTGCCTTAGTCCAGAATCTACTTACCAGATCCCTTTGCCCCTTTACTCTTCCCTCCTCCGAAAAACCTAAGAAAACCAGAGCTGGAGGAAAGACAAAGAGAAAGGAACAAGCTGTCACTGCGGACAACAGGACTGTAGAACTTGATGAAGAAGAAGAAGAAGAAGAAGAAGAAGAAGAAGAAGAAGAAGAAGAAGAAGAAGAAGAAGGAACCGCTGCTAATGTTGAACAAGATGACGCTGCGGACAACAGGACTATAGAACTTGTCAAGGAAGGCTCTCAAAGAATTGTGTCTGCCTTAGTCCAGAATCTACTTACCAGATCCCTTCGCCCCTTTACTCTTCCCTCCTCCGAAAAACCTAAGAAAACCAGAGCCGGAGGAAAGACAAAGAGAAAGGAACAAGCTGTCACTGAGCCGCTCTCCAAGCGCCCACGAAGAGAAGATTCACAAGCGCTTATCCCTGCTGAAACTGAGCTAGCTGTTATACAAGATCAGAGGATTCCCAAAGAGCGAAAGGTAATCGCTCCTATGATCCTCACTCCCCAATCACCCGCAGAACATGAATTAGTGGAGCTTTGGGAACTGATCAAGGCTCAAAAGTGGGAGCCAATCTGCGCTTCAACAGTAAAGGTGGATCCCGCTCAGGTACGAGCCTTCTATGACCAACTCAAGTTGTCTAAAGACAAGAAGCAGGACGTGTTCCAACTATGATCGTAAAGAAGGGAACTCTCCCGTTCAAGAATTGGGGAACCCATGATCGTGAAGCTGTCCTGAACAAGATCTATGAGGGACGTGTTCCAACTAAGGGATCAACAAATGTCACACATGGGTTGTCTCTACTGGGGAAACTAGCTCACAAGTTCATCATCAAGAATGTCATCCCCCGGCAAGAGAAAAGGCACACACTCAACATCGGGGACACCATACTTCTTGACTTGTTAAGAGCCCATCAATCCAACGAGAATAACCCTGGAACACATGGCCAAGTGTGATGGCACCTCAGCCCACTCTCCGCCTTATCCTCACCTCATCAAGCAGTTGTTAACAAAGGAACTCCTCTATGAAGAAAAGGATGAGGAAGTTTTTGGCTTCGAGATGGATCTGGACGCCATTCAGACTCTTCGCCACTTAAAGCCTGCGGACGAATCTGAATTTCCCATGCTTCCCGCACCAGAGACTGCTGATGTTGGAGTCGCGCTTGTCAGGAAACACGACATCCTCCTCAAGGTCGAGCGTCACTTGGCCATGCTTGTAGAGCTCGTTGAAAACAGGACCCCATGATCTTGACTCTTTTTGTTCCTACCCTACTCTCCCCTCTTACAAAATGTTTTGTGTGTTTTCTTTTTAGTCTTTTGTTGTACGCCGCTTGCCTAAGTAATGAAAAAGTCCTTTAGTTTGAATGCGTGTTCTTATCTTTTAGTTCCCTCCTTTTATGCTAATACTTTTCGATGATGCCAAAAGGGGGAAGGATAAAATGTGTGAGATGTGTTGTTTTAAGCTATCATAACATGGCCTTTGCTAAGGGGGAATAATTTCATAAAATCTGCTGAATAGGAAATGCATGTTGTTACACTAAGGGGAACTTACAGGAACTTACATGAACTTAACTTACACGAACTTACATGAACTTGCATGAGCTAAAATTGAATGAAATACTTGTCATTTTATTGTGGGCTTGTCATCATCAAAGAGGGGGGAATTGTTGAGTTACTGTTGGGAACTCACATTCATCAACACTGGAACAACGTCCTCAGTTTTGATAATGACAAACACCATGGGAACTAACGCCAATTTCCAAGTATATCATGTTAACAAGTTGCACGTCGTAAAAGCACAGCTGAATGCACAGAGACAACAGAGCACCCGAAATCAGCAAGCCATCCAGGGGGTGGGGGCCCAGATTAACAAGTTCCCACAACATGGAAACTAATGCAACTACGAAAAAGAGAACGACCAACCTCAGAAGAGAACAGGTTGCATGTTGCAAAGTAAAGCACAAAGTAACAAGTTCCCACATCATGGGAACTAATGCAACAACGAAAAAGAAGGCGACCAACCTCAGAAGAGAACAGAGTTCCCACACGATGGAAACTAGATAAGAGGAACATGAATCCCTCAAGAAGTCTAGAAGAGTTCCCAGGAGAAGGAAACCGAAAAGACGAGAGTTCCCTTTGGATGGGAACTGGCGCATGCGTGAAAGCGACATCTCAGCGCATTTTCAAGGATCATGTTTGTTCCGGACACAGAGGCGTCTCAGACCATCAGAGCCTCAGCAGAGAAAAGGCTACCATCCAACGGTTCGGATTGATTCAAGAGTTGGCAATTCAAATTCAAATCAAAGTCACATGTCAACCTTAACGAATCATACTTGCAGAGCAAGGCAAAAAGCGTATTTAGGAAAAATACCTCAAGTGGATAAGGGTTTCTCATCATGCCTATTTAAGCCCTTCAACAGTCACCTTGCTGCTCACTTTTCACATTCATCCAATCCAAACACTAAGAGAGAAGAGTTGAAAGAGCCACTCAAGTGAAGATCGTAACGTTGGTGAAAAGTACTAGGCGCCGAGCTAATCTCGACAACGGTGAAGAGAGAAAGAGTTCCTAGGTCTAGGGGAACTCTGGAGAAGAGTCAGAAGAGAAGAGAGAGAGAGAGAGAGAGAGAGAGAGAGAGAGAGAGAGGTTTGAGTTTCGCTTTGTCTTTGATTGTGAGCGTTCACCGGGTTAGGGTCGAGAGAGTACATTAGTGTTGTCTAGGGAGAGAGTCCTAGTAGGAACAGAGAAGTTTGTATTCCCCCTTTTAACCAGAAGGGAACTAAGCAATAAAGAAAAGGTAACTCATTCAAAAACCCTCCGAGAGGGAGGTAGAGGTTTACTCACGCGGTTAGTTGATCGTTGTGGGGTTCCTCTATAAGGGAACTGTCTCTAGTGTTTTTATTTACCTGCATACCTATTTATCTTGCTGCATGTGGGAACTGTTCGATACAGTTCCCATAACTGATTTCGACTAACCTACGATCCAACAATTGATGGTGTTCGTGCTCAAGACACATTGATCTCGTTTGAAGAGTTTCATGAGAAGTTGATCACCAAGGAGTTGCAAATCAAGGTCGAGAATTCTGATGCTTCTACCTCGACGCCAGTCACCGCCCTATCTATGCAATCAAAACAAAAACCTAAACCTAAAACCAACTCTTCTCAACAACCATGGCCAAATCAACAAAACACACCCATGTCGCTTGGTTCCCAACCCTACAACCGTCCTTGGAATCCCCAACAAGCCTACTACTTTAACCCTACTTCAAACCCTTCCATGCGTTACCCTTCCCCGCCACATAACTCTCAACAACCTTACCAACCGAAATCGTTCCTTGGGAAATGCCAATAGTGCGGCCAACCTGGTCACGTCATGGGCCATTGTCATGATTTCCATATCATTGCTCCTCATCTTCGACCCCCCTCTCAAAATCGCCCCCCTCATCCACCACAAGCCCACACCGCTGCCACATCTTCCACCCAACTATGGCTCCTAGACAGTGGAGACTCTCATCATGCTACCTATTGTAATACCTGGATATTCTTTTCGGATAGAGTTCCGAAACATAGTTAATTTTCATAACAATTAAAGATTTCTTTTATTAAATAGTTGTTAGGATTATGATCATAAACTTTTGATAGAGTATTTTGGAGATTATTAGATTAATCTCGTGCAATATGTATACATACATGTACGTGTATGTATATTTTATATATATTGCAAATAAAGTTTTACATGTGATCGAATAAGGCCTCTGAGATTGCAAATATCATGTACACTTTATGTTTGACTTTTCATATATATATATATATATATATATATATATATATATATTTATATTTCTTCTGAATGTAAGGTTGAGAAGTCACCAATTCACACACTCGTTGATTTCTTCTTGTGTAAGAGTTAGCACTTTTGTTTTATTTGTAGACTAATCTTAGGTAAGCAAATATTATCAAATTATTATCTAATGATTAAAAGGTTCATTGGTAAGTAAGTTATGGATATAGTTATCTCTTAGTGCTTTGTTCCCTCCTTTCTCATCATTTAAGTAATCTTGAGCTTGTCTCTAGAATCTAGATAAAAATTCTCAACCATCTTCTTCACATAGATGTTTGGTCTATGTTCACATTAAATAATTATGTTAACTTGTTATATATGGTAGCCTAATAATTTTTATACTTATCTTAAACCAAACGTGTAAGAACATGGTGATGTGGGTGAGATTGGTGCAACACGTATACCTTGAGTATTTAAGGATAACTCTTTCCTAAACCATATTCAAACCATAAAGTGTAATTCTTCTTGTCATCTCCTCCAAGCTCACTACAACCTTCTTTATTTTTATATCCACCATAGTAGCTACCTTCTTTAGTCATCTATTATGGTTGTTTGACTAGATGGTCTTCGTCTCCGGCCGGATGTCTCCATTACCGACAATCTAGCCCTTTCCATCTCAAGCCGCTTAGCCTCTAGAGGTAGGCGACATCGTCGAGCTACCGACATTAACGGACCCAAGTGGGGGCTGGCGGGGGCCGGTGCCCCCACTTCCGTCTGGGTTACAGTTAAGTTTTCTATATTTCCAATTTTTATGTGGATTGCAATTGAGTTACAATTATATAAGAACCGATATTCAGTTATATATTTTTGACTATGTATGTACACGATACACCACAATCCTATTAGAGGAAAGTTTATTCAGACGTTGATTATATTAGGTTGTGTTTTAATTTTACATTTGTCCAATCCACCATTTTGGATAGGCTTTTAAATGTTTTTTTTTTCAATATTTAAACTAGTTAATTTTATGTTTCTTTTTTCCAATGATCAACCAACCCACCATTTTGGATGGGCTTTTAATTTTATATTGAAATTTTGAAGTAGTTAATTTGTGTTTCTTTTTTCCAATAATCAAAATTCCTTTATAGTTCTACTAGTTTCTTCGTACGGTTTTTAATATTATTTTTATCAAGGTTACACAACTTTTCGGGCTTTTTCGAGTTAGCGTGAGTATAATAGTACATCAATTTTTTAATTAGGGCTACAACATCGTTGCAAAATCACAAAACGACGTCTATTTGATGAGAAATTTAAATTCGGGTGTGTACGTTGAATATCGAAAACGATAGAACCTAGCTAAAACAAGCTTATGATCGAAGGGGTAAAGTATGCTACTACTACGATGGATTCCACGCTTGACGCCTTTACACCAACAATCTTGTTTAATTGTACTCCGCTCTAATTAATTTCTGCGTCCGTCCCTGACTACCGAGATACGTGTAACTCATTACCCTCGTGTCACGGTTGATCGGTCGCCCAATTTCTGAGTCAGGTGAAGCTTAAGTTTGTTGCACGAGCAACCTATTGATCTTTGCTTCCTTGAAACCATAATTTGTTCCCTCGGTGGGCTGCTTAGAGTCACCAACTCCTCTTGTCCGGGCGATCCATTTAAGACAAAGGGTAAGGGCCTTAGCCATATATCTTGATCGGTTGGTTTAAGACCTCTTGAACAAATAAAGTAGAACTAAATAGCTTGGAAAATAAATGTCGTATACATAAGAATTTACATGTGAGAATATGATGGTGGATTTTCGTTCTATATATTTATACATGGGATTAAGCTAAGCTAAATACTTAAAAGGATAATTAAGTTGACATGTATGTTTATACTTATAGCTAGTATTTAGCCTAAAAGGATATAATTAATTACTAAATTCTTAAAAGGGTGGTGTACATAAGAAAATATAATTAATTAGTTCAGTTCAATCGAGAGTATTTATGTAATTTTATCATGGGCCAACTTATGGGTTAAGCGAGTTTGTCTTTTTCTTTTTGTTTAATCGTAGTTTCTTAATAAGCGTTGTTATTATTTATAGGTATCTAGTACCAACGGTGCATTGGCATAGTGGCGTTGGGACTACGCTTGGTAGGACGAACCGTGTGTTCGATTCCCCGCAATGTCGTTGGGAGGGGTCTGCCGTAATCCCATTCAGTACCCCGGTCTGGACGTAGTCCGTACGGCTGAACCAGGCGCGAGAGCAAAAAAACAATTTATAGGTATCTAGTTTGACCAAGTCCTATATCGTTGGAAATTCTTCGATAAGGTAAGTCGCCTAGACTTACTTAGTTATCAATTTGATGTGTGTTGGACGTGTAGATATGATGTGTAGAGTTGTATTTTGGGATTCATTCATGTATATTATATATGTCTATTTGAAAATAATTAGTTATTTTGAAAAATTATAATAGATGAATAATATTATGTATTTTACTCGGATTTCTAAACATTGACATCTAACCGATACGACTATGACTAGGGATAGTCAGGAAGGCGGAGACATCCCTAACTTAGTGGTATGTCAAGGAGGGTCCCTTCAAAATTATAATAAAATATTTTGGCGAGTGCTTCAGTGGAGGCTTGATCAGGGGTAAGAAGATGAATAATGAGGGTGTGAGTGGTTCGAAAAAACGGTGGAGGCCTCCGTCCACTACCCCGTGTAAGGCTGGAGGATGTCATACTTGTCAGATAGGAAGGAATGACTTATGATTGAATTATTATTGAGGCGATAGATGATTGAGGAGATACTAAAGTGAGACGATATGCTATTATTACTAAGCGTCGTATGACTTTAAATATTGTGGTGTAATTGTCTGCTATTGTGAATGTACTATATGTGAACTATTATATTACTATTCTTATTATGTAATTGAATAGATTGATTTTGCTTCTGCATGTTGCATTTACTATCCAGTGCATATTGGAATTGATAGCTAACCCTTCGGGATGTTTTTGTTTTTTTAGATAATCATTCTAGAATAAATATTGCTCCAAGGAATCTTCTCCAAGATGATGGTGTGCCAGATCGACGTGGCGTGTCTTAGGATGCAGTCGGATAACGTTTTGTAGGACTGAAGGTCCTAGGAGTCTATGTTGTCTTGTTAAATTAGATGTTTGTAAATATTGGTTGATGTTTAGGGATTAGAAATGAGGGTTGTGTCGTTACTTTTCAGGAAACATAGTTGGATGTTTTTCTTGTCGTGCATTTGTTGCAAGGTCCCACATTGTGAGATTGTTGTTAAATTAGCCTGAGAGGACCCAAGTGAGGTCCACAACCAAGTGACATTCTGGTATTTAAAATCAGTGTGTTACACCTATGATCTCCAAAACCTAGTCTATCACTACCCTTATGAAGGTCCAGACACGCTTGTTGTTGGTAATGAATCGGGTCTTTCGATTACTCATACTGGGAATTTCTCTTTACTTGCAAACAACCATAATCTTAAATTTGATAATGTTCTTTGTGTTCCTAGCCTGTCTAAAAATATTGTGTCAGTTTCTCAACTTACCGCACAAAATAATCTTTCCATAGAATTATTACCCACTTGCTTTCTTGTGAAGGATCCTCAAACGAGAATGGTCATCCTTAGTGGTCCTTGCATTGATGTTGTCTACTCTTGGCCTCTCTCTGTGTCACCTCAAGCCCTAATCGCTCAATCCGTTGGTCCTTCTTGGCATCATAAGCTTGGCCATCCATCTCAACCAGTTCTTCGTTTTATGCATAATAGTTTTCATCTAGGCACTTTTTCTTCTAAGTCAGATTTTTGTAATTCATGTTCTATCAATAAAATCACAAACTTCCCTTTCATGATTCGTCTATAACCTCCATGTCTCCACTTGAAATTATTTTCTCCAATGTGTGGACTTCATCTATAGTTTCTCATGATGGTTACAAGTATTATCTCATATTTGTAGATCATTTCACCAAATACATATGGCTTTTCCCATTAAAACAAAAATCTAACACTAAAGAAGCGTTTGTTGAATTCAAAGCCCTAGTTGAGAACTATTTCAAATCCAAAATCAAAATTCTCTATTCGGATAATGGTGGTGAATATCTTGCCCTAGCCTCTTTCCTAGTGTCCAATGGTATCTCACATTTCACGTCTCCACCTCATACACCTCAACACAACATTTATTTCGAGCGTCGGTGATAGCTCGCATATAGGAGTAGTTTAGATGCATGTTTTATATATGTTTTGGTTAGGTTTTGGTTAGTTTTTAGGTAGTTTTTAGGTTTTTGTGTTGTCGGGTGTTATGCGCTGGTTTGCTCGGTTTTATAAGTTTTTAGGTTCAGGAGCAACAGCGGGGCGAGTGTAGATGGATCATGGTGGTGATGGACGAGATGGATGATTCAAGCAAGTTAAGGAAGCAAAGATGCACTAGGATGAAGAGCCAAGGCAAGAAAGATCGAGCCAAGAAGTCAAGCAAGTGCGCGGGATCGAAGCCGCGTAGCAGCCCGCACAATCTCATCTGAGAGCCAATTGCGCGGGGAAGACAATGCGCGGCCGCGCAATACCGAGCCAAGCCGCGCAATCTGGGCTTTTTCACGGACGTTGGATTTGGGCCGAGTCTTGATGTTGGGCTTTGACATTTTGATTTATGGGCTTATGATTTCCGAGTTGTATGGTTTATTATATCTTATGAGGGTTATTTTTAGAGACATATAAATACTTTATGTTAGTTTATTTTTAGAGAACTTTTGATCAACTTTGGAGGCTAGGGTTTCTTTGGAGAGAGTTTTCTCAAAGGAGCAATCTTTGAACCTCTTGTAAGTTTGATTTCAATTTCAATTATGCATTGCTAATTTTCTCTTGTGTTTGACTAATTAGTGAAGTCATGAATTGTGTATGATTGTGAGATTTAATTGATTCTCGGCAAACTTGAATAGAAATTATTCTATGTGCTTAATTGAATCAGAATTATTCTAGGGTTTTGTTAGATTAGCTACCTAATAGAATTTCTAGGTTAATTTACAACTGAATCTGATTAATTACCGGTCGGAGTTAATCTGATCAAGAGTAGACTTAATTAATTTAGTACCGGTTGGACAAATTGATTAAAGTAGGGAATAAATTCACAAGTCACTTAGATGTGTGGTTGCTCTAAGTGTTTGTTTCTATTGATAACTTGCATCTTCATGTTGTTATTTAATTGAATCTAGAAGGTCTTCTAGGTTATTAGATAATTAGGGTTGTTAGAACTGGTTGGTCTATCAACTAAATATGAAGTTTGGGTTTTACTCCTTAGTAGGATCATTATCCATAATAGATTATTCAAGTGAGGAGAGAATCAAGAGAATCAATGATCAATTAATTAAGTCTACTAATTAGTTGAACACGCTTTTCTCATACTTGTTAAACTCAATCATAATTGCATTCATAGTTAGTTTTCAATTTGCATAGTAGTTTAGACTTTCAATCAATAAACCCCCCTTAGTTCTATTACTTGGCACATAAGTAATAACATTAATACACGAGTCTCTGTGGGATCGACCCTTACTTGCCGTTCTGCTGAGTTGGTTAAGTTAGGTTTCTTTGATAGGTATAACGACCATCGAAAATACCTCATCAGTCGGCACCGTCACATAGTTAAAATCGGGCTCTCTCCCATGTCATTCTCGGGTCTTCCTCAATCTCTTTGGTCGTTTGTGTTCAAAACTGATGTTTATATTATGAATCGAATGTCCACGTCCACTCTTCAAAACATGTCACCCTTTCATAAACTCTTTAAAACTCTTCCTAATTATCAAAAATTAAGGTGTTTTGGTTGTTTGTGCTTCCCATGGTTGAAACCCTACACCACCAACAAAATGGACCCTAAATCAATCCCATGTGTGTTCATTGGGTACTCTCTCACCCAAAGTGCATATTTTTGCCTCGATCCAAAAACGTACAAAGTATACACGTTCCTCCATGTAACCTTTGTAGAGACCAAATACCCTTTTCTTTCCAAAACCATCGAAAGTGGCACCATTCCAAACCCTAATCCATCGTTTTCAACCGAGTGGACTACCTTGGCGGTCCCACTTGATCATCCACAAAACCCTAATTTACCCGCCCCCATTCCCCTGGTCCCACCTCCCAATCTACCCTCTGACCTTGCCTCCGCACCATCCACACCTACAAACCCTGACCCTAATTTGTCTTTACTTCCTTCCCAAGACACCCCTATTCTTTCCTTAAACTCTCCCAACTCTAATTCATCCACGTCATATGATTCTGACCACACCCCCTCCTCTTCTCACACTTCCCCAAACCCTAGCCATTCCACCTCCAGTTCATCCACCTTAATGCCCACGCCTTCCCTCCTCAACGTGTAACCACCCGTTCACAAAATAATATCTTCAAACCCATCCAAAAATTAAACCTTCATGCTCACATTCCAGCTCATCAAGAACCCCATACCATTACCCAAGCCCTAAAGAATCTCGACTGACATCAACCTATGGCTTAAGAGTACGGTACTGGGCCCTTTGCTCCAATCAAACATGGAATCTTGTTCCGGTTGAACCTCGTATAAACGTGGTGGGTTGTAAATGGGTTTTCCGCATAAAATATCACCTCAATGGCTCCTTAGATAAGTACAAAGCACGCCTGGTCATGAAGGGCTTTCACCAATGCCTTGGTTGTGACTTCACTGAGACATTCAGCCCGGTCATCAAACCGGTCACCGTTCGAATAGTTATTTCTATTGCGTTATCATCAGGTTGGTCTTTTCGTCAATTGGATGTCAATAACGCCTTCTTGTAAGGGACTCTTCAAGAAGACATTTTTATGTCACAACCGTCGAGCTTCGTTGACAAGGCATGCCCAACTCATGTGTGTAAACTCAAAAAGGCCATTTATGATCTTAAGCAAGCCCCGCGGGCATGGTACACTGAATTGCGCTCATTTCTTCTTCAGATTGGATTCGTGAACTCTGTATCAGACTCTTCTCTCTTTATATATCGCCACTCCAATTCAGTTGTGTATTTACTGGTTTACGTGGACGACATAATTCTCATCGGAAACAACTCCGTTGTGCTAGAAGATATCCTTACATCTCTTTCTCGGCGGTTCTCTCTCAAAGATCTTGGCTCACTGTCATACTTTCTTGGTGTTGAAGTTCAACCTCATCCCAAAGGTCTTTTTCTCAGCCAACATAAATACAATCAAGATTTTCTTAGCAAGGTAAACATGGCCAATTCAAACTCTATCTCTATGCCTATGTGTGCCTCTCAAAGTTTGCAAAGGACGTCTAGTTCTCTTCTTGATTCGCCCACTGAGTTTCGAATGACTCTTGGGAGTTTGCAATATTTCTCATTCACATGGCTTGACATTGGTTTTGTTATAAACAAACTTTCTTAATTTATGCACTCGCCTACCTCTACTCATTGGAGTGCCCTTAAAAGGCTTCTTTGATATCTCAATGGGACATCCCAACAAGGTATTCTCATTCATGCTTCTTCTCCAATGTCTCTTCATGGTTTCTCCGATGCTGATTGGGTAGGCAATAAGGATGACTTTACCTCCACTACGGGTTACTTAATTTACATTGGGAATACACCTATCTCGTGGAGTTCTAGGAAACAAAAAACGGTTGCTCGCTCATAAACGGAAGCTGAATATAGGGCCTTGGTTGATTCATGTGCTGAGTTGCTTTGGGTCATGTCATTGTTATCTAAGTTAGGCGTTCGTCTTGTTCAACAGCTTCTGTTGTACTGTGATAATATGGGGGCAACACACTTGAGTGCTAATCATGTATTCCATTCTAGGATGAAATATGTTGATATTGCTTTCCATTTCATTGGGCAACTTGTTCAGCAGGGTGCTATTCGAGTCTCGCACGTGTTTACTGAGGATAAGCTTGATGATATATTGACGAAGCCGTTGCTGCGATCTCGCTTTCAGTTGTTGTCTTCCAAGCTTGGACTTACACTCCCTGTGTCCAGCTTGAGAGGGCATATTAGAGATAATTAGATTATATGTTTCTAAATATTATCCTTTGTATTATAGGAAGATTATATTCTTAGTGTTATATCTTTCTCTTTAGAATATTGTCTTGGAACTTAAGATACCCTACTAGAGTTTACTCTTGTAATCTCTATATATTGGAAACGCCTCTCCTTAATAATACAATCAACTACTTTATCATAACACAAACGGTTTTTTTTAAAGGTCGGAATTAACCGAATCGGAACCGGAACCGGAACCGGAACCGGGGGTAATCGGCTCCGTCTCTTTTCGGGAACCGGACACATGACTAAGCTACCTCGTCTCCCATTGCAATGTTTCCCCTTCATCACTCTTAAGTCTAAACCGCAAATAATCAATTTGAACAAGCATTTAAATGAAGAGCTGTAAAAGAAGAGCGGTGGAACACGTTAGCGCGTGACAAGCCAAACACATTGTATGTTGACATGATTAAAAAAGTGGTCTTGAGTTCTGATCGATCAGTTATGTGGATGAATACGTACAAAACGAGTTCCCACTTAACCGAAAAACCAACATCTATTCATATATAAACACAAAATTAAATAGCCAAAGGTACGTACATGCATTAACATAGCTAGCTTAGTATATATCCAATTAAAAGTCACAGCACGTACATAATGATTTTATAGATTGTCTACAATATAATTAATACTGCATGTATATATATATATAACAGATGCATTCACACAATCAAATTATATATAGTAAGATATATATGTAACTAATAAGGTTTGATAGATATTGATGGCCGGATTGCTAGCTTGTTGGATGGAGCAAGTTAATTAGGTCACATGTTTCTGGGGAGCCACATATCTTGGAGGTGAGGAGTGCAAAGAGACAAGTCTTGGAAGAAATGAGGAGGCGGTGGCGGTGGCGGCTGCGGCAGACTCGAAAGCTGAAGCATGGTGCTTCCGTAATCCTCTCCGCCGCCGTACAGACCGCCCATGTCTTGTTGGTCTTCAAATTGCCCGCTTCCCCTCAACTATACATCGATCATACACGTACATAATTAATTAACTCTATAAGATCGAATAGGATCGATCGATGTTGCATGTTTTACGCAATTAATTAAGACTCAAGATTAACTAATTGTCTACTTACCCAGTGGTACATGCCATTGTTCTCTACCTGCAGCTTCTTCTCCTAATACGTACATATATATATATATATATATATATATACAAGTTAGATGTTAATTTAGTAGAGAGAAGAACAAAATTAAAGGAGATGCATGTCTTGATGGAGTTATACCGCTTTGTGCAGATTGTCCAGCTGCTGTTGCAAGAGCTGGTTCTGCGCAGGAAGGTAATTATTACATGTTATTATCCAAATCCAGCCTAAATATATAATTGAAGAAGAGCTAGCTTAGCTTAAGTAGCTAGGTATGTATACGGTAGCACCTTTCGAGCTCTGATCTTGTCAACAGAGCACTCGAGAAGGTGTTCGTGGTTGTAGAGATCATGGAGGCCTTGGAAGGGAAGATCCAGCTGTCCCAAGTAATTCTGAATACTCATGTGGGTATCATGCACCAGCTGTCTCATCTGATTCACCTCTTGCAACCTCTCTTCCTGGTCATTGTGGTGTGGGATTAATCGAACACCTTGAACAGTTTGGTAGCGCTCCATGATCTGCTCCATTCTGTACGTAGCATCAATTAATGCCTTCAATTAGAATGAACAAGTACTCAAGTAGGTAGGTAGTAGTAGTAGTAGTAGTAGTAGTAGTAGTAGTAGTAGTAGGGAAGGTGGAGAATTGGAAGAGTTTGCCGGTGGAGGAAAAGACGATAAGACCAATCTGAGCGTCACACAGAACAGACAGCTCCCGAGTCTTCTTCAGGAGTCCCGTCCTCCGCTTTGAGAATGTCACTTGCCTTTTCGTTGTGTTCTCGATCCTCTTTATCTCTATCTTCCCACGCCCCATTATATTCTCCCACACTCCCAGATCCAATCAATTCACAAATTAATTACTTCAATTCACAAACTCAAAAAAAAACACTTATATGATCATCGATCATGATGAACCAGCTGCTACAAGTAACTATGATAGAGGAAACAAATTCTTATTTAATTCTTTGTTCTAAATTTAGAGGATCGATCATTATAACGAGCTTGCAGTGTAAATTAAATAGCTCTTAATTAATTATCAAACCCCAAAAAAAGAGGGTAAATATTGGAAAGAGGGACAAAAAAACACTCTATCTAGAATTGATCGAACAAATCATCATATTGAATTTGAATTACACCCAATTCAAAAAGCACACATGAAAATGGGTAGAGATAATCATACCAGTATGAAGAGACCCTTTGATCACTCCAAATTAAACAACTTCTCTCTCTCAAGAAATGCCTCCCAATTTGGATAAACAGAAAAACTGGATAGTGGTAGATGAGAGTCCCTGAAGCTCCACCTTCACAAGAAACCACTATTTATAAATGGGAAAACTCACGTATATATAAACTAGTACTGTACTCTATACACTTTCACATATATATATGTATATGTATGTTGGTCGTTCGTTACTCATAAAATGAAGGTCCCTGTAAACAAATAAACTTGTACGTATGTATCCGATACATTATACTAAGAACTATAATTAGGAAGCTAGAGAGGTATGTACACTATATTTCCGTGTTTTATTAGCCAAAGAATACAAAGTTAGGAGAAGAAAAAGATATTTGAATTTAGTGGTTTTTATCTATTTTAGGGTGCCCCATGTGACATCTGTATCTACTTTTACTCGTATAGGAAAGAGTAGGTGGTATGAATATGATAATGATAATATTGACCCAGATGCTCACTCCATCCTATCCTTGCATTATTCATGCCCTAATTTTTTTTTCTGACCTCCTCTACGTGAGAACAATAAATGAACGAGGTCTAGGACTAGGATAATATTTTTTATCATATTTAGAGAGAGAGAGAATCAAATGTTAAATATACTAATCATATATTCATGATGCATGCATGTTGACAGGTCTAGAACCCTAAAAATATATTAGTTGTTGATGTGTGATGTTGTGGACTTAATGTTGGGATTTTGAAGTCTAATTTGGGATTAGGCGAAAGGAGAAGGAAAGGCGAGCGAAAAGTAGGACTGCGACCGCAACTAGAAAGCATAGGCTGGGGCACGAAAAGCGCAATCGTGTTTTTCTAGTATTGCCTGCGTAATTCCGACAGAGGCCAAAGAGCGGTTGGGCATGAAAGGCGTGGTGCTCGCTCAATTTCACGTGTCAGCGATAGCTAGAGGCGAGTTTCTTGCGTGGTAAGGAAGTGCAAGATGTTAGGGCTATTTTGTTTCTATCTTTATGATCCTTGAAAGATTGAGATTTCTATACTTGAATATTTTGTTTCTATCTTTAAGTTTCTTGTTTTCTCCATAAATATTCACATTGATTATTGTAATGGTGTACTGTACCAAAAAAAAATCTTGAAAGAGTCAGAGGAAAAAGTATAGAGAGAGCTTAAGAGATCCTCAAATCTAGTGATTGAAAGTCCTTGGCTTTGGCAGTGTGGCCCCAGACGTCGAATTGGGTCAACAAATTCTCTTGTATTCTTTGTTCTTTTTGGTCTTGGGCACTGCATGTAGGAGTCGAAACAGAAACCCCATGGTACTACCATGAAGTCTTGTTTGTTCCAATTCTTCTCTTATGAGTTTTGTGAGTCCCATCCTTGCTATATGTTCGAATTTCCTAACACTTAAAATGTTAGAACCCTAGAGTTTTGATGTTTATTCCCCTAAAGATTGGTGTAGTAGCAAGGCTTGTGATCCATTAGGTGTACGTGAAAGCACCCCCATATTCTAGGATAAAGCCGTAAAGTTATCTATATGTTTTGGATATATGTCACCCTAACATCTTAACAAAATCTATTTGTGGATTATATCGCATTATATAATTAGTATATTTACGCTTTGCCTTTTTAGGACTTACATGTATATATATTTAACGTTTAGATTAGTGCTAGCTAAGGATAAGGCAAGCACTGCTAATTAATTAATTAATCCCATGCTCCAACAGAAAATCCATTTCTCCAAATTTTAGACTTTTACTTGTCCTTTGATTTCAACCTAACGAGCGCAATTAGCTAGGGAGAAGCGTCGTTAGTGCTTACAAATGTATAGTATGAGAAGAGCAACCATATAAATTTCACATTATCAAGACAAGTCAAACAGTGTTTTAATTTTTGGTCAGAGACGAACCGTGTTTAGAGCTTATTAGATTTTGCAAGTATACCTTGTAAAAAGCCTACAAATTAAAGGAATCAAATGATTAATTTCCTGAGCAATAAACAGAAAGGAAGAGATGGAGCAAGTTAGTGGACCGAGTCTTCTGTTTTCGTTTTACAAGGTTTTATTTATTTATTGTCACGGTCGTCGTCTAACTTTGAATATATGTTTTTTGGGTCTAACTTTGAATATTGAATCGAAAGAAGAAAGACAACACAGAATATGAGGAAGAAAACAAGAAATTGCGCCATGAATAGGAAAGCAGGAAATTATAAGTGTGACTCTCGATTCGACTCAAGTATGAAACCCACAAACACACACAAAGTGAAGAGAAGAATGGAAGGGTTAAAGTGTGTGGTCCTGCAGATATGCAGATACGTTTTAAAGTGGCGGTTTGATGTCAATTTTATTAGTAGGTGGGAAGATGCAGTTTGCAGGGTCGGAGTGGGCCCCGCCTTCGTCCTTTTTGTCCCCCCTTTCTGTCTTTTATTCTCGATCCAATTCTGGCAATAATACTCCAGTACACAACACAGGCACTCAATTCAAACCCATACCATACGATAATTACGATTGCTGTGTTTTCTGGAGGTTTGGATTTTACCAAATCAACCTCTAAGAAGTCAATTAAGTAGTCAACCCATTTTCTCTCTACAATTTTCACTGTCCACTTGCTGCTGATCAAGAAGCTTCACGGTAAGGGGATGCAAATGCATGATGAAGATTGGAGACCCACCATTTTTGTTGTTTTTTAACTCTTACTTTTCTAATAAATTAGGTAGTGGAGTGGCTAACTCAATTTCATCTAGGTTTGCTTTTTTCTATCTAGTTGACCATGATGTAACCATTAGCCATTAGGTGAGGTCCCGTATTACTTGAAGAATGATGTGGGTTTATATTATATAGGTTGAGCTACTTTTAACAACCGAGTGCGGCTCCACCAGAGATCCATGACTGGGATTTATTATACCCGAATCAATCTAGCTCAAAGGAAAATCAATACAACATCATACACAAGCAAACTTCGAAATCTGCTGTCATCCGCGATAACAGTAAGACAGACTCACCATCTATACAGGCTCATGCCACAGGTTGTTCACTCGGTTGTGTTGTAAGTAATACTAACAAAAACAAGCAACTTTTATTAACATTCCGCAACATAGAATAGAAAGAATACACCTAAAGCCGGAAGCACAACAACAGTTGATCTACACAAGGAATCGAGACGGAAAGCTACCGAGACACAATTTCTGACAATCTCATCTGTGCATCGTCTGGAATTTCCCTCCCGTGAACCTCGACATCCAACAGGCTACCATACCTAGCAAATAATCAACGTTTTTAGTCAGTCTTGCAAGATCTTTTGTAGGAATTAGTGCCTGCTGGGATGTGCATTATATAGCATGTTTTATGCATTATTTAGCCAAAAAAAAAAAAATTAAGTGCTGCTTGGTAAACCCCAATATATAACGGTTTATACTGCATTGATCACCTATTCAGGGTGGAAAAAAAAAACTCAATGCATATTAAATCAAATATTGTATTTGGAATTTTAATGCCCGATAATTACCAAGTTTAAATGCATGAAATCAAAACAAACCCAAAAGACTTTTTTGAGCAAACTCACTCTTTGAAACTGAACAAGTTTTCGTGTTCTGCAATGAACGCCAGTAGTGCCTGCAGAGGAGGGAAACGAGGAAAAAAGCCGTCGATGATGAGAGAGTAGGAAAAAAAAGAAACATTGAATCGGGAAAAAGAAAGGAAAAATGGGGCAGGGATAGAAGTGGAGAAATACATCAAATGGCATGTTTAAGAGCTCATAGTAAGTCCTAACACGGTCCAAGCTTAGTTGAACACCCTCACTGTCAATGGATGGAAGAGCTGCAAGCGCCTGTTATTGCAAATTAGTTGTTTAGAACATCTATAAGAATGAAAAACTAGAATGGTAAAAAAAAAAAAAAAATTGAACATGGGCACTTGTTAACAATCATTCAACAATGCATCAGGTGGACTTGGTTCACAGATGGCCACTTTTTTACATGAAAAAACAGAGTACACCTACAGAATCCGTACCCAAGGAATATTCGTGTTTTGGCCTATATGTCAACTGGAATGAAAATGGACCCTATATTAATGTCCCTCAAGGCTGAAAGTGAAAAATAAAATCAAATATATTGATAAAGGTTGCAGTTGATAATTCTTAATTTCAGAATTGGGACCAACCTGTTCCAAAGCTATAGAGTTGCGGCATATTTGCTGGACCCCGATAAGGTTAACTTCTTTCATCTCACCCAAGGCCTGCCAGAAGAGTGATATATGGTATAGTAATTATCGCAGAGAAGCCTGCAAGGCTTATACCATTTCACAAGATATATGGACATAGAAACAAAACCTTAATTGATGCATTTGCTGCAACACTACATATTCCACCAAACACATAGCTTTGTTTTGCACCGGCAATAAAAGGAGCAATCCCTTCATCTCTCCTTGTTATCTGTACGATTGTAAGTCGAAATGTTAAGAAAATCCTAATCCTACTTTTAATATGATACCTGAATTAGAATTACATTGCAAACGGCATCAAGAAAAGCATTCTGCATAATGTAAAAAACAGTTCTTCCCAGCAATAAAGTGTTAAATATTCTGCACAATATAATGTATACGATTTTCACACTACACTCCAACTGCAAGGTCACCAAAAAAACAGAAATATAGAGCTACCACGTACAGTATTAGTAAAACCATTCAGAATGTTCATGCTCCACTTAAAAAATGATATAATTCAATTACAGCACAAACAGCATGTTAAAAAGCAAACAAAATAACACTTAATTGTCAGCAAAATTCTAGTTCGATAAGACTAGAATCTAGTAACAACTTTTACCGTGAGACAACATATTAATCAATTCACTGAACTGAAAATTGGATAAAATGTATTTTCTGTTCAAGATAATGCTAGTTGACTTACTTTTCCTTTAGTATCTAAATGGAAGTAACAGAAACTCTAGGAATAGTGCATTAGTTGACAAGAACTTTGATACACAAGCTTAAAAAAGTAATTCTCATGTTTCGTGAATAACTATGATAGCATTCTGATGAAGCACTGAATAATGAAGATGAGAAACCACCTGAGCAGTAAGTGAAATAATAAAATCATCTGGCTCCTCTGCATCTTGATCATCCATATACTCTCTACTTGTCATTTCCTGTTTAAGAATCATTCACAATAAAGTAGAAAAGATAAGAATATAAAACCACCACAAATAATGACTCTTAATTGTACTTCAGCCTTAAGAAGGCCAAAACAGGGCAAGTTATATACTAATATCTATAAATACCTGCATATGAAAAACTGTCTCCAGCTGCATTTCCATCCGTAAAACCTTCAGGCAATCAATAGCCAGTTTCCTGTAGTCACTAGCAAATGATACTAGATCCTTTTCAGATGTTTCCTTACGATCATTAGTTTTCTGTTTGTTGCCTGTCTCTTCTATTTGCTTGCATGCAGCTGAGAATGTTTCGGCAATCCTGTATGCCAAAAACAGAAGAGTACTCCATAAAGATTTTTTTTTTCTAGGCACAAGTAACAAACTAAAAATAGCAAAAATGATGTTATAAGTGCATAAGATCATGAAGTAGCATCAAGCATATAATGGTTTATGATATGTCCTATATGACTGTCTCAGTACGGAACGACTCGTCATTCATCATTGACCCAGTGAGGCTCCGCTACAACGGAATCTGGGGGGTCAAGATGGGGGTCCCCCTGCCCAAGGGAAAGGGGGTACGCCCGAAAGACCCAAGAAAAACTGAAATTCAGCTATGTGACAATAATAGCTGAATTTAGTTAGAATGCACCAAAATTGATATAGGGACTAAATCCATCTCAAAGGCAGTGGATAAAAGCCAACGAGCATGAGGATGCGGCCCAAAATATTAAGAAAAAAGGAAATATTGGCATAAAAATTATCCACAGGTGTATAAAAGCCAATAGCTGAATTTTTTTCTCATTCAGTACGGAACGACTGAATGAGAAAAAAGGAGATCATAATTCATTTTATAGGTAAGAAGCAGAAACCCAAAATATTAAGAAAATGGAAATATTGGCATAAAAATTATCCACAGGTGTGATTTTATTTTCCAAAATACACGTGATTTAACATAGTCATTTTAAGCTTTCCACTTATCATACAAAGGAATTATGGCAATTGCTCAACCTTGCTACTGTTGGATATCTCCATAATTACATTTTGCATATGATCTCCATAATTGTAAGATCCATGCTTCACAAGCAAAATCATTCAGGGTATGACTTCATCACTAAACAAGATGAACTCACCTTTCAACTGAATCAGCAACATACTCCAGTGAGTCACTTAATGATGCCAGCAATATCAGCTTGTTGTCATCACGTATTAGATTTTCCTGCATGAAACAAAATATAGTGTCCACATAAAGGTCTTTTAATGTCACACAAATCATGAATGAGCAACCATTTGGTAAGAAGAAAACGTAAATAGTGCATTCAATAAAGATCCAAACAGAAGAGGGAAGGCAATGAAGTTATTACTTCATCATAAACTAGATCTATATCCTTTAATACTTCATTTTTCCATTATTCGTAAATTTTAAATCCTTTCTTAATTGGGGTGCCTCCAAAAACATTCCCTACATAGAGCCAAAATGCACTGCATCACAAAAGAACCTTCCTATGCATGACATAGCTAAGATTGAGTCATTGTAAGAGAACCTTGAGTGATGAAAGCAAACAGATTATTTCAAGAATAAATTTCAAAATATTGGTTGTAGCTTTGCTATAACATATACCTGCTTAATTGGACGCAGACTCAACAGCAGATCACTCATTTGTGAGTCAACCTCTATGCTCTCAGCATCAGAAGCAGTATTGTTCACATTTGAATGCGCTAAAGAATTTGGTAAGCATGAACTAGAAGGATCACGTCGCATCAAGCTTTCAACATCATGCCTTCCAATTAGCATGTAAGACTGCTTCTCAAGAACTGCCTGAGACAATAAGGACAAGAAAGTTTAGTAAATTGCAGCAACATAGCATCTGGCAAACAGTAAAATGTTTACATACAGCGGAACAGTTTAATGGATCTTGTCTAGGCCTTAGCTGAATTGCAGTAAAAGCACCTTTGCAAAAGACATGTGTGAACATAAAAATCTTCTCAAGTATATTTAGGTTGCTGCATGCTCTCACTATGAGGGGCGCATCCTCATGCTCATTGGCTTTTATACAGGGCCTTTGAGATGAGTTTAGCCCCTATATCAATTTTGGTGCATTCTAACTAAATTCAGTTATCAGTCACATAGCTGAATTTTAGTTTTTCTTGGGTCCATCGAGCGCATCCTCGTGACATGTTCAGGTTATTGGTGCCCCCATCTTGACCCCCCAAATCCCGCTTGAGCGGGACTATACTGGGCGATGATGTTGATGTGTGCATGCTCTCACTATGAATAAAATGAAGCACTTGCAATAAACTCTAATTTATGCATACACACTTCAAAATGCTACTGCTTAAGTGATTTACTACTTTAACCCAATTACACGTGAAAAGATCAGCAATCTGTTTTACAGATCCTAATAGGGAGTTTAAATATGTAGAATTGTGTTTTACAAGTTAGGAGAAAAGAAACATCCAAACCTCCATATATGAAGTGCGGCATCTTTCATAAGCTCGCTCAAGGAATGTTTGTACATATTTCACAAGCTCAGCAGCATACTTAGGCATTGCTTGGGCCCATCCAAGCACCTATTGACACAACCAAGTTCATAAAAATGTTTCAGAACAGCATTATAGAGCAATACAATAGAAGTAAGATGCAGGTGGGCACTAGAAAAATTTACCTCCTTTGTTAAAAGATCTATAGCCAACAGTCCTTGCAAGATAGGACGTCCCTTCTCAACATAGGGGTTGTAGCAAGCAGAAGAATGAGCACGTGGGCGAAATGCAGCAGGACCTGCAACAAGACAAAAGCAAATTGCATGTGAAAAACAATTTCAAAATATAAAAAAGCTATTTGTCCCAAACAGTACAAAAAAGATACATCTTCGAGCAAAGTCAAATCTTCCAGATCTCACTTCCTCGCAATCTATCTCCCTCTATTTTTAAACCAAATCAGGTCTCTTCATTCTAAAGATACTAATAGTTTCAGCTTCCTCTCTTAGAAAATCTGCTATTGTGCATCCTCTTTTGTTTTAGGACATCTAATTTGTGGAGTTTATCAGGATAACAAAGAAAGTTAATTCCTAATGCAATTTGAACTTTCTGGTGCCTTGAAATATGACATCAAGCTTCTATATTTGAGAAGAGTAATCACAGAAATTGTTGGTTTTACATGGAGACTAATTGTGAAAGTAACATGCAATTCTCTTAACACTAACCAGCTTAATTATTGCTGCCTATAAACTATCACTGATTCATAGAAACCTGTCTCTCATGCGTTTTGAGCCGCATCATTATCAAGTCACCTCATACTCCTAGTGTCATTACATTTAATTTAACAATAAACAGGATAAGAACTTCTATCCAGACACCCAAATTCTTTTGCTTATTCGTGACATTACATATTTACATCAATTCGAAATCAAGCAACTATTCTTTTTCTAAAAGTGGAAATCATCACAAATTTATAAGGTGATGGAACTTGCTTGATATAGCTTGCTGAATACTTTTCCGGTAATCCACAAACATCGTCGGCAAAAAATGATCCTTCACAAAGTTCTCTACAAAAGTGAGCAGTCCATCATTCCTACACATAGAAGGTAAATAATAAAGTGTCACATTTCCATATGGAAAAGTAGTAAGAGAAATACTAAAACCTAATGAGAAGGTTGTGTTGTACATAAATCCAAATGGAACTGATTGCCGAAGAGCTGAAAACTAGACTTAAATACAATATTCTTTCAGATAGACATAGCAAAAACCAACCCAAGAATTCCAACCTGACCCAACTGAAACCAGACCCAAACCAAACCCAAAAAAAAAAATTGAACATTTCGCCACAGAACAAAGTCAACCAACCCAAGCTGTAACCAAAATGACCCGACCCAAAACATACAAACCTGGAACATATTCAAGCTAAAAAAACAGATTATATAAAATCGTTTTACTTTATATTATAATTTGTACTCATGACCAGAAACCCAAAAGAACCTTGGTGTGCCCAAAACCTGAAATGACCCTACCAGTACCAGGTATGACTCAAACCTGCATGGCTCAATATAATGACCCGAACCCAAAACAATTCGACTCGAACCGAACCCAAATCACCCGATTGCCTTAGTCGTCCGAAAAAATTCTCATTACATATTTAAATTTCATCACGTAACGATTCTCAATTTCTTATGAATTAGTATTCAGTAATCAGCAACTGACACTGTCAATAAATTCATTCATGAATACATTAATCCTCCCTAAATCTAGTAGTGAACTCAAAGAGTAATACGTACCCAAGTTGGGAAAACTTTTGTGGCAACATTGAAGCAATTTGATCAGTAAACTGCAAGAACATGAAGTAAGAAAATGATCAGACTAAAAGAAAAAAAAGTCAAACACAAAAACACAGCTAATAAAATACAGTGTAATTTGAGTTACAACCTGAAGAACAGGCTGGTATACAGCAGCTGCCAGATATATGCCTTGCTCTGGTAAAACAGTTGCAGTTCCATATCCCTCTTTTGATGTTGTCGAACTCTTCTTGCTCCAACCTAGTCAAATAAGAACAGATCACATACAAAATTAATGCTACCCATAAGGAATCTGTGGTACAATGGAAAAATTGAATGCTAACTCTAATATCTAACAAATAAAGAACAAAAAAGTCAAAAACCTAAAGAAGAGAACGACGTAACCAGGAAATGTTCAGCTAATTTCTGCTATAGTTTATATATACAAAGGATTAACTTCAAAAGAGAATAGAAACCAAGATGAATGCGAACATAGCATCTGGAACATCAGAACAAGAAGCAATTAGGTGAGCATGTTATTCCAATGAGATGTATTTCAGTCAAAGATAGAAGCAGAACAATCATTGTCATTTTTTAAGTAGATATACAGCTTCTTACTCAAGATAAGTTTTTTGAGGATGATTAAGTATAGGCATGAAGGAAGACGTCCTTTGAATTCATGAGAAAAACTCTTTTATCTTATTGTCTAAAAAATATAAAGCTTCTGTTAGAGCATCTGTATGTCAAGCTCTCTGAGAATAATTACATCGAACACCAGGTTATCAGAATAGTACTAACCAGGTTCAAACCACCCATGAAGTGGGTCATAGAAACTATTTAGAAGGAATCCAAATATTTTTTTTCTAGACACCGAAAAGTCAAACACAGGTGGCCAACAAAAGCCGCACATCATGAAGAAGATTTAGGAAATTGCAGCACGAAATTTTAAGAGTAGAGGAATAGAATAACATGAGTTTTATCCAAGAATACAGCAATTAATCATATTCCATGAGGTCTGTCATGTTACATAAATAAACAAAGCCAAGTATCAGAATGCTGAACAATAAGAAGTGTTCTGATATTTAGTGTTCGTAGTATTATCTCCTGGAAACATTTTCACAGGAAGCGTACTAAACAAAAATTGCATGGCATGCTACACTTGTATCAAAAGCAAGTGATATTGGAAAAAAAAATTAACAGATGAAGCTTCAGATAATATTTGCACATACAAATCAAAAATCAATGATATGTAGTGAATATTCAAATAGATTTCAAAATGAATTTTGCTGGCGTACCCTGATTAGGAACAGCTATTGCAGTATCTGTAAAGCGGAAGGCAAATGTCAAACCATCTTCAGACCCAGCCCTGTTAATAAATACCCAGCATGACATAATTGAATAAGAAAACATTACAAATAGAGAACAACAATAGAAGACATGGGAGAACTAAGATGCCAACGGAATTATAATAATTTGGTTTTTAGTTTTGTAAATAGACAATATTTAGACAAATTCCATGTTAGCAGTTTATTCCTTTTAGAATGTTAGGTAAATGTCATTTCCAATGTGAAACTAAAGACAAAAGAGGGTAGGGAGGCCCGCACAAAGTTAGCTTTACATACCCAAAACATATCCTCAAAACCTATCCTCTCTATCATGACAGCACATTGTTCTTTTTTCAATGTTACGTATATATCATTCCAATGTGAAACTAATGACAAAAGAGGGTAAGCAAACCCACTCAAAGTTAGCTTTACATACCCAAAACATATCCCCGGTACCTATCCTCTCTATTTCAAAAGGTACATTTTAGATTAAGAAGCTCTCTAACATCTCTCTTAATCATAAGCACTTCATTCTTAAGAAATTGAATCCTTACGTTGGCATTAGTATTTCTCAAATTAGGAATGTGGGGTCGATACTGCAGACATGGCAGTGCATACTGCATACAGCAGACACTCAGCCAAGTCAAACCAAGTTAATCTAGATGATATAAGTACATATCCAGATGCTTAACAAACCATATTTGCTTGTTTAAAATTTCTGTTTCATTTTACTATGCATGAAAGATCACAGTCTCACCGATGCAAAAGAAGGCTTTGATGTGAAGCAACCAGAAGCATGGAGCACTGTAGGCTACTGTGATGCTAAAAAATAACCATATCCTTTTTTTCCTCTAACTAAAGCAAGACAATGACCATAATCTACTCAAATAGTAAGGTGTAAAACCAAGTTGTGCTAGTCTGAGAAAATATATATAAATACCAAATTATACTGGTTATTTTTTGCAAGTAATCATTCATCACCCATAGGACTCTACCTATCACTCTCAAGGTCTACTGCGATGGAGTGACAGGGTATATGATATTGGATTATTACATAGAACCTCTTACATAGGAGTGTTTACACAAAACCACCTTGCAACACCCTTCCGCCTACTAAAACGCTAAGTTGCGTAAAAGTAACAATAAATGCCATTACAGTTTTCCATATCTTTACTGCTACTGTTACAAACCATAAACTCCATATTTGAATTTCAGCCACTAAATTATCAAATTTCAGCATCAAATTCAATCTCTAAACCCACAAGTTCAGATTTCAATACCAGATTAGGTCATAAAGATGGCATAGGAGAAAATAGTAACAATGGCATGAACCATGCCCATGGCTAAAGCTGTCTCTGTCATCTTTTAATTATATTAACAGAATTAAATATGAGGATTATCCACGGATGTGAGATTGTTACATGTTTTTCAACATCGGATGGTTAAATGGTGGTTTTGTGAAAATTCCCCTTTTTAGGGATGGTGTTCTATAATCAACCGTATATATTCCTATAGTAAATTGAAACACATACATCACTTGTAGAGCTAATGAAACTTGCCTGTTCTCTTTAGAAGGAACCTTGCTTGCAAGTCTAGCAGTTTGCACTACAGCATCAGCAGATGCAGCTTCAGGAGTAGCACGCAGGATCTCACATATCAGTTGTTGGCATTCACTCTTGTACAAAAACCAAATAGAGAAGAAATTACTAGAACATTCTAAAATCACCCATCAAATATGTAAGCATCACAGAAATTCAACGTGCAGCAGCAGTATACAACTTATAAAACACTCGTGACAAGCTCCACAACAATAAACCAAATCTAAGAGAGACAATATCATAGAACAAAACCCTAAGAAAATTTATATAGCAACATACTTGCAAAACTGTGATTGAAAAGCCAATGTTGTATCCTCCAGTAACTTGAGACCCTTCAGATTCTACATTCCAAGTTGAATCAGCCACTAGTGACTTCTGGGTACTAGAATCAACTTGCTGATGAACTTTTGATTCAAGGTACTCCCCAATAAGTACATGGTTCTCTAACAAACACCAAATTATATTAGCAACATGCTGTGCCAATATATGTATACAAAATTTGATAGTAGAATCTTACCAAATATCTTGGTAACTGTGTCCAGAATTGAGCATAGCAGCTCTCTTGCAGTAGCTTGAACTGATCCCATTGGTGCCATGACAGGTGTCACAGGACTTACTGCTAATAAGGTTCCACTAAGAGAGGCCCCATTTTGATGCATCTGTCTATTTATTTGATAAACATCAAGTTGACCTTTCATGTATTGCAGAGTCAAGGAAGAATGAGCATCCAGAGGATTCCCATGTTTTGCAGAATTAATGAGTTCTGCCTGAGATTTAATCTTGGAAGTGATGATTTCATGAATTGTAGGTCTCAATCTCTGGCTGTTGAAAATACAAAGAAAATAAGTATACTCAGATGCTCATCAGAGAAACTCCCTAAATATGAACTGTAGATGTAGGCATGCACTGCCAAGTAATTTCAAACCAATGTTGGTGTCATGTTCACAGCAATTACAGAAAGATATTGGGAATAGCAAGACCCAAACAAATTGAAAATACAAAATCACAAACAAAATATCAACATCAACACCCAGTAAAGTCCCGCTCAAGCAGGATCTGGGTGGGGGCACCCATAGCATGAACATGTCAGGAGAATGCGCCTGAAAGACCCAAGGAAAACCGAAATTCAGCTATGTGACAATAATAACTGAATTTAGTTAAAAATGCACCAAAATTGATATAGGGGTTATATCCATCTCAAATGCATTGTATAAAAGCCAATAAGCATGAGGACACGCACCATCACAAACAAAACATGAGGAAAAAAAAACATACTAGCAAACATACGTAACAATATTATAAAGAAAAGAAAAGGATTTCGAACTTTATCAACCGTAAACGGTTACTTTTCCAATCGAATTCCTTCCCCATCTCCAGAGTCTCCTTTTCAATGACAACAGCTATGCCTCTATGAGGTGTTTAATCAGAGCAAGAGATGAATTCGAAAGAGTTCAACAAACAGATAAAAGAACATAGTGACTGGTCAAACATCCAACCAAATTCAAAACTGAGAAAAACACATACAATCAGGGAATGAGTAAATGCAAAATAGATTAGGTTCGAACACATGTTGTACACATTAGAATAATGATAACAAATTCTCCCTGATCTGCAGAAAGTGCTTCAGTAATCTCTCAAAGAAGATAACCAGAGACAAATACATGTTTAGAAATATTTTTAAAAAATCGCACCATATCATAGCACCAGCAGATGCGACTTTTCCAAGCTTGCATAGGCATTCAACCATGGTCTGCAGATACTTCACATGAAGAGCAACATCAATTTTTGTTACAGCTTCCTGCAAGCAAATAAACAATGTGAATAACCACACTCAGAGAATCCATGATATTATACCCAGTGTTAGGATACAATTAATAAGGCCAATGATCTTACAAGAAATTCATCTGGATCAGCAGATGATAGCCATGGAGGAGTTTGGCGAGAATGCACATTGTTCTCCTTTAGAACAATATCACTGTCATTGCCTCGAGATGAGTATCCATTAACTGAAGCTTCATCATTATCACCCTCCTCACCATGTCCATCAGATGAACTACAATCAGAGAGAGACATCAACAAAATGATCAAACACGGATTGGAACAAACTTACTCAAATTAGCTAAAAAAGTAATTCAGCCAATCTTCTAGTCCCCTAGAAGAATAAGAAAGGTGGTCGTCAGATTATCTAACTAATTTTAGAATGATAAATAACAAGCCAATCCTGATGTAAGAAACAATAGAGAACCCTAATCCCGAAATGGAAATAAAACTACTCTTGAAAAATAAATGAATCAGCAATTCAAAGTGACTCATGCTACAAAGAAACATTGAACATCAATCACTACTCTTAAGTCTTAACTGATGTTGAGCAGTGCACTTAGCACTTCCAAACTTTGCACAATTTAACAAGAATGAAAAAATCAAACAGGCCATTCAGACTCCCAGGAGAAGTAAAAAGGAATAGTCTAAACAATGAAGAAAATACATATATATTCCCTTGAATGATACTCAAAATGCTTAGTATTTTAGAGAAGCTTAGCACAATGAAATAATGTGAAATCAAATCCTAGTATTGTTTGTTGTTTAACGAACATAACATTTTCAAAGAATATGTGAGTCTTCTTTTGCCAGTTCACTAGGATGACTTGTCCCTTTTCAAAGTACTCTTTCTCCCGCCATTATAATTATACTATTAAAGGACATTCTTTTACTATGTAATTGCTAATTAATATTTGTACTTTCTTTAAAATTATGTTTATTTATCAATCTTTTAGTTAGGTATAATATATCTATATTCATAAATCATAACTAAAAACATGGTCACAAACATGGCATTGTTATACTGAGAAAGTATTTATATGTTCTAGTATCTATTTCAACAACTCAAATTGACTACTATTGATTTGTTTTATTAGGGACCGTTTGGTTTAATTCCACAGGAATTAGAATCGGAATAGACCATACTGGTTTTTGTGTTTGGCATAGCAAAAAAAATGTGGAATCACTTTCATTCCATAGAATAGCTCATTTCAACCCACAAGAAGCCCTTCATTCCAATAAAAAAAGCCAGGGTATCATCCCTTCCAACATAAAACCCTCTCACACTCCCTATTTTCTCCTTTTCCCAGCTGACATCAGTGAACCCTTGTATTCTTCTCTTCTCACAGATGCAACATTCAAGAGAGAAGAGAAGAATACAAGTGATTGGGTTAGTTTCACTTTATATATAAGAATTTTATAGTAAATTGTGTTAGTTTATAACATTTTTGTAATTTTGTAGAAACTCGTGATCCTATTTCAGACTTTAACTTCCAATAATCATCGAATCATAGAATCCCACTTCATAACATTGATGGAACCTCCTACAGTCCTCCTAGATTTACTACAGGGTCATACTTTTCATTTCAATCACTGGCCCATTCTAGTAGTGTACATCCTATTACTTGGGTCACTAGGCTATAACAAGGTTCAGTGATTATTGTTATATGCCTTTCAAGGTAAATAGGTTTCATAGCTTTGGAGGACATTTTCTCCTTTTGTATAATCCTTTTTTCTCTTCTTGATGACCTTGATTCTTTAATCGAAAAAAAATTCTTACCAATTCTACTGAATAAAGCCACTATATACTTTCGAACAAGCAGAGCATATAACTTAGAACTTCAAAGCAGTGATAAGTTATCCACAAAGACAAGCATTTTTGGCATGTGCACAGAACAGGTAAGTACAAATGTCCAAATTTTGATGAAAAAACAACAGAGGATAACAATATAAGGACATTCTAAACAGTAAACCAGCCCAAGTTGTCTCTATCATAAAGCTACAGAAGCTAGATTTGATGGAAAGTCTGCAATATAATTGTAATTAAGAAACATCAACTAAAAAAACTCTTAATGTCTACAGCAAATGGATAGAGATGAACAACAACACAAAATGTAGAATTGGTGGAGGAAAGCCAACAAAATGCAAACAGAAGATATTTAACTAACCTTCCAGCAATGGTGCCAGGCTTATGCAATCTATCTAATCGTGTTCGGCGAGATAGTGGCTGCAAATCATTCATTGAGAGTGCAGCCGATGTTGATGGAACTTCATCATCCATTTCAAGTATGCTTGCAGAAGTTGAGCTTCAACCAGTATAAGTCAGAATAAAAGCATAAATATATGAAGAAACTGATCTCCAGTCCTAAAACAAAATCAATTTAGCAGCTGTTCGTCTTGATCTCCATCACCAGAAAGGAAGAGAAAAAGAATGTAACCATGATAAGAGCCTATGGGCACATGTTATGGGGGGAGTTAGTGCAAACTTGGGTTAACAGTATGGGGGGAGTTAGTGCAAACTTGGGTTAACAGATCCATCTTAAAAGGGGTGTGTTGTGATGCTCACTTTTGTATTCGATGATAAAGTTCTTGTTTACTCTTTTTCTTTTATAGTCAAACTGACACAAATTTGCTCCAAAGTGAAACTTTGGCCCCTTTTCTAAAAGCCAAGTAGATCCAAGCAGCCTAACATAAGATGTAGGTATTGTCAATTCAGAAAAGAAATATGCTCCAAAGACTATGTCAATGAATGGGCTTCATGAGCATAAACTTGTAAAAGCAATTGGCATAAATACCTCCAAAGTTATTATGACCATGTATTTAGATGCACAATGTATTAGGTCAGGCAAACCTAAATCATATCTACAATGAATGAAGCAGAAAAACCATTTGGGGTGAGATGATACCTATATTCTCCTTTATTATAGAGATGATTGTGCAAGTCATCCAGAACTTTATAGAAGAGAACTGATCGCAATTTGCTCAATTCAGATTTCACATCTTGCAGAGCGCCAACCTACGCATCGTAGGACATGTGCATGAGATACAGGATGAATTGCCAAATTTCATAGGAAAAACAGAACGGCTCATAAACAAGAAAGAGAGGATCCAACCTAAATTAAGAAACTAAATATATTTAGAAGTAGACAATAAAGTACAACAGCTAGTACTTCAAGAGCAGTCATTCTTAATCAATTACAAAGTGACTGAAATGTACTTTTGGTTCTATTCATTGGAGGATAACTTGTCAAGTATGTACTCCAAAAAGATAATTGTATTAAATCAGATTATGTAGTAGCGAATGAAAGAAATCACAGCCAAACATAAACCAGTCAAGAATTAACAGCATCAGAGCAACAAAAAGTAACATCTTCAAACGACAGAATGTCAAAATAACAACCAACCCTACAAGGACATGAAAGAGAACATTTTATTTTGTTACTTTTGTATGCCACAGATTTATTTCCAGCACTGCAGGGTAATAACTTGAAAAAAAAACACGTCAATGATAGAGTAAATTGCACAAAACCATCATCATTTATTAAAATTAACCATATTATATAATTAGAGAGAATGTTGAAGACAGAAACATCAAGCTTCGGATCAATGTCCCCAGAAGCAAGGTATGTCAACATGTCATGCATAAAAATACATATACAAACAAATAAAGAGTAAAAGAAGAAGAAAAAAAAAAGACCAACCGTCTGAAGACCCTCTCTTTCAAGCATCAATGCTGAATGAACATGAAGCTGAGTTGCAGCATAATATTGCTTTTCAGCTATAAGCTTCTCAATGCGTGATGGAATCTGACCACAAAGACACAACAAAAACATGTAATTATTTGTCAAATATAAGATAGGAAAAATGGAAAATAAAATAAATTCATGAGAGATCATTCTCGAATATAGAATATCTTCAGAATTATTAGGAGACTCAACAATGCTGACTGTAAAATGAATTAAACCCGGTATTAAGAATCAGTGCAATGCATAATCACTTACAAAAGTGATTGCATATGCAAGTCATGTTGCATAAATCATAATGTGCTTATTCTATGATATGGATAGACTAGGCAAGCACATGGAAAATTGAGCATGAAGATATAAATTAAAGCAAACTCAACTGCTGGCCAAACCTAAAGATGTCCATTAAAAAGACAGAGCACAATAGTTTACATTGACAAGATCACAATTTCAAATTGATCTAATGACCTACACCATAGAGAATGAAGACTGTATAAATATCAAGACTGACGAGTGCTTCTACAACATACCTTGGATATTCCTTCGATTTGGTCCAACAAGGAGATAATATGGCGCAATGTAACTGATCTATACCATAACTGATGCAACTGCTTGTTTCTAGCAGCTACACATTTCTTTGCCTCAGCTAAGTCAGATTTTAATACAGCAACATTTTGAGCGGATTCACTGAATAACCTTAGAATCTGAATGTAGAAACCATATACAAGAAAAAAGGATCAAAGATGAGTATATACTTAGGAACCTAAAGCTTCAAAGAAACCTGATAATAAACTTTAAACAAGGCAACTGAACACGAGAATAGAGCACAGAATTGTATTATGTATTATAACATATAACTAAGATCAATTTTTTTTGAATTTAAGTACACACTTTTCCGCCACTATTACCCATGCCACTTAGAGTATTATCAATGGTTGTCCAAAACCATTTGGTCATCAATTATAATATAAATATCTCTCTCCTATACCTAATTGATGCCCAAATTCATATCAAACTATACCCAAGTACACCCAATGGATGACCAATATTATTTTGACAATCTCATTTCTCTCCTATTTTTTTTTTCTCACATTATTTCCTCTCTTTTGACCAATATTATTTCCTTGGGTCTTCCGGGCACACCCCCTCTGCGTTAAGCCAGGGGGGCCTCCATCTTGACCCCCCAGATTCCGCTCAAACGGAACTGCACTGGGTCAATGTTGTTGTTGTTGCATTTTCTCTCTTTTCTCTCCGAGGGACACTTGTCATGATGTCAAGTGATACCCAAAGTGGAGAATTTGGCAACACAATGACCAAAATTATTTTGACCATCACTCTCTCTCCTCTTAATTCATCCTCACTCCACTTTTAATATTTTTTACTCTTTTATCTTTCCACATGCCCAAGTTTTGGGCAACCAATGGCTTAGCTCTTATAAGCACTTCAAACAATATAAGGGGACTATCATCACATTTCCAGGGCTAGAAAACTCAACTAGCCTAGACTTGCAGATTTCTTAAAAGGAGAAGGATAGTAATCCCTAGAAGATATTAGATAGCTTGTAGAAACTTGATAGCATTAAAAAATCAAAGAATTATATTATTAGCAAGAAATGATAACTTAATGGAATGAAAATGCAAAAAGTACCTGAGAATAATTTTGAATTGCTTTGTTAAAGCCACCGTGATATGCTTGCACAACTTCATCCACAACATCCTCAATAGTCTCACTCTGTTCCTTCAAAGCTTGAAGTTCAGTTTCACGGTCTTTAGAAGTTAATATTTGAACCACATGAGGTAAGGAATCAAAACGTGTGGCTGCCCAATTCTCATCTATACTGGATAATTCATCTCGCAGATGCTGCAAAATGAATAGGAATACGATGATCAAAAACAAGGAGAACCCTATAGTTGATTCATATTACTGCTCTCATTGCCCTATAACACAATATACAAAACATATGGTGAGACGAAAGTGCCTGGCATATCTTATCTTCAACTTCCCTCAAATTTGTATTCCATAACTACCACCTCGACATAATTGCAGATCCTTTCCTTTTTCGTCTTTCTTTATACTCTCAAGGTTCCACGATAAAGAATAAGAAATGAAAATAAATCATATAAACATAATAAACCAAGGATGTACATCAGCGTACAAGTATGACTTAATAAGTCAAGCTGAACTAGAGAAGGAAATCAGTGCATAATCTAATAAACAAAGGATGTGCATCAGCATACAAGATACTCACAGATTTATCAGAAGGAACTGGTAGACCATCGAAAATCCCCATAGTGACTATTAAAGCAGCGAATCTCTAACGGCCACTGGGGGAGGAGACCGAGAATATCAAGACCTCCACAAAATTGCAAAGAGATTAGAGCAAAGCGTCTTGCAACTGATTCAGGAGAGCTGCAAATCAACCACAAATTTTACATACTCGAAGCAGAAATTCGCTCGATTGTAGGACAGAAGTCAATTTTGGCAACGAAATTGAGAAACGGTCCAGTTGAGTTTATCACGGCAACGGAGCATACAAGTGAGCCTATCGGAAGATGAGAGCTTCCAGATTCAATTCTCGTAAGGCTAAAATTTCAATCAACTACTCTACCGGTGTAGTAATCCGATCCATGAAAAACACAATGCAAAATGAAGTTCAACCAATCCTCCACAGACTAAGTCAGCAAAAAGTCAGTCGAAGATGAGAGATAATTTACCTGTGCCGAGGAAGAACAGAGTGGGAAATCTACAGAGAAAACAGGAAGGAGAAACTAGCGAATTACAGCCTGTTTACTATAAGTATTAGTGAGGGGAGGGAGAAAATAAAAACATTTGGAAAAGAGGAAAAGGGGAGAGAGTAGGAAAGAATTAAATGGAAAATGCTGGACCTCTCGCGCACCAAATTGGTGAAATAGTGCTCGCGCGCCTACGTGTACATGGGTCCCATAAATTCCCGTTTTATTTTTATTTAGTTTTACTGAATAAATGTCTTTTGTTCTCAGATCTGAACAAACGCGTTCCTCCTCAACAAGCAGCAGCCCCGCACATCGAGAACGAATTCGATCTCTCAAACCCTTTACAGAGAAGGTCGAAATTTTCCGAACGTCGCCACCACCACCGCACCTAGATCTAGGCACCTGATCCAGCCAGGTGAGCCGCCCTCCTCCCGTCGACCGCCGCCACCACCGCGTCCGCGGGGCTCGGCGAGCCGCCTCCTCCGTCGACTTGAATCGTCTCGAATTCGAGGCCCGGCCAATTCGGCCGCGCGCGACACTCCGTCTCAAACGCCGAGGTCTTCTCCGTTCGCGAATTGAGATGGAGATCGGTCGAATTGTGCATGTTCGCGAATCGCTTTTCAAATTGTTTGTTGAACGGATCAGCTCACTGGTCCGCTTTCTTGAGGAGAAATCGGGACGTTTTGCTGTCTTTTGAATTCGAGAAAGAGGAGTTCAGGATCATTGAGCTTCCTCAAGAGTTGCCTAGGACACAAGTTCATGTCTCCAAGCTTGGGCCTCTGTTGGCTGTGAGTGATAGGCTCACAGGGCTGTGACGGTTTATGGTGACGTCAGCTCCTGGTGTAAAATGGTGAGCTTGAATTGGGATGGAGGAGGGCTCAGGATTCAGGAATGTGATATGGGTGAGGGGAGATGGAGGGGAAATGCTGGTTTGTACTGAGGATGATGAGGTTGTGGCTTGTGATTGTAGTGATGATCAGAATAATGCTAAATTGGTTGGTGTTAGATGCAGATGAGATGGTATTTTGCGGATGGTTTTGTGGGGAGTTTGGTTTTGTTGGATTGTAATGAGATTGGGATGAGAAAAAGGATGACGATCGATCCTTGTGTGAAGGATGTAGGTTTTTATTAGCTTGTTTTATTGAATCAAAATGGGCAATAATCTGTAAATGTTCATGGCAAAAAAAAGTAGTTGATTTCTAAGCAAAAAAAATTCAGCAGCATGTAATAAACCTACTGTATTCAGCCAGCAAAATATCAGCTTTGCAAAAATAAACCTGCTGATTCAGTAGCAAAATGATTTACAATCTGCTGATTCAGTAGCAAAATATCAGTAGGAAAATACAGTACCAAAATATCAGTAAAGTCAATTCAGGAGTGAGCAAAACAAGCTGAAGGTGGAGGTTGAGTCATCATTCCGTAAGGACCGTATGGGTGAGACATCACTCCGTAAAGACTGGATCACCCGGATGGATGATTGAACGATTGCATATGCTCACTAAATCCCCGGTTCATGTTTCCCTGCATTTATAAATAAGTGAATTAAAATTTAAGTTCATGTTTCAACGCAAATACCAAAAAAACTAAGAAAAGTACCATATGGTAGGGGTTATTTTGTGCTATATTTTGAGTCTCCCTTAAACTTTCTTGTGTGCACAAAACCCTAGGTGTTTTAGACGATTCACCGGCATCATCATTCACCATCTGATGAAAAACTGAGTCAAAAGTACCAAATCAAAAATTAAAATCAATTAACCTACTAAAGATTTAAACTCTAGAATTTCACCCTAGACTTTAAACCCTAGAATTTCACCCAAACTTTAAATCTTCATCAAGGCCAATTAAACTCATAAATTAACAAACTATCAAACTTAAATTCATTACTCAATCCATAACCCATTTCCAATTTGTTTAAAAAATCACAAACCCACCATTTAGGGTTTTCAATTACAAAGAAGACTCACCTTACAAACGGGAAATAACGGGGCGTTCGCTTTGGTGGCGGATATGGTGGCGGTACCATCGGTTGCGGCTGGTCGACGGAGGAGTATATTGGATTGGATCTTGTGTCGGCGGAAATTGTAAAAGTTTGAGAAGTCGAATTTTCTGCGTTTTAGAGTGCGGGGTTGCTAAGTCAAAACGCCTTTGTTGAGTTTGTATATGAAATTAAACTTAAAAGGATGAAAACGGGAATTTATGGGACCCGTGTACACGTAGGCCCGGGAGCACCATTTCACCAATTTGGTGCGAGAGGTCCTGCATTTTCCGAATTTAATTTAGAATGTGTTTTGTTGGAAGGGAGAGATGCTTTCTTTTGTTTGGATACATTTTTTATTTTGAAAGAAAGGAACGGAAAATGGGTTAAAAGATTAAACAATCCACTCAAATTATGAACAAGTTAAAAGAAAGTTGAATTTAGAGAGAATTAACCCAAATATATCTCTTTTTAAGTTTGAAATCACACGTTAGTTAAGGGTAGAGTTTGTTTGTTTGTTTGTTTGTTTGTTTTTTTTTGGGGGGGGGGGGGGTGTTGCTCACTGGTTCACCAGAGCTTCGCCTTGGTTACTTCCAGTTCGAACCGGGTTGTGCACCTGGCTTTGGCGGGTGAGTCTCCCAAAGAAAATTTTTTAGATCCATTAGAGTTGAGCCTCCGACCTCGTGGATGCGGAGCAGGTAGCTTACCACCTAACCTTGCTTTTTAAAAGCGTTGGACTGATTTTAACATGAATATACCTCTAGAAAACCTGCTCTCCCATTTCCTCATTACCACCCAAGTGCCGTAAGATCTCTTCTGCAACTCCCTCGTCGCCGATCTTGCATCCCGTTGCTCCGCACTCCGCCATTGCTTCTACGAGATTGTGTTCTTTTAAAAGCGTTGGACTGATTTTGTTTCTTAATCGAGTTTAGGTTTAGTCATTTCGAGTTGAGTACGGGTTCATGTCGTTAAAATTTACGGGTTATATGGTCAATTCATTACGGTTGTTGTGTGGGTTCGAGTCAACCGTACGAGTTAAGAGCGTTAATTTTTGTATGATTATTACATAAGTATTAAAAATAAGATATTATTTGTTGACATTTTAATAATAAAATATATTATTATAATTAAAATAAATTACAAATATGCAATATTTAATTTAATTATTTGTAATGTTATTTTTTATTATATAAATTATAATACCTATATCATATTTCAATTAACATATTAAAACTTTTATTTAAAAATGTTCTCGGACAAGGCCTGGGTCATCAACTAGTTACTACAATAAATCTACATGATAAATTTTAATTATGTAATATATTTATTTTAATATGAATATTGTATATTTTTGGTTTTAAGTTAATTTTTTAAAATTATACAACATAAAATCTACTTGACAAATATATATATATATATAATATACTTAAGTTAATATTTTGATATAACTTATTTCTAAATTTATTTTAAACGCTATTAAATTAAAATTATGTTTTAATTTAATTAAATATAAAAATATTTTTTCATTAGAAAACATAATAATTTAGTAATTAACTAACGAAAATTCACAAGTAAGGACATGAGCCAAACTTTTACAAAAGTTTGGGTTTATCACTCGAAATAAGTTTTTTTTTCAGGGCACCAACAAAAAAAGCCAAAAACTCAAGATAGCAACCAAAATTTTCCTTAATTTATTACCCAAATGATATTCTTTTTAGTTTTGACGATTTTAGAAAGTCAATACTACTATTTAGTTTTTTTTAGAAGAATCAATGGTAATATTGAGTTAGCAAAATACATCAACATACACCTATATTTGTACGCTTTTGTCATCTAACACCCTGTACTTTGAAATGTTCAAATAAGCATCTAAACTTAATTAAATTTGTTCAATTGAAGTGCATGTGCACATAGCTCAACGGTTGAGCCTCTTGTCAATGCGCAAGAGGTCTCGGGTTCGAGCATCCAAGGCGGCGGTTTGCCCTTCTTTCTTAGAATTAGTTTGTAAATCAGTTCTTAAGCTAGTCCAAGTAGTATTTGGGCTACCCTAAATCTTACCAAATCAAAAAAAAAATTGTTCAATTGAACATTCGTCACATAAAACTCATTGGAGTGAAGCTCACACACGCGACGTGGACAAATAAGATGCCATGTGGAAAAAATTATTTGCCACATAGGCAATTTTCATTTTAATTTATAAAAACCGAAAAATAATATTTAAATTACTTTTATATCACTGTTATTTTATCAAATTTCCTATTTCTCCAAATCTCCATTATCCTCCCCTATTAACCTAGATCTAGATCTAAAAACTAGGGTTGTACAACTGGTCCGAACCGGACCGGACCGAATGTATACCGTCCGATCCAGATCGATGGATCGTATTCATAAAAAATATGGATCGTGGACCGAACCGGACAATTTCTGTCCGGTCCTATTACGGTCCGAGCCCGAGTTTGGATCGATTTGATCATTTAGTGTTTTGATAGCAACCAAACTTTTTCTTAATTTATTAACCAAATGATATTATTTTTAGTTTTGACGATTTTAGAAAGTCAATACTATTTAGTTTTTTTTAAGAAGAATCTATGGTAATATTGAGTTGGCAAAATACATCAACATACACCTGTATTTGTACGCTTTTGTCAACCAGCACCTTGTACATTGAAATGTTTAAATAAGCACCTAAACTTAATTAAATTTGTTCAATTGAACACTCGTCACATAAAACTCGGTGGAGTGAAGCTCACACACGCGATGACGTGGACAAATAAGATGTCATGTGGAAAATAATATTTTCCACATAGGCAATTTTCATTTTAATTTATAAAAACCTAAAAATAATATTTAAATTACTACTTTATCCCTGTTATTTTATCAAATTTCCTATTTCTAACTAGGGTTGTGCAACTGGTCCGGACCGAACTGGACCGGGTGTATATGATCCGATCTCGATCGGCGGTTCGTATTTCATAAAAATATGGAGTGTGGACCGAACCGGACCATTTCGGTCTGGTTCTATTACGTCCGACCCCGAGTTTGGATCGATTTGATCATTTAGAGTTTCGATTTGATTGCGTTGGACGAAAATCAATGGCCATACCATAGAGATGTAGTAATTAGCAAGATTAATTATATTATTACAAAGTTCAAGTATCAATGGGCACAAATCAAAACTTCCATTAGTAATGATCAACAATTTTTTCAATATGAAACTTTAAACTTTTGCAACCTAGAAAGTATTAAATAGTAATTGGCAAGACTCGATCCCGGTCTTGTACCGGACCGTAAAATTCTGGTACGGTCCAGTTCAAGTTTGTACCACCCTACTTAAAACCTCCATGCCCCACACTTTCTCCTCCTATCTCCCCCAACCCCTAATGGCTTCTCCTCCATAGTGTGGTGGATCTAGATAGTGTCGTGGAAGGAATATATTTAAAAGGCAATTTTGGATCCTTCCTCCTCTGCCTCTGGTGAAGAATTCGAATTCTTTCTCCAAGTCCGTCGTTTCATCCTGACTCTCTCTAGTTCTTGTTCCTTGAAATGTCGGCGATGAAGCATTCTAATTCTTCCTCCTAGCCTGATTGGTTCATCCAAATTCGTGGATGGTTTTGATTCTCTCTCTGGTTTTGTGGTTCCTTTCTATGGTGAAGTCTTCAATTGGAAGAAGACAAGAAAAAACCAAATCTATAGATCTGAGTCCGTCGTCCATCGTTCACTAGTTCTCTCTCTCTGGTTATGTGGTTCCGATTCCGGAGTTTGTCGTTCCATCATGACTCTCTCTGGTCTTCCTCCTTGAACCGGCTATGAAGCATTCGAATTTTTTCAAAACCAGATCTATTGACAAGAGAAAGGAAAAATGGAAGAAGACAAGAAAAAAAAATATTTTTTTTTATCAGAAGAAAAAAAATTGTTGTCATATTCATACATTATCAAAAAATAAAAGAAAAAGTGGAAGAAAGGAATTTTGATCTTGAAGCTATGAGAAAGAAAGAAATAGGGATTAAAATAAAGAAAAATAAGAAAGAAGAAAACAAAAAACAAAATATTTATTATGTTTATATATTATTAAAAATAAATAAGAAAAAGAAGAAAAAAGGGATTTTTTTAGAAAAAAATTCCATATTAGCAATGAAAAAACTTAACTCGTTCAAATGTCGAAAGTTGTTTACGCACAATGCCACGTCATCTTAATGTGTTCATTTGAACAAATTTAATTAAGTTTAGGTGTTTATTTGAACATTTCAAAGTACGAGTAAGGTTCAAATAAAACAACTCCTTATCCTACAAAATAAGGAGCGTTTAGAGCCCTTGGATCAAGGTGATCCAAGGGCTGATATTCTATACCTTTTAGGGACGTGGTGGCATTTTGGAAATTTCTTGGGAATTACAAAAGTGCATCGCTATCATGAAAAAGTGCATTGCTAAATACAAAAAGTGCACTAGTAAGCCGAAAAAGTGCAAACAAAAATGAAGCCAGTGAGGCATGCGCTCCATGTTCGATTCACTGTAAAAGTGCATCATTATGGTGGAAAAGTTCATTGCGAAATAATAAAAAGTGCATTACTAAACCAAAAGAGTGCATCACCTTGGGCGCCCAATTAACTCGATTTCGATTGAACTTAATCACCCAAAATATTTGGGTTTAGTAATGCACTTTTGGTATATCGTAATTCACTTTTTCACCATAACGATGCACTTTTCTAATTTCTGATAAATTACGAAAATGCACCGCGTCCCTAATTTCCAAGGATAAGGAGATCCAAGGGTTCTAAACTCTCCTTATTTTATAAGATAAGGAGTTGTTTTATTTGAACCAAACTCTTCAAATGACTTGGTTAATAAAAACGTACAAATACAGGTATCTATTAATGTATTTTTCCATATTTGATTTAGCTAGGGGTGTCCATATCTGGTGTTTGGTATATCCTGATATCGAAATCAAACTGATATCTGCTGTTTGGTATAGGAGTATATCGATATCAACTGATATATCAATACCAAACGAGCCCTAAGACTTGCTTATTAAATTTGATGGGATAAAAAATAAAACACACAATGTTTAATTTCACACACAATAGCTCGATATTTGTTTACAACAACTAAAACAATACGGTATAAGTACATATTTAAAATAAAATTCAAGTTTGATCACTTTTTTTATTTAAATTTTATTATTTTAGTTTTAATTATTTAAGATAAAATCACATAAATGATTATAAGTTAACTGAGAAAACTGAACCTAAAAATTGGTTAACCGAATTACAGTTAATTTAGATTGACAGTTCGATTACTATTCATAATTTAACTAACCGAAATCTATGGTTAGTTGGTTTTGGACACTCCTAGATAGATTTACCTATACAAATTCATTTATAGAAGTCTTAGCCATGGAATTTGGGGATAGCCTGACCTGTGACGGAAGCCTCAAGCTGTCTCATTGCTTCAAGGTGCAAGGCCATGATGGCGGCCGCAATCAACTCTATTTCTCTCCTTCGGTACGCTCTCTCTATCACTCTATGACAATCCATTTGTCTCCTTTATTCGCCTCATGAATTTCTTTTTATAAGTTGCTCCAGGAATCCAGTGAGAGCAATGGCATTGAGAGCTACTTTCACTAGTTCAAGAAGATCAGTTCCGCTCTCCTTCTCTTCTTCTCCATCAACAACGATACCGACAACAATAGCAACAACGCTATTTTCCCGATTCTCTTCTCTCCACACCGTTAGGTATTATTCTCGTTTACATTTTTGCTTCATTTTCCTTGTTTGTGATTCGTGAAATTAGGTTAGAAGGCCGTGATTCATGGCGTGAAGTAAACGGTTTGTAACATATTTTGTGTTTTCTAGTTTCATATGCAAACTTGTCGGTTAAGATGGAATTGCAAGGGATTGATGATTTTCTACATCAGTCTCATTGGTCCTGAATCACTATACTACATCTTTCTGTTGAAATTGTCGTGTCCAGCCATACTCTCCCGAGTAAACTTTTGCAATATGCTTCATCCTCTGTCTGCATTTTGCCATCTTTACACTTTACAGGAAACAGAAACTATGGTATTCCAAGTATTTATTTTGTATTTTTGTATGAAAACTATGACATTCCATGTATTAATTATGCACTTTCATTCTCTTCCTACATTGTCTTGGCATATTGATCATATATGCGCTATACATTCTTTAGAAGCCCGTTGGCTAGAGCACAGTTTTTGCGTCTTTCATCCTCTTTTTTTCTGTTTGATTGACAAAGCTTGACTTCGTTATATCGAAGACCTAACTTTCCTGTTGCCTATCACTTATCAATTCACTATTATGATTGTATCTTTTCTTTTATTTTCTTCATTTAATCTTATACATGTTGGTTTCTGTCTCATTTTTCCTGCAGAACTATATGCCATTCTAGCTCTCCACATGAGGAAGAAGCTGCTGCTCAGGCAGCTGCTGTAAATGCTGATACCGAGGCTCCTACCATGTAAACTTCTTATTTTCAAATGTTGAATCTGTTTACTTGCTCTGTGGTTCTCTCTGAGGTAAAATGTGGCTAAGACCATTCATGTGTTTTGATTAGATTTGACAAAATTATAGCCAAGGAGATCCCTTCAGAAATTGTTTATGAGGATGAGAAGGTTCTTGCATTTCGTGATATAAATCCACAGGCTCCTGTTCATGTTCTAGTCATACCTAAGCATCGTGATGGTTTGACAGAGCTTGGAAAGGTTGATTCTTTTCCTTCCTTTCTCATCTCTTTGCAGTTTTTCTGAATATTTCTAGAATATGCTTGAGTTTATCTTGGCTGTGTAATATATTGATGAGAGAATCTATCTTAGGCTAAGTTAAGGCTAGAAAAAAAATGTTTTTTTATATCTCAACATAGTTAAGGTGACAAGCTATGTCAGAGCAGTTTGTGAGAATTTACTCAATATATTATTAATCGGCAAAATACATCAACGGACACTTGAACTTGTAACTTTTTATCAACTAACCTCCGGTACTTTGAAATGTTCAAATAAACACCTCAACTTAACCAAATTTATTCTATTAAACACTCTAGGCTGACGTGGAGCCGCGCGTATATATCAATCGACATTAGTGCGAGTAAATTCACTTAAATGGCATTTTTTTATTAATTTTTTTTTCTTTTATCTTCATCTTTTTTCTCTAAGTGACATGGCTTTTTTTATACATTTTTCATTTCATTTTTCATTTTTTTTATTTTCTTTTTTCTTCTTTTTCTGGATGTGAATCTGTATTTGCAAACGGAGGAGAGAATCTAGTGACAGGCCTTCGAAGATGGTCTCCAACTCCGACTCCGACAATCCCGTTGTCCGCACCGATTCAAAGCCCGCAATCGCCAATTAATTTCGGCACCGATTCAAAGCCCGACAGCAGGCGTATCTTCTTTGGACGGAACGAAACGACGACATTGCAAGGCATATCGATCTTGACAATATGTGTTGGATCCCGGAGAAAGAATTCGAAGTCTGCACCGGCGCAAAAAGGACGGATCGACGGACTCGGTGAAAGAATTCGAAGTCTTCACCGACGCCATAGGAAGGAACCGGAACCAGAGAGACAGAGAACCAGAACCAGAAAACCAGAACCATAGGAAGGAACTAGAACCAGAACCGACGGATCAGGCGGAACACCGTCTCAGAGAAAGAATTCTTCACCGCCTCGATGTCGTTGGATCCGAGAGGAAGAGGGGCTGGGGTTGGGGGCAACGGTCAAGAGGGCCAAGGGAGGATGGGAGGAGGTGTGGGTGTGGGTGTGGAGGGGGCTTAGATCTAGATCTAGGTTAAGAGGGGAGGGAGATGGAGGTTGGGAAAATGGATAATTTAATAAAAATAAGGGTAAAGTAGTAATTTGAATATCATTTTTATGTTTTTATAAATTAAAATTAAAATTTCTTATGTGGCAGATGATTTTATCCACATGGCATATTTTTTGTCCATGTCACCGCGTGTGAACTTCACTCAAACGAGTCTCATGAGGTAAGTGTTTAGAAGTGCAAAAAATGTTAAATTGAGGTGTTTATTTGAAACTTTCATAGTACGGGGGGCTGGTTGAAAAAAAATTACAAGTTCGGGTGTCTGTTGATGTATTCTGCCATTATTAATCAGCAAAGATGATTTTTCATTGACCACTAAACGGGTTTGAAGTGGTTTTGTTGGAACAATAAAGAGGCGCCTTTGTATGTTATTTATCAATATCATTCTTATTGAGGTTTTTCTGTGCTTTTCCATGTGTTTTGTTCTTGTTTGTTTATTTTGTCAAGGTGGAGATGTAGGATTACTGTCACCATCTCATCATTTGTGTTGCTCATGCAGTGACTGTGCGTTGTACTTGTTAGACAAAATAACGAAGAAACTGGAAAAATGACCTTTTTACTTTTCATTGTATTGCTTATTGCTCCATAGTTTGCAACAGCCAACATCTATGCTTGAGCTTTTTAGTCAAATATGATTTAAAGATTAAGGTATAGGACCTCATTGAACGATTGTTATGCTGACTGCATTGTCTTAAATTTTATATGAACTGCTGTGGACCTAACTGCATCTGCAACAATTGATCATGAGTATGATTTA